>CM061918.1:115071044-115130786 GCA_031002005.1 Vandiemenella viatica
TAGCACTGGTGTTTGTCGCACAGTCTGTTCCAGTGCGATGTAGGATCACCAGCCTGTGACCATAGGCTGGTTATTGTCCGACGCTCCAAGGGTCGAACCGTCTCGGACTGTCGTCAAGCCAGAAGTCACTCTCGCTCTTGGGAAAGATGGCCTCCTTCCTCTCGGTGAAGAAAAACATGTCGGGGCAGAAAGAATAGGCCCTGTTTTAACTTATGAAAACCCTAAGGATTCTTTTCATTGGCAGGTTAGGCTTTCTGGAAATCACGTGATGTCGTAGCACATTGAGATTCGCGGCAATTTTGCCAGCGTTCTCCCGCGTGTCTGTCTTTGGTGGGGCGGGGGAGAGCTGACCTTCATAGCTCCGCTATACAACTAAACTAAACTATATTCAGATTCGGATTACACTATTTGCTCACTAATATAAGATGCAGAACACAAATACCCCTTCAGTACATAGATTCCGTCAAATTTGTCTCATTAATACAAAACAGCAGCTAAGGGAACGCCATAAACTACGTGGCTTGGTCTAGGGGGTGGGGAGGGGGTGGGTAGGGGGTGGCTGGAAAGCTATGCTGAGCTACGTGTGGGGGTGGGTGGGGCGAGGGGGGAAGGGGGGTCCAATGCCAAGCTACGTAGCTTTCATTTATATAATTTTTCACAGTTAAAATTAGGTACAGAACACAAAAGCATGTGAATATTTATTTCCGTCATTTAATTACATCCGTATGTAATTTACGGTAGTCTGACATGAAAAACAGTACAAAATAATTAAATGAGAAAAAAGCTACGTGTTACGTGGAAAGGGAAGGGGGGTTGGGGGACCCTTCGGATTTACATTGTGCGTAATCCTATCAGAATTCGGAGAGTATGATTTGCGAGAATCGCGTTCAAAAGGGAAAAAAAGAGAGCCTTACAGACACTGTTTTCTTTATTTCTTAGCTTCCCGACGTTGCAGGAAAATGAAAAATAATTTATTTTCACTCCTGGAACCCTCGAATGCACAGCGTTCAAAGCTCCATGAGTATTTTTTTTAATGAATCCCGATAAACCACACTGCTTCTCACAGTCGAGTGTTTAAGGTGTAGTATATAAATCAAGTCGAACCTCTATATTGCGTGGAAAGTATAATTTGTGTCTCATCATTATTTTCGAATATCGTCCGTCAATAACGACGAGTATCGTCTATGGTTGTGGCAGGAATTTATTTGTAAAACCTTATATGGAAAATCATTTAACGATCATTGTTACTGATATTTTTCGTGATATGACTATCTTACTCGGGTTAGATTCTCGCCGTATTTGGCTACGATTTTTTTTTAAATAAATAAAAACGAGTAACTGATATTTATATGAGTGATATATTCCGCTATTACGGATGTTTCGTGTAAACTCTGACGTTTTTTTTTAAAAAAAAACTCATTTCCTCTTATCTTTCATCAAAAAAAAAATAAAAAAATAAATCTTAGAATATGTTATAACCTAGTTCTGGTAATTGCTACAAAGAATACAGCATCGAATGCCTTTCTCATTACATGAATTTGTGCATCTCGTCGCAAATAACCAAAACGTAACATGTTAAATTAAACGAAAGTACCATTACAACTTTTTTAATATGTGCCTCGCATTAAATTTTTTTATCCCTGCCCTTCGTATTTTTGTACAGGTACTTTAGCAACAGACACTTACCTTTCGGCTGGCATCGCAATTACACATTCTTTTAACACTGTAAAACACAAATAAGTTTTATATTTGATATTTACACTTCCTTTTAACAATATATAAGTGTAAATAAAATAAAATACATTTATTCATTTGAAATTTGCTGTTTACCAAGCAGCGTAGTGGTGGCAGTCAGTATAACCACCGGCGACTCTCGATCATGCCCGAGACTAGCCGATCGTTGCCGATCTATTGAGGTGGGCGCAATCTTCAGACAACGCATTTTACTAAAGAGGATTTTAGTCTAATTTCACATCAAATAGATGTAAATGTCCTAAAGATCAATAAATAAGATTTAATTTAATTTAATTAATTTAATTTAATGATTTTCCCAAATACTTCAACCAAAACTTAAATTTATTTGATAAAGTAGTCTTATAAAGTTTATACTATATTTTTCAACGTTTTTTACTAAATATGGTAGGCGCTATACTCGACTAACTGTTGAATTGTTATATATATTTAATTTGATTGAAGTTTTATGAAAAACGACTAGGTAATTAAACTACTTAAGAACCAATGAATAAAACTTAAGCTAATGGATTTCGAAACAAACTTAAGATGGTAGGTCGATACTGTTTAGTGCTAATGTGGATAACAACTATTTTGTTACTTATGAAATTTAAAAAAAGAAAGGTGGAAATTTTTTATAAATATATATATATATATATATATATATATATATATATATATATCAGATGGCAATTAAACACTATTAAATTTCAGACAGAACACGTTAATTATTAGAACGTACGTTTTTGTTATCGTAAACTTGATTTCGATATCGGTAGTCGATCTTAACGATGATGTAACCTATGGTAACATATGTGAGTAACTAAATGCTCTATATGAATACTTATGTTTATTATTTATTATTTCCAGTTGATTTTATTACTATTCCGGAACTAATTAATTAAGACACTGTGTTATTTTAAACCTAATAATGCCTTAATATAGGACAATACAGAAAGCTTTAACAATCGAAATTCAAACTAGTGATTTGTACTATTTTTGACGGTATATAAGAAATTTAACACTACAAAATAACTTAAACTACTATTTTTACCTATGCTATAGTATAATAGTAATCTAACTATCAAGCTTATGCTAAGTTTAATCCAATGAAACGTGCAATAACTAGCAATAACGTTAACAACAATGACGCGAAATTTAAAAACTGTTATTTATGGTGTAATCTTAAATAATTCTTGTTGCTAGCAATAATTCTAAGAGTTTAAAATAATTTAGTCTACAAAAACTTAGCTGATGAATGCAAAATCGCAGTTTGATGAGCAGCTCTCGACAGACACAGCCAATCGATCGCACAACCAGAGATTGAAGATTAATGTACGTATAAATTTTTGCTTCCATATAAACCAGTCTACTTAACCAGGCCTTCTGGCCTCGCATACGAGAAGACGCAGGTTCGAATCCCCGCAAGGCCATTTATATTTATGTTTTCGATGGTTTCCCGAAATCACTCGAGGCGAATGCCTGCATGGTTCCATCAAAGGGCCATGACCGTATTCCTTCCCGTCCCTTGTGCCCAGTCCATTCCCTCCTCTAATGACCTTGTTGTTGACGAGGCGTAAAGCCATAAAAACACTGTCGACTTGCCTCTATTACTATGGTTCCTATTCGCGTAACCCTTGTCGCATATACTCAGTTACCTGCTTCATATGTTCCAAACATTGTCTTCATCTATAATTTTTTCCTTCAACTGTTCTCTCCACTAATAAATAAACGAATCCTGTAAGTCCAAACATTTAACCAACAATCCCGTCTCTTCTTTCTGAGAAAATCTTCCATAGACTTTTCTTTACTCGCGCATCATTTCCAAAATACTTTCACTTCGTATTTTAATTGGCTACGTAATTTTCAACATCCTTCTATAGCACAACATTTTCCTTCTTTTCCATAAAGCGCTGTGCGCTATATACACAAACTTTTAGAAACATCTTTCTGAGTCCTATGTAAAAGTTTGAAAGTAAAAGTAATTTTATTTTGTAAATAACCGAATACACCTACATGTCCTGTCTGATTCTATTTTGACATTTAATCTACTGTTACAGCTTACATTTCTGTTACATTTCATCACTTTTTTCGCTTTCGTTACAGTATATTTAGTCTAAGTTCTTCATTCAGTGTTTTAATCATTTTCGCAAAATCTTCACTCTGTTCTCCTGACAGTAATTTTTTTTCCTTTTTTTACGTATGGCTTTACACTAAGGTCATTAGAAGCGGGATGGGACTGGGGACAAGGAACTGGAAGCCATGCCCTTTTGTAGGAAGCATCCCGGCATTCGCTTGGAGTGATTTGGGGAAACCATGGAAAACCCAAATCTGGATGCCCGGAACGGTATTCGAACCTGCGTCCTCCCGAATGCGAGGCCAGAGCGTTAAGCACTCACCCACCACTCTCGGTAGTACAATATTATCAGGAAATCACAGCATTCTGATTGATTCTCCTTGAACAGTTTTTGTTATACTTTCTTGATTGCTCTACATACAAGTTGAATATTGGTGAGCGCCTTGTCTCACATCCTTTTTAACTGATGATCGTATTTTTTGATTATCTGCTTTTATTGTAGGCACTTGATTATTATATACAATATAAATTATTATTCTGGCTTGAAACTTTAGAGCTTTCTTCTTTAATATTTTAAACAAGTAGCCAAATCTAATATTATCAACTGCTATTAATGAAATAGGATGATAATTTCATACAACTGACTTATCCCCCTTTTTATAGAGTGGTTTAACTACATCACATTCAAGCCTTTCTGGGAAGGTACCCTGAAGTAAAGATATATTCAACAGATAACATAGTATATTACTTAATTCTGTGGAGCACAGTTTAATTAATCTGCTGGAAATCCCATCTTAACCACTTTAGTATTTGCTCTTAATAGACATGATAACTTCTCTTATTTCTTCTAGAGTTGCTAAATTTACAGACATAGACTCAATTTTTTCTTAGAATCCTGTATTGACAAAATCCATAGGGCGAGTCACCGAGATCCTGATAGTCAACTTATCAGCAACGGACAGAAAAAAAAAAATTAAATATGTTACAATAGGAAAATTGGATTCTGCTGAATTTTGTTTGACATGAATGTTTTTATTGTCCCGATTATTCTTCCCCGTTCCATTTTTTGCAATATCCCGTACAAAGACTATCGTATTGTCAGCAAATTCTGTGTTTTGTACGGTTTATCACCAACGGGAATTCATCCAGGGTTGGTAAAGGTTTATAAGGAGCCTGCTCCCCCATTATGATTTTAAACGTTGTCGCTTATCTCTTGAACACGATCAACAGGAAACACGGCCAAAAACTGAGAAACAGATGAAAGCAGCGAAAACATACACAAATATTTAAATGGATATCAAAAACATTCGAAATAGGAGATTTTGCAACTGATTTTAATAAAAGTATGCTCTTCACACTCCCAAAGAAATCACAAACTGATGAATTTGGAAATTATCACTCTATAGCTGACACCACACGCTTCAAAATTAACGATGAGGGTAGTATACAGAATAGAAAGGTAAAGACCAGTTTGGGTTCGGGAAAATTCTGTGTTCAGGAGTGGCAATTCTGGCTTTAAGATTAATACTGGAAGAATGAACCAAGGAAAAGAAGAATTTTTTATCATAATTGGTTTACAAAAATCTTTTGAAAATGTCAGATGTTAAAGATGATAAAAAATTATAAAGAAATAACGTCTAAAATATCGACAAGAATAATTTATAATCTATATAATTATATTAAAAGAAGGAATTTCGAGAGATATGCATCTGTTAAAAAGGTTGCTAGATAAGGTTGTAGTCTATCTCTATCAATATTCAACTTGTGTATGTAGGAAGCAATGAAGGAAGTAAAAGACAAATTTGAAAGTGACGTATGTGTTAGAAGAGAAACAATAAGTAAGCTGCGATTCTTTGATGACATTGTACTGTTAGTTGAATAGACTGAGGAAATTGAAAAATTACTGAATGGCATGAACAAAGTACTGAAGGTAGATTTTGTATGAAATGTAAACCAAATCAAGAGAAAAGGGATGAAATGTAGCAGAAATGATAAAAATAATCGTAGATTATATATAAAAATAGGATGGGATGCAATATAGAAAGAAAATGAATTCCGTTACTTTGGAAGTCAAGTTACAACCGATGAGTGAAGCAGGAATAATGTTAAAAGCAGAATACCACTAGCTAAAAGAGCCTTCTTGAAAAAGAGAAATCTTTCAGCTTCACATATTAAGCAGTAAATCAGAAAGAACTTCTTAAAACTGTAAGAATGAAACACAGCACTTTATGGTATTAATGAGTTGACATTAGGAATACGAGAAAGACGGTAAAGTGAAGCATTTGAAATGTGGTGCTATAGAAGGATCATCATTAGTTTTCTGCCGTCGGGCAGGTCTTCACTTGGCTGCTCTCCATGCTCTTCTATCTTCTGCCTTTCTCTTTAGAACCATGTAGTTGCCGTCTTCCTTGATGTAGTCTATAATTTTGTACCTCCTTCTTCCTCTTATTCTCCTCCCACAGACTAGACCAAGGCGTATTTTATCAGGCACTCCCCTCTCAACAAGTGTCTCATCCAGTTTTTCTTTCTCTCCTTTATAACTTGGAGAATTTTTCTGCTTGCACTGACCCTGTCCATCACTTCAACATTACCTATTTTATCCACCCAGCTAATCTTCTCCATCCTCCTCCACATCCACATCTCAAATGCTTCTAACCGCTTTTCATCCTCTCGTCTCAGTGTCCATGTCTCCGATCCATAAAGAGCCACACTCCATACAAAACATTTACCGAGTCTTTTCCTAAGTGTTTTGTCTATTTTTCCAGTTAGTATCCTCCTTTTCCTATTAAATGCTTCCTTCGCTACGGCAATGCGAGATTTTATCTCCTGATGACACCTCAAATCTTCGGTGATCATACTCCCAAGATATTTAAACGAACTTACTTGCCTGATATCAGCTCTTCTTAACTTAATATTTAGTATTTTCCTTCCTTTTCCAAACACCATACTCTTAGTTTTTGCTGCATTGATTTTCATTCTAATCTCTTGGCAAGCTTCATCTAGATCTTTCAGCATTCTGTTTAGAGTTTGTTCACTTTCTGCCAACAATACCATATCATCAGCAAATCGTATGCACTCTATTCTCTTGCCACCAATACGCACTCCTCTTTTTCCATTTAAGCCTTTTCCAATAATTTCTTCTAAATATAAATTGAACAGTAATGGGGAAAGGCAACAACCTTGTCTTACGCCTCTCCCAATGCTGCTTTCTCCTGACATCTCGTTTCCGATCTTTATTCGTACTTTCTGTTGTAAATATAGGTTGATACAGAACCTATAGAAGGATACTAAAAATTAAGTGGGCAGATAAAATATGAAATAAACGTGTTTTGGAAATGATGCGCAAGGAAAGAAGTTTGTGGAAGAAATAAAAGACAGGAAGTTTGATTGGTCACACTTTAACAGGCGTGGGATCTGTTAATTTTTTAGTGGAGAGAAAAGTTGAAGAGAAAAACTGTACAGGAAGACGATTGTTAGAATATAATCGTAGAAAAAAATAAATGAAGGCGTAGGATGTTATGGATATACTGAGATAAAAATGTTAGTTCAAGACAGTCAACAGAGACAGAAAAAAAAAAAACTTTTTTCATTTTTGAAGCCGCAGTGACGCTGAAAGTCAACACTGCTACAAGGTAATATTAGGTTCTGAAAATTCGTCCATGTTTTGAAATAGATCTTAAGCGGCGTTAAAATGCTTTTTGTGTGCCTCTTATATGTACAAAAAAAATTAAAAATTACCCATTCTATTTGTCAGCTTATAGACTAATTAGTAATTACACTAGTTGTGTTCTAACCCAACACGGGCGCCAAAACCGACTGTCTGTTGTCAGTTCGTTAGCGGCTCGTGGCGACATGTGATTGGCCGGGAGGTAAGACAACATGGCGACGCGTGTTAAGCCAGCGCGTTCGTGAGGGTAGCCTATCCAGCTGCCCCTGCGCCTGCCTGCAGGAATGGAGCACACAATATTCTCCATCTTAGGGACGCTTTATCGCCGAAATGAGAGTGGAGACATTTAAAGATAATAGATTTACAATACGATAGTGAAAAGACGTAAATAAACGTGCATACAAAATTAGGAATGAACAATTAATAAAAAATGGAAATTAGTGACAAAATTTTCGATGTCTTCCACCTCACGTTTGAGTATTTCTTTCCGATAGAGAAACAGAGCAATTCCTGCTAATGATCCGCCTGTCACAGGCCTATAGCTCCTAAACGAAATACGCTTCAGACTTCAAATATCCCTATGATATGTGTTTAGATGACTCAAGCGAAAATAGTGTTTAAAATTTTGTAAAATTATACTCGCGGGAGATTTATTTGCTCTAGCTTGGGGGGTATCGATTTTAAGAGTTCAGGAAGTAGAGGACAAAGTTTCTTTTTTTTCACTAGAAAATAAAACGCGAATGGTTGTTAAAGTTGAAAATGTTGAACCAGTTTTGCTACCGAGTCTGTCTTAAGAATGCTATTACATAAAAACTTGAAATTTGTCCCCGGTATCGACTATATCCTATATTTAAGAGACAAACAATAAAATCATTTTATCAAATATACTTTGTAAGTTGTGAAACAAATAAGTAAACATACTTTTCCATATATTCATATAATTTTGTTTAAAGTGCTTTTAATCCAGAGTGCAATGCATTTTAAGTTATTTCTAATAAATTTGATTCCAGTTGAACTGTGGCGAATCCAGGGGGGGGGAGGCTAGGGGGCTGAAGCCCCCCCCCCAAATCACCAAGGTCACCCCTGACGACATGGATTTTGGGAACCTTTTTTTTTTTTGCTCTACAGTTTTAATAAGGGCGGCAATCTGGAATAATGAGATTTCTGTCAGCAATCCCCTCCTCCCCCGAGTTAAGCCCCCCCCCAAACCAAATCCTAGCCCCCCCCCAAAAAAAATCCTGGATCCGCCACTGAACTATAGTAATTAGTAGCTCATGCGGTGCGGAGTTAGCTAACCTCATCGATTTTTGTTACAAGCGATTTCCGTCTGACATACCACATGCAAGATATACGTCAGGTCATTAGAGAACGGAACCATAAAGGCAAACAGTGGCGGATCCAGGGGAGAAGGGAGGTTAGGGGGCTCAAGCCATCCCCCCCAAAAGTATCTAAGTCTACCCCTGACATCGTAATTTTGAAGATTTGGAGATTTTTTCTATAGTTCTACTGAGCTTTAAAGGACGGCATAACTATAAAGCCAACCCTTACGCGACTCAAGCCCCCCCCCTCGCAAACGAAATCCGCTCAAGCCCCCCCCCCCAAACAAAAATCCTGGATCCGCCACTGTAGTCAAATGCCAAGTAACACGAAAGAGCAGAACTGTACCACCCCTAGCTGGAAATATTTTGACAGATGGCTCTTGTTGGAAACGCATTTTGGAAAAAGCGGAGACGAGCACCAACGAACCCTAATAACACTGATGTAAAAAAATTCGTCGCTGATTATGCATCGATGAGAAAGGCGTACAACAGTATGCAAATAAAAAAAAAAGTTGCAATAACGTTCTTAACTAACTTCATTTGTGAAGACAGAGCAATTTCAGAATGTCATTGAAAACTTCAAAGAATTCCAGGATAACTGAACCAGGAAAACAAATAAAACCTGTGCAGAAGAGAGGAGGAAACAGAAAAACAAAAGGATGCGGAGCTACTGTTATGCAGGAAAGGGAACAAGCAGATGGATGGATCAGGTTATTCCATGTCGTCGTTAGAAGTGACTTATACATGGACCGATTTATTAATTGAATCAGTGTTTTTTGAAAGGGCGTATGTGATAAAATGCAAACTTTCAGAAAGCTAACAAAAAACTAATCCAGAAGCTTTATAGAAATTTTTGTTTAGATTTATATGGTATGTTCATTTGAAACATGTTACCTTATCACGTCCCACTATGCCTTTTCAAAAGAAATTGATAGCTCTATCCTCAAGGGAACAAAAAACGCCGGAAGAGACAAATGTGAAAAAATGTCGCCTACGCCCTTTCAAAAAATTCCGATTCAATTGTGATCCACAGAAAGCTGTCTTGGAATGAGCGCATTCAACTACTTGTTCTTTGCAACGTTATCTTTAAGTATAAAAGGTAGGAAACTGATGCAGTGAGTTTGTATGTTTGCATATCTACAAACACAGGTCCGTTATAAAACCTCTCTATCGGGAAATTCTTAAAAAGTTTAGAAGTTACTGAAGTTCTCTGTGTACCACGAACAGAGTTCACAATTCCGTTTAGAAAGAAAGGAATATAAAGGCACAATACACATCCTGCGCACTTTTCTGAACCATCAAACCCAGAAGACTTCAGTTTTTTATACTGAATGACACAGCCATACTACAAGAAATAGACATAACATGCCAAAAATTACAAGTCGTTGTCAACTGTGTGGCTCCGTTTTTAAATGGCTTGCCGTAAGAAATAGTTTTTAAACTGGTAATTTTATTTAACCTATTTTACTCATTAATTGAGTTCTTGGTAACTAAACAGGAGGAAGAGGGCGGAACAACACAGCAAATATTTCGTAAATCAGGAAATGCAATCAGTCAAATGAAAAGTAGTTGCAAGGAAAGGGCGAAGACATAGCGAAGGAAATTGTCGTAGGTAAAATAGAAGCAGCCCGTTGGAGGAGCAAAAGGAATGCTGTACAAATTAAGAAAAAGGTTTAGTCATTGAAATACTGTCCGCCAGTGTGGCAGTGCGCATTAAGGTGCCGCCATACTGGATCAGAGAGGTACAACGGAATTAGTTTCAACTGGACCAGTCCTCAATCCGCCTTATGAACGACAAATTTCACAAATATTAATAAAAAAAATACACTTATCATGGAGAACATAAGTATCACTAATAGCAGAGATATTGCATCACTTGAGCTCCCCCAATTGGTCCAGGAATTGATAATCCCTGGTTCTGATTACAGAAACGCTGGATACATTCTTTTTTATAAGACATGATGAGAATCGAGCTTGGCGTGGTACGATAGGGTCCAATTCGCAAATAATAATAATAATATATACTAGACAACCCGTCCGAAAATTTCGCGAATAAAATGCGATGAATATTGAGGTTGAATGCTTGTAATATAATGAAAAGTAGAACAGTACTTTCGTAACAAAAATATTTTTTTTTTAGTGTAATAGGAACGCATCAAAATACAACATATTACCAAACAGGAAAATTTAAAGCACTCTGCATTTACGACAAACTGTCACTGACCTTAACAGAATAAAATCAACCTGAACAAAATGCACACAACATATCAACGTCTCTGAAATATTTGTTGCTGTGCGAATAAAATGTTTAAATTAGAATTATATAACAAAACGACAGTGTAACAGTGCAACAGAAAAAATTATCCGAAAAGCTACTTAATGAAAAAAAAAGTTTATTGACATCTCTGTGATATCCGCTGCTGAATCTAGGAACTTGGCTCTGAACTGTCTCATACGCACTACCACTTTAAGCACTAAATTCCGAAAAATTCTTTCTTAATTTATGATTTTACCTAGCTGGTGACCTTAATTTTTAAAACGATATGTCATTTATCGATTTCGACTAGGTATCGAAGAAGTAAATGGCTTGTAATAAAAAAACACGTTGTATAAATAATATTGATACTTTTACCATTTAAGGGTCGAATTCCAAAAAATTCCTTTTATAAAATATGGTGTGACCAAAGCAGCCAATTTGGTCTTTAAAATCATACCTCATTTATCGATTTCGGTTAGTTATCAAGCGAGGTATATATATATATATATATATATATATATATATATATATATATATATATAAAAGGTGTTAAGAAATTATGATATTTTGCCCCTTAAGGGTTGAATTTGGAGAAAGTTATTTCTTAAAATATTATGTAACCATAGCAGATAATTTAACATTTTAATCGATACCTCATTTACTGATTTCGGTTAGGTATCAAGGGAAATAAATAACTCGTGACAGAAAAATGCGCTGTAAAAATATTCATACTTTTGCCCTCTAAGGGTAGAATTTTTAAAAATTTCTTTCTTAAAGTATGGTGTAACGGAACAGAAGACATTTCTAAGACCTCAATATTTTAAATGTTTATCAATTTTGTTTAATTGTCAAGGGAGACAAATGACTCGAGACACAAAAAACGCATTTTACAAATACTGTTATTTATGACCTTTAAGTGTTCAATTCCGAAAAATTCATTTCTTAAAATGTGATGTAACCACAGCGAAACCTTAATTTCTAGAATGATTTCACTTTTATCTATTTCAGTTAGATATTAATGGAGATAAATGGCTGGTGACACAAAATTGCGTTGTAGAACCAGTCCTACTTTTTCCTTTTAAGGGTTGAATTCCAAAAACTTCTTTCTTAAAATATGATGTCACCAAAGCTGAGACATTATTTCTCATAATCTTACTTGATTTATCGATTTTGGATAGATATCCAAGGAGATAAGTGGCTCGAGACACAAAAAACGCATTTTAGAAAAATTGACATTTTTGCCCTTTATGGGTCTAATTACGAAAAAATTCCTTTCTTAAAATATAATGTTACCACGGCGGAGATTTTATTCTTTAATATGATACCTCATTTATCTATATCGCTTAGATGTTAAGGGAAATAAATCACTCGTGACACAAAAATGCGTTATAGAAAAATTTATACTTTTCCCCCTTAAGGGTTGAATTCCAAAAACATTCTTTCTTAAAATATGATGTCACAAAGCTGAGACATTACTCCTCATAATCCTACTTGATTTATCGATTTTAGTTAGATATCCAGGGAGATAAATGGCTCGAAATAGAAAAAACGCATTTTAGAAAAATTAACATTTTTGCCCTTTAAGGGTCGAACTACGAAAAATTCCTTTCTTAAAATATAATGTTACTACGGCGGAGACCTTAATCTGTAATATTCTACAACATTTATCTATATTGGTTAGATATTAAGGGAGATAAATCGCTCGTGACACAAAAACGAATTGCAAAAATATTAGTACTTTTGCCCTTTAAGGGTCGAATTCCGTAACATTTCTGTCTTAATATATGACGTCACTAAAGCGGAGATCTTAATCTTTAAAATGATACTTTTTTAAACGATTTCAGATAGGTATGCAGGGAGATAAATGACTCGTAACACAGAAAACAGCATTTTAGAAATATTGACTTTTTTGCCCTTTAAGGGTCGAATTCCGAAAAGTTCATTTCTTAAAATATGATGTGACCAAAGTGAAGACCATAAGCTTTAAAATGATTCTTTGATTTTGGTTAAGCTTGAAGGAAGATACAGGCTTGTGACCAAAAAAAAATACCTTAGAGAAATAATATATATGATAATAAACTTGTAACTGGTCCAGGGGGTAAAGTAGGTTATGTTGCATTCTGCCGTGAACACGGAATCGTGAGAAATTCAAGATAAAATTGTTCCTAAATTAGTATTCATTTTTCGTTTAACGCGATTGCCGGAAAAAAACTAAAGGCAGGATCTTGATGGGGCTTCAAAAAATGTGTAACTTATTACACAAGAAGTATAAATTGATATTTTTCGTTTTCATGTGACGAAAAAAAGTCTGGAAATTAAAATAAAAGTGTCAAAAAATTAGCATCCATTTAAAGATGAGGAATTCTCGCAGTCGAAATGTTGATATCGATTTCCTCGTTCGCGCATCGTCAAATTATTCGGAGAAATTTAGTTTCAATGCCCCGTGCCCTTTTCGCTGGCCATGTGTTAGTTGTGACTAGGGTTGCCACCCGTACTTTATTATAAAGTATTGTACGTTATTTCTGGTAATTGTACTCTATACTATGTCAAAACAATAAAGTACGCGAAAATACTTTATTTCCCATGATTTGGATTTCTCTGGGATTTAAAATAGTCTGGCCGTAAGCGTTTTGCGTAAAATGGTACGTTATCTATTGTTGCCGAATCGATAAGTCCCCAGCGCCACTAGAACGCTCATTTTTAATAATTTTTGACCGCAACCTAACTTCAAATGTCAACATTATCAATGTCATTGTCGTGTCAAAACTTTTTATTTGTTTGTATGGTTTATGTAAAGCGGTTTGAGAGGAATAAGAATACGATTTATCGGATTAATAGATTTATATTATTGTAAATTATGGACAAGGACAACTTCAGTAACCAAAGTACTCCATGTACACCTACAAAATGTAATTTTGATAGTGAAACGGAATTAATAGATAATGATTATGTTATGCTAAAAAAATATATTATTTATTTGCAAAGCCTTAGAGTACCTAAATGCATGGTTTGTTTTAATGACACAAACTGGTTACTTACACTTGGCAATATAAATTTAAAGAGCTATGCTGAATTTGATATTGTTAACATAATAAAAAATTTAAAACTGCCAAAAGTTAATATAGATATATATTATCTTTATGGAGAAATTGCTTTATTAAACAAACTTTATGATCAGATATATAGTAATAAAGGATTGCCGGAATTATTTAAGCAAGTATTTAATAAGACTGATGATAATTTTGCAAACTTTTATAAAGAAATTTCAGTTTTACTGTCTATTCGCAGAGATAGTTTTTTCTGTAATGAATTGCAAATGGCGAGACGAAAGAAACAAATCGTCTCTGAATCTCAAAAAACGAATTTCTTATTTACTTTAACTTAAATATAGACTGTAAAGATGTTATGCAATTGTTTAGCAGTGAGAATAATTTGATCAAACTTACGAAAAGCAATAAAAAATATGTTTTTAAACATAATAATAACCAAACATAAATTGTACTTTATATTGCCACTATGTACTTTTTTTTCTTACCTTTAATAACCAATGTACTTTATTTTCAATAAAAAAAAGGTGGCACCCCTAGTTGTGACATAATCGCCTTAGGAGAGAGGCGAATGAAGGAAGTTACGTGCAACAGATGGTTGGAAATAATATTCATGCTCAGTATTTAAAATGGGTTGCCTACAACGACAAGACAAGTTTTAGCAACAGGTTGGAACGCATAACAGATACATTCAAATGATCAAATCCTATTAAACTGTAACTTTGTGAAGTCAACACAGACTTGGTACAGATATGACGTCATAAGGCAATCAAAACGTAATGGATCCTAAAAAGGAGCCATTTGTAGGCCACTAATTGCAGACTATTCAGGTGAGAAAATCCTAGCCACGGACCAGTGAATAACAATATTCGTAAAAGGCTACTAACCAAAAATGGATCACAGAAATGATTATTTTAGGTGTGAACTTTGTATGAGCCATTTGCTGTCCATTGTTAGTTGAAGTACCACTTTGTCTTAAAAAATTTACCAGACGTACGCTTTACGTGAAGCCCGAAAAAAAAAATTCTGTCCAGCCTCATTATGTGAGCTAACGAGCTAACTCTTCTCTGTGTAATCATTGCTTTTTTTTGCTTCTACTTTATGCCTCTTCGACATCAAGGTAATTAGAGGAGGAAAAGGACTGTTTTAAGGAACGGGAAGGAATACGGCCATAGTCTTTTGAAAGAACCGTCACGGAATTCGCCCGGTGTGATTTGGGGAAACCATGCAAAACTCAAATCTGGATTGCCTAACGGGGATTAGAACCCACGTCCTCGAGAATGTGAGGCCAGATGTGTAGTCGTATCGGCCGCCATTTCGTTTTCTTCATTCTTGTATTTCTCCTATATCTAAATTCTTCTTTCTTTGTTTTCGGTGGTCCACTTGTTTTTCGTTCTAATTTTTCTCCCTCATCCATTTCTCCAATTTCAAGGGACCGAGCATGGTGGGTGAGCGGTTAACGCTCTGGCCTTGCATTCGGTAGGACACCGGTTCGAATCCCCGTCCGGCCATCCAGATATGGGTTTTCCATGGCTTCCCCAAATCACTCCAGGCGAATACCGGGTTGGTTACTTCAATAGGCCATGGCACTACTCCTACCCGTTCCTTGTCCCCAGTCTTTTTCTGTCTCTAATGACCTTTACATCGACGAGGCTTAAAAACAGAAAATTTTCATGTAGAAGATACTATGCGTGTCGAAGAGGCTTTCTGACTGCAAGAATTTAGTTTTGGTGGAGTGTTTCTTTTTGTTGAATACAAAATGCGGGTCCTATAATATCCCATCACACTCAAACAACTGTATGACGAAGATTATGTATTCTAGTCCCCATGTTTATCACCTCCTGCAGTATATTAACAACTTAGTCTCCTTTCGAATTGGGCAGAGCACACTGGAGAGGTGATAGGATAGGTTTCAAATGTTTCACTTTCTGTAGAGAACGGTGACGACATGTACGAGAGAAGTGTGGAAATTAATTTACAAAACTTCGGGCAAACCATTTCTTGAATATAATAGTGTAGTATGGGACCCTCATTCTGGGTATCAAATACAGGATTTGGAATAGGTTCAAAGAACAGCTGCTAGATTTGTCACTGGAAATTACTGTAGAACATAATCAATAACTAATTTGATTTAAAAGAAATCTGAAGTTGGATATTTTGGAAGAAAGAAGGTGGAGAGTAGAATGCTGGTTGTGTGCAAGGAGTTCTTTCGAGGAAGAATTAAAAGTATCTCATGAAAAGGAAAAGATGTTGTTGTTGTATTTTTTTTTTTTTTTTTTACTGCTTAACGTCTCGTATAACAACTAGGTCTTTAGAGACGGGAAAGGATGGGGGGGGCAAGGAATGAGAAGGAATTCGGCCATGGCCTTTTGAAGGAAGCATCCCGGCATTCACCTGGAGTGATTTGAGGAAACCATGGAAAACCCAAAGGAAAAGATGACCATGATCATAAACTGGTACTCGATTTCAGGCATAAGGGTGTGGGAAAATTTTCTTTGGTAGGCTAGGGGGTCAGGGATTGTGTAGGGAAATTGCCACCGGAGCCTGTGCTCCATTGCAATTAAATTAAATTAAATTAAACTACCAAAGGAAGTAATGAATAATACCGGAAACGCTGAAAGAATTTAAAATCGAGAATCGTAGAGGGCAAAAGTAGACGGTTACAAGAAAGGGGGAAATGGATGTATAGGGAAATAGTCACCAAAGAGTGCGCCCCATCATCATCACTCTCCAGCTCTCCCGGGTGCTGAGTGCGGTATAAACATCAGTGTGACAAAATCCTTACAGCTGTCTCGAATGAGGTTGCGTGGACATGTCCAAAGGATGGGGGAAGAAAGAAGAGCAAAGGCCTACTTTAATATGAACATCAGAAGGAAAACACGTGTGGGAATGACCAAAAATAAAAATAAAAATGTGTAGAGCAAATCAAGAATGATCTGGAAGACATAGACCTTGATTGGAGGACTATTCATGAACTTCAGATGTTCATAGACAGAAAGAAGTAGAGAGAGCTCCCGACTAGCACCCGGTAGACTGCACTAAATTAAATTAAATTAAAACCTCCCTAATATCCTTCCTAGCTGAGTTTTCTATCAATTGATAAGCCACATAATACTCCATTTCAGATAATAATTAAATACGGGTAATGCTTCTATGTCATTCGAAGTTCTTGCATGAAGTAAACAGCGATAAGTTCCCTACAGCATCTTTGAATACCTGATCGATATCGATACATCGAACGGTCGACCCAATCCTGCTTAGTTTTCGAGATATTTCGTCCCAAATGTGAAATGGTTTTGGTGAAATTCAGAAGAAAACATTGGTGAAAGTCAAATTTGATGATGGATTCTTATTTAAAAAGACGAGGCAAATGAAAAATAAAGAATAAAAATTTTCGATATCTCACCTAGTTCTAGAGATATACTGTATCAAAATTGAGGTTGAAATGGAGAAGAAAAATTTCGCAAAAGTCAAATTGAATGATCGATTCTGATGTAACACGACGAGACAAATCGAAAATAAAGAATAAAATTTTTCGATATCTTGCTTAGTTTTCGGGATATACTGGGAACATCGCAATTGTTTGGAAGCGCAATATCGCCGCTGCCGCCACTGCGCATGCGCGAGCCTTCTTCACCAATTTAACGTCACTTCTCCTCCATATATTTCCTTCCTCCATGGGTCGACCATCCAGCGACGTAGCGTGGAGGCGTGCATCTAGGGAACCTCTCTGCTACCGTCTGAGCCAGGAGGAAATGCCTCCCGAACTGCGTAGTCAGCGTTCCAGGGAATCGTCAGCACTCGAAGGAAAACGCACGTTCGCCGGCGAGAATAAGCACAACCAAAAGAAAATCTGCTTATAGTAGTAAACACAGTTCACTAAATAATCCAAAAGCAAAGTGCGCCACGTTGCGGCACCTAATGCGGTGGTACCTTGTTTGAACTCCGATGGTGGAAGAAATGTTCAGCATTTGGGAATTGACCAGCATGATAGCAGAGGTGGAGCTCGACAATCCTAGTTGCTGGATTGTAGAGCTGCAAAAGTAACGATAAATTGTGTACCCGGTAGCACTCGTTACTATCGTATAGTTACGTTACTGTTACTATTGATACAATCGAGCACTAGTATGAAGCATCGCATCGAGTCGCGGCGCGTACGGGACGACTTCGATAGTACTTTGTAAAGTTCAAGTAAATTGTTCATTTAGTTAAGGTTCGTTTAGATAAAACTTAAAGTAAAGTAATTAGCACATGAATAATACGGAAACCTACTGAATTTACACTTGATTTACTGCACTGAATATTAAATGCGTCAGAATAATACCACATTTCACAATCACATCTAATTAAAATCATTCAATCGCTGGGTGAATCGTTCCATCTCCTGCATGACGCATGATGCGTCATATTCGTTCGTTTATCGAATCAAACTGACGTCTACACAACAAATGCGAGTAACCAAATGAATTCGCAACATTTTGGTACTTCGAATCAGACGACGTACTCGTTAGTCAGTAACGAATACAACTCTAGCAGACTATGTATCAAAGTCCCAAGTTAAATCCCAAATATCTTCGCAGTGCGTATGGATATATATATATATATATATATATATATATATATATATATATTGCTCATTGATTTACGCCTCGTCGACATAGGGGTCATTAAAGGCGAGAAGAAACAGGAAGGAATTCGGCCATGGTATATTGAAGGAACCATCCCGGCGTTAATCTAGAGTGATTTGGAGAAACCATGGAAAACTGAAATCTCGAAACGCGAGGAGGGATTGGAACCCACGTCCTCTCGAATGGCAGACCCAAGCGTTATTGCTCAATCACCAAGCTTTGTACTCACCACTTACGAGAATATAATTTTTCAAAATTTCAAATACGATATTCAATTTATCGAGTGTGGCGGGTGAGCGATAACACTCTGGCCTCGCATTCGGGAGGACGCGGGTACGAATCACCGCAAGGCCATCCATATATGGGTTTTCGATGGTTTCCACAAATCACTCCAGGCGAATGTCGGGATACTTCCCATGACCGAATTCCTTGCAGTTCCTTCCCCCCGTATTGCTGCCCCTAACGACATCGACGAGGCGTAACATCATTTATTTGTTTAATTTAATTGCAATGGAGCACAGGCTCCGGTGGCAAATTCCCTACACCCCCATCTTCCCCCTATATATATATACACACACCAGAGTCCCGCTAATCCGAACCCCGGTAATCCGAACTTTCCGTTAATCCGAACATGACAAAAAATTAGTCTAAGTATGAAAAATGGTAAAAGAATTAAAACACAGTTCACGAAAATAGTTCATACTGAATTTAATTGCGTGGTTAAATGCTTTACATACACACAATTTTAATTTACACACACAGTACAGTACATACCTGTTAGAAAAATTAGCAAGAAAACATTCATTTTAAACTGTCAATCTTACGATAATAGTTACAGTGCTTACAAGCGCCCAATTTATTCCTACTTTTTGTTTCTTGGCGTTTCATTGTTATATGACGCAAACTTGCCAGTGGCGTAGCTAGGTCAACAAGGGCCCCGGTGCAAAAAATTTATTTTGGGCCCTCAGGCCAAATGGGCGACATTTTTTTTTTTTTTTTTTGCTTTGTGTTGCTGTTAGGGGCTCTCTAAGCTGAGGATGGGGGCCCCTGTTTCGTGCTTGGGGGTCCCTGAGCAGTGAGGGCCTCTTAGTGAGTGGCTCCCTGTGTCTCAGAGGTCCTCTTAGACGACGGTAGAGCTAAAAAAAAACTGTCGCCAGTTTGCCGTCAAGGCCCGTGGGCCTTCTGAACTGCTCTTGGGGGCCCCCAGAAGTGCGTTTGGGTGCCCCCTTGAGTGTAGGGGCCCCGGTGCAATGCACCGCCTAGCCCCATAGTAGCTAGGCCCCTGAAAGTTGCGCCATCGTCTCATAAACATTAAATCAGCAGGTGTAGTAGCAGTGTCGAGTTGCTGCAAATAGCGTAGCAAGAGATTAAGGGCTTCTTCCGCGTCACTATGTGGCACCAGCTCTCCTGTGACACTCCGCCACTTGTTCCCAATTGTTACCATGGTGTACCTACTTATATGCTTGGTATACTTCATTCTAGAAACTGGTCACTGTAATTCCGGATAATCCGAAGAAATTGGTAATCCAAACAAGGCCCGGTCTCAATTAGTTCGAGTATATACTCGGTTTAGGGTCAGCAGTACACAATATACGTGTATCTGAAGTCTGATGATTAGAAATACCATTACAATGCTGCAACCAACTGAGCCAACGGGACGAAACGTGGAGGTCGTTACAGGCGTGAATATATTGTGAAATAGGATAGCGAAGGAGACTGTCTATAGGGATCATGTCGGCATTTGCCTTGAGTGATTTCGTTAAAGTATGGAACAGAGAAATCAAAATGGTGGTTCCCGGGATCGAAGTCGCGTCCTCCTGACTCGAACGTTAACTGCTCACCCGCCGCGCACGCTTCTTATATAATCTACGTTCCACATTCTATCCCCAAAAAGGAAATGTGTGGAAACCATACACAGCTGAAGTAGTGCATCTGAGAACTGACCCTCTGCCAAACCCCGATTTCTAAATTAACTTTTTTTAAACTGTATTTATACAAATATTGCTCTCGCTTTTTAAATTGTCGGTTCACGGTGATCGAACTCTATGCAAAAGAACAGAGTATACGAGAATATGGTTCTTTTGGAATAGAATATTAATGTCGGCATTAAGCCTTTGTCAGAGCGGTCTGTGGCATGTGGAATAATTTCATGGTCTGTGGAAAATTCGAATCGGTTGAGTGTTTTTTTTTTTTTTTTTTTTTTTTTTTTTTTTTTTTTTTTTTTTTTTTTTTTTTTTTTTTACTTGGGAAGAAAAGTAACTGCTAATGGAAAAATATATTAAGAAATTTTAGAATTTTTTTAAATTTAATTTTAATTGCTAAGGAGCGCATGCTCCGTTGGAAATTTCCCTTCTCACCCACTTTACCCGTTTCCTGTACCCACATGCTTTTGCTCACTACAAATTTCAACTTTAAAAATAATTCATCATTACTTCTGATAACTTATTCAAATCCCAGACAGCCTTACCAAAAAAAGAGAATCTTCCCACACCCCTGTTCTTGAAATCGAGTGCCAGATTGAGGTCTTGGTCATCTTTTTCCTTCCATTAATTGCTCCTAATACTTACACTAATATATTTACACGCCTCTTCACCAATATATGTCCTCTATACTTCCACGACTCTCTTCCCTATCTTCCTGTCTTCCAATGAATCCCACTCCAGCTCTTGTGTTCTACAGTAATTTCTCCAATGACAAATATAGCAAGCCTTCTTTGCACCCTCTCCGACTCCTGTATTTGATACTCAAAATTTTGGTCTCACACCACACCACCATATTCAAACAACGTTCCGACCAAAGATCTGCAACCCGATTCCTTCACCTCTCTGGTACGTCTCCCAGTCACTCTCTCCAACAAGTGATGGACTTTGAAACCTCCTTGTACAATGTGTCCTTATCTGGTCAAGGATATAATCTGGAGGTGGAGCACAGGAAAGAGGATAGAATCGAAAATGAAAACAGCAGGGAGAGACTAACTTTAAGGGAGAAGTCATGACTAGGGATTGCAATCCAGCAAAGCGGGATCCCGCAATCCCGCGGGATCCCGCATCATTTGACAGTCTGGCGGCTCCCGCACAAAATTAAGCGGATCCGCAGTCCGCAAAATCCGGCAGAAACGCGTGTCAGTCTGCGTGACTCGCTGTCCCACTCGGTCTCTGTCGGATATTTTCCACTGTTTGTCTGTACCCTTCCAGTTGGCATTTGACTCATGTGAACAAGCGTTTGAATATGTCAACCTTCGTCAGTCGTAAGTAAATAAATACACTTTTACGTATTCATCAAAACTTACGTTTGTTTCGAGCATACATTTCTGTAATTTGAGTTATGGTGCGTATTTAGTACGATTTTCTAACCATATAATTATTTTTTAAGTGTCGCACACGTTATCTTAACTACACGGTTACAGCTTTTTATTCACGGTTTCATAATTCCCATTTTCTGTATTTGCAGATAAAATAATTGTGACAATTTCCTAATTTGCGGCTGAAAATTTGATTATTCGTTGATATGAAACTAATTTTAACGATCGCGTACCTATTTATTTAACAGCTATCAAAAGTAAATTGTGTATCTTTTTACTTATTGTTGTTTTGGCTGCTGCCTCAATGCGTTTCTTTGACGAAAGCCGCCTGCTTACATGTGCCGCTCAGGCTTTCGATTAATCCCTCTTCTCCTTGTTATTATTTCGACTAAAGTTCAAAAAAGTTATAATGAAATTTTCACGGGTGTATCGACGAATTGTGTTGCAGGAACATGTCGGAGAACAAACTGAAATAGTGTACGACAATGTCAGATTAAAAATATTGATACGTGACGACAATACAGTGTCACTATTATTTGATTAGCCGTTCTTTTCACACACTAATACTTGTCAGAGCAGGAAACTGTCCTGTCGCGAAGCCATGTCGGAGAACAAACTGAATGTTGTGTCGGGATGATCACAGCAGTTCCTTCCGACTTGTTAATTAGTCCCCTTTATAATTAGTTTTTACCACCTAATGTAAGGACGATCAGACTTCGATATAATTAATTATTGGTCGCCACCATCGGCTGGCAAGGGTACAAATCCAGAACAAATATAACTATATGTTTCTTCAAAGAATCACTTCGAGTATGTAGACCAAAGATTTATTCTGAGTTCTATGCTGCACAATAGTTCCCGGCCACCAATGGAAAAAAAATAATAATAACACACACAGCAAATTACTAGTGACAAACGATCCGAAGATGCAGGTTCCTTAGAGTGTCAACAATTCCTTCAATCACTTTCACAAAAAACCAAGAGGAACCATATGCACGCGTTTGTTGCTCCTCACCACACACTCTCTCTCTGACCGCTCCTCAACTGTCCGACTCGTAAGTCACCGATACTCATAGAATAAATATAATTAAAATAAGTTAAGCACTGAAGGGGCAAGCCTACTGTAATGTGACAACCCCTTCCATGTCACGGTTCTAATGTGAAGCCGCAGGCAAGACATTTGAACCTGGGACATATTTTAGGTTAGTTTTTTAGTAGGTAGTTACACAAAAAAAATCCCTACATTATACAAGAACACCATGAATTAAATTACTATACAAGAGTATTGGTGGCCGGTCCCTACCGAACAAAATTACAAACATATTCACAAAATTTCATTCACATACAATTATATCTTCACATACGATTGTATCTCCCTGGAAAGAAAGCACAAAATTACAAATAATAATCTCTTGAGGTTAAACGTCTGTTCCTCACTCAAACGCACATGAACATTAACACCAATACATCAGTCATAATTATTTTTTTCTCTGTGGATAGTACATCACTCTCTATCCAGGATACATCTTTGTCAGTGAAACACCAGATTGTTATTACCAGAGCTTCCCATGATAAGGTAACATTTCCTTTCTTTGGAGATGCTCGGTTAAAAATGGGGTCAATGACCTGAAGGTTTGTCAACCTAGCCTTCTGAAATTGCGCTTAGGTCTAATCACTTACTACCCCTTCCAAGAAAATCGACTTAAAACTACACCAAACACTAAAGAACATATTTATAGTTCTGCTATTAACACACAAAGACGTCCATCTTTCGACATATCCTTGAGGTGGTTACTGGGTGTCGGCGATAGGGACTCCGTTAAGCACTAGGGCACACCCTCCAAAACTTAAGAAAGTGACACTTGAGATATAAGTTACTTAATGTCACTCAAAACATTTGTTCCCTAACTCACTATCTATATCTATATCTATATCAAAGAGAACATCTACCAATAAATATTAAACTAAAAAACTCTACAAAGTACAAGGCTTTTTTTTTTTTTTTTTTAAAAAATCAAAGTTTCTAGAAAACCATTATGTTGAAGAGACACTTCATACTTCAGCTTTGTGAAAATCACTGTGCACAACATAAATCACTTACAAATATAGTTAAACTGTAGTACATAAGTAGTGTGAATCTCTTATGCTAAAAGAAGAATGGATATTTTTTAATTTAAATCTGTTGATGCCCTCATGAAATAAATCCAGTTTTCCTTTGGACCAAAGTGAGATTATTTCCTTTTTCTTCACATGTACTCCTGGTTCTTCCCTCCTATCCTTCTTCTTCTTCCTACGTTTCCTTCCTCGCATTGTGGAATTACACTTTTCAAAAGTCTCAAGTGAACATTGGAGAATGAAATATTTCATTTTGTTAATTGAAAAACCTACAGTATGACCATATGGGCTAGTACCGAGGTACTGTTCAAAGTGCACAAATTGCTTATCCCCAATGGGAATATCATTTGCCAATACTTTAGTACTGTGGTGAGTGGGGAAAACAAGGTCAGTCCCGAAAGGAAACATTAAATCATAAATGTGGTTCGCAAACTTAGTGACACAAGTTGGTTTGCGGAGTTTGAAAATTGCTCTGGGCATAGCCAGCTTGCTCTCCTTCAGAGAAATTGTAGGAATATTACTTACATAAATATCTGTAACTGGAAAAGGACTCTCTGAAATTGACCGAACACTAACCAATTCCATTTGAACACTAGTTTGGGATTCAATACACAAAGGATCATGGGAAACCGGAGTTGATTCCTGGACCAAAACAATGTACTTATCCTTTTCTGGTACTAGGGGTCCCTCCTGTGACTCATTAAGAGGTTTCAAATTACTCTCCTCCTTGAACTGATCTTCATTCCTCACGAAACAATCTTGTCGTAATTGCACTAACTCGCCCCTTAATTGCAAAAGTCTATCATCAAAATGAGCAGTGATTTGACAGCGAAGAGCTTCACTTTTTGCTCCAATTTCAGCTTTAAGAGCATTGCTGTTTTCAGAAATTTCAGCTTTAAGAGCAATCACATTATCCTGAACGCCATTTATTTCATCTTTAAGTTCTTTAAAGTTTTTATTCATCTCTTCCATTAACTTCACCAACATTTCCGTTCTGGGTGGCATATCACCTTGCTCTGCTACCCCTTCCATTGCAGATTGCTTGGTCTCCATTTTTTTTTTTTTTTTTTTTTTTTAAGATCAAAGCAAAACCAAACTTGAATGAGGATATGAGGACAATAAGTTACTCTAGCAATAGGCTACCTATTCCCCAAACTTAGATAAACAGGTCAAAGATATATCCTCTCAGTTTCAAATCAACTCACAACAACGCCGTGATAACTCGTCAAATGAAATGAAACAACACAGTATATATATTCCACAACCAAAAACAGATTTGCACCAAAGAGAAAAAAGGAAACAACGTAGGCTGGCTCTTAAAACAGTTAATTTCACTTCTCCAATCTGTTGCTGTAAATAAAACACATGTAGATAATACAGTAATTATACTTTTATTTACTACTGCTGACTGTTGGTGTCGAACCACATATGCAGACTATACTGTCTCGTCGCTCAATGGTACTGCCACCTGAAAATGTCATGCACAGAAAAAGTTATACTTGTTAACATAAAAGTTTTCGCGTCTTCCTCCCGCAATTAATGTCTTTGAAAAAGGTAAATAATTGCAATCTATTTTATTTTATTTTTCCCAGAAAGGAAAAAAACTTCATTCGTAAGTAGAACTGAAATTTGAAATTTCTGTACAAAATAAAATGTTATGGGAGAGCGAAATAAAATTTTCCGCGAGTATAAACTCTTACTATTAGGCTATAAATTTTCCAGAAGCTCTGGTAAATAACAACCGATGGTACAGATCTTTGAAACAAAATCCCGTTAATCTGCTATTCTTTTAGTCAAAATTATTATTTAAAAAAAATATTTCCCGGTTGTTTAATAGTATAATGTTGCCTGTTAGGTGTCTTCTCAACTCCTGCCGCTATTTTCTGCAACGTATTCACTGCTCGTCTGACCCACGATTTGATGTTTTGCTATCTGCTTTGCGTTGTTCACAGGTACTGCATCGCTGTATCCACTGCTGAAGTAATCGTCTCTGGTTATCTGTGTTGACTCTCTTGCGCTACCGTCTTTGCACAAGCTTGTTGTCTGTCGAGTAATTCTTCTCGCGCGTACCGTCTTTGGTCTTAATCTGCTTCGCGATTCTTAACAGTTGTTCAACTGTTTATTTTTATATTACTCACTTAACACTCCTTTTGTGATTTAGACGGCTTTTCTAAGCACTTAAACCGTCTATTAAACTCACAAGTCCTGTCACGGTCGCCATGTCGGAGAACAAACTGAAATAGTGTACGACAATGTCAGATTAAAAATATTGATACGTGACGACAATACAGTGTCACTATTATTTGATTAGCCGTTCTTTTCACACACTAATACTTGTCAGAGCAGGAAACTGTCCTGTCGCGAAGCCATGTCGGAGAACAAACTGAAATGTTGTGTCGGGATGATCACAGCAGTTCCTTCCGACTTGTTAATTAGTCCCCTTTATAATTAGTTTTTACCACCTAATGTAAGGACGATCAGACTTCGATATAATTAATTATTGGTCGCCACCATCGGCTGGCAAGGGTACAAATCCAGAACAAATATAACTATATGTTTCTTCAAAGAATCACTTCGAGTATGTAGACCAAAGATTTATTCTGAGTTCTATGCTGCACAATAGTTCCCGGCCACCAATGGAAAAAAAATAATAATAACACACACAGCAAATTACTAGTGACAAACGATCCGAAGATGCAGGTTCCTTAGAGTGTCAACAATTCCTTCAATCACTTTCACAAAAAACCAAGAGGAACCATATGCACGCGTTTGTTGCTCCTCACCACACACTCTCTCTCTGACCGCTCCTCAACTGTCCGACTCGTAAGTCACCGATACTCATAGAATAAATATAATTAAAATAAGTTAAGCACTGAAGGGGCAAGCCTACTGTAATGTGACAAACACCATACTTCGACGGCTGCCTCCGCCGTCTCCCTCACGTGTGTAATTTCGTGTGTTTGCAATGAAATCCGGAGATACAACCTATGAGGACTTCACTGCAATCATTCGCCGAGAAAGTCCCCTTTCTTACTAAAAAATAACAATTTCCACTCTAAAAATGTCGTTACGCCAAATAAGTAAATCTGAAATACTTGACAGTTTACGTGTTGGTGAGTAGATTCTTTTAATAAAATTGAATCAACTGTAATATCAATCAAGGAAACAGGAGATATAATAATGAATCACGTAAAAAAGGTCTAGTCTCGTGCTTGTGCAGTGACAAAAAGTAATGAGATCTTGTTCTGAGCCAAGTCTACACTTTACAGAGTACATTCACTTCAATTTGTGAAATGGAACGTTTATTTAGAATTGTTTAAAAAAACTCTGGTAACTTGACCATTAAGCAAACCATAGTTTTAAACTTATGTGATGCATTGTAAGGCACATAATATGGCCTAAGACTCAATATTTTACATTTTTATTATTTATTTAAAAATTGGTTTAGATTAAAAAACAAAAATGTAAAACCTCGAAATACACTTAAGACACGCTAAAAAAATTTAATGTCATTTTGCCAATCAAAATATTGTTAACTGTTAATTTTTATCATTTAACATTAAAAATTAATTATTAATTTAGTTATTATTTAATTTATTAACGTTTTAAGTAACTATGTTTAAATATATGCGTTAAAAAACTGTTTGTACCAATCCCGCACGGATCCCGCAGGATTGAAAACACTGCGGGATTGCAATCCTTAGTCATGACACTGTACCAGGGAAGAATGCCGAAGAAGGGAGAATTCGCTGTTGAATGATGGGAAGGAAGGACATGATGAACAAGATAGATAGATAATGCGAAGAAGCAGAAACCAAAGGAGTTGATCGGAAACAATAGTTGCTGTAAAAAATGTCGAATTCTTTACATTCCCTACTTTCCCCCCCCCTCCCCCCTTTCTCAGTCAGATTTTCTGATACGACATTCAAAAGCATCCTTGCAACATTTGCTGCAGAGTATAACCGTTTGTTCCAGATTAGAGACGGTTGCCGTGGATTGGGATATGAAAGACATGCAAGCAGTCCACTGTTATCGAGGTATAAAACGCAATAGGAATTCGCAGAATAGTTTCCCCCGGTTGCTTATCTTAACGAGTCGTCGTAAAGGGAACGGGCTATATGAAGTCGGGTACACAGTGACGTGAGTCTAAGAAATCGAAACATCAAGGATATGTGAGGATTGGAACAACTCTTCCATTAAGCTTTGTCTTCTGTACATACAATTCTATATATAAAAAATATATATCATGCTATCTGCAATAAAATTCTCTCATTTCTCTCTTATATATCCGTGGCAGTTCATGTTCTTCATATTGCTTTTGTTTGCCTCTTGAATTTTATTTCTTCTACCATACTTGTTGCTATTCAATTGATGAAATTATCACATATAATTTTGCAAAAAAAAAAAAAAAAAAAAAAAAAAAAAAAAAAAAAAAAAAGAAAAAAAGTTGGTGCATCAAAATTTTAATGAAATCAGGTCTAAAATATCAATATAGATGAATACTTTATAATTCATAATCAAGTGGGTATAATTAAAGTAGAAAATCATGAGAGACATTCGTCAGTTAAAACAAGAATTTTATCTATCCCCATCAATATTTAACTTGTATATATACGAAGCAGTAAAGAAAGTAAAAGAGAAATTTGAGTGTGGTATAAGTATTCATGGAGAAAAAATCAGTATTCTACCATTTGCTGATGACATTGTCTTGTTAGCAGAACAGGCTGAGGATCTTGAGAAATTACTGAATGGCATGAACAAAATACTGTAGGAAGAGTTTGGACTAATATAAACCAAAGAAAGTCAAAAGTGATGAAATGTAGTAGAAATGATACCAATACTAGTAGATTAAATAAGATCGTATGCAACAAGAGAAGTAAGTTAATTCTGTTACTTGGTAAGCAAAATTGCAACCGATGGCCGAAGCAAGGATGATGCTAAAGCAGAATATCACTAGCGAAAAAAGCCTTATTGAAAAAGAAAAATCTTTTAATTTCAGGCATTGACCTAGGACTCAGAAAAAGCTTTTTAAAATTCTTTGTGTGGAGCACACCGCTTTATAGTAACGAAGCATGGACTTTAGGAATACCAGAAGTAAAGAAAATTGAAGCATTTAAAGTGTAGTGCTATAGAAGGAAGCTGTTAATTAAGTGGACAGTTAAGTACAAAATGAATGTGTCTTGGAGATGATGGGTGAGGAGAGAAGTTTGTGGAAGAGTGTTACAGAAAGAAGAGACAGGCTGGTAGGTCATATTTTGAGACATGCTGGATTGGTTAATTTGTTAGTGGAGGGAACAGTCGAAGGTAAGAACTGTAGAGGAAGGCAGAGATTAGAATATATGAAGCAGATAACTGAAGACGTAGGTTGTAAGGGGTATGTTGAGATGAAGAGGTTAGCACAAGACAGGAAGAAAGGTGTGGATTGCATCAAACCATTCGAGAGGCTGATGGCAGGGGAAAAAAAAAATCAATTTTGCGGAAGGATAAACTTCAGAAAGCTTAACCAGCTGAACTACCACTGAACTAAACACTTGTAGACTCAAAACATAACTCCAAATAGTATTGCCAGGTTTCATGATTCCCTCAAGATTGTCTAAAGAATTATTTTATTCCTCCTGCTCCCCACTACCATAAATCCCCTACAATTATTTATCCTCTCATGATTTTTACGATATAATCGTATTAAGCTTAAGTATTGCCCCTACAAATTTCGAAATTAAAAGTTTCAGTTTGTATGAATAATTAATATCACGCCATCGCAACTGTTTTTTGTTCAATTCTTAATTATTTTTCCGAATGCGTTTCGATTCATTCTCTGAAGCATCTTCAGCAGTTCTACATTTTTCATTGTATACATATCAGGCGTCGGCGATTTTTTGTAGCTGCAGTTTACACTATGGGTCATTTTTCTGCAACTTTATGTTCACTTTCACTGCACTATTCCGATTTCTATCAGTCGGTGTTTATGGCCCACAACATTCAGTTGTTAAAGGTCTCAGATCTGAGGGAGCACAGCGAGTATTCCCATCTGTCTGTGAACCGTGAAAGCTAACTGTTAATGTGCTTCGTGCTATTCTGTTTTTGTAACGCATATTCATTAAGAGGGAGTTCGGAGACTCTTTTACCACTTAGTTACGTCAATACGATCCCACAAAAACAATTCTTGTAAAATTAGGCCAAGTCTCGTGTTCATGTAGTGACAAAAAGTTATGAGAACTTCTTCTGAGCCAATTTTATTTATTCTTAGCCAGGTCTACAGTTTACAGAATGATTTCTTTCCGTGTCATAGATCGTTTATTTAGTATAAAAAAATCTGATTTGGCCTAAATGTGTTGCTTTATCAAACTTAAAAATACTTAAAAGCCAAGATTTCCCTCACACTTTTTCGAATTCGCCCTCAATTTCAGTAAAAATTATGACGTGCTTAATGGCCAAGTCATCAGATTTTTTTAATCCCAAATAAACGATCTATGACACCGAGAGAAACCATTCTGTTTCACAAAGTGAGGTAATACACACTGTAAAGTGTAGATTTGTCTCAGAAGATCTCATAACTTTTTGTCACTACATGAACACGAGACTTGGCTTATTTTTACAAGAATTGTTTTTGTGGGATCTCATTTCTTTATGTAAGTTTATCGCTTATTCTGAATCACCTCCCAAATGCAATTATTCCACTGGAAAATCGGTTAACAAGAACATTTCAGAATTTAACACATCAATATACGTTACGAACATTGCCCCACTCTCTGAAAACATTTAATGTGGGTAGTAGCCGCTGGTTTAACTACCACCTCAAATAAATAACAAGTAACTTCCAAACTAACCATAGGAACAAAGTAAAATTTAAGGCTTTGGTTAAACTTGCTTGCCTCTATAAAGTATAGAAATCTCAGGTTTATAGCTTCATCCGGAGCAAAGTAATTAAGCCTCAAATATGTGCCAGAATTTTTCATGCTTGGGATTGTAATTAAATAAATACGGGGAAAAACTCCAATATCATATTTTTTTTATGATTTAGGGATGGAACCATATATGTGTACCAAATCACTTGTTTCTAGGATTACTGGAAGTACAGTGGAATTTTGATGTCGGGGTGTTGTGCCGAAATAAAATGTTGAATTTCAATAACTTCCAAATTAAGAAATGGAAAGAAGTAAAATTTAAAACATTAGTCCCTCCACAGTGAAAATCTGAGGTATAGAAAGTGGTTAGCGTAGAAAGCGATTTCACGTTAGTGGCAGGTAAGGGGGTAGGTATATGGAAATTTACGAGTTTCAGACTTTTCTTATAATACGTGGGTAAAATGTTATCTGTGTACCAAATTTCAGCTTTCTACGGCTGCCGGAAGTGGCTTAGAGTTTTGATGATCATCAGTCAGTCAGTGAGTGAGTGAGTAACAAAATCGCTGAAGTTTGCATCCGAACCAAGAACAGTAACAGAATAAAATTTAGTACGTTTGCTAAGATTGCTGATATCTATGCATAACAGAAATTTGAGACATGTAGAATGAATACGGCCGACGAAATTGAGGTTTTTACTGGCCCGAATCGCTTCGAGAAAAGGGTAGGCAGAGCCGGCGTTGACTCGACTTGGCGCGTGCACGGCGGACGGACAATACGCCAGTACCTGGGTTTCTGACTCACAGATTCAATTCGTAACGTTGACGTAAACAAAACGGCCACATCGAAAAAGGAAGCCGTATGCTGACAAAAGAGAAGAAAAGGTCTGTCATATGATCAACAGTAGATAGCTATGTACAGAAACTAAAAATAGTTCGAATGAAATATGGAGACCTGAATCAGAACTGTCAAATTTCTCTTAACATGCAATCATGTCTTCACAGGTGTGTTTTCACAAAACAATCCGCTGGGAAAGTCTCCGTTGTCACTTCTCTTAACGTACCAATATCATTTGAGGCTTGCCCTCCTTATCCGGTTCCCCTTTCACTCTGTCTGTAGCCTTATAGTTCCTTATTCTTATCTTGTAACCCCTGTTCTGCTTCTGATAAACTTCATTTCACTGTCTCGTATCTTACTGATCTCATTGTCCTGTTTTTAGCAGCATACGTGAGAATAGGAACCATACGCCGACAAAATTTTTCCCCTCTCTATGTCTGCCACCTCTTTACTCTGCTGATTTTCAGTGTGCAGTTTATCAGTAACAGTTTATATTTAGTCTTATCAGCTCATCAGAGTCTAGAATCTGGATTAATCATGATAGTCTGCAGCTGATATTTTCCAATATTACGTCGGTATTAATCTTTTACATTTCTTAAATAGTGTGAAAATTATAACAGCCTGATTCCGTTGTCACTTTATGCTAAATCGAATTTGTCTACAAAATTTTCTATTAAACTTCTGTTGCTGTGGTTTCCCTTAGTAAATACGCAGTTACTTCTTATTCTCAAGACACTATCTTAATCGATGTGTACAGCCCTTTTGTTGTAGCAAGAACTGCTACATAAAATATCACTTCACGGATCGTTCCACTTGTTTTTTTCCTTCAAGGTGTGGCGTCATACTATCCTTTTTTTTTATTAAAATGTTTTTATTAACTCGCTTTGGGCTTTGTCTGTCCGGGAGGAATTTAGTAATTGATTTTAAACTAACATCTCGATAAGCTAGACACTTGAAATTTTGACCATATCTTAGAATTGAATGACAATGCATGAAAATGTTAAAAAATGGGGAAAATTGTCCGGAAAATTTGGGAAACACTGAAAGTACTCTTTTCTATGGACCGATTTGGCTAATTTTTTTTTTTAATGTTCGTAATAGTCCGAATAAGGTTTTCAGTTAATGAAAAATTGGAAAAGTTGCCCGGAAAATCTGAAAATTCGGAGGAAACTGAAAGTCTTTTTTTCCTGTGTTCCGATTTCGCTATTTTTTTTTTAATGTTCGTAATAGTCCGAATAAGGTTTTTAGTTAATGAAAAATTGGTAAAGTTTCCCGGAAAATTGGAAAATTTTGAGGAAACTGAAAGTCTTTTTTCTGTTTACCGATTTGGCTAACTTTTTTAAATTTTCATAATAGTCCGAATAAGGTTTTAAAGAAAGAAGAATAGGAAATGTTGCCTGGAAAATTCGGTAAAACCTGAAAGTACTATTTTCTATGAACCAATGTCATCAAAGTATTTAAAATCCGTTAGTGGCGCTGAACCCGTCATATCCGTTCTAAAGCCGAAGGTTGTGCAGGGAGTGCGGATCTCTACCTCCATGAATCCTACGGGATGCGCCAGGAGCCGTCTGAACCCCGTGACCTTTACCTTTACCTTACAAATTTTCTCTCACATAACCCTAAAAATCATAAAATATTAATAAAATAAAAATAGTTTTTAATGTACCATTTTTTATAACACGCTAAAAAGTATAAAATAATTTCCCTAATCCTTATGAAGGATAAAACCACATACAGATTTCTAACTTCTAAATTGTCCTGAAAATTTATACTTGGAAATTTTTTATACCTATTAAAATACTTGTAAGATTGGTGAAGAAAAACATTTGGCGCATGGAATACCTAACTATATGAATTGTAGAGAGTAGTTGTTAATGAAACAACTTACTTATCAGTTCACATTATTTGCGGTGCAATAAAATTGTTAGTAGAGCTATTAATGTATCAATTATCTGTTGCATGCGCCCAATGTTTTTCGTCATAGATCTTACTAGTATTTTAACAGCTATCAACAAATTTCCAAGTACAAATTTTCAGGACAATTTAGAAGAAGTTAGAAATCTGTATGTGGTTTTATCCTTCATAAGGATTAGGGAAATTATTTTATACCTTTTAGTACGTTATAAAAACATGGTACATTAAAAAGTATTTTTTATTTTATTATTATTTAATATTGGGCAGGTGGTAACGAGAAAATCCAGAATCCTGCATAAAGAACTGGTGATGACGGGATGTACTCGGGAAAATGAAGATACAAAAGCATACCTCCTTTAACCATACAAAATATTATGGGATAAACTTTTAATACAACCAGAAATAATAATAATTAAAAAAAAAAAACATCATATACTCTCGTGGAAATTAAAAGTACAATACCCAGACAGAGTTGCGATAAATGAATGAAATTTGAATCCATGTATCCCCTTCTGAACAGTATTAAATGATTAAAAATTGAAAGTTTTACATGTAATAGTATGAGAATTAGGGATTATCTATTATAAAAACTTACTATGTTTTTTAATGTATAAGTGGTTTACAGTGTGGTGAAACATGACACTTTTTTGTCCACAAGGTCTTGTTGACCGAGTATGCCAAGGCGAAGGGTGACGACCCTATGCACCCAAATGTCTAACTGTGAGAGAGGTCGGAGAGTTGGCGTGTTTGAAATGGGTGCATCATATCGTGAAATCTGTAGAAGAATTGGCCGTAGTACAATATGTATGGTGACAAGGTACCTTACAATTTTTTTTGATGAATATGTTTGTTAAAATTAAATATTATTCTTGCTTTGTTGATACAAATGTGTTAAAGTTGTGTGTAAAATAAAATATACGTGAATATTGGAGTGCCGGAATATCTATGAACAGTGGCCGTCTAAAACAATGAATATCTTTGGAAAAAAAAGAAAATCGTAAAATCTCCCGAAGAATTGGCCGTAGTACAATATGTAAGGTGACAAGGTAACTTACAATTATTTTTTTTATGAATATGTTTATTAAAATTAAATATTATTCTTGCTTTGTTGATACAAATGTGTTAAAGTTGTGTGTAAAATAAAAGTTACGTGAATATTGGAGTGCCGGAATATCTGTGAACAGATATTCTGGGAACAGAATATCTTTGGACAAGATAAAAAAAAAAAAAAAAAAAAAAAAAAGAACGATATTTATGGCGAGAGAGTGTGCGAGAATGTAAGATGTAGAGAGCATGTTGTGGTATAAAACGGAACGTAGAAGTCTGTTATTCTGTAGTGAATGTAAAGAAGTATATTCTATAGCTACCAAGTGTTTAATAATAACATTGTTTTCGAGTGTTTTCAAATAATCCTGTAGAGATATATATATTATTTTGTTCTGAGCTGTGAAATAATATAACGTGCCGATTTCTATAGCTAGTATTTCAGCTTGACGATGGGCATATTATACATCCAGAATAGCTATAGTAAAGTGCTCATACCAGCAAAAATAAAGCAGCTAACTTACAAATATCAGTATAGAGACTTGTTACACAGTGGACGAAAGAAGGCTCTAGTACTCCCAGAGCAGGCACAGGTCCATACAGAAGGACACAGTGGCGTAGCTAGGCCAACAAGGGCCCCGATGCAAAAAATTTATTTTGAGCCCTCAGGTCAGATGGGTAATCTTTTCTTTGCTTTGTGTTGGTGGTAGGGGCCCCCTGAAGTGAGGCGGGGCCCCCCTGAGCAATGCTTCGGGGCCCCCTAAGCAGTGAGGGCCCTTAGTGAGGGGCTTCCTGTGTCTCCCCTTAGACGACGGTAGAGCTAAAAAAAACAGGTCGCCAGTTTGCCGTGAAGGCGCGTGGTCCCTCTGAACTATGCGTGGGGCCCCCCGAAGTGCGCGTGGGGGCCTCCTGACGTATGCTTGGGGGCCCCCTGAGCGTAGGGGCCCCGGTGTACTGCACCGCCTAGCACCATAGCAGCTACGCCCCTGGAAGGACAACGGCACACGGATGGCTGTTTATGGCATACGGTTGACTGCAGGCCAGATCCAAGCAGTGGCTACAGAGAGTCACCCCAGACGATTGTAAACCAATTGCTTGAAGCTGGGTTACATTCTCTGACACCTATGCAGTATGATTTCATTGCCAGCATCGTCTAACCTGGTGTAATGCAAAACGCAAAAGGGACACGTGAGTTGCGTACATTTTTGTTTAGAGATGAGTCTCGATTCTGTCTGTGGCAAAGTGATAATCGACAACATGTACACAGGTGTAGTGGAAAAACGGCTTACCCTGCTCTAATTTCAGAAGGTGACACAGGTGCAGCCACTGGTGTCATGGTTTGCAGGCAATCAATTTCGACAGTAGGCCTGAGTTGGTTGTAGCTGTAGGCACAATGACAGCCCACGGGGTGCTGCCTCCTATTGTGTGTGATACCCTTCATGTCCACCATTCAAATCGCATCTTCCAACAGGATAATGCCCGTCCTTACACTGTGGCCATCGCAACACAGGCTTTGCAAAGTGTTGCGATCACAATGTGTTCCCCACGGTCGCCAGATTTGTCCCCAATAGAGCATGTCTGGGATGTCAGGAGAAGACACGTTAGATCGCATGGTCACCCACTACAAACTGTGCAACAACTGACTGCACGAGACACGCAGCCAAAGAGAGACATACCCCCAAAAGACATCCGAACACCTATTAATTCAATGCCGGGAAGAATCCACGAATGTATAGGTGCTGAAGGTGGGCTCACTTCTTACTGACAACTGTATTTGAAGGTAATAGACTTAACATCTAAATCTACATCTATACTCTGCAATTCACAATTACTGTGGGTGGCAGAGGGTGCTAAGCACCAATCCCTACCAGAATGACGAAAGAAAGATTACATAAATTAATCAGTACGGCATCTTATTTCTCGAATCCTATCCCTCCTGTCATTGCGTCCTAAATAGGTTGGAGGAAGAAGTATTTCGTTACACTCGTAAATTAAAGATTTTCGCATATTCTCCAAAAAAATTCAAACGAAAACGACGTCGTCTGTCCGCCAAACAATCCCAGCCCAACCCACGTATCAGCTCTGTGACACTTACGTAAGGACTGTAACTAGCGGTCACGAATCGAGCGGCTCTCCTCTGGGAGCGTGCATAAACCACGTAGCTCCATTTTTGAACCCCCACTCCCCCCCTCCCCCACGTAGCACGTAGCTTTTTTCCATATTGATTCCAGAAGACATTTTTCACTGTTTCCTCTTGCCAGAGTATCGTAAATTACATACGGGGATAATTAAATGATGGAAACAAATATTTATACGCTTCTGTGTGTTCTGTATCTCATTTCAACTGTGACAAATAATATGAAAGAAGAGCTAAGTGGCCTGGTTCGAAACCCTCCCCCCCCTTACGTAGCCCATCGTAGCTTTCCAGCCAACCCCCCCCCCCCAGACCGAACCACGTAGTTTATGCACAATCCCTCTGTACTTTCTCTAACATGTCAATCAATCCCTTGCGATAGGATCCCAAATTCCACAACATTATTTCAAATCTGTATATTGTGGGCCATATCCTCAATTGCGATAGAATCAATTTTTTATGAATTTTTTATTATTTTTTATGAATACAGAACCGTTGAAGATGCTTCAGAAAATGGAGCGAAACGCGTTCGGGAAATAAAAAACAAATTCAATTGCATTTGCGTGACAATTATTCATTAAAAATTGATGATAAACTTAGCGTGATCAATTTCAATTTGTTATAATTTCTTGTGGGTAAGACCGTGAATATATCTACAAAATTTCCTAAAATTCCAGTATTCCTGTCTGGGTGTATTGCTTATAATTTCCGGCAGTGTAGTATCGAATAACTGTCTATGAAAGTGAAGACTCCAGTGTACCACAATCACCCTTTTTGTATCGTTGATGTCGGTATCATTAGAGCCTGGAAAGTATTATTTACGAGGGTCAGGAAGGCCATCGGCCTTGGTCTTTATGCAGGAACTATCATGACGTTCATCTGGAAGGATTTAGGAAACGATTGGAAACCGAAATCAGAATGGTGTCTTTAAATACAGTACTGTAGTACTATGAGGTGGTGGGACTCTTTTCGTGATGCAGTTTTATACTAAAATCTTGCATATTTATTCGTGCTACTGAAATTAAGTGATATAAAAGCAAAAAAGACTTCAAAGATAGATTTGATTTGGCAAAAAGAAGTGCCTTGGGAAGAACAAAACTTTTAGTCTAGAACACTAACCTGTGACTCAAACACAACTGCATAAAAGTTTGTTCAGATCTGAGTTCTTCTTGGAAGTGGAGGATGAAAATTGGAAACACCACGAGAAAAATTACGAACACTCGATATATGATAGTAAAATCTGTTTACGCTGAGCGATAATTCGGTTTCAGACGAATTTTAACAGTGATAGGGGAAAAATTATAAAATGCATGAAGCGTTGAAATCAATTGGCATCGAGGCTTGAACTCCATCACAATGATTCTACACTATTACTAACACTTACCTGCAATATCGCCCGCGCAACCTAGATATCTGAAAAGAAATATTTTTGTTACCCGAATATTAACGTCAGAAATTACCAGCGTAAATTTTAAGTCAAATACGAAACTACCAGCCGGTGAAAATTCCATTGAAATACCTCACAGGATGAATAGTATATCCATAATTTCGTAATTTCGTGTCGTCGTGTTCATAATTCGCAAACGTAAAATCACAGTTTCGCGAAGTTTTAAAAGTTTTTTTTCTTAAAACAACGGCCTACTGTACGAAAAATTATTAGCATTATATTGTTTTGAATTTAGGATAGGTCCCATTTTATTTGGCCTAACGAAAAGTTTTGTCTTATTTCATGCAAGCACAATCAAAATAGCAACACATGATATCTTTTATGTATGCTATAATCTATATCCAGGATTGTCAAAATTTCATGAATTCGTGCCCGCAAACTTCCATAATAAACTAATATTAATGTCTGAAAGTTGCTGAGTAGATTTTAAGTCAAGTTGTAACCTTTTTAAGCATATTGGAAGTTTTTATCTTTGATGTCGCGAAAAATGTATGGCTGGGATTGTAATTAGGAATCTTTGGCATAAATCTGCTCAGGTACCAAACAGTTTATCATTTCCTGTCCCGTCCCTCAATTACGTAGAGACGTACGAGATACAGAGGTTTTAAGCTGTTCTGAAAACTATATTTTTAACTGTAATTTTGGCTGGGATTTCATTGTTTGAAAGCTAGGGATCTGGCCTAAAATTTGAGATGTATAGTATCATGTTAACTCAACTGACAACATAGTAAGAAATGATTATTTGATCAAAACAATGTCAAAGAAATATCCCTCCTCCATCCATCTTTTTTTTTATATAAGTATCTGGTATTTAGGCTTTGAATACGACAGATGGCTCTAATGTAGCGAATTCAACAAGATAAATTGATAAGGAGGTTATTGATACAGATGGTGGAGGGGTATTCATATTGGTTATTAAAGACTGCTACATGTCACTGGTATTCATATACTATGGCCGTAAGTTGCTTTGATTAGATTTTTTGGATGGTTAAAAAAAAAAAAATTGTAGGTTGACTACTTACCACACTGGAAGAAAGCGAATAAAGACGATTATCTTGGGGAGAGACTAAAGACGTATTCAGAGTTTAGAGGTGAGCGTAGAATGGTCATAAATGGCGGAAAATTAAATGTATCAGGTGTCAACTAGCGTGTAAACAAAAAAAATACAAACACAATGGAACATTTTTTTTAAATACCTTAGTAAGAAAAGTAGGCTTCATCAAAGTGATAGAGCAGACCATAGGATTGCCAAACATGTTAGATATCTGGAAAAGTGCGGTAGTACTCCCGGTCCATAAAGCAGAGGCGGTAAATAGGGTTGAAAATTACAGGTTGATTAGTTTGACATCAGTGGTACGTAACCAATGGAGAGATTGATATGCTACCAAATCAGAAATTTCTGTGAGGAAAGAAATTGATTTTCAAATCGACAACATGGCTTTAGGCAACTTCATTTAGTGGGAAATATGCAGATATTTCGGATGCAATAGTCAAGGGAGACCGAGTTGATAGTTTAGTACTAAACCTGTCCAAACCATTTGACAGAGTTAACCATAAAATGGTGGTAAGCAAGGTAAAAACCATTAGAGTGGATGAAAAATTTTCTTGCGGGATAGGGGATTTTTAATAGGTAGAAAGCAAAAAAGCTAGAAAATGCAGTATTTATTTATTTATCAATCTTGTTTCATGGATCCCTACTGAGGAGGCACCTCTGGGATGTGAAACAGAAATAAAAATGGTAGTACCACAGGGTAGTGTATTGGGACCCTCGCTATTCATTATTGTAATGGATCATTGTTTTAATGGCTTACAGTCAGAAGTTAAAAGTTGTTTGCAGTTGACATAATGTTATATAACAGGAAGAAAGCGGGAGAACACTATGAACAGTTGTGATGTAGTGGACAGGATATCTAGCTTAATAGTTCAACATAGAATGAAATGCAAAAATACATAGATTTAAAAACTTAAAATTTGTTTATGATTATAGGATGGGGAGGGAATTACCTGAAATGTAATTATCTTGCCATTACATTTGATAATAAATTCAATTGGGCAGGATTCATAGGACAGATAGTAGGAAAATTTTTCAAAGTCATTTTCACTTGTTAGAGAGAATGATGAGGCGGTGTACCAGAGAAGTAAAGGAATCGGGTTACAAAACTTTAGCAACACCATTGCTTGAATATAATAGTTTAAAATGGGACCCACGTTTTGTATATCAAATACAGGAGCTGCAGGGGGTACCTGGAAATCAGTAACTGATACGATAAAGGAGCTGAAGAGAGAACTTGAAGTGTAAAAGACATATATTGGTGATGAGATATGGAAAAATATTGGTAGAAGAAATTAAAGAAGTGCATGGAAGGGAAAAGATATTACTCGGTTTCAGGTATAAGATAGTCAGAAAGTTTTCTTTTTTTAGGTTATGGAGTCATGGTCGGAGTAAAAAACTAAGGGAAGTGAGGAATAACTTACCGAAAACGGGAAAAGAATTTAAAAGTAAAATTTGTAAAGGGGACATTAGGCGAGTAAAAAAAGTGGGGAAATGGGTATGTAGGGATATTGCCATCGTAATTAAATTAAATCAATAATAATTACTCACGGAAGTGTTCTGTTGTTGTCCATTATTTTAGCTAATTTGCTGTTTCCAGGATTAAGCCTCTTACATACCACTCTTCATGCAGTTATATTTTAATTCCATTTACTAATTATAAATTATTAATAATGTTCGGGTGTTAGGTTCATTGCAGAAGACATAATTTTAAACAGGCTTAAAACGAAAGAGTATTATGTGCAGCTACAGAGAGATGTGGACAGGAAATTTATTTGTGAATATCTGGAATGAATGTAAATATCAGAATGAGTTACCTTATTAAGTGCACTAAAGATTCTGTATCATTTTATGATTCATAGGTAATTGCTTGTTTAAGTAAAATAAACAGGTATGGTGTTAAGACTTGATGACACAGTTTGCAGTTGCCAAGCATCCCTTCTCCATCGTGGCTGGGCCTAGAGTTTAAAGTAACTCAGAACCATGCGGAGTGCTAGCATGCGTGATATTAACAAAGTAAAATTTACAAAATGCCTAGCCTTTGTTGAATTTAAATACAGAACCAGGAATTCTCAAAATCAGAACTGCAACCACTAATTTACTTCTTGCTGGTTTGAAGTGCAAATATCGTATAATATCTTTTGATAATAGTCTCAATGGATGTGGTAGGAAGAAGATTCAAAGTTAGAGAGGGTGATAAGGGTAGGTAAAGGGGAAGTGAAGGTTATGAGTATGAAACGCTTGCTTGAGCGTAGTGGAATGTATGCCACCCATATTATGGTGTCGAACACAAGAGTTGGAGGGTGTGCAAAGAAGAGCAGCTAGATTTGTTTGTGGAAATTATCGCAGGAACCAGTCAGTAACTGATATGATAAAGGAGCTGGATTCAGGAGGACGCTGAAGAGAGTGCTGGTAATGTACAGGTGCTCCAACGATTGCTTAGAAATTCAGCGCGATTTGGATACTATTTCCGATTGGTGCCGTAAATGGCAGCTTACACTTAATTGTAAAAACTGCAAGGCAATGCGAATAAGTAACAAAAAGAATCAGTTCGCTTACGAGTACAAAAACAATTCAGCTGTTGACACGGTTGATTCCCTGAAGTATCTGGGGGTGATAGTTCAAAACAGCATGAAATGGGACTTGCACATAACTTCCGTCGTAGGCAAAGTTAATTCTAAATTACGATTCATAGGTTGTATTTTGAGGAACTGTAATGCTCATGCAAAGGAGATAGCGTATAAAACACTAGTGCGCCCGTATTTGTGTTACTATTGTGGAGTTTGGGATCCGTATCGCAAGGGCCTGATTGGTTCAGTGGAGAGGGTGCAGAGGAGAGCCGCTCGATTCATGACTGGCTGCTACAGCCCTTATGAAAGCGTCACAGAATTGATACATAGATTGGGCTAGGATAGTTTGGAAGCCATACGACGTCGTTTGCGTTTGAATTTATTGGAGAATATGCGAAATTCTTTGACTTACGAGTACAATGAAATACTCCTTCCGTCACCCTATTTAGGTTGTAATGACGAGAGGGATAGATTCGAGAAATAAGATGCCGTACTGATGTTTTTATGTATTCCTCCTTTCCTCGTGCTAGTCGGGATTGGAATGCGCGGGTTTAGGATTGGTGCCACCCACAATGTTTGTGATTTCCAGAGTATGGATGTAGATGTAGATATGTTGGTGATGGGCTTGAGATATATTGGTCGAAGAATAAGGAATAGTGAATGGAAGAGAGATGACCATGACAACAAGCTGGCACTGAATTTCATGCATAAGGGAATGGGAAAATTTTCTTTTGTAGGTAAGGGTGTCAGGTATTGGAACAAATTACCAAGTGAAGTGATGAATAGTTTACCAAAAATGCTCTAAGAATTTAAAATTAGAATTAGTAAATCGTAATAGTAGATGGGGGAGGAATTTAACACTTAAATTAAATAATAAAAAATAAATAAAAAAGGGATAATTGGATGACTATGGGAATTGCTACCGGAGCGTGTGCTCCACTGCAATTAAACTATTAATATTTATAATCAGGGACTGGAATAAGTTATGGGGCGTATTGCGAAACAATTTACCTCAAACAGTGAGAGAAATAGAATTAGAAAGTCTTGTAATTCAAAAAGTGATTTTGTTGATTCCAAGGTTCACACCCCACCGCAATTAATGAACAGCAACAATAAATTTTCAGTTGCTGTCTTGGAATACATTTTGCAAATTATTTTAAACAGTTGAAATGAGTTTCCTCTATTCCTTATGCAGCAAATCCACAAACATCATTTACGAGGATTATATCTGAATAACTACAGCTACAATTGCAGTTTGTGAGGTTTAGGCATTCATTTTGAAAATTATAGATACTTGGTTTAAATTCGGGCGTGGGTAGGCATTTTGTATGGGCTACGTTTTGTTCGTGCCCGGTACAATAGGACGATCCGTAGTTCCAATTCCGTGTTAAAATTTAGTGCAGCAAGACAGGGGCGGAATATTTGGCAACTTCAAATGTCTTAAAGTCGTAAGGATAAACGAATTTGTGTTTCTTTAACAAGCAGTACATACATACATTCACGTAATGCAAACGGTCAAGTTGACATGTTAACGCATACAACAACATCTTGAATAACTAACTTAGACACAGCACTAGTCATTAACTAATGTACACACAGGAGTAAAAATGTATTTTCATTTTTTTTATTAAACGCCTTCTCGCATATTATATAAATAATAGTTTAAATTATAACAGAATAAGACATATACAGGCTAAATCGCTCACATCCTATTTGTTCCCTCCAGTGTTATTTTTTGATACCACATCTACTATATAATTTATTACCTCGATAGCTATTGGCTGGAGAACGATGTCACGTGTCAGTCTTCGCTCGCAAAACAGCGACCAGAGATACCATTAGTAGAAATTCGTGGTTATGTTCAAAATTTAATAGCTAAGAAACTGCTACCAAATTAATTGCCATTATACATTCATTAAGTTTGCTTTTCGTAGCGTTTTGTAGTTAAAAAAATACTGATAAATTTTGCGGCTGAAAAAACGTTGGTCTGCTTTTCAATAGCATGTTGTTAATGAAATCAACTTTTTTTTTTAAAATTATTTATGGTCTCTGCTGTAATCACGAATGCCAATTTTCATTCCGGCTAAGGATAATTTTCAGTTTAATTAAAACTTTCACTAATGTTGTTGCATGATAAAATTTTATGCATTACTGTTTATTTTCTTTTCAGGTATTTTCCTGACAACTTTCGTTAATGCTCTTTCTACATGATCGCTGTACGTGAGTTATTAGGTTATTTTAAGTGGACATCAGACCAAATATGTTACCGAATCAATTATTCTGGCAATTCATTGGTCAACTCTTTAATAATATGGAATGTATATTAAGTTCTCTGGCTTTTACAGATACTACGACCAATCATTACGAGTGTTTGCCCAGTCTCAATAAAAAAACATCGTGATGCTTTCGAAGCAAACAGGAATTTTTAAAATTTTGCAGAGTGAACTTTTAGCGTCAAATACAAGTAAGATTCTATTTAAGCAATTATACGGTTGCGCTATCGTCCCTGTTCGTGTTTAATATCTACCTCTATTAATGCTTCTGAGTTCTTCAAGCTCAAGAGATATTATTCACCCTGAAACACTGGTCAAGTTTATATTTGGTCAAATCCGGTCAACCTGTCATAATCTTTCATCCTAGAAACTGGAACTATTCTAGACCAGTGACGATACGCAAAAAACGGTCACGGGCTTACACTAGTAGAGGAATAAAAGAGTGAGCATTTTCTCTCACACAAAATATAGATGTAACAGTTTAATTTAATTGCAATGGAGCACAGGCTCCGGTGGCAATTTCCCTACACACCCATCTTCCCCCTATCCTGCACCCACCTACATTTGCCCTCTACAAATTTTATCTTTAAATTCTTTCAAAGTTTTCGGTAAATTATTCATCATTTCTCTTGGTAACTCATTCCAATCCCTGACACCCTTACCTAAAAAAGAGAATCTTCCTACACCCTTGTGCCTGAAATCGAGTGCCAGCTTGTGGTAATGGTCATCTTTTCCCTTCCATGCACTACTTTTCATACTTATTGCAATATCTTTTCATGCTTCATCGCCAGTATATGCCCTGTACACTCCCATGACCCTCCTCATCCTCCTCCTCTCTTGCAATGAATCCCATTCCAGCTCCTTTATCATATCCGTCACTGATTGCATTCTGCGATAATTTCCGGAAACAAATCTAGCAGCCCTTTTTTTGCACCCTCTCCAACTCCTGTATTTGATACGTAAAATGAGGGTCCCATACTACACTACCATATTCGAGCAATGGTCTGACCAAAGTTTTGTAACCCAATTCCTTGACTTCTCTCGTACATCCCCTCATCACTCTCTCCAACAAGTGCAGAACTTTGAAACCTTTTCCTACCACCTGTCCTATGTGTCCTGCCCAGTTAAGTTTGTTATCAAAAGTAATTCCAAGATATTTTTATTTCAAGTCTTCAGCAAGCAATTCTTTCCCAACCTTACATTCATAATTAACCTTTTGTTTTTTATTTGTGTATCTAATAAGCTGACTCTTCTTTGCATTTATCTTCATTCCATGTTTACCAACCCAATTAGATATCCTGTCCAGATCACCCTGCAACTGTTTACAATCCTCTATCGTTTTGATTCTTTTATACAGCATTATGTCATCTGCAAACAATCTAATTTCAGATAGTAAACAATCAACACAATTATTCATTAGAATAATGAATAGCAATGGTCCCAATACGCTTCCCTGTGGCATACCCATTTTTACTTCAACTTCTTTTGATACTACATTCCCTACCCTAACTTTCTGTTTTCTACCTTTTAAAAATTCTTCTACCCAGCAAATGACTTCCTTATCCACTCCAATGGTTTTTACCTTATTTACTACCATTTTATGGCTTACTCTGTCAAACGCCTTAGACAGATCTAGTGCTACACTATCAATTTGGCCTCCCTTGTCCATTTCATCTGAAATATCTTGCATATATCCCACCATCTGAGATTCGCATGAATATCCTTGCCTGAAACCATGTTGCCTGCTTGAAAACCACTTACGTTCCTCACATATATTTCTGATGTGGTTGCATATCAATCTTTCCATTAATTTACCTACCACTGATGTCAAACTGATTGGCCTGTAATTCTCAGCTCTATTTCTCACCCCTCCCTTATGTACCGGTACTACTATTGCACTTTTCCAGTCCTGTGGTAAGCAGCAAGTGTCTAGACTCAATTTAAATAATATTTCAAGATAAGGTAAAATGTCACATCCGGCTATCTTTAAGATATCTGTAGTAATATTATCTTCACCAGCCCCTTTATTTTTTTTCAGCTTTCTTATTTCCTTCATGATTTCCTCAGGATGGATATCAAATTTTTATTAGCGTCATTTCAAATTGTGTTGTTAAGCTCGTTCTCCGAATTAGACCCTCCTGTTTCTGATTCATTGTCCCTAATGCTTTCACTGAACCAGTTACTTAAAATCTCTGTCTTTTTCAAATCGTCAGTAACTTCTTCTCCATCCTTATCTATAAGTGTCTCTACACCCTCCCTTCCCCTCAGTTTCCTGATATAGCCATAGAAATTTCTAGATGCATCAGTCAATGGTCCTCCTGCACTGACAATACTCTTCATAAACCCATCTTTAGCCATTTTCTTTGCTGTTACTAAGTCCTTGTTTAGTTGTTTTAAATATTCCCTACTACCCTGCTGTCTCTTAACTCTGTTATGTTCTTTTCTTACCAACCTCTTTAACCTCCTCACTTCCCTATTATAGTACATAGGTTCTCTACTTCACTTTATTTTCTGCTTTGGAATAAATTTTTCTTCCACCTTTCTTATTATCTCCTTGAACTCTTCCCACCTTGACTCTACTGTACCTGAGCCTTCCTTCCATTTGCTGAATTGTTCTCTGAAATATCTCTTCAAATTTGTAACCTGTGCCTTTTTATAATTGTACTTATTTCCCCCTTTAAGTCTAGCAGCAACAAGATGAAAATGAATTGCGATTCAAGGGGAAGTAAAATCACTGCTACTGAGAATGAGCATAAATATATGCAATAGATCAAAAAAATAAGTAGATTATAATTTATGTAAGAATTCCAATCTATAAATTGTAACATATATACGAAATTAACAGGAAAAACAGCTGAAGATGGTTCTGCGAAAGAAGTAAAACACGTTCGGAAAGTTAATAAACGAACAAACATTCCGTTGCTTGGGCAGTATTTATTTATCGACTGTGCCTTAATTTCGATGCTTCTTTTCTAGACTTCCAATAGTTATTTATCTTTTCTATTTGCTGTTTTCTCATTTCTTGGGTCCAAATGTTATTAACTTATTACATTTCCTCTCCTTCTTCTCATGGAAACCTATGAAATTATGTATTAATCATCTGAAAGTTACTCTGCTTGTATTATATGTATGTTCTGTTATTCCGATCTCTATCATATCTTTAATTACTTCTTGGATCCACTGGTTGCTATTCTTACTCTTGTAAACGTGGTTAAAAATTCTTTTTGTAAGTCTGCTGTTATATTTTCCCATTATGTGACCAAATATCTGATTCTCATCTTTCCGGTAGTGTCCGACATCCTTCCATTTTCTTATTCCTTGTATATACCTTTATTCCTCCGATGTCAAACTCTCCATTTCAGTTTTCAATAGTTTCCAGGTTTTCCTCCCGTTTTCATTGAGAAATGCAAACTAAATGTTATTCTTAAATCACAGTGTTTTTCAGAAATGTAGGTACTGGTAAATTTATTTGAAAAGGTATTACTTGTACATTTATAATTACAACATGTTCTTTGTTTTATCTAACTTGTACACTGTTATCTTGTGGCTAGTCACAAACTGGCTAGAATATTTGTGTGTGAGTGTGTCTGTCTGCGTATAGACTATTTTTACTTATGCCATATCATTTGCACTTTGTAGTATATATGATGCCAAGGAACAAATAATACAAATACAAAAATGCACTCTGGGGCGTAGAGACACTCTGATTTGATTACTGCATTGTAGTGTTTTAGTTTTCCTCGAGAGATTCTTCTTATTGTATACATCTTTGGTCAGTTTGTATACTTCTTGATATCGATCTGTTTGCTTCCTTATCAAACCCACAGATCTGAACTATTTCGCCTAGATATTTAAGATTATTTTTACATTCTCTGTGTTTGGTACTGTGGGTGAATTCCCAACATTAGTCATTTTACGATTTTTTTGATTTTTTAAAAAATTAGAATGTTGATTTGTTCGAATGCAGTTTCTATACTTCCAAAGAGAACTGGTGAATCATAGTTAAGGCTAAACAGTTTACACCATCCCCTTTGTGCTTCCAACTTGCACTAATGTTTCTGTAATTCTTCAAACTCTATTTCATAGTTTTTCCTGAACTTCTCTAGTGAAATGTTTTTATTATTATTGTTTGACCTAGTACCATGGGCGTATCCAGCGAGGGACAGGGGGGGCTGCTGTCCCTCCCCCCCCCCCTAGAAGAAAAATCAAGTTGCTTTCAGTACACTTGAAGAACTGGCTCAGGATTATGTCTGATGACTGTGCATCGAAATTTCGTGAAAGTACACCGTGAGATATTGACAAATAAAGGTATTGAAAATTTTCCTGAGAATCCGAAACGATTAATGTTTACATAAAAAAACTGTAACTGAGTTACGATCTTGATTAACTGCATAGTATGTCCTTGGATTACTAATAATAAAAACAGTTTCCTCAATAGGTTTGAGTTTTATTTTGCAAGAAATCGTCATGTTTCAGTCCCCCACCCCACTTCCTAATTCTGATTTTGCCCCCCCCCCCCAGTTCTGATCCTGGATACGCCCTTGCCTACTACCCTTTCTGACAACATAAAAACAGCTAATAAGAAGAAGTGGAAAATCCCACTTTAAAAACAAAATCAGGTGTACTACAACAATGGCACAGACTATGCAGAATTCCTTTACTGTCATCTACACTAATATTATAAATGCGAAAGTAACTCTGTCTGTTTTGTACGTTATCACTAAACCACTAAACCGATCTTGATGAAATTTGAAAATGAAATACTACGTATTATAAGGAAGGACATTTGATACTTTTTTCGGGATTAGTAACATATTTTATCATAAAACTTTGAAAACTAACCGAACGGTTACAGACAGACTGGTAGCGTGTGTAGATATTTTTAATGTTATTTGTTTCTATTTTCAGTCAATTTGTGTATGATTTTTCATAAGTTACATGTACACGCACAATTATATAGTATACGTGTAGATTTGTGATGCGTGCGATGACTGTCAATAAAGCCCAGGTACATACACTGAAAGTATAAGGGGTACACTTAGAAAAGACTTATTATATGTAGCTAGTTCAAGGGCTTACAACCCCCATAGGCAATATATCTTAGCAAAGTATGTTGTGTACTGTCCCCCGAAAGTGACATAATTTTAAATCTCAAACAAAAATCTTCCGTAGGAACAGTGGTAGATAGTCTCCCACCGTTAACTCCCCTCGTCTGTTGCTGTTTTTAAAAATGTTGCAAATTGGTTCTTTTCGTGAAACTTGTTCAGTGGTAAACTGGTATGGTACATTATCCCGAGGCTGCACTTTTTGGAACACCTTTTACATAACTTACGGCTTACAGATTTCTATATACAATTCTAGAAATAAAATTCTAAGTCCATGCGTATGTTGTCGAGGGAAAGATCTAGTGGCCTGTATTCATAATTTCGTGAAGGATGGCTCACCTATCAGACATATGAAAAATCAGCAAATGGTAATTATGCTGGCATATGCGATAGTGATGAATCTATTCAGATTCTTCCACATTTAAAGAAAGACTGTAAACCAGAAAGTATCTCGTTCTGCACAATATGGACCCCTGGGTTATGGCTAGACGGTGCAAAAGAAGTGATTTTTCTACGTGATTATTTCGTGGAGAATAATTTATTTGCTTGTTATTTTGTATTATAATTTAAATCAATGTTCAGCCCTTCTGGTAATACCTGGTAATGAATAAGAAAATGAAGATTAAGGAATTAGAAAAAAAAGAGTGGAAAATCCAAGGACCAGTAAAGGGAAGAGGCGGTATCTGGTCGAAGAGGAAAAAATAAGATATATATAGGTATGCAGAGAAAATTACAGACACATTGCACTAGAGAACGCTGAAATGTTATGGTCACTTTATGAAAATCAGTGAGAGCAGGTTGACAAAAGAATTTTCGACTACATCACTAAATTAATTGAGTTGAGGTGTCGAGAAAAGATACGGAAAAAGTTGGGATCCATCCAGATGAGACAAAATCGAAGAGTGTTTCAAACTAAAATTGATAAATTTAAGGAATTTTAGGAACGACGTGTAAAGGTCAAGACAACCCGATCAGAAGAAAGGAGGAGGAACAATAATGAAAGAATGAAAAAATTCTGGGAAGAGAAGGATAGGCGAACCAGTTGCTTCCTGCAGTCCAAAGTAGGCCGAAATCGAAGAAGAAGAATTAAATCATTGAAAACTAATGACTCTTCTTGTAGAAAGAATTAAAAATTATTTTACTGAAAAATATTATTATTATTGGCAATTTCTCCCAATAAATGGAAGACGGTAAGCAAATGGCCGAATCAAGTTCTCTTCGAGTTCTTCTTACTGTTCCAATAGGCTTTCATTCTTTCCTAGAAAGCTTGTTTGCATTCTTCCGACCACTTTGGTCTGTATTGTTTTTGTTTTGGTTGCTCAGTTATAACTTCCCATTTGTCTACTTTGTGTCTGAAGGTGTCTCTTTCTAAGATGTCTGTTGCTCCTATGCTTGCACTTTTAAGATCCATCCGAATTTCATTCAGGCAAGGTGTTGGATTTTTAAGTGAATTTATATAAACTATTATCTTTTTTGTCAATCGACTTTCTGGTAATCTCTTAAAGTGACCAAAGAATTTCATTCGCCTTTTCTTGATGTCAATTTCGATGTTTGAAAACTTTTCTGTTGTTTTGATTGATTGTAGTCTGTAACCATCTTTAATGAGTCTTGCTCCTAGAATTTTTCTAATGATCTTTCTCTCTACTTTTTTAATTTCTTCAAGATCATGTTTTCTGTTAAGTGTTAATGTTTCACTTGCATAGAGGACTGTTGGTTTTATAACTGTGTTGTAATGCCGAATTTTCGTCTGTCTTCACATAGATTTTTTGTTGTAGAGATTTTGGACTAACCCTAATGCTTTTTTTTTTTTACTTTTTGGAGGCGATTTTGATGTGAGATTTTCTCAAAGCCTGTCGGTTCGTTGAATTCTACGAGGTATTTAAAGTATGGGACCCTGTTGATTTTACCGTACTTTGTTCTCAAACTTGCTATTTCTGTCTTTGAACATATGAATTCAGTTTTCCCGAATGAGATTTGTAATCCTACATTTTCCGCACATTCTTTGAGTGTCTCAAGCTGTTTGCTGGCAGTCTCTTCATCTTCTGCTAGTATCGCCAAATCATCCGCAAAAGCGAGGTGTGGTATATAGAGGCTGTTTTTGAGAAAGTCAAGTGGAATTAATTTCCAAAACTTACACTTCTTGAGTTCTTACTCCCATTCTTCCATAATTATTATTATTATGTGGAAATCGATAAATGTTCTATCTTTTCATAAGCAACATAGGCTGTAACATAAAATAAAAAAATTAATGTTTGTATGAATAATGGGACTGTAAAATATTATGTCATTTCTTAATACCATTGTAGGATAGTAGGCATAACTTGAAATAAACTTTAATTTTTGTATGAATACTGGGGCAGTAAAATATTATGTTATTTCATAATGCGTTTATAGAATAGCATAGATTACACGTAATTTGCATTTCGGTTACACAAGTTATGACGAGCATCAGTGTAATACTACGATAAAGTATAATCTTTTAGCGTGTAGCAGGTTTCGTCGTCAAGTCCCCGCTTTCTCAGTGTAACTGAATCGCGCTATCCCCAGCGAGCAACCCCCCGAAGAAGCGAGCGACTATGCGCCAGGTGCGACTGGGGCAATCGCTGCCAAAGAACGGCGTGCCCCTGGGACGCATTCATCCCGGGTCACTCGCTCGTGGTTGCCTACGCTGGTAGGAGATAAAATACACGTAGCATGCGCGCCTTTCACCAGCACGGGCTGCCAAATGCGGCTCACTGGCTCGCAACGAGCAGCTCTAGACTCGCGGCGCTGATTCGCAAAGACCGTCACTGTTAAGACCATGGCGCTAACCAATTACATAACTTCAGCGACGAAGTCTTTGGTGAAAGCATGTCAAGATGCCTGCGCAGAGCATTTACTCGTGTATTTAACTGCCAAAAAACCTTGATATTTGCGATAAATAAAAAATAACAAAATATTACGCAAAGGAGGATAGCATCTTCAACAATATTTTGGTCGTACGCTATATCACTTTAATATTGATGTATCCTTTCCGTGCGGCAGTTTTTTTTTACATTTTTAAATATTTTTAAAGTATCAATCTTAACGGAAGCTGTGGTTAGGTTTAAACGCAATCTGGTCCAGAATTCAGCTGACATTCTGTAGTATAGCATCAAGATTCAGGAGCTTAATTTATATTGCCTTCGCGAGCCCATGTTCATGTTGTCATTACTTTACCGGAAATAAACTAATTGCACGCGCACCGCAATGTATGTAGCCAGGAACAAAATTATATTTATTTCTAACAATATTGCTGACCTCATTACAAAATTCCGACTGAATCGGTACCTGTAGTATTTCCAAAAATTTTATTAAAAAATTAAGATACGTGTCGTCGCTTCAAAAATAAAAAGTTTTTGACCTGATTTGCTTTGAAATTTCTTGAATAAAAAGTCAGCTATTCATCAATAATTCAGTTGAAGGATAATAATAATGTTTAAAAATACTACGTAAATTATTGAACTAATCTAATACGCCTTTGATAGAAAATCAATGTCTTGATTGAAATGTCTAATGTGACTAATTATCATTTTAATTTTTCACCTAATCAGAATCCAAACTTTCACAAAATACAGAAACCACTCATGAGTTCCTCGATCGGGCTATGAATATTAAAAGTTCTTCATTTCGCATGCCGGAAGTAGCGAATCATGTTTCATCCTGTCCTATAAATAGCTGCATACCTACAACAGACATGATAAATCAGTAATGACATCATACTGTTTTGCAACGGAAGTAGGAGAAGGGGGGGGGGGAGGTAGGAGAAGACAACTGCGTAACGACCTTGGCAGTGTTATCGTGTACGGTGTAATCGGCGAAAATGGTAGCAAGTTAACATCTTTGGGATCGTGATGCTATCTGTGTATCGAAGAATGACGGAAATTTTGTGAATTGAAAACAAATAACCATTTTCAGTCTTCGAGAAATATCTCACAAAAAAGAATCGCAACGAGATAATTCTAGACTAGAGCATTTATCCCCCCCCCCCTTTTAGTTTCTGATGCAACTAACTAAAATAAACATATCAGATAATTTTACGGTTTGCAGGTAGCATTACATTACGCAATATTTCGAAGACAGTAATGATATTGTTTCTTTAAATTTGCTGTATGATCTATCTGCCGATACTAAAGAAATAAGCTAAACATCAGTTGGGCAATAAGGTCTCGTTTCGGCAATTTTTTCGCCTAGCGGCTACCGGCAGCACTAAACGATAACCGCGAACTTCAAACGTAATAGAAATTGTACATTCCCTCCATTGCGCCTTTGTGGAAGTAATGAGGGCAAGGTGTAAATTATCTACGATTTATCTGTCTTGTTTGTGTGCTGTCCCAAAAGTACTGTTGGTGCATTATTTTGACAGTTATTTCTCTGAGAGGTAAACCCATTTAAAATACTTGATTGAAGATCTAACAAACAATTTCATTGATTCAAACATAGAAAACTGGCAGTCTATTGTTTACCAGATACTTTTTACTGTTTTGTATTGTGTATTAAGGAAATTGTTATTCATTGAACAAGCTGAATACAGAATGAATTAAAGGATATTGCATTATTTGTTTCACCTTTTCTCCCTTCAACCTACCAAACATGGAAGTTTTTAAAAGTTTTCCCGCCAACAAAAATATTACACAATAGCATACTAGTTCATATAACATTCTCCACAAATTTCCTCTCAGTAGGCATACAAATTACACATTCACAATACTAAAAAAAAAAGGTAATGCAGCTTGACCAACTTACAACAGAAATACAAATAGAACATTTAGGTATTTCTATTGAAAAAAAAATCCGAGGCTCATCAAGAGAGCAATCAACCTTCTCACAATTCTTAGATTGATCCCATTCTTTGCTATAAAAAGAGCTGCTAAAATAATGTGTATCACAGGTAGTGTATAACCCACATAAAAAATTAAATCTTCACAGCATTATTACCTCAGCCAAAAAATTTGTTCTCCATCCTGTTTGATTCTATCACACAGTTACTTTTTCAATACTTTAGGTTACTTTATTTCTGTTTAACTTTTACTCAAATTATTATTCAACAAGTTCTATTTTCTTTTATAATCAGGATGTTAAAATTAATTTCTTTAATATTCTTCCAAAACAAGCATCAATTTTTCCATGTCACACTTTTGACAATAAATAATCCACCTTTGATAAAATTTCACAGATTGTTCAACTGAAAACAAATTTGGCAATATTTCGTTTTTCAAACCTGAAGATCAGATAGCTTGAGGTAGCACAAATGTGAAGATATTTGCTAAGGACATATTTACATAAGAATAAACTTTTTTACTTTATGCTCTGCGAGCTTTTGTCACTTCTGAAATTTTCTGAATTAGATCAACAATTACACCGTACAGGAGAAAAGTAAAGAACACAGAAGGGGATGAGAAAATGAAATAAAACTTCATGGGTTGAGAGGGTATGTGATGTTATTTCGTTGATTACAAAATCTAGTGAAATTTATGAAGAACTTTGCAGACAGATCAGTATGATGTTGCATCCCCCTGCCCTGGATGCATGCACTGATTCGATTGGGAAGGGTGCCATAAAGCGGTTGTATCCTCTCTTGAGGCCACCTGACCCACAACTATTGTAAATGGTCCCACACATTTTCTATCGAGGAGATCTGAGAACCATGGGAATACCTCAGCGTCACACAGACAGTTCACAGACACACATGCCATGCATGGATGAGCACTGTCCTGTTGAAAAATGGCACCACAATACTGTCATAAGAGAGATAATTACATGAGCCGTGCCATACCGTTGGGCTGTCAGATTTCCCTCAATCACTACCAGCCATTACCTGAAGTCATACCCGGTTGCTCCCCACACCATGACACCAGGGGCAACACTGCTATGCATTTTCAAAACATTGGAAGAATGGGACATCTTCCCAAGTCACCACCATACTCATTGAAGATGATCATCCAAGGTAGTGTAGAACTGAGATTCATCACTGAACTCAATGGCATCAAATGACCATTGTCGACGAGTATGGCAGTGACCTGTTAAGAGATCCTTTTCTTCCAATGTTTTGGAGAGGCACGGTGATCTTACTTCTAGTGTCACAGTGTGAGGAGAGATGGGGTATGACTTCATGAGACGGTTGGTAGTGATTGAGGGAACTCTGACGGCATAATGGTACATGTATATGCTGCATCTTCTTGTGATACTCTCATGCGACAGTATTGTAGGGACATTTTTAAACGGATCAATGCTCGTCCACATACAGCCCATCTACAAACTGCCTGTGTGATTTTGAGGTAACCCCGTGGCCAGCAAGACCTCCAGCTCTATCTCCAACATAACGTGTGGGACCAGCTCGGACATCAACTCCATCCCACTGCCAATATCCAGGGTATCAAGGACCAGTTACAACACTTGTGGGCTAGCTTGCTAGGGATTGGATACAACAGCTTTATGATATCCTTCCAAAATGAATCAGTATATACATCCATACCAGAGGGGGTGCAATGTCATACTGACAAGTGGATTCATACCACCAAGTTCTTTGTAAATTTGAATAGATTTTGTAATCAGCGAAATAACGTCACATACCCTCTCAATCCATGAAGTTTCTTTCGTTTCCTCCTCCTCTCCTGCTTGACTTATTTTGTCAGGTGGTGAATATGGATACAAAAGATGAAATTTTCCTCTTTGGTATCAAACTAAGAAAATTTGTACCACAAAAATATGATATTCCATAGAAAACATCTGTAGAGAGAACCTATTTACATCTAGTAAAAGTAAGGACAAGTTTCTAAAATCATTGTAAGGAGTGGAATTAATAACTGACACTTTTATTTGTACAATATAACAATTTATTCAATTTTACATTCATATGTCTGAAAGATAATCTGGTAGCAATACATATGTTTGTAATAAAGATAAGTTTAGCTTTTATATCTGAAACTCACGTACTCCAGTTCTTTTAGCAACTCGTTATAATTTTATACAGAGCGAATCTGATTTGGTAGACATAAAAAAAGGCGAAGAAAGCAGACATTTCACTTTTAGTCTATTTTAACTATACTTCAGTAGAGGAAACAAATACAAAATAACAGTTTCAATTTGGTCATTTAAATATTACACTCTGTCAGTAGTAAGGTACAAGACAGTCAATGTTTGTGAATAACGTCTGCTACTGCAAAAGTCATGAACAACACTTTGCTCTTTTGTAAAACTAGAATCCCTTTGAGTAAAGCCACTCTTCCACAGGCAAATACACATCACCCTTGATTTTAATAAAACGACACACCTCGTGAACCATTGTTACAGCAGGCTTTTTAGTCACAGATTCTACATGTTTTCGCAATTCTCGTTCCAGCATCTGGAATAAAATCAACAAAACAATCTCTCCAATGTCATATAATGGGAAAAAACTATAAATTAGTATCATGCATTTGTTATGAAAGCCATTAAACCAATAATAATAATAACTGGCAGGAAAATACTTCAAGACAGTGAAACTAAGGAAGGACAGGGCAACAACGTGATCTGACGTTATCAAGTGTCTCATATACTTGCAAGAATAGAATTCAATGCCAAAAATTGCATTACCTATGTTCATCTTTTTTGTGTTCAGTATTCCCAGCCACCATCTTCTACAGTAAGTGTTGGGTTTTATTCCCCTATCCTTCCTTAGTTCCATTAAACTGACACTATTATATATGATTAGTTAAGCCTAATACCTCTGCCTGTTTCTGAAAGTTGACATTTTAATATTCAGTATTACTGATAGGATTGGAGTGTTATTTAAGGTTCTCTTTTTCCCCACCAAAAAACTAAACAGATATACTGCTTCACAGATTCACATAGTCCAACTGACATTCTGACCAATTCATATCCTGCAGAAAAATCCTGATACAATTTTCTACAGAAAACAATTGGAACTAGGGGAAATATGGAGTGAAAAATATGAAGAAAAATGTCTATCTTAGTTAACAAGTAAGCTCTCTGCTTAATTCTCGGCCAACAAAAAAGTAAGTAATTCCTTCATATACTGAAATCCTAAAGGAGTGACTGGCATCTTAACACTGTTTGACACACCAGCAACCTGTACATCTGACTACAGAAAGATATACTTGATGTGTCATTTTAGATCCAAGGGGAGGAAAGAGGTAAGTTTAATGTATCAAACTGCAGGAATTGATTGAAATGGTTCCTATAAATGACTGAGTCATCTGAACCAGTCTCCTCTATTAATTAAATATTACAAACTAATGTGGTTGTAATTTTTCTACTCAGGGATTTATGGTTCATCAACAAGTTTTCTAGAAATGGAATTTGAGGGTGTTGGCAAGCAGTGGATATACCCTATTTCCAGAAATCATTCCAGAGCAATTCTGGAAACTATGTAAAACTTGGATTTGCACTTTGGTTCACCTGGGCCAAGCTCAACTTACTCATCAAAATTAATCAGACAGCACAAAGTCATTAAATAAACACACTAATAAGAAAATACTGCCATCATAATTTTTTCCAGTTTTACAACTGTGATGTCAACTTCATTACAACAGGGTGGATTAGGAACAGGAATGGATTCAGCCATGGCCACAGAAGGACCCATTTCAGCATTCATCTTGAATGATTTTGGGTAACCAAGGAAAACCAAAATCTGAGTAGTTGAATGAGGTTTCAAATCAATGTCCAGAGAATGCCAGGCTCAAGAGATTTATGGGCTAGGTCTCTCCAAGATTCTTTCTCTACTACTTGCCTCCAATCAAACTCCTTTGGTCTCTACATACTTTGTGCCTGGTCCATCCCCATCTTACCTGTTATCTTCCAATAGGTCTCCTTCCATCCCCTTTTTTCAGGAGTGCTGACTTGGCATTCACTCCTCCTCCATTCTCACAACATACCACAGGCACTGCAATCTTTTCTTTGTTCGTGTCTCTTCCAATGTTTCAACCATTAATATTTTTCCTCTGAACTGTGCAGTTTATGAGCCAGAGATTGGGGACAATGCCATTACTCGCCTAGGTGACAGTGGGGAAACTAAAATCAGGATGACCAGTGTGTGGGGACCAGGACTCAATTATGGTGCCGGTAAACCTCCATGAGCCATCATGGTGGCGTCTTACCATGCAAAGTCAGACTGGTGGGTCTATTTGTATTTTGTTATTATTATTAGTCTTTATGGCTCATCACTGCACTGTATTTAGACACAGGAGAGGATCGAGGGCAAGAAATGGGAAGGGATTTTTGTCATGGACTTATTAAGAAATTACCTCAGTGTGGTTTCAGGAAGCTTGGAAAATTGAAATCAGGAAGGTTAAACCTATCCAAATACCAGGTCCAAATATTGAGTGAAAATTGTTTGGCTGCAGTACCGGATTAGCTACATTGCAAGAGTTGGCAAATGGTATGGGCCAACCTTTTCTAGGGTTCTGCCCCTTCTGGGGGCCCCGTGCCTTTTGGGGAGGGAGGAGGTTCAGGCCAGATGAGCAACCTTTTTTTTTTTTTACCTAAGGTACAATTTTTACTTAATAATCACTATGGTGTAAGACTATTTACAAGTAGTGTTTCCAATTTATTTCAAAATCTGAAAAAAAACTTAACAACAAGAAAATTTACTACATATATATTAATATTTTTGGTTTTTTTTTTACAGTCAAGAATGGGCCTGTAGTTTTTGGCTAATTTAACATGCATCACATGTACTGCAGACTTAACCCTCACTTTCCTGCCCAAATGGCTAAACGGTAAATTACTTCAGTTATGAATAATGTACAATGCAATTTGAAAAGTAAACTGTGACACAGGCTACAGTTTTTAAACAATAAGGAATGGGAACGAAATTTGAGATGTTTGACTTCAAGGAACAATTCAGGAAAATTTGTAAAAAGAAGATTACAAATTTGGTATCCTGGTGAAATTCCTCTTATAGGTGCATGCACCGTATGCTACCTTGTCAACATACGACACCTCTTGTCTTAAAGACGGATGATAACAACAACTGAAAATGAAGTTTGTTAGCTGATAGTGCTTACTTTGGAAGCCACTTGGAAATAACTGTTGTAATTAAATTGTTGGGGGAGGGGGAAGGTGAGCGTATAGTGACAGTTTGTGCAGTACTGAGTTGGGACGGATAGGAGAGAAGTAGCCAAGAAGGCAGTGCTGGGTCTAGGGGGAGGAAGGGATTCAAACTGTAGGCACTTGCCCAGGGTGGCAATTTTAGAGGGCATCAAAATCATGTTTGAAGGGGCGGCAAAGTAAATGGCAATTCCCCCTTCCCCTTCTGGCTCTGTTGCCGTGAATAGCAACCTTCATGGGGAGCGACCAAAATCAAAGAATAGCTCTATACCGCCCTGGGTTGCAAGTTCGTATTTGAAGTGGTGGCACTGTCAA
>CM061918.1:115131786-115157162 GCA_031002005.1 Vandiemenella viatica
TTAATGACAGTCTGTCAAAAGTAAACAGTACAAAATGTCTTCTTGAATTAATAAGGAAGAAAAGCTGTGTGCCACATGTGGGGTATCATGGTAAAAGTCATGTCAGGCTACGTGAGGGGAGCCCAAAAAAGGAGCCACGTAGTTTATGGATGCTCCAGTACTACAGTTGGGAGTTCTTTCAATAATTGTGCAAATGACTCGGCGCTTCTTAAGAAAAGAACAGAAGTGTGGGATAACAAAAACTAAAAAAAATATACCCCAATTATGCTGCAAATGTGGCTCAGTTAGCAGAATGGCACAAGGTACTGGCAACAGTAATTATGTATGCACAACTGTTAATAATAATGAACAAAAATGTGATAAAATGCCAAATTGACGAAAATCCAATGCGAGAAACTTCACTTCCAATTTGCATATAACAATGTAATGACAAACACTGATGTCCAGGCTGCTATTTTACTACATATCTATTTTTGCATTATTACAATTATTTCATTATTTGATGTAGTTTTTTTGATATTATATACTGTTCCCTATCTCAATTATTTACCAACAAAAACTTTCCCACCCCAATATGCCGGTTAACAAATTCCTGGTTATAGTAATTTTCCTACCACAAATTACTGATTAAGGCTGATTCACACTAGGGATTAAGTGAAGTTAGGGCTATGTAAGAAAACTGAGGGGATGGGAGGGTGTTGAGATGCTTATAGATAAGGATGGAGAAGAAGTTACTGAGGACTGGAAAAAAGCAGAAATTTTAAGTAACTGGTTTAGTGGGAGCATTGGGGACACTGAATCAGAAATGGGAGGGTCTAAATCGGATAACAAACTTAACAAAACAGTTAGAAATGAGCAGATCAAAAAATTTGTAATTCATCCTGAGGATATCATGAAGAAACTAAGAAAGCTGAAAAAAACATAAAGGGGCTGGTGTAGATAATATTACTACAGATGTCTTAGATAGCAGGATATGACAATGTACCTTGCTTGAATTATTATTTAAATTGAGTCTGAATACTTGCTGCTTAACATAAGACTGGAAAAGTGTGATAGTAGTGCAGGACATAAAGAAGGGGTGAGAAATAGAGTTGAAAATTATAGGCCAATTAGTTTGACATCAGTGGTAGGCAAAGTAATGTAGTGATTGGTATGCAACCACATCAGAAATATATGTGAGGAGTGTAAGTGGTTTTAAAGTCAGCAATATGACTTTAGGTAAGTATATTCATGCGAATCTCAATGGGATATATGCAAGATATTTCGGACGAAATGGGCAAGGGAGGTCAAACTGATAGTGTAGCACTAGATCTGTCAAAGGCGTTTGACAGAGTGAGCCATAAAATGGTAGTAAATAAGGTAAAAACTATTGAAGTGGATGAGAAAGTGATTTGCTGGGTAGAAGAATTTTTGAAAGGTAGATAACAGAAAGTTAGGGTAAGAAATGCGGTATCAAAAGAAGTGGAAGTAAAAATGGCAATACCACAGGATAAGCATATTGGGACCATTGCTGTTCATTATTCTAATGAATAATTGTGTTGATTGCTTAATATCAGAAATTAGATTGTTTGCAGATGATATATCGCTATATAAAAGGATCAAAACAATAAAGGACTGTAAACAGCTCCAGGGTGATCTGGACAGGATATCTAGTTGGGTTGATAAACATGCAAATAAGAGTCAGCTTTTTAGATATACAAATAAAAAAACTAAAGGTTGATTATGATTTTAAGGAGGGGAAAAAAATTGCTTGTTGAAGACTTGAAATGTAAATGTCTTGCCATTATATTTGATAACAAACTTAACTGGGTAGGATACGCTGGACAGGTAGTAGGAAAAGGTTTCAAAATTCTGCACTTGCTGGAGAGAGTGATGAGGGGATGTACGAGAGAAGTAAAGGAATTGGGTTACAAAACTTTGGTCAGAGCATTGCTAAAATATGGTAGTGTAGTATGGGACCCACATTGTGAGTATCAAAAGCAGGAGTTGGGGGAGGGTGCAAAAACAGGGCTGCTAGATTTGTTTCTGGAAAATACTGCAGAATGCTGTCAGTAACAGATATGATAAAAGGGCTGGAATGGGATTCACTGAAAGACAGGAGGAGGATAAAGAGGGTCATGGGAGTGTATTTTGGTGATGAGGCATGGACAGATATTGGTGTAAGAATTAAAAGTAATCCATGGAAGGGAAAAGATGACCCTGACCACAAGGTAGCTCCCAATTTCACGCACAAGGGTGTAAGAAGATTTTCTTTTTTAGATAAGGTGGTCAGGGATTGGAATAAGTTACCAAGAGAAGTGATTAATAATTTACCAAAAGACACTGAAATAACTTAAAGTTGAAAATTGTAGAGGGAAAATGTAGGAGAGTACAGGAAAGGTGAGGAAGATAGGTGTGTAGGGAAATTTCCACCTGAGCGTGTGCTCCATTACAATTAATTTTTTAAAAAATTAATCAAAATCGCTATACATGTAATCCACTGGTCGGTTCTGTCAAGCCAGGGCAAACCATGTCGATCCGAAGACTGTGCCACAACCTATCAACAACGGTCAAAGACCGGAACGCTGCTGAGTTAATTTGACTGAACCACTAGAGTGAACATTTAGCAGTCAAATCAAATCAACGTGGGCGACGAACAAGTCACAGAGCTGGTCCGGGATTACAATGAATTGTATTATTTTACTTTCAAAAATAATTGTGATTATCCTCGTGAAACGACACCATGTATGTATATTGAAAATAAAACTCAAATAAGGTAAGCAAATACTTTATTATTCCAAAAAAATATAAAATTATGTAATATTTCACAGCAATCGGAATTATCACAAAAAGTTAATTTTAATATTCAAGTCGAAAACACTGGCGGCACGAAAAGGAAAATTTTCATTTTTCTTGTCAAGTTTTTAGCATCTTACACTCCCGGAACTTTTTGATCTTGGCCTAACATTATTCTTCTCTTCATCCAAAATCATTGTGATTTTGACTAAAGTTTTGACATTTTTCACTAATGAGTGTGTAGCTGAAATGAAATGGCTTTGCCTATGATATGACCTGATCGGAACGCTAGTGTGAACTCTTGGATCGTGAGCTGATCGGCTTTTAATTCTCACACCAATATCCAACCATACCGCATCTGCCATATATGCCTTATACACTACTACTATGTCTTTCAGCTGTCTTCTGCCTTTCATTGACTTCCAACACAGCTTATTAACCATATCAGTTACCGATAGTGTTCTGCGCGAATTTTCACAAATAAATCTAGCTGACCTTCTCTGTACCCCTTCTGCGTCCTATAATTGATATCCTAATATGGTTCCCCTACTGTCGAACCATTCTCAATCAAGGTCCTTTCTATCCAACTTTCCTGCTACATTGCGTCATCACTGTCACTGATATATGTTACACTGGGAGGTTGTAAAGTCTGACCGAGCGTGGTGGTGTAACGGATAGTGTTCTGGCCTCGCATTCTGGAGGACGGCGGTTCGAATCCCCGTCCGGGCATCCAGATTTGGGTTTTCCATGGTTTCCCAAATCACTCCAGGCAAATGCCGGGATGCTTCCTTAAAAAGGCCATGGCCGAATTCCTTCCCATTCCTTGCCCCATCCTTTCCCGTCACTAAAGACCTCGCTGTTGAGAGACGTAAAGCAGTTAAAAAAAATTTAAAGTCTGAGATTTCGGGTCATGTCGGTCTGCTGATTGATAGTATTTATAAAGCGACTGTTATTAGACTACTCAATCAAAAGCAGCTGGCTGGTAAAATCGTTCGACAATTGTAAATAGTTCGTGATTGGAACCTTTCGTTTATACCGCTGCTGCATAGCGCCTGGGTAGTGTACGATCTACTACTCTGCGCTACGGCCGCGTTGTGCGCGTAGTATCTCAGATACGTCAGGCGGTCTCGCAACTCGCTGCGACAGCGGGCTCAATGTTATCGACAAAACCACGGAATATGAAATCGTAGAGAAAATGGGTAATTGTCTCACCCTACAAACAAAGATCTCTGTTTTAACTTACCCACTATTAAAACATAAATACTGTAAGCTGCGGTTGAAGCCGAGAACTATTCAAACCGTGTTCATAATGAGCAAACGAACATTCCTTGTGAACAAAGTAGGTCTCTAGTTGCTTTTGTTTATTTAATACTCTCTCCACCGTGAAGATGAAGAGATTTTAACGAAACTACACCTCCCTATCTCAAAAAAGTAACTACTTTCCGCATCCACCGGAAGTCTGAAGTTACGATCAGTCAGGTCATACGAATTTGCTCTATTAGTTCAAATTTAAGCCTGTGTAATTTACGCGTGGATGGGAAAAGATTACTATGACCATAACCATGCACTCCATTTCAGGCATAGGAGTTTGGGAAGGCCTTCTTTCGTGGGTAAGAGGGGTCAAGGATTGGAATAAATTGCCAAGAAAATTGATGAATAATTTACCAAAAACGCTAAAAGAAGTTTAAGTTAAGATTAGTAGAGAGAAAAAGTGGATGGGGAAAAGGAAAGAGGAAAAAATGGGTGAGAAGGGAAATTAGGGGGCGTCCATAAATTACATGAGGTGAAATAGTTGGGGGGTGGTGGCACGGCGAAATCTCACGTGAGGTTTAGGAAAGTTTTGTTGGACTGTAGACCTAAAAAAAAAATCTGCAAATGACGCAAAAGTCGATTTTAGGGGAGTATTTCATCGAAAGACCTAAAAAAAAGTTTCAAAAATTTGCGAGGGTGATTTGATTTCTAGGTATCTCAACAGAGGGGGGGGGGGGCGGGGTGTGAGGTCGGGCCAGATCTCACCAGAAAAGGGGGGGGGGTCCGGAAATCGGAAAACACCTCACGTAGTTTATGGGTGCCCCCTTACCACTGGAAGAAGCGCCCCATCGCAATTAGATTAGACGTTTAGTATAGTCGAGAGTTTGAAAACGAACGGAAAAATTTTTAAATTAATTGCGATGGAGAATTTTCCTAGGTAGTAATTTCCCTGTTCACCTACGATCACCTCTTAAGAATTTTTCGTTTAAATTCTCTCAGTGCTCAAAACGTATTGTTCTGATCTGTCATTGTCAATTTTAATGATAGTTAAGAAAAGCTGTTGAGAAACAGAATGAGTCTGTGCGGAGCATCCTACTTATCGTTAAATTTTAATCTTTTACAGTTTTTGTTCATTCATGGGATTAGCGTAGCTACTTTTAATGTGTTGGCTGAATAGATGAATTTTTAATGATTATCATCGTGTAGAATAGCAACTCAAATATTTTTACAAAATATATAATTGGATTGTGATGGAGTGCATGCTTCGATGGCAATTTCCGTAGTTTTTATTATTTTTACTATCTTACACACTTTTGGTGTTAAATTCCTCCGCCCATCTACTTTTATCATTTACGAATTTTAAATTCATTCAGCGTTTTTGGTATTTTTTTTATCACTTCTTTTTATAATTTATTTTTTAAAAAATCCCACTCCCTTGTTCCTGAAATCGAGTGCCAGCTTGTGCTCATCGTCACCTTTTCCCTTCCATGCTCTGCTCCAAATTCTTCTCCCACTGTCCCTCCATGCCCCATCACCACCATATGCCTTGCACACTCCTCTCTAGTTCTCAAGAGCACTCCCACAGACGAACTACGTGAACTAGTTCCCAGATCCCTCGCTCCTTAGTTTGTTACATCCTTTTCCGAAGACCGACTTGTAATAGGGAGTGCACATCACCACTCACCACACATGCGCTTCTCATCGTTCAGTTCAGTTACGGAGTGACAAGACTGCGCGGCGCGGTGAATGTTGGTTTATAATAGTAATACACTGCTAACAAGTAACTACCATATATTTGTAATGTAAAATGACTATTAAAATATTATGTGACTTCTGCAACGCGTCGATGTGAAGTAGTTTAATGTATATCAGGGTTAATATGTTTTGTTTTAGGTTATTTATTGCGATGTCATAAAAAAGGAATCATAGTTCCCTATGGACACAGTTCACTGAAAACATAGATTTACTCTTTAATAACTATTGCAGGAGGTTCAAACGCAAATTTAATCCGGAATATGAAAACAAAATACGTTTTGATCCCATTAACAATTAAGAGACAGCCACCGATAGTGTTGCAAACTGAAAAAAAAAACATTTCAGCTTTGTGAAAAAAAAAACATGAAAAAAAACTAGCACCCGTGTTTTTTTTCTGTTTTTTTTTTCAGAAAACAATATTTTTGATAAATTATAGTTTTATTTAAGGAACTTCCATTTTACAAGTGTGTTTTAAGTCTTACTGAATCATATAATGTCTCACATAATGATTCATAAGTGTATCTATATAAGTAACATATTTTATTCATCCTCTATGTCAGTACCACATTCACTAGTATCAGTAATACCAACACTAGTTCGGTCGGTGTCGGAATTTTCTGTCTCTTGTTCTGTCTCCTCTAACTTCAGAAATAGTTAAATTTTCTTTTACTGGTTGTTCTCGTATTGTACGCAAAAGATTTTGAGATTGCAATTTTAAATTGTGAGCAAAGTACACACTGTGCATAAAGACTGCGCCGATAGTTCTGTATTACGGTCTTTTAAGTTTGAATTAAAATCTATTATCATACAAAATAGGAGCTTTATTTCTTTTCAATCGTTTGTTTACACCAACGGTTGCAAGGAAACGATTCATAATTAGGGACCGTCCACAAACTACGTGGCTCGGTCCAGAGGGAGGAGGGGTTAGCTGGAAGGCTACGCTGGGCTACGTGGGGAGAGGGGGGGGGGGGGTTCCGAGCCAGGCCACGTAACTTTCCTTTCGTAACATTTTTCACAGTTAAAATGAGGAACTGAACTCACAACAGCATGTGAGTATTTATTTCCCTCAGTCAATTATATCCGTATGTAATTTAAAATAGTCTGACAAGAGAAAACAGTACAAAATGTCTTCTGGAATCAAAACGGAAGAAAGCTACGTGCTTCGTGAACGGGGGGGGGGGGGGAGGCAAAAGCCACGTAGGGCTACGCGGGGGTTCATAGGAGGCCAAAATGGAGCTATGTGGTTTTTGCACGCTCCCTTACTGACAATTTAATGAGTCAATACCACTATACTCTGAGAGTTAACAAGTATACGAATATAAGGAAAGCCCAATAAGGCATAAAACCGTGGATAAATTTTAAATTCCTAATTTTTTTTTAAAAGATCTGTAGGTAATTTTGTAGGGCTGGCAGCACTATTTCAAATAGCAAGTATCAATCCAAACAATGGGGAATGGGGATTCCTTCTCGCGCAACCTAGTCTCTTCGGGAAATCCCCGTTCATAAAGAAAATTTCAGTCAATTTTGCCAATATTTTCGTAATTGTTTTTCCTATTGAACCAGAAAAATATATTAGATTTTAAACTAAGATAAGTACTTAGAATAAACTCTAAAACAGTCATTTTAAACGATAACTGCCTTACAAATTTGAGATTTAGTAGTTGTAAAAAAAAACGTGTTCCAGAAAAAAAAAACATGTTTTTTTCAAAGTTTTTTTTTCATGTTTTTTTTTTCAAGCCAGAAAAAAACCGTTTTTTTTACAACACTAGCCACCGATAACTGCAACTACCATAACAAACAAAAGAGCGCGCGCAAAAGCGGTAGCAAAGCGAGAGAACGATGTCTCTTTCTGGAATTCGAGATGGGAGCTAATCAACTAAAAGTTCGACCTAGTTCGCTAAGGAGCTGCGAACTAAACTGAACGCTCCCAGGCGCGAACTATTATGCGCCAGACTAAGGCTATCAAGTGATTTTTGTTGTACACGGTAAAACGTGAAATACGACTCAGACCGCGCGGGTCACGTGACCAACCGGACCAGGTGAGTCGACAGATACAGGTTTTTTTTTAAAATCAATTTTATTGTTCAGCAGACGATTTTTGAAAAAAAAATATTTGGGCTTTATGCCTCGTCGATGTCTAGATCATTAGAGAAGGGTATATTTTAATAATTTTGAAGATACATATTTCACTTTATCCTGCCAATATTGTAGGAAAAATATTAGCTAGGTGCTTAAATAATCATCTATTTTCAAGGAAAAACGTGTTACAGAAATATCATTTAGGTGAAAGTAATTTGTCACAATATTTGTACGACCACAACCGACCAATTAATATAAAAATTATTCGTGGTCCATTGTCCTTATTAATCCAGGCATTGGCAACACTGATCATTATATAAAATAAACTACGATAACAAACAAAAGCGCGCATATAGTCATGGAGGAAGGAAATGTATGGAGGAGAAGTGACGTTAAATCGGTGAAGCAGGCACTAAACCCTCCCGCATGGCGGCAGCGGCGATATTGCGCTTCCAAACATTGCAATGTTCCCAGTATATCCCGAAAACTAAGCAAGATATAGAAAAATTTTATTCTTTATTTTCGATTTGTCTCGTCGTGTTACATAAGAATCGATCATTAAATTTGACTTTTGCGAAATTTTTCTTCTCCATTTCAACTCAAGAAACCTCACTTTTGATACAGTATAACTCTAGAACTAGGTGAGATATCGAAAATTTTTATTCTTTATTTTTCATTTGTCTCGTCTTTATAAATAAGAATCCATCATCAAATTTGACTTTAACCAATTTTTTCTTCTGAATTTCAACCAAAACCATTTCACATTTGGGACAGAATATCTCGAAAACTAAGCAGAATATCAAAAAAATTTATTCTTCATTTTTTATTTGTCATATCGAGTTACATAATCCATCACCAGATATCGGCGTCACCTTTATCCTAGAGTCCCCTTGAGGTTTTTGTACATATTCCCCGTGTCTGTATGGAAGCGGCCATGCCCCCCCCCCCCACTCCTCCTCCTCCCTGCTTCACTTCAATGCGTGGTGAAGGTCTCTTGCGTCGTCTCCATATATTTCATTCCTCCATGCATGTAGTGGTGGTAGCAAAGCGAGCGAACGATCTGTTTCTCTGTAATCGAGATGGGAAATAACGAACTAAAAGAGCGATGTAGTTCGCTAAGGAGCTGCGAACTAAACTGAACGCTCCCAGTCGCAAATTATTATGCGCAAGACTACTCATCTCCCGTCTCGCAGTCCAGCTCCATTATCATATCAGTTACTGACTAGTTCCTGCGTTAATTTCCAGAGACAAATTTAGTTACTCTACTTTGCACGCTTTCCAACTCCTGTAATTGATACCCAAAATGTGGCGCCCAAACTATACCACCATATTCAAGCAATGGTCTGACCAGTTTTGTGATCTAATTCCCTCACTTTCCTGTTGCATCCTCGTTTTCACCCTGTCCATGTAAATGAAGGATTTTTAATCTTTTCCTATCACGTGCCGAATGTGTCGTGCCCCGTAATAAGCTTTATTAGGAGATATTTCCACTAAGATTTACTTTACACTTGGGGAAAACATGAAGAAGTGAGAATAATTAAAATTATTTAGTTGGAAAGATTGTAAATGCGACATGAAAAAGTGGTAGAGCGCCATCTCTAGCTGGTATGCCTAAACACGAAGTTCGAATTCTCGCTAACAGATGGCATCACCGCCGCCGGTCCGGCAAACATGGCGACCGGCCGCTGCCCCCACCATCTCCTCCACGCGGCGCGGTCCGACCAATAGCGGCGGCCGTCCCCACCGCGCCGTCATTCACACGCGAGCGCTGCTACGCGTGAGTTGGCTGCATTGTGTGCACGCGATCGCCCGGTTCCCGCGGTATCGCTGACTCGGCGTCTGTCAGTGTTTTGTTTGCGTCACGCTCCGGCTCGTCTGTGGTGGGCGACGGAGATAGCGCAGCGGCCTGCGCGCGCGCCGGAGTGACTCTGTGCTGGTGCAGCGGAAGTTTCCTTCCGGATGAGGCGTGCCGCGTGCTGAGGAGTGTTTTTCAAGACGGCGTCGCCGACAAGGTAAGGACGGTCCCGAGCAGCCGGCGCCAGCCGCGTACTTATCTCGCCGCAGTCGTTTTTCCTGTTCTTCTTGTTGTGGCCGTGTCCGGAGCAGGTGGGGGAGGAGGATCCGGGCTCGCAGCGGGGAGGAATTTTCTCTCTCGTAGACCTTGGAATAACTTCTTCCTCCAGCTGCCGCGGCCGAATTCTGAGGCTGCGGACAAAGGCGGAGAGGGAGATCGTTTTGTTCTCTGTCGCGCCGACTTGCGTGCCGCGGCAGGTTTGTTTCCGTAAAAGGCAAACAAGAGAGCCGTCTCAGAGAGTGTGTGTGTGTCTGTAAAAATACACACGCGCTCGCTCGTGCCGTTATCCATAACACGGGGACGAGAAATTAAACAGTTGTTGGGTTTAGGAATTTAACGCCATGTTTTTATGGTCCGGGCCCTCAAACAGTAGAGGATAAGAGGTTTTAACGTGGCGACTCCCAAATACACATCACAGCTCAATAAAATAAAATACAAAAAGCACTGCACCTTCCTGTGGGAAAACTCGTTCTTCTAAAGCAGCGTTTCTCAACCTTTTTCAACCCGAGAAGAAGTAAATGGTCACTAACTTATGTGGGCCTAATTTTTTACCTATGTGTATATTATTAACATTTGGGACACATTTTATAGTACCAATATTGCTTTATAAATCTAAATGCGTATTTTGAGTTCGTATGGAAATACGGTAAGGGGGCATCCATAAATTACGTGAGGTGATTTTCCGGATTTCCGAACCCTCCGCCCCCCTACCCTGGTGAGATTTCGTGAGAGTTGAACCGACCCCCCCCCCCTCCTCCCCTCTGGTGAGAACTGGTCCGTGTGAGACGCCCCCCCCCCACTACAAATCGCCCTCTCAACTTTTTGAGACTATTTTTTTTTAGGTCTCACCTTTCCAAAGCCGGTTACACCCCCACTTGTCGACGAAATACCCCCCCTGAAATCGACTTTCGCGTAATTTGTAGATTTTTTCTTTTTTAGCCTTGCAGTCCAACAAAAATCTCTAACAACCTCACGTGAGATTTGTTGAGAACCCCCCCCCCCCCCATTTCACCTCACGTAATTTATGGATGCCCCCTTATGAAACTGGAAGTGAAATATTAGATACTGATCAGTCTCTTAATATTTATCGTCCAAATGAATAATATTACTACAGGCTGGATGCTACACTATACCACTCACCTACATAAAATAAGACACTAGACATTACACCTATTTTTATCAACTTTACCACCCTTATGTTACCAATAAAAACCATATCAATGTCTCTCACATCTGCTCAAGACCCTCCGAGAACATTTACTTATTCCTTAAACGAACTGCGCTCTTTGTAATGCCAATGGGAAATAAATAAACTATTGTAAGAACAATGCCCTCCTATCCTGTCCTCATCCTAGATATGCCACATATTTGCTTGCTCTTTGAAATATTCGTGGCTTTGAAAAGTTAGGCTTATAGTTTATACTCTCATACAGTCTTATACAGTACGAACGCAGTACCTAAATTTATAATATTCTGCCTGCGGGTCACCTGAACCACCTTCGCGGACCACTAAGAAACACTATTCTGAAGTATTATTTCAGTGCATCGAACACACTAGCTGATGATAGGAATAAAGGCATTTTTGGTGCAGTAGATTCAATATTACTCGTGTTATAATTTGAGGGAGCGAGGCTTTATACAAAGTAGCGTATCAAACTACAAGGGGGTAAAACGTGTTAAATCTCGTCTTAAAGAATCCTGAAAAAAATCTGTAGGAGTTCTTGGACAACATAGTGCATATTAATTCCTTCGGCATTTTTGTAAAAATTTTCATAACTTCCTTTGAAAATTTATTTCAAGAAATGCATGAAACTTAAATATTATTAAAACAGGCTAGTTAAAAAATGTTAAAAGAGTTTGTTAAAACGAGAACACTAAACAGTAAGAAAACAACAGGGCAGTATGGAACAAATTAAACAATTAAATAACAAATTAATAGCATCAAAGAGTGAATCTAGAGACGTATTAATGAATATATTGTGATCGCAGAGGAAACACTGAATTATGCATCATCACAATTTTTTCCGCGCACCTGACTGCAATAAAAGCAGGTGCGGGAATATTGAGCATTTTATTGGATTCTATTATGATGCTAGTTTTTCTTGAAACACTCTCTTCGTGTTTCCTTGTGTTCTTCCGGTTTTAGACGGATACTAAGAAATTCATTTGCGTGTACTCAATCTCCTCTCTGAACGTATTGTTTCCAGATTTTCAAAAATAATAGATGTAATCAGTTATTGGTATAAGTACCAACTCTTTCTGGATTAATTCAATTTATGGTTTAATACTGACTGATCAGATTTCGGTGTCACGTATTTAATTTCTCCAGCTGTAAGTTCACTCAGCGCAAGTGAATCTAGGAAATATCTTCTATTATTCTTTTTGTGATTGCTGCACTACGTAAAAAGAATTGAAATGAGACATTAACACAGCTTTGTGCATACTCTGGAAATAATAAAAAATGTTCATTTCACACTGTCAGGTTATAGAACCGCTTTTGATGACATAAAGTCGAGAGTGAAGGGAAAAATATTACGCGATTGATTACAGTAATTATAATATTATCAGGATAACAACAAAGTGGAGCAATGAGGATATGCCTCTAATTTGTTGGTGAGGAATCATTTGTTAGTTTTCAGGAAATGTCAGTACCGGATAAGCCACGTAGCAAGAGTTAGCAAATGCCACTTCGGGTAGTTCTGTAAATGTCTCTTTTACATTATGTCCTAAACTTTAATACCTAAATACTCGTAAAACCAAGTGCCTCTTGTTCGCTACAGAGTCCGCACTGAAGGGGACGCATTAATTACGTGAGGTGTTTTTTCGGAAATCCGGACCCCTTGCCCCCCCCCCCCCCGCCACTTATGATGAGGTGACATCTGGCGGTACCCCCCTCCTTTTGGTGGTTACCTCGACCTCGTAATTTTGGAGACCTTTTTCACCTAACGTAGTTAGTGAACGCTCCGCTAATCCGACTCTGAAAAATGTGGAAGAATATCTTTAACATATTTATGTGAGATTGCATTAAACTTCGGAATACGATGTAAGCGGAATTTTCATACAAAAGCAGTAAAAGTTGTAGTTACAGATGAGTCGGAAGAAACATACAAATGTCATAGACCAGATTCGTCGGAAACTTCAGCGCCATCTACAATATACGGAATTTCTGTATAATTTTGCTAGTTGCTGTAAAAAAAAAAAAAAAAAAAAAAAAAATTCTAGCAGAGGTTTTATTTTTTTTTTTGAGATCTCAGATTGCCACCTAGAGGTAATTTTATTGTTACGCAGTATTTTTTTCTGTGCACCTACGCGTTCTTGTGCATCTTTAGGAGGGAAGGACCTGTACTTAGAACGGTAGCAAAATTTGTCTCGATAGTTGTTATTAAACCTGCGGTCATGCTTATTACGCTCAGTTCACAGTGTAATAAGATAAAAGACAGAAATCTGACTTTTTTACGAAGTTTCCCGTAATTCTAGACTCTACAATTCCATTTCTCATGTTGATAAATATACGTAGTACTTGAACACAGTCTTCGAATATTCCAGACTCAAGATCCCCAAGGTGATGTTATGTCACCAAGCGTGGCGGGAGAGTGGTAACGCTCTGTCCTCGCATTCAGGGCGGAAGGAGCAGGTTCGAATCCCCGCTCGGCCATCCAGAGTTCGGTTTTTCACGATTTCCCGAAATCACATTTTAGAAACAAAAAATACACTTATCGCACACAGAACATAGTTTCACATTTCGAAGACAGATGGCAGCAATTCATTTCCTCCATTAGCACGTAGTACAACCTTGCAGCAGGTGTAAAATGCTTGGCGACAGCAAGGGCATAAAACCATAGCTGTAAATATGACCACGCCAGTGATAAGTAAAACTGATCGAAGTCAGTCGACCCCTAAAGGGAAAAAGGTGACGAAAAGGAAGATCGTTTCCCAAAATCACTCCAAACGAATGCTAGGGTGGTTCCTTCAAAAGGCCAATGCCGAATTCTTTCCCATTCCTTGCCCCTCCTTTCCCCGTCCCTAACGACGTCGACGAGGCGCGAAGTCATTTAAAGCAATGTCGTGTCGAAGTAAGGTGCTAAGAAAAAAAAATACAGGTATCATAAATGCAAAGAATCTAAATTATCGCCGATGACATTAAAAAAAATTTAAAAAAGTAATAAAAAAAGAATATTCAGCTAGGGTAATTAAAAACTGTTTAGTATTTTGAAAAGATCATTGGCATTGCATCCAATATACAGTGGAATAAGTGCGACCTTTCCTCATCAATGATAGTGAAAGAGTGTCTCATTTATAATTTCACGATCTGATCAGTAAAACATTTCCTCATTCAGAGATTTTCATTATTTAGGTATTTTTTGTCCATGATAGCGATTTGGTAGTTGTGTGATGTGAGGAGAGTTGTGTGATGGATTGCAGTTGGCAGTAATCCTGCCTATTTGAAAAATCTGCTACAGCGTTCGACGTTAAATTTTACAATAAATATGGTCTGGCGTTGCGAATCAGAATTGGCTTCCGTAATTCCTCAAATCAGGAGAGTGAGAAGCTATAAGCAGCACTTTAAAGTTTCGCGGGTAGTGTTCTGTTAGGCACAGAGCTCCCAGTATCATCCACCACCTTGCTTACCCACTAACCATAGGAATGTCTTAAAACTGAAAACTAACAAAGAGAAAAAAAAAATAATGGCCGCTGCCCATTGGGCACGAGAACCTATTGTATTCGCTTTTTTTGTGATAATGTTGATGTCCTCAAGCTTTAATGCTAACACACAGCATAGACTCCAATCACTACGTGGATGATATTGAAGGATTGTTAAAAAATTGCTTTTGGAGTTTCTGGAAAGAAGAGCCATCTTATTAGGTACATAGATTATTGTTTTTTTTTTTTTTTTTTAAAAAAAAAAAAAAAAAGGTTCGTTATGATGTTAAATTGGGTAAGGAATCGCTTGTTGAAGACTTGAAATTTAAGTACCTTGGCATAACATTTGATAATAAACTCAACTGGGCAGGACACATTGGATAAATAGTAGGGAAAGGTTTCAAAATGCTTCATTTATTGTAGAGGTTTATGAAGGGGTGTACCAGAGAAGTTAGGTAATTTGGTTACAAAACATAGGCCATACTATTGTGTGAATATGGTGGTGTAGTATGCGAACCACATTTTGGGTGTCAAATACAGGATTTGGAGGAGGTACAGAGAAGAGCTGCCAGATTTGTCTCTGGAAATTACCGCAAAACACAATCAGTAACTGATATGATAAAGGAGCTGGAATGGGATTCATTGGAAGACAGGAGGAGGATGAAGGAATTCACAAGGCAGATGATGACGCGTGGAAAGATATTGGAGATAGAATTAATGGTTGTTAATGGAAGGTAAAAAATGCCCCTAACCGTAGCTGGCCTTCGGTTTCAGGTATAAGGGAGTGGTAAAATTTTCTTTCTTATGTAAGGGGGTCAGGGATTGGAATAAACTACCAAGACACGTGATAAATAATTTACAAAAAACGCTAGAGAATTTAAAATTAAAATAGAAGCGGGAAAAAGTTGGTGGGTACAAGAAAGGGAAATATGGGTGTGAAGAGAAATTGTTACCGAAGCGTGCGCTATGTCGCAATGATATTGAATTAAGTTAAATATATCGCGAAATACACAACTGAAATAAAAAATGCAAACCAACGTTGATCATATTTTTGAATAACTATTCAGCGATACGGCATTCAGTTGGTACGAGTTATTGTGTGCGTACCTGGGAAGGTTTCTGGCGAAAACAATTTAAAAAACCACCCCCTCTTCCCCTATACACCCTTCAATTTTTTCAGATGATGTTTATACAAACACGCAGTTGTCCGATTTTGATAGTACTTAGCACACGTATACTACAAAACAAGGCGGTCTGGTAGCTCAGCGGTTAAGGCGCTAACTTCCGAAAGTTTCTCTCTCCGGTCGCGGGTTCAACTCCCGTGGTGAGCAATAATTTTTAGGATTGTATTTGATTATGTGCGCTATGCCGGGACGTTCTGATTCCACGTTAAACTGTAGGTCTCTGAGGAAAGGAATTAGCCTCACTGATTCTGACACAATAGCTTGCTACATATCCTTCGGGAAGATTCGATCAACCTTCGGGATGTGGACTAAGTTAGATTTTTTAAGTGAAAACTTCTTTAGGTGCGCTGAGTGATTTTTGGATGTGTAAAATCATATGGGCTCCGTCACTGACATGCTATCTGTTTTTTTTTTTTTACTGCTTTATGTCTTGTTTTAACATCGAGGTCTTTAGAGACGGGAAAGGATGGGGGCAAGGAATGGGAAGGAATTCGGCCATGGGCTTTTTAAGGAAGCATCCCGGCATTCACCTGGAGTGATTTGGGGAAACCATGGAAAACCCAAATCTGGATGCCCGGACGGGGATTCGAACCACCGTCCTCCCGAATGCGAGGCGAGATCCTATCTGTAGCTAAAAGTACTACGTGTTGCGCGTATGATATTCATAGTTTCAAGTTTTCACTTTTGTCGGCAGTCCCCAATCACTGCCAATTGGTTTTTCTAAAACACTTTCGTTTCGTACCTCATCAGTTCACTTAACTTTGAGCATCCTTCCGTAGCACAACACAATCATTGGACCGTACTGCTGCATCACACACGGTACTGTCATGAATGTCGTCCACCTTCTGTCCTCAGCGAGTTTCTCGGGAATTAGCTGCGACGAACGGATGTAATCAAGTGTTTCCGTGAGAAGAAGGCAAACACAAGGTGCGGCGACTGAGGAAGCGAGAGGCTCTAGACACTCGAGCTGTGGTCTCCGGTCCACATAATTACATCGCGCCAGCACCCGGCCGACGGTGACGAATTCCCCGCTCACCTCAAACAACATTCTGGTTCTGCCCCCCCCCCCCCCCTCGGCTGGTATGGTCACGCTTGTAAATAGCAGTGACGGAATACAGATATTAAAAAAATACTGACAGAAGTAAAAACCAAAAACTATGAATCTCATACCCGAAACACGTCATACTTATAGCTGCAGATATACTAAATAATAATAATTAAAAAAAAGTGACAGGAAGAGAATTTAATTTCCATTTGAGATCGAACGAAGAATTATATGACGAGTTTGAAAAGATAAGAAAAGGAGATTAGATTTCTATGAACAAATCAAGAGAATGGAACCAGAAAGAATGGCAAAGAAAATACTCAACTTTCAAGAGAACAGGGAGAGACCGAGAGTGGTGGTGTAACGGTTAGCGTCCTGGCCTCGCATTCGGGAGGACGGCGGTTCGAATCCCCGTCCGGGCATTCAGATTTGGGTTTTCCATGGTTTCCCAAATCACTCCAGGCAAATGCCGGGATGCTTCCTTCAAAAGTCCATGGCCGAATTCCTTCCCATTCCTTGCCTCCCTTCCTTTCCCGTCTCTAAAGAGCTCGCTGTTATAAAGACGTTAAGCAGATAAAAAAAATGAACAGGAAGACTCAAGTTCCATGGGTGAAGGAGGTCCATCAGGATCTGAAAAGATGTGGGATCAGCATGGAAGACATCCAAGACAGGGAATTATTCAGAGGAAAAATAGCGGAGGTAAAGGATCTGACTGAAGAAAAACAAATCAGGAAAAGGAGGGCATTTTCAGAGGAAGAAAAAAACCAAGAGTACGCGAGAGAATGAAAGAGTACTGGCGACGGAGGAAGGAAACTCAGAAGAGGAAATGAAGTTGCGTAGTCGTAGTCCACAGATGGCTAAAACGGAAAGTAAAATAATAATAATTCCGTGTGGTCATAATTACCTGGTGACAGGGTTTCTACTGGCTGCGCATTCCACCTGTCTTAGCCGCCTTAACCTAACCCAGTAGTGCTACCAGGTACAGGGGACCTACAGTTTAACGTGGAATCCGAACCACGGAAGCGTTCTGGCGTACTTCACATTACACAGCAAGCTGTTCAGAGGTGAAGGTAGAGTTAAGGGTCTAAAAAAAAATCACCGCCATGGCAGGGATTCGAACCGAGGACCTTTCGTTCCCCAGTCAGACACCTTAACCACTGAGCCACCAGACCACTATATATATACTGTTAATATTAGCATGTCGGGGACACGAACTTATAAGAATTTACCCATCCAGAAATCGCACAACGCACCTAATGGAGTTTTCACTTAAAAAATTAGAAATCTAACTTCATCCACAACCCGAAGGTTGGTCGATTCTTCCAAAAGGAGATGTATGAAGCTATTTTGTCGGAGGCAGGAAGGACAATTCCTTTCTTCAGGATCCTACAGTTAAACGGCGAATCAGAACGTCCCGGCGCGGCTCAAACAACCAAATACAATTCCTAAAAATTCCTGCTCACGACGGGATTTGAATCCGCGATCGGAGAGAGAAACTTTCGGAAGTAAGTGTCTTAACCTCTGAGCTACCAGACCGCCTTCTTTTGAAGTATACGCGTGCTAAGTACTATCAGAATCTGATAAAAACTGTGTGTATGAGGAACATTGGAAAAAATATTCGTTTTTATATATTATATACAAGTATAATCTATACTTTCACTGCTGTCCACGCACAAGACGTCATACTTAAAAGTACTGATATACTGTTAACCAGTGGCAGATCCAGGATTTTCGTTTGGAGGGGGGGGGCTAGGATTTCGTTGGGGGGGGGGCTTGACTCTGGCCTTGGCTGTCTCCTTTATAAAAATAGTAGAGAAAAAAAGGGTCACCAACACCGCATGTTGCCGGGGGTAAACTTGGTGGTTTTTAGGGGGGGCTTCAGCCCCCTAGCCCCCCTCCCCCTGGATCCGCCACTGCTGTTAATATTAGCATGTCGCTGACGCAAACACATAAGATTTTTACCCATCCAAAAATCGCCCATCACATCTAACTTAGACAACGACTCGAAGGTTGAACGTATCTTCTCGTAGGAGATGTACCAAGCTATTGTGTCACAGGCAGACAGGCCAATTCCTTTCGTCAGGGACCTACAGTTTAACGTGGAATCAGAACCACGGTGCGTCCCGGCTTAGCTCATATATTCAAATACAACTCCTAAAAATTCCAGCTCACCACGGGATTTGAACTGTGGGTTTCAATGAACAACGTTGACAGACATTAAGGCGATGTTGTTGTTGTTGTTGTTGTTATTATTGGGGTTTTAGGGCACGTCGACGACGGGGTCATTAGCGTCCACATTAAGGCGAGAGGGGAAGGATGAGAGAGTTTAGGTTTTTATAAATCAAACGTAAACAGTATTTTTCTATTTGTTTTAAAGTCCACGCATGCGAAATAGGCTATAAACTGTGTGTTGTATGAAGAATATTTGCCCAAAAAAAGAAATTCATTTTTATATATTAGATACAAGTATTATCTATACATTAACTGCTGCCCAAGCGCAACAAATTATACTTACAGCAACAGATATATTGACCGATCGTGGTGGTGTAACGGATAGCGTTCTGGCCTCGCATTCGGGAGGACGGCGGTTCGAATCCCCGTCCGGGCATCCAGATTTGGGTTTTCCATGGTTTCCCAAATCACTCCAGGCAAATGCCGGGATGCTTCCTTAAAAAGGCCATGGCCGAATTCCTTCCCATTCCTTGCCCCCATCCTTTACCGTCTCTAAAGACCTCGATGTTGAGAGACGTAAGGGGGCATCCACAAATTACGTGAGGTGTTTTTTCCGGATTTCTGGACCCCCCTCTCCCCTGGTGAGATTTTGTGAGATCTGGCCGGCCCCCCCCCCCCTCTGGTGAGATCTGGTCCGTGAGAACCCCTCCCCTAGAAACTTTTGTAGACTTCTTTTTTTAGGTCACACCCTAACTTTTTTGACAAAATACCCTACTAAAATCGACTTTGCCGCAAATTGTAGACTTTTTTTTTTTTTTTTGCTCTACAGTCTCCAAATTTTTCGCAAAATCTTACGTGATATTTCCGTATAACCCCGCCCCCCCCACCCTCCCCCTTGGTGAGATTTCGCAGGACCCCTATTTCACCTCACGTAATTACTTCATAGTATGTCTGTGATGAGAGGTCGTGATAGCGCGCCCATAGAAGGTTTCACTTCAAAAATTTAAATGCGTGTGGCACTGCTGAGACAGGACGAGTTGAAGGGAAGAAGCAAATGTGGGTGCGCATTGTCTGATGGCGCGGATTTCTATGGTTACGTCGAGATGAAGTGGCTGGAACGGAACAGAAAGAATTAAAATTTGCATCAAACGCGGGAAACGACTAATAATTAATGAATGTTTCCCTTAGATCAGGGGTGGCCACCCCATGGCCCGCAGGCCGCATGCGGCCCCCGCCTTGAATATTTTTCCGGCCCGCGAGATTCATCACAAAATAAATTTATTTCATAATAGCCAAAGTAGTGAAACCAATGTTTTAAAAAAAAAAAATACATAATTTGTGCATCCATATCTTCAAAATTTATTTAATTTACATTTATGTACCTTTTATATATCATTTTTAGCGTTATATATTTCTTTAAAATGTGTGCTTAGTATCATTATTGTTATAATATTATCTATGGTTACATGTAAGAATAATAGTAAAGGCAATAATAATAACTCATTATATTTAAATTTTTCACTCCAATGAAATTGTCTATAGTGGGTCTAAATCTAATATGGGGATATATAATTTTATATGCGGCCCGCGGAGTTATGATACATTTCCAAATTGGCCCGCGAGATCATTTTGTTTGGCCACCCCTGCCTTAGATGATTTGATACACAATACGGCAGGAAGCATCGCAAAGTGCTGATTCACTGGAGAGAGGGATTTAAGAATCGGTTCGTTCGATGTGAGGCTTTTCTCCGCTCTGAGTTTGATTGTTTCAGTGGAGCTGGCTTTCTCAGAGTGGGGTACAGAATTGAAAACAGGTGGTTCGCGACAAGATTATGGCGGCTGACTGGGTATCTCGAAAGTGCAACTTGCAACATGGTGAATTGAGACTGAAAATGAGCAAACTTGTTCCTAAAATCGACTCAACTTGCGACAAGAACGAGCTCATCCATCAATAACACATTGCTCTTTGTGACTGTATTACCTTTTTTTACACAAAAATCCTTATTTCAAAATAAAAATAAAAAAAGCCAGTGTTTTTAAAGGGGTTGGCGATTGTTTGGGAAATTTTATAGGGGTACGCGGAACTATGAGTTTGAGAATCGCTGTCCTTGGTGTATTGACACATGTACCAGGTGATGTGGATGACGTTTCGCCCTCTCCCATGAGTCCATCGTCAGGGTGACGTTGCGGGTGCCGTTAAGCTGAGTTAGCGCGCGCGCGCGTCCACATCTCGCAGTAATTGTCACGCGAGGCGGTCGTTTAATCGCGGGGAAAAGATACGGCCGGAATGCGCGGCGTTTAATTTCGTTACAAACGGCTTTTGGCGCAAGCAGTCGGCGAGCCTGTCTCGTTTGTCAAGAGCGAACCGCATTCCTGGACCTCAGCGCGCCGCGAGGACTTCGGCTGCCACAGAACACCTCACGATTCTCAGCAGTGGCCATTTTTCGCCATAATTATCCGTTTCCAGTTTGCCACACATGTAGCTGTTGAACTTTTGATCAAGTCGGATCTCATAGTAACTTTCTATCCTGTCACCGGGATGGTTCCTTCAAATGCCGCGGCGGAATTCCTTCCCACACATTGTCCCCAACACACTACCACCTCTAATGATCTCGATGTGTTAATCCCGTAGGAAAAAAAGAATCCGTCATTTCTTCCTTTAGTTGCCTGGAACAGTATTTCTGTGCTGTTCGGGTGTTTGCGTCCATATTATAGTCCAAAATACATTTTTTTTGTATAATTTTTATCAGCAGAATACGATTCTGCTGGACTGCCCATCAAAATATGACCGCAAGTATTTTTAATTAAATTTTCTAGAAAAAATATAAAAAAATTAGTTTGCTTTTTCAAAAAATAAATTGTAATTTATTTCAAAGAGGGACATGGAAAGAACATAAAAAATTTGGGCTGCCTATGTAAAAGTGGCCGCAATTAGGGATTGCCAGCTGTTAAAGATTCGTAGGAGTGAGAGAGAGTGTGGTGCGCAACTTGCAACCCCTAATTGCGGCCACTTTTACATAGGCAGCCCAAACTTTTTGTTCTTTGGGGGCGTCCATAAATTACGTGAGGTGAAATAGGGGGGGGGGGGCGGCGAAATCGATTTTAGGGGGGGTATTTCATCGAAAAGTGGGGGTGCAACCGACTTTGGAAACATTTTTTGATGGTACCGAGAATTCACTATCAGATATAGATTAGAAGAATTTAAAATAATTGTTCACAGAACTGTACTCGTGTTATATATTGGATGAAAGCGCAAAAATAATTGTCACTTAATTGGTCAGAATTCAAAAATTAAAGTTATATGTTGTTGTCACTCTATAAACGTTAATGTTTCGCCCGCCTTTTAATCTCGAAAATGCTGCAGCAGCAAGCCTGTCTCGATCCGCTTCAAACAATGTCTCTTTGTTGCCAATACTTTGGAAAATAATCGTCCGTCAGTGTTAATCTACTGTGGATCAGTGGGTACCGCTGTACCGAAAACAAAATTTTTCTGAAAGTGCGAAGTTACGGAGTTACGTAAAAGAATTAGGAGAGGATTATTTTAGTACAAAGGAAAGAGTTCTTCGAGATAGAATCCCAGTCCGGGCATCCAGTTTCGGGTTTTCCATGATTTCCCCAAATCACTCCAGGAGAATGCCGGAATTCTTATTTCAAAAGGTCATGGCCGAATTCCTTCTCGCTCCTTGTCCCCAATTCCATCCCGTCTTTAATGACCTCGACATCGACGAGGCGTAAGGCCATAAGTCGGGTTAATATGACGGGGAAGCCATCACCATAGTCTACCATTGAACCTGTCTCATGATGAGAACCGATTTGCAACATGTTTAAGAATAGCAACAAACTAAGCGGAGGGGGTTAAAGCCGCGTTCCCACGACGTCTTGTAACGAAGGCGGGACGGAACGAATACTCAACAAACACGCCATGGGAACAGGGCCACCTCTGCTAGCGGAGACGAGACGCAGCTACCTACTCTGTGTCGGTGAACACCACAGGCATGTGTAGTGGAGCACTGTTGACATCGGTTTGCAGCAGCGGTGCGCACCCCTTCTGTTGCTGTAAAGGGCGCATCCATAAATTACATGGGGTGAAATAGGGGGGGAGGGGGTGTCCCGGCGAATTCTCACCAAATCTCACCAAGGGGAGGGCGGGTCTACGGAAATCTCACGTGAGGTTTTGCGAAAAAATTTATTCTATAGAGCTAAAAAAAAGGTCTACAAATTGCGCGATAATTACTTGGAGGGGGGGGGGGTTCTCACGGACCAGATCTCACCAGAGGGGGAGGGTCCGGCAGGATCTCACAAAATTTCAACAAAGGGGAGGGGGTTCCGGAAATCCGGAAAAATCACCTCACGTAATTTATGGATGTCCCCAAAGTGCTCTGTGGCAAACGACACTAGGCAACGTGGTGAGGATGTGGTGACGAGGTAAGGGAGGCCTAACCTGCGACGCGCGCTCGTCCCTACACTTCGGCTAATGAGGTGCCGCCTTCGTTAGAATAGATCGCGGGAACGCAGCTTAACACAGTTCATACGGCAGATTTTTGTTTGTGGCTTAAAATTGTGTCACTTTCTGGGAACATCTTATGTTAATATGGTTTTGTACACAATATTTTTGGTTTTACTGTCCTTTCCTAAGATATATAGCCTTTGGGGATTGAAAACCAATGAGGTATCTGCATATATCATTGCCCATGGGTAAAACACGTCTGTACTAAGTGTTCCATTGCTATTTGCAGTATCTATCTCTGGACTTTATTAATATTCATAGCATTCAACGCGAATACACGTCTACATAATACGTTGTGACTGTACCTATCAGATTACACACAAACAAAGCCTGAGTGACCGATACAACATTACAGAGACGTCTGTCAGTCACCGTTTGGTTAGTTTTCAAAATTTCATGACAAATTATGTCATTTATTCAGATAAAAGTATCCTAATGTTACATAGTACTTACTTGTTAAATTTTATCAAGATCTGTGTAGCCGTGGAAACGTAACAAGCAGACAGAGAAGCAGAGTTACTTTCGTATGTATAATACTGTTACTCTGTTAGTGTAGAAGTCCTTAATTACTTATTTGTAATTGTAAGGACAGGGAAAATGACTCATCACTCACCAAAGTTGACGGCAGTGACGAGAGAACATATATAAACACACAAATAAACTCAATATTTCGGTTAAACCTTAATCATGATGGAGAAAATGAGTCATGAGACTCGGGAGGTGTGCACACGCTGAGGGTTGTTACATGACTGATTACTTATTTGGCTATTTACAAGTCAATCATCTCTCTATTCGACCGTCGATTTGGGGTAGGCATATTTTAAATTGTAGAGTGCTAGTGACGTAGTGTAACACTAACAGTTTCGGTGTTGTGACTATGTGAGGAGACGGGGGTGCGAGTGCAGTTGTAGGAGGCGGTGCGGTTTGTGCGGCTTGTGGTATCAGCAGAGGCAGGTGTTGAGCACGGGACAAAGGACTCCCAGTCGGCGGCTGGCCGTGGCGGGCGCTACAATCGGCTCCTTTGAGAGGAGGCAGCGGTGGAAACCACAACAGTCCCAAACCGACCAGTGCTGATCGCACCGACATACTTGAACTCGCACTGCTAAACGAAATATCTAAAATAGCCAGCACAGCACAGAGAGCAGAAAATGAAGGTTTGTATAATTAAGTATTGGAAGGGAAATTGACTATCTAAATCTATAAGTGCTGTTCTGTGGGATTTCTTTATCCATGCATCTGACAGAAACTAACGAACCGATCTGTTGTTTGATAGCACAGCAGTATGTCTTATGGCTCTGCGTGAAAGTTGGGAGAAGCAAGAAATGATCTGTTCGTTTCCTGAACAGATAGGTTCCAAAGATTACACTACATCCAAGATAAGACATTCCGTTCTTAACCTGAACCGACAGGCACCAAAGATTACACTACGTCAAAGATAAAAAACTCCTTTTTTAACCTGAACCGATAGGTGCCAGAGATTACACCACATCAATATCTAAAATACTCTTTTTTACCTGAATCAAAAGGCACCAAAGATTACATCAAAGATAAAACACTCCTTTCTTAAACCTGAACCGATAGGTACTACCATGCTCATATTAATCCGAACGACCTGAATTGCACATCGCTACATTTCCTCCTGGGACTTATTCAACCCATTATACACATCTACGAAGACAGTACTATACCCAGGAGGTGGTACAGTCTCACGACTATTAAAATTGAGCCACATCCACCTCCCATAAAACGAAATACATTTCCACTTTTTTGTTTCATAAACCGAAATAGTGATTACACTTCAGCAGTAGGAGAGTTATAGGAACATCGAATACGTTTCATTTACTGTTTTAAAGACATTTTACAGTTATTAAGTGTTCACACATAACACGAAAG
>CM061918.1:115158162-115740577 GCA_031002005.1 Vandiemenella viatica
GGGTCCGAAAATCCGCAAAAACACCTCACCTCACGTAATTTATGGATGCCTCCTTACCTTTCCACAGGGTATCTTGCACGGTACTCGTTGGACAGCGGACTGAGTAGGCCTGCGGAACCGTTCCGGACGTTCATCTTCCAAGAAAAATTATCGGTTTCGACGTAGAATGAACCCCCATCGTCCAGGCCGTAGTGAGACGGTCTACCGCCTGAGTTGTTTTTTTTTTTGTAAGAACGAAGACTTTCCCGGCGTATGACTGCAATATAGTCTTCACGGGTGTACCGCCGGATAGTGTTGTGGAAACACAATATTTCGACGGCTGGCTCTGCCGTCTTCTTCAGGTGATGAGACATGTGTAATGGTCGGCTGACCCACAGGTACTGAGATGGTTCGGGTGCCGCTCTTCCTTATATACAAGTCCGCGTGGCTTCGGCGATGGCTTACTATGAGCCAGGCCCGCAACCAACTGGCGGTTGGCTGCCCGTGGGCGTGGCTAAGGTTCTTGTTCCAGCCCGAGCTAATATGAAGCCCTCTACGGCGGCAGCTGGACGGAAGTACAACGTTCTCTGCGGATATTTGCCAAGGCAGGTTTCCATGCCTCACTGAGACATAGACCACTGTCTCTGTTAAATGTGTCGGCCAGTCGAATTTCGATGGCTTCTTTGATGACAGATTCCCAAAAATGTGATGTTCTAGCCAATATCCTAACGTTATTGAACTCTACTTTGTGGCCATGGTCGTACACGTGCTCGGCGATCGCTGATTTGCTATACTGTCCCAAGCGGAGATGGTGTTTATGTTCATCACACCGGTTTTCTATGGTGCGGATCGTTTGACCGATGTAGGTCTTTCCACACTCGCACGGTATGCTATAAATCCCCGGAACTCGTAGGCCAAGATCATCCTTGACTGAACGGAGGTAGTCCCGTATTTAGCTGGTGGTCGGTTTGCGATTGCTGACAAAGACAGCCTGCCACAAGAACTGGAACACCTGAGAACTGTCTTCAGGCGGAACGGTTACTCCGAGAGGCAGATAGAAAGGGCAATTGAACGTAAGCCAGGGAAAATTCCAGTCCAACAGGAAGAAACGCCCAAGGCCACCGCCTTTCGCCGGAAACACCTCGGGGAAAATCGGCAGAATCCTCGCACGACATGGTATAAAATCTTTCTACCGACCACCAGCTAAAATACGGGACTACCTCCGTTCAGTCAAGGATGATCTTGGCCTAAGAGTTCCGGGGATTTATAGCATACCGTGCGAGTGTGGAAAGACCTACATCGGTCAAACGATCCGCACCATAGAAAACCGGTGTGATGAACATAAACGCCATCTCCGCTTGGGACAGTATAGCAAATCAGCGATCGCCGAGCACGTGTACGACCATGGCCACAAAGTAGAGTTCAATAACGTTAGGATATTGGCTAGAACATCACATTTTTGGGAATCTGTCATCAAAGAAGCCATCGAAATTCGACTGGCCGACACATTTAACAGAGACAGTGGTCTATGTCTCAGTGAGGCATGGAAACCTGCCTTGGCAAATATCCGCAGAGAACGTTGTACTTCCGTCCAGCTGCCGCCGTAGAGGGCTTCATATTAGCTCGGGCTGGAACAAGAACCTTAGCCACGCCCACGGGCAGCCAACCGCCAGTTGGTTGCGGGCCTGGCTCATAGTAAGCCATCGCCGAAGCCACGCGGACTTGTATATAAGGAAGAGCGGCACCCGAACCATCTCAGTACCTGTGGGTCAGCCGACCATTACACATGTCTCATCACCTGAAGAAGACGGCAGAGCCAGCCGTCGAAATATTGTGTTTCCACAACACTATCCGGCGGTACACCCGTGAAGACTATATTGTTTTTTTTTTTTTTTTGGCATTCGTCAACTGAAACCATACAGCCAGCTCAATGTGACAATGACTCTCGCAGTGTATCAGTTTCTGCAGTACTTTGTAGTAACTTCTATAACTGTGGATACTACAGGACGACCGACATTAACACATACACATCACTTAAACACCCATGCCTCGGCCGGACTCGAACCGGTGACCTTCGGCACTCTAGCCCCTTCGCTACCGAGGGCGGCAAACCGCCTGAGTTACGCGGCTGGGCTTGCGTTTTTATCTACCATAATTTAATTACTTTATATCACAATACTTATTGCGAGCTGGAAGGTATGATGAAAAGATATGGTGGTGCCGGCCAACGCAGAACAGTGAATATTAATGCTGAGCTCCACGCGCGCAGACGTATTTGCAGTGATTGACAAGTTCAATATGTTCGCTGAAGTCAGCTTCCGTGCGCTTCAAGTGTTTATTAAATCACGTATTACGAACAACGTATTAAGAAAGTGTGTTGGAAGTGGGAGGCTGTATTTTGAGAGGTACTAAGGATAATGTATGTGTCTCTATAATAAATTTTTCTTTATAGGAACATTCATCCTACTAATGCGTAATTATTGTAAGCCATTTCTTTTGCAGTTGCTAGGTGAAATAATAAATTATTAATTAATAACATTTCATCGCTTTCATATATATGCATATATTATTATTATTATTATTATTGTTGTTACAGCTTCATCAATCCTTATTTCAGGACATAGCCTCTTTAAGCCAAATAAGCTATGTATTACAATTTAATTCTGCATACTTTTGTTGTACAGTAGTTCTTTCCAGGCTGATCGATCTTGAGCCACCCTCTTCCAGTTCACGCCTGTAACTCGATGTATATCCTTATCCCAGCGATCCGGGGGTCTTCCTCTTGCTCTTTTCAGGTTCCTTGGTATCCAATCCAGTACTGCCATAGTTCATCTTTCATCTCTTTTGCGAGCAATATGACCGGCCCATTGCTATTTTGGGTCATGACTGTTTTTAAAATGTCTTTGTCACTTTGGTTATTGAACGAATGTGCACTGTCCTTTTCCTGTCTCTTCTTGTTCTTCCAGTCTTCGCTGTGCAGTTTTCAGTTTTTGCTTCGTGTGACTATTTAGGGTTCAAGTCTGGCAGGCATATGTGAGGACCGGTAATACACATTGTTCAAATACCTGTTTTTTAAGATGTACTGGCATGTTTGTTTTAAAAACTATGGAATTTCTTCCGAATGCTCTCGAGCCCAGCTTTATGTGTCTGTAGATCTCAGGCTTTGAGTCGCCATTCATATTGATCAGTTGGCCAGGATAGATGTACTCATCTACGGACTCAATACCAGCATCTTTCGTGTCTGCCTTGTCTTTTTCTGCCCATTTGTTTTGCATGATTTTGCTTTTTGACACGTTTATTTTAATGCCCACTTCACTGCAAGCTGCCTCTAGTTCATTTATCAGTTCTTTGAGCTCTTCAGCTGTTTGAGAGTCTGTAAGAGCTAAAAGCCACCGCAACTGTTGGGATTTTCATTTATTTCGAACGCGTTTCAAGGCACAGAGAGCGATGCAATGTTATTGATTAATAATTTATTTACATATTTTTTAATTTTTATTAATATATATACATATATATAAATTATTCATGTCCTCAATTATCTGCTTAACATCCTGCGATCTCTGTCCTCCTCAACATTTCCTGGCGTGGACTGTTATCTTATCAGCATCGCCTTTCGCGGGATCTGCTTGAATCGTAAGCCTTTCCAACCTCTCCTAAGTTCTCTATACTCTTCAAAAATGCATTCTCACTGAGAATTCGAGAAGCCATCCAGATTTCTGTTTTCGAAGATTTCCCTAAATCGCGCCAGGCTAATACTGTGATAACTTTTTTTTCAAAAGGTCATAGTCAAATTCCTGCCCGCTCCTTATTCCCAAATTTCTGCGAATAACCACGGCATCAATGAGGTATATAGCCCTAAGCAAAAACAAAAGGGAAAAATAATCTTCTCCTACCGTATTACGAGGGCTGTCTGAGAAGTTCTCGGCCTCGACCATAGATGGCAGCACTACCTATGTAATTTTTTCCATGGAGGTTGGTGCATGTGCCAGACACGCCTGCAAGAAATTGCAAGTCATTCTATGCTGTAGTTTGGTCTGTACAGTTGTTTGATGAAGGCGCGGTGCGAAGTTGTATCAGAGATGGAAAAAATCGATTATCGTGCAGTCATAAAATTCTTTGTAAAAGAAGGTTTAACGCCATCCGAGATCCACGGAAGATTTTTAAAAGTGTATGGGGACTCTTCTCCTTCATATTCGACAGTTAAGAAATGGGCTGCTGAGTTCAAACATTGCCGTAGCAGACTCGAAGATGATAAACGCAAAGGACGTCCGAAAAGTGCAACAACTCCAGAAATCATCCAGAAAGTGCGTGATATGGTTTTGGATGATCAACGAATAGAAGTGTGTGAGATTGCTGAGACCATAGGGACATCAAAAGAACGTGTGGGATACATTCTGCATGAAGTATTGCATATAAAGAAGCTTTGTGCAAGATGGGTGCCGCATTTGCTCACTGTTGATCAAAAGCGCATCCGCATGAGACTTTCTGAACAGTATTTGGAGCGTTTCAACAAAAATAAAACTGATTTTTTGCATCGATTCATAACTATGGATGAGACATGGGTTCACCACTACACGGCAGAATCAAAACTGCAGTCAAAGCAGTGGACAGAAGCTGGTTGTTCAGGTCCAAGGAAGGCCAAGTTGGTTCCTTTGGCAGGGAAGCTGAGGCATCAGTTTTTTGGGATGCTAAAGGTGTTTTGTTCATTGATTACCTTGAAAAGCTCAAAACAATAACTGGACAATACCATTCCAAACTTTTTGACACCCTGGATGAAAACATTCGTGAATAAAGGCCCAGTTTGAGGAAGAAGAAAATCATCTTTCATCGGGGCAATGAACCTGCCACCAAGAGTCTTTTGGCAATGGGAAAATTAAGAGATCTGCACTATGACGTGTTGAACCATCCACCTTATTCCCCAGATTTGGCTCCCAAAACTCAAAAACTTTCTTGCTGGTCAGCTTTTTTCTTCAAATGAAGAGGTGATTGCAGCTGTAGATGGATGTTTTGCAGGCCTTCCAAAAAGCCACTTCAGGGATGGTATAATGAACTTGGAATATCGTTGGACTGAGTGTATCAGTGTTCAGGGAGACCATATTGAGAAATAAAAATGATTTGGTAAATATCAAATTGGTTTTATATATTTAGGCTTAGAATTTTCCAGACCGCCCTCGTATATTCAACTATTTTTTTTCCTCGAAGATCATCGTAGCTCCTTTGAACTGTCTTTATCTCGGTTGATTTCTGGACCTCTTTTGTGTCGTGCCCAACACTTTGATTAGAATACCGTCCCATGTCCCAACAAGTGCCCAGATCATTTCAACCTCGCATTTTCTCTGTTGTAGCGAATTCTCGTTTACCGTTCCCTTGTCTCTCTGTCACTATTATTCTGTTCCCGAGAAATCTCGATTGTACTTCTGGTACTCTGTTCTTCTTCTGTTTCATTGCTTCACGTTTCGGAAGTATACATCAATATAGGATCAATATAGGACCCGTAGATAATTGCTATATATTTTTGTGGTGCTACCGTGCGTAAAATAAGTTCTCTACACTCTTAAAAAATGGATGCACACATCTTTCTCTTCCGTCTGTTTCCATTGTATTCCCTTCATAGGCAAATTAACTGATCCCGTGTATTTTGAACTTGTGATGGCTCTTCCCGAATGATACCTCTTCGTTCTGTCAGACTCTGCCACAAACTCCTTTCTTTATCGATAATTTTTACAGCATGTCCATCAATGCGCTTGATTCACAGCTAGAGCACCACATTTCGATAGATTCAATGTTCTTTCGTTCTGGTATACCAAAAGCATAAGCTTGGTGTCAATGAAGGCCAAATTTGAGAAACGAAGTTTATGGATTCTCTTTATTATGCAATGAGGATCCCTTTGGGATATGGCTAGGGCAGCAAGAACAAAGTGAATTCTGCGGGATAAAGACAGTGCAACTAATATTCCAGAAATAGCAAATGTGTCGTTTTCTTTCGAGGCAAAGTGGAAAGAGTCTTGGGATGGAAGACCCTAGTAAGCAGAGATAGAGGACGGATGGTAGAGACTTAATATTGGGCTGCGATATTCCCAGTTTCGTATGGCAGTTATACACTTGCTGACAAAAAAATTGAATCACACTGAAGACAGGTTGACTTTTTTTTTTTTTTTTTTGTAACTGCTTTACGTCTCTTTTTAACATCGAGGTCTTTTAGAGACGGGAAAGGATGGGGGGCAAGGATGGGGGGCAAGGATGGGGGCAAGGAATGGGAAGGAATTCGGCCATGGCCTTTTGAAGGAAGCATCCCGGCATTTGCCTGGAGTGATTTGGGGAAACCATGTAAAACCCAAATCTGGATGCCCGGACGGGGATTCGAACCGCCGTCCTCCCGAATGCGAGGCGAGAACGCTAACCGTTACACCGCCCTGCTCGGTGTCGACTGTCAATGAAATTTCGTACACATACACACTGTCAGCGGGCATGTAGATGACCAGAGTTGTCACTAGCTGTGACAGATAAAACGGCCACCAGAGTGCATTCGTGTTGTTTGTATTTACTTCTGTTACGAAGCCTGGTATGTTATATGAGGGGCGTGCTCAGCGTCCGATGCTAAGTGATCACTGTGGAGGACACTGAGATGCCGCGTACTCATGTGAGACAGTGTTATCAGCATCTGACAGAGCTTGAAATGGGTCTCCATTTGGCCTACTGATGGAATCGTCATACTGATATTATTATAATTATTACTCCCCGATTCATAAAAAGTGTATGGCAGAGCGTTCATTGTACCTATCCGAAATGGTAATAGTTTGGAAGGGATGTAAGGGAAATGGAAGGAGGCACCCATTGGCTATTGTGAGGAATCATCTCGCATTCGCGTGGAGTGATCTGGTGAAACTATGGTATACCCAGATCAGGATGGCTGGAGTGCTTTATCGAAAGTTACTCCTATCGGATTTTATAAATCCTTTCTATTCCATTCCCTAATCACTCGTGGGGAAAAAAAGAGTACAGAAATGAATCGGTTCTGGTCACGATTTCTCTTATCTTATTTTCGCTGTCATTCCTAGATATGAATGTTGCTGGTAGCAATATTTGTTTGCTGTCATTCCGAAATACGTTAGTCGTGAATTTTTCAATTAGCTTCTGTCGAGAGCAACACCTTCGGTGTTCCAGGTCTTCCCAACCTAACTCCTTCAACATCGCACTTACGCTTTCCCTCCAACTATATATTCCTGTCACGAATCGGGCGGCTCTTCTTTGGACCATCTCTAATGCCTCAATTAACCCCTTTTGATGGGGACCCCATACAGAAGAACAATATTCTAAGTGAGGTCGCACGAGTGACTTGTATGCAATCGATTTAATTTCCGGAGTGCATTGTTTTAAATTACGACCTAGAAATCGAAGCATACGATTTGCTTTCCCAATTACATTCTCGATATTCTCATTCCACGACAAATTATTACGAATTGTTATCCCTAGGTATTTAGAGGAAGGACAGTACTATCAATTGTATATTCAGAGCTAAATGGTGTCACCTTTTTACTTCCATGTATGACTTGCAGTTTTTAGCATTTAACTCCAACTGCCAGTCTTTACACCACGCAATTATTTTCATAATATCGTTTTGTAACAAAGCGCAGTCGTCCTGGGTTTTGATTTCACGATAAATAATAGCATCATCGGCAAATAATCTATCCATCCTCCTTATTATGTCACACAAATCAATCATGTATATGAGAAACAACAGAGGCCCTATCACGCTAATACAGCTAAGTTCTTTGTAAATTAGACTCGATATTGTAACCACTGAAATAACACTCTCAGCCCATTAAGTTTAATTTCTTTCCTCCTCCATTTCTGTTTTCCCATTTTTTTGGTATTGCAGTAATATATTGTGCATTGTGTTTACGAACTCATTAAAACAATGCAGAAAATACAAACAGCTCCCATTTCGTCGTCATACACAGATGGATTCGTACCTACGTAAACATATGAATGTACATGTTGATCTCAATGCCTCATTCAGAAGATTGTAGATGAAAGTCAAATCTTTCAGTTATACTGGCACTGTCTGCAGTGGAGATCACGGCATACCAGAAAAATAAGAGGCCGGGAACAAATCTTGGATCTACGCTAGCATCAGGGTTCCCTGTAGACCTGTCTTCGCCATGTTTACTGAACCAGTTCCGAAGAGGGTGAAAGGCAGAATGTGCAGGTGCGTTTACACTTGCCAGAATTCCTCGCCATTTCACCTTCAATTACTGGAGTCACGGAACCTCGAGAGCGCCATAATAACTTCCTGAGAGTGACTGTGTGGCAAGTAGTTCGACTGAACGACTCTCTCGGAGCCGACTAAGGCGGCAGACACAGGATTCGTTCAACGCGTGAGTCGACTCGAAAAAATTATCTCCATTCGTGTTGCGTCAATGTATGTAGAAATATAATGAACGAACCTTGGTAGATGCAAAAATTAAAAGTAGTTTCAGTTTAAAGGGAAAGAGTGCTAGTTAACGAGGTTCTCCCCGATGGTAATAGACGTACAGGAGGAATTTATGGAGAGATAATCATACTGGCTAGCAAAAGAAGTAGAAGTAAGAATGGGAGTGCCACAGGGTAGCGTATTGGGACCACCGCTGTTCACTGTTCTAATGCAGATGTCGTAACGTTATATAAAAAGATCAAAACGGTAGTGAACTGTGAACATCTGGACAGTAGCTGGGTTGATAAACATGAGATGAAGATAAATGCAAAAAGAATCAGTTTATTAGATACACAGATAAAAAAAACAACTAAATGTTGATTACGATTATAAAGTGGGGAACGAATTGCTTGCTGAAGCACTTGAAATGTAAATATATTGGCATAAAATTAAATAACAACATCAACTGGGCAGCACACATTGGACAGGTAGTAGGAAAAGGTTTTAAAATCCTTCACTTGTTGGAGAAAGTCATGAGGCGATGTACAAGAGAAGTAAAGGAACTGGGTTACAAAAATTTGGTCAGTCCGTTGTTTGAATATGGTGGTGTAGAAAGGGACCCACATTTTGGGTATCAAATACAGGAGTTGGAGGCGGTGCAAAGAAGGGCTGCTAGATTTGTCTCTGGAAATTACCACAGAACACAATTAGTAATGATAAAAGAGCTGGAATGCGATTCAAAGGAAGGCAAAAGGAAGGTGAAGAAATTCTTGGCATTCTACAAGGCGTATATTGGTAATCAGGCATGGAAAGGTATTGGTATAAGAAAGAAAAGTAATGCATGGAAGGAAGGATATTTCAATGACCACAAGCTGGCACTCGATTTCAGGCACAAGGGTATGGGAAGATTTTCTTTCGTAGGTAAGGGAGTCAGGAATTGGAATAAATTACCTAGAGTATTGACGAATAATTTACCAAAAGCGGTGAAACTATTTAAAGATGAATTTTGTAGAGGGAAATAGTATATGGGTACAGAAAAGAAGGAAAAATCTTCGTGGAGGGAAATTGCCATTGGAGTGCGCGCTCCATCGCAATTAAATTAAATAAATTATAGGCTACTGCATTAATTACCTCAGGACCCAGTCAGTAACTGATATGATATAGGAGGTGGATTGGGAGTCACTGGAGAAAAGGAGGAGGGTGCAGAGAGTGCTGGTATTGTATAAGGGATATCTTCATTTTAAGCGTGTTCATAGATCATTGTAATTAGTTATGGGTGTAGAGTTTTCGTGCCATACAAAAGAAGATTAAATAAAGTAGAGTCGAAGGCGATAAAAGAATTAGTGAATTTTGCTACTTAAAAAGTAAAATTACAACTGACGACCTAAGCAGGAATGATGTTAAAATCAGAATAGCATTAGCAAAAAGAGCTTTCACGAAAAAGGGAAATATTTTAGTTTCGGATATTAATCTAGGGCCCAGAAAGAACTTTTTAAAACTGTATGTGTGGAGCACAACACTTTATGGCAGTGAAGCGTGGACTTAAGGAATATCAGAAAGAAGGAAAATTGAAGCATTTGCAATGTGGTGCTATGGAAGGATGCTGAAAATTAAGTGGACAGATAAAATACGAAACGAACAAGTTTTCGAGATGATGGGTGAGAAAAGAAAATTGTGGAAGAAGCTTAGAGACAGAAGAGAGAGGCTGGTAGGTCATATTTTGAGACATGCTGGATTGGTTAATTTGCTGGTGGAGGGAACAATTGAAGGTAAGAACTTCATAGAAAACAAAATTAGAATATATAAAGCAGATAATTGAGGATGTGAGTTATAAGGGGTATGTTGACATGAAAAGGTTAGGAAGGGATGGAGGATTGCATCAAACCAGTCGAGAGAAGAAAAGAAGAAGAAGAAATAAGCGTCTTGGCCACTTACCATGGTGGAATATGAGGCACTTAAAGAGAAATTAAACGTATATTCAGAGTTCAGAGGTGAGCGTAGGATAGTCATTATTGGCGGGTTCTTAAATTTACCAGCTCTGGATTTGATAGGAATTGAAATCACTAAAATCAGAAATCAGAGGTTTGCAAATATCTTAGTGTGGGAAGGAGGCTTTGGACAAGTGCTACAGCAGAATATAAGGGAGTCAAACATATTGGATATCTTCCATTTAAAGTCTAATGATAGCTTTGTAAAATCTCAGGTGATATAGAACGAATACGTGATCATAAAGCAGTTCAGATGCATGTAAAACGGTTCAACCAATTGGACAATTGTGAAAAAGTAGATATTAAAGAGATACTTCAGCGAAAAGTTCAGTATGTGGACGGAGAGCGCCATTTTTGTGGAGAGGAGGTTAAACGGATGTAGGAGATAAAAGGAATGTTGAAATAAATGTTTATTCTAAAACAGAAGGTAAAAGAAACTACAGAATACATTACGGAGCTGAGAAGCCGAAATATGTTGATATGAAAAGAACACAGCGAACAGTATTTAAGAGAAATCAATGCAGTAGGTAACTAGTAAAAAGGAATTAATACCAGCTAAAGACGAATTGATGAAGAATACTATGGGTGTAAAGAGACCACTTAATGACACATCCAGAAATTTTTATGCCTATGTTAGAAAACTGAGGGGAAGAGGATCGTGAATAAACATGAGGAAGAATTAATGGAGAATGTTAAAAATGAGGAGATATTAGGGAACTGATTCAGTTAGATCATTGGGGACTATCATTCTGGGATGGGAAAGGAAATATTAGTGACAAACTAGGAAATCAGAAATAAATCGATAGTATATTACGAGGGAAATAATTAGACTAAAACAGCGTAAAAGTATAATATCACTATATATGTATTAATAATTGCGGAATACATCACTGTAGCAAGCGTGAAATATTGTCCATATTTTTTTTTTTTGACTGCTTATCGTCTCTTAACAGCGAGGTCTTTAGAGACGGGAAAGGATGGGGGAGTGGGGGCAAGGAATGGGAAGGAATTCGGCCATGCCCTTTTCAAGGAAGCAACCCGGCATTTGCCTGGAGTGATTTGTGGAACGATGAAAAACCCAAATATGGATGCCCGGACGGGGATTCGAACCGGCGTCCTCCCGAATGCGAGGCCAGAACGCTAACCGTTACACCACCACTCTCGGTTTGCCCATATTAAGTGTGGAGACAAGCTGCTTACTAGAGGAATGGAGAAGTGCGGTAGTATTACGGGTACATAAATGAAGAGTGACAAACAGGGGTGAAAATTACAGGCAGATCAGTTAGAAATCATTGGTACGTTACGTTACGGAGACCTTCATGTGCAAGGAAATAAAGTAATTTCTAAATTAGCAACATACGTTTGGAAGAGGACGTTATTGTGAATCTCAGTTACTGTGGTAATTGCACGACATATCGAATGAAAGTGACTAAGGAGATCATATTATAACTGTAGCAATTTGACAGAGTCACCTGTGATATGGTGATTATGCATGAAATCGAGTACCAGCTTGTGGTCATGGTCATCTTTTCCAAGTTTCCCCAGTGTTCATGTGTAATTGTTAGTGGATCACGCGCTTCACATTCGCGTGGATGGAACTCGGTATTGCCATTTTCGACCTACTGAGTAGATCGATAATACCCGAGGACATTAAGTAATCGTTAAAATAACCAATAAAGATTAAGAGACGTGACTCCGTGAAACGGCAGCAACAAGGAACGCGTACCAAAGCATTGCAGAAATCCTGGTGTTCTTGTTACATTGTGACGACGTGCATAGTTGCCTGCATAAGGCTCGTCCTGGAAGCAGGAAACTGTGACCTTAGTTGTCTAACCTTTCACAACGTTAGCACCGAACCACAAACATAGCACGTCAAAATAAATGACGTCTCCACTCAAAACAAAGCCGAGACAGACGAACACCTGAGTAACGTAAAACGACTCACAGCGGCCAGGGAAATAGAATTGTGGTTGCATTACATCTCTTTCGTAGCAATCCTGTTGTTCTGATACTGACAGCAAAGAGCGAAGCTAAAGATGTATTTACAAAGAACATCATGGACGTTGGTGGAACACTTTCTACGGGGGAAAGAGTAGGTACTCATACAATTATGGATAAGTAAGGGGGAAGATTTTACTGAATATATGAAAAGGCCAGAAATATTTGATAACTAATTTAATGAGATAATTAAGGACTAATGGACATGTGGTAGGAAAAGATTTCCAAACCCCCCATTTACTGGTGAGAGTGATGAAGGGATTTACCAAAGAAGTGAGGGGATTTGGTCAGACCATTGTTTGAATATCGTGGTTTAGTGTGGCGCCGACATATTAGGTATCAAATACAGGAGTTGGAGGGGGCGCAAGAAAAGGGCTGCTGTATTTGTCTCTGGAAATTACTGCGGAATACAATCAGTAACTGATAAAGGAGCTGGAATGGGGTTCATTGGAAGACAGATGGAGGGTGAAGAGAATGGTGAGAGTGTACAAGGCGTATTTTGGCGATGAAACGTGGAAATATATTCGTGGAAAAATTAAGAATGGCGCATGGAAGGAGAAAAATTACTATGAACGTAAGCTGGCACTCAATTTCAGGAATAATGGTGTGAGAAAACTTTCTTTCGTAGTTAAGGCGGTCAGGGATTGGAATAAATTACCAACAGCAATGATGAATAATTTTGCGAAAAACGCCGAAAGAATTTAAAGTTGAGATTAATAGAGTGCAAGAATAGGTGGGAAAAGGTAAGGGGAAAAAAAACGGGTGTATAGTGAAATTGCCACCGGAACATGCTCTCCATCGCATTTAAATTAAATTTAAAAAAAGAATATTCTTCTGTCACCAGGAATGAGGAAATAGACAAAGTTTCAAATCAACAGGACACTTGAATGTTGGTGAAACATCGATTGCAAGAGTTTCAACATAGAACAGACAGGTGAAACTAATATACGTGTGGTAAAAAGGAACTACTGGCGCTTTTAATGTAGTCTCTTAGTGTGATCGTAGCGATGATTAGATATAAAAAGAATGGTTAGTACCGAGCCTGGTGGGTGAACGGTTAACGTTCTGGCCTCGCATTCTGGAGGACGCGGGTTCGAATCCCCTTCCGGGCATCCAGGTTTGGGTTTTGAATGGTTTCCCCATATCACTCCAGCGAATGCCGGGATGCTTCCTTCAAAAAGGCCATGGCTGAATTCCTTCCCGTTCCTTGTCCCTAGTGCCCCTTAGCCGTCGACGAGGCGTAAAGCAATAAGTAAAAAAAAAAAAAATGTAACTTAGTGTTAGACATAAACTACTTATCTGAGTTTGTAATGCAATTTTATGTAATTAAAATGGTAGTTGCATACGTCAGTGCATGGAAAGAAACGAAGTTAGCGGTCGAAATCGTACTATGAATACGTTCCTGGACCGAAAAGTTTGCGAAAACGAATAAAGTTGATTTTATTTGAAACATTCTCGATTTACATGAATTAGAAACAAACAACCACTGGATTATTCAGCGATGGGAGAGGGCGATTCGGAGCAGTAGCTTCACCACATAAATAAAAATGACTAGGAAATTAGAAATACATCCTGAGCATACTATTAGAGAATTAGGTAGGTTGGTAGATGGTAAAGTGACCGGTGTTGATAATATTACTAGAGATGTATTAAAGACAGCAGGGTACATCTTTCTGCCGTACCTAGAAATATTGTTTACATTTTTTTGTTTCTTTCTGGCTCTACGCCTCGTCGACGTTGAGTTCATTAGAGGCGGGAAAGGACTGGGGACAAGGAACGGGAAGGAATTCGTCCATGGACTTTATTTATTTATTTATTTATTTTTTTGCTTGGGTTCTGCGCCTCGTCGACAGCGAGGTCATTAGAGGCGGGATGGGATTGGGACAAGGAACTGGAAGGAATTCGGCCATGGCATTTTGAAGGAAGCATCCCGGCATTCGCCTGGAGTGATTTGGGGAAACCATGGAAAACCCAAATCTGGACGCCCGGATGGGGATTCGAACCCGCGTCCTACCGAATGGACTTTTTAAAGGAAACCTTCCCATCATTTTCCTGGTAATGAATTGGGGAAAAACATGGAAAATCCAAATCTGGATGGCCGAACGGGGATTTGAACCCGCGTCTTCCCGAATGCGAGGGCAGAGCGTTACTGCTCATCCTACCACGCTGGGTATGTATTTGAGGTCTTTGTGCCATACCATGAAGTATTGTTCAGACTGAGACCTGCTGCTTACCAGAGAGCTAGAAAAGTGCCACAGTATTACAGGTAGCACATAAAGGAGGTGAGACAAATAGGGTTGAAAATCAGCGACATGTGCTTCGGAGAGGTAGCTCATGTAAATCTCAGTTTGTTACAAACATGTGGGGCAACAAAATATAAGAAATTTTTATATAAATTGTGAGCGATCAGGTAGCTCAGTGGATGAGGAGTTTTACAGGAGATCGAAATGTTCCCCGTTTTGAATCCCTGTCTCGGCTGGGATACTGGAAGGCCTTTGACCCGACCTTCACCTCTGGCAAAGCTTGTTTTGTGTTTGTGAATTACGCCAGAACGCTTCCGTGGCTCGGATTCACGTTGAACTGTAGCGCCCGTACACCCGGTACCTAGCAGGGGGGGCGGTCACAACAGAGGGGAATTGTGGAGCAGGCAAGAAACTCTGTCAAGCTGTTCGTAAAAAGACCACACGAAGTCATATATATTATTTCTAAAAGGTGTCTTTTTTTGTGCCGAACCATGTTTCTCCCTGCATACTTAACAAAATCAATAAATGATACATCATTTTTAAGATTAAGTTCTCCACCTTCGTTACATCATTAATAAAGAAAGCATTTAAAAAAAAAAACTCAACCTGTGAATGGCGAAATTATGAACTATCAAGGTCACGGGTATGCGATAGTTCAGAATCAAGCTGCTAGGATGCGCTGGCGTCGATAAGGAGTGGTCCCACTACCGCTAGATAGCAACACAACGTATCACAGAGACACCGAGAAACTGTGCTTGTTTTGTAGAGTGAGGAGCTTTCAGGATATTTATGTTTCTGTTAGGAAAATATTTCATCAATTTTAATTGTTTTGTAAGACATTGCAAGTGCTTGCTGCGTACCTATTTTCAGTTGACAAACATCACAGTTTTCAAATGAGCTGGCACTTATTTATCCTACTACAAACCACCAATCTCGATTTTCATCATACATCATTCGTGAAATTTTCGCAGCCGTTACCCAGTTTCGTATAAAAGTTTTACTGCGGTGAGAACTCAAGATATTGACTCCATCTAAAGGCAGACTGAAAGAATTGCTTTTTGAAGGCTTGAAATTTAAATATCTTGAGATTATATCTGATAACAAGCTTGACTGGGCAGGGCGCATTGGACAGGTACAGTCGGAACAGGTTTCAAAATTCTTCACTTGTTGGAGAGATTGATGAGGGGATGTACGAAAGAAGTAAAGAAATTAGGTTGCAAAACTTTGCTCAGACCATTGCTTGAATATGGTATGGGACCCACATTTTGACTGTCAAATACGGGTCTTGCAGAGGGTGCAAAAAACAGATATGATAAAAGAGGTGGAATGGTATTCAAAGGAAGGCAGGAGGAGGGTGAAGAGAGTCATGGGAGTGTACAAGACGTATACTGGTGATGAGGCGTGGAAAGATATTGGTGTAAGAATTAAAAGTAATGCATGGAAGGGAAAAGATGACCATGACCACTAGCTGGCTCTTGATTTCAGGCACAAGGGTGTAGGAAGATTCTCTTTTTTAGGCGCGTGTGTCAGGGACTGGAATAAGTTCCCAAGCGAAATGATGAGTAATTTACGAAAAACGTTGAAATTTGTAGAGGGCAAATGTAGGTGGATGCAGGAAAGGGGGAAGTCGGGTGTGAAGGGAAATTACCACTCGCTCCATTGCAGTTTTAAATAATTAATTATCTTCCAAAAATTTTCTACGAGAATAAGGTGTTTGTTGTGCAACTGATGGGAGCACGAATGCTATAATCAACAAACGAACATAAAAATAAGTAGAGGAAATTTCCGTTAGATGCCACCCAGTGAAACGCTGTCCCGTTTTTTCATCGGTGGGAATTCATATAGCACTTGACTGTTGATGTGGTAGTGAGGGGAACAATTTTTTGTTTGCTCGTCAAGACGATAAGGCCTAATGACGGCAAGGTGCTGCGCGAGCGGTATCTACGCCTCGTGTCAGTCCGATCACAAGTGTTGGCGGACTGCCAGCCACCTAGCATTAATCTCACTACCAGCGAAACCGTCTCATAATGCCGGCTGAGGCTGGTCCGTGAACGGTGGCATACGAGCCACTGCCTTGTGTGTTTTCCTTCATAAAGGGCATGGTCAACTTAATTTCCATTCCCGGTCAGTAAATCTACCCTAGCAATAATGACTCCGTCTCTGATGAACCATGAGGATCAGTGTTTATTAATTTATCATCACTAGATGAACCGTGCGAAAATTTCGCGAATACGATGAATTAGTAAAATTGGTGCTGTGAAATAGAACGAAAGAAGAACTGCCTCATTTGTATCAATTGTTTATTCGCTTAGTGTAATAGGTACGAAACAAAAGTCGACGCAAGTGAAGCAGTTTATATTAATATCCCTGTGATAAGTGCTGTTATATAACGGCTTGGCTCTGAACTGTATCACACGCGCGACTTTCACAGTTATTACTTTTGTCATTTCAAGGTTCAAATTCCGTAAAATTTCGTTTGTTAATTTATAATGCTACCAGATTTGAGACATTAATATTTAAATAATACCTCATTTTTCGATTTCGATTAGGCAGATAAATGCCTTGTAACAAAAAAACACGTTACGAAAATAATGTTACTTTTGCCCTTTAAGGATCAAATTTCGAAAAAAATCCTTTTTTGAGATATAATGTGACCTAAGCAGAGACATTAATCTTTAAGATGATACGTCGTTTATCTATTTCGGTTAGATGTCAAGATAGATAAATAGCTCGCGACAAAAAAATACGTTATGGAAATAATTATATTTTTGCCCTTTAAAGGCAAAATTCTAAAATAATTCCTCTCTTAAAATATTATGTGACCAGAGCGGATACCTTAATCTCTAAAATAATACCTCATTTCTCAATTTCGGATAGATATCAAGGAAGATAAATAGTTCGTGACAAAAAATACTATGTAAATAATGAATCTTTTGCTCTTTAAGGGTCAAATTCCGAAAAATTCCTGTCATAAAATATAATTTGATCAAAGCGGAGACCTCTGACTTTAAAATAATACCTCATTTGTCTATATCGGTTAGATATCAAGGGAGATAAATGGCTAGTGACACAAAAACGCATTGTAAAAATATTGATACTTTTGCCATTTAAGAATCGAATTCCGAAAATTCCTTTCTTAATATGTAATGTAACCAAAGCGAAGATCTTAATCTTTAAAATGATACTTCATTTATCTATTTCGGTTAGGTATCCGGAGGAATAAATCGCTAGTCACAAAAAACAGCATTTTAGAAATACTGATATTTTTACCCTTTAAGGGTCGAATTTGGAAAAATTACTTTTAAAAAATATGATATTATAAAAGCGGATACCATAATCTTTCAAATGATACCTCATTTATCGATTTCGGTTTGGTATGAGGGGAGATATTGGCTTTTGACAAATAACGCCTTTTAGAAATAATATATACGATTATTACTAGAGAGAGATTTTCTTCACTACAGAGGTTTAACTCGAACATAACAACAAAAACTCAGAGCACAGCACTTGACATCATTTTCTCAAAATATTTCTCCAGATATTTCGGTCTTGTGCATCTTCCTCTTCTGTATGAAATCTTCTCATTGCTGTTTGTACACTTTGGAACCGGGTAAACATGTGCCGTTCTCTTTTCCTCCTTCTTTCAACTTCCATTCCTGTACAAGTTTTGCTATCGTAGTGTCTTCCATCCTTCTTACGTGGCCATACCATGTTTTATATTCGATAACCTCATACATTCCATTTTTCACTTCCTTTAGCCTTGAAATTCTTGCTGATCTCCAGAAATCGATTTATAATTCTTTCAATTTCTTAAAATGTTTTTGATTGATTGTCCAGCTTTCTGATCTATACTTTCCAATAACGACTTAAATATAATTCTTCTTGTTCTGTTCATAACATTCTTAATCCATAGAATCGAATTGAGCATCCCGATTACTTTCCGGCTTTTAGAAATTCTTTTATGAACTTCCATGTTTGATTTTCCCTCTCTTTCTGAATGAACCAAAATAACAAAAATTGTTTACCTTTTCAATTTGTCCGAGCAAAAATTAGACACTGCAAAACTATAGCCAGAAAGAGAATTACAGAATAGAAAAGGAGGAAGGTAAATACCTGAGAAAAATCTTAGGAGCCGAGAAAGTAACATAAAATGAGATTACTTTCCACCTGAGATCAAATCTAGAGCTTTATGAAGGGCGTGAGAATATCTCAAACACTACGAAGAAAGTACGACTGGCTTCTTATGGATAACCTAACTTCCGGTTATAAATCAGTAATTAGGATAATGAACACGATTGATTGCTGTGACACCCCTGTTCTCACTTCCAACTCTTTTAATTTTGAATTTCCTACTCTAACAATTCGATTCCTAACTCTTCCAACCACTCAGTCAGTTTTCAATCCCCCAGATGGTTTTAACTACATTGTCTTTTCTGCTCGTGGATTCCCTTCTATCATATACCATCTCTGCTGTGATTTCGATCTTTCAAGCTATAATCTCAACCTATTGATCTTATTAGTGAATCCGAGAGAGGGCGCACGCATTTGCTGTCAACTCCGAAAGAGTTTGAGGAGGGGTTCTTGTCACTCTTTTTGCAACATCTGCCCTTGCGTTTACATGTTGGCTATTTTTGAATTATTACATTTGTGATTTGCAATACTTGCCTGCTTAATTTTGTTTCTATGAATTGATACATTTGTTTTACTTTTTGTTTGAGAATACATTACTAATTATTATATACACGTTTACAACTTTCACTTTACTGTAATTTTTAAAATATTTATATTTGTTTTTTCTGTGTTTTTTAATATATGCATGAATATATTTTGTTATATTTATTTTTTGTTTATTTATTATTATAGTTAATGAATTTTTCTACCTTTCTTAAGTGTCTATCTTTGTGTATATATGGTTAGACATATGTATGCATACGTGCACACACTCATATGCATATACATTCATTCATGTGCACACAAAAACATTAGATATACATGTACACTTATGTATTTAGATACAGATACATTCTATGTCACATCTACACTTAGACATACCTGGATATACATAAACACTCACACACTACTCTAAAACACACACATACATTGCACATAGGTAATGCACACACATGTATATACTAATACTAAACTACACACAATATATTTCGCACAGATAATATACTCACATTTATATACATCTATGTCGCACATAGGTAATACACACACATTTTTCTACCAATACCCAACTAGAACTAAAACAAATTACCGACACTACAATACTGCAATGAATTAATCAACTATAACAAGAATAAAATACGACAGTGGAATACTCATATAAGACCTTTTAAAAACAATAATTACTTACCACAACACCTTACCTAAAAAAACACAATAGAACAATGAACTACTCATACTAATACTCACATAAGACAAGTTATAACAATGAATCAATTTTATGAATAATTGTAACGCCAATGCAATTTAAATTGTTGTTTTATTTGCCGAACGCGTTTCGCTTCATTTGCGAAGCATCTTCAGCGGTTCTGTCTGTGGGTATTTATACATATAATCACCACCCCACAAACATAGAGTCAGACATGCAAATACTAACCATTAATAACAGCAAACCACAACTACTAACATTTCAGGAAAACTACCACATCCACAAATCACTGGCAGAAGAAAAGAACATAATAAACGAATACACGAACCTGACGTACCCAACACTATACACAGTACTCAAAAACAAATAATAAACACAACCATACACCACAAAATGACACAGCCAATAATAATAATACACCAAACTGAGCACGAACACATATTTAAAAGCGCGCCATCCTCCGAGAAAAACAGAAGACAAACGGTAAACAAACCTGCTAATCAGCGATGTACAGTAACTAACGTAAGATATCAGATCTCAATGTATTACAGTGCTACGCAAATAATCGCAAAAATGCAACCAACATGTGTAATATATACTGCAGTTACAAACATAACTGATGCTAAAAGGCTGAACAAGTATAAGCATATGTGACCAAAGAAAAAAGTAAGTAATCTTAAATCTGTAACCCATAATTTTCTTGTTAAATTGTACAATTGAACAAATGTAATTATATGTATAAATTCCCACAGACGGAACCGCTGAAGATGCTTCGCAAATGAAGCGAAACGCGTTCGGCAAATAAAACAACAATTTCAATCGCATTGGCGTTACAATTATTCATAATATTGATCCTATCGCAATTGAGGAAATGGCCCACAATATCCAGATATAACAATGAAAATTACACACAACAATAGGCTACACGGTACAATATTTACACTTACTGTTAAATGGACTGGACTAGCTTTATTACTAGCTACTACAAGGAATTGACACAATTACGGACAAACCAAACTACACTACATTCATATTTGGATTACACAGTTTGCCCACTAATATACGATGCAGAACACAAACACCACTTCGGTACTTTGCACCCTTAGTATAAAACGGCAGCTAACTCGGTGTCAACACCCGACACCATCGCCGTACCGCAACAAACCGAGCTAACGGTACCAATTTTTATTGAATGAATCGCGTTCAACGAAAACTGGAAACAAATCTCCGGACACTATCTTTATTTCTCAGCCCCGTCAGGCCAACCGGATTTCGGTTTTCGACGGTTTCCCGAAAACACTCCAAGCAAATGCCTGAACGAAACCATCAACGGGCCATGACCGAATTCCTTCCTGTTCTTTGACGTTGACGAGACTTAAAGCCATAGAGGGGATAAAAACTACGGCTCGTATTTGCGTAACCCATGTCGCATGTTTACAACGTTACAACAGAATCAGTAATACCCAAGTTTACTCCTCGACCCTTGGGATTCACATTGTGCGCAATGCTATCAAAATTCGTAGAGTTTGTTTTGCGAGAATCGCGTTCAACGAAAAAAAGAAAAAGAAAATAGGTATACTTACAGACACTTTTTTTTTATTTCTCACCTTCCCGACGTTGCAAGAAGATGAGACATAACTTATTTTCATTCCTGGAACCTGGGAATGCACAGTGTTCAAAGCTACGTATTTTTTTTATGTGAATCCCGGTAAACCAAAGACAACTTACTTCTCGCAGTTGGAATGTTTAAAGTGTATTATATAAATTCAAGTCGCACCAATGTATCTAATGGAAAGTACAAAATTTTTGGTAAAGGAAATGTCGCACGTCGAAAACGTCGGGTATCGCTTATGATTGTAATAGAAATTTATTTGGAAAACTTTGTTAGGAAAAGCGAATAACGATCATTGTTATCATGAAATGAGTACCTTACTCAGGTTAGATTCTCGAAGTATTCGGCTAGGTTTTTTTTAAATAAATGCATTTTTCTTGATATTAAAAAAACAGCAACCAGTCACAGTTTGTCAAGTTCTTCAAGGAGATCCATTTTCTTCCCTTTGTCAGCAATGTGTATTATCTGAAGATTTTCTTCTATAGAGGGTGGGGAATGTTTTTCTTTAGTTATATGGTTGCAAACTGTGACTGGTTGCTGTTTTTTAATATCAAGAAATTTGAAACTACAGTCGCTGAGTTCCACTAATCCGACATGGATAAAATATTATAAATTCATTTTACTTTAAACTAAATGTTATTTATATGATTGATATATTTCGCGACTACGGACGTTTTGTATAAACTTTCTCTGACTTTTTAATAAACTGCATTGCTTCTTAACTTTTGTCAAAAAAATAAAAATAAAAAATACTGCTACTAATAACTGCCACAGTGAATATAGCTTAAACATCGAATGCTGTTCTCCTTACATAAAAATTTGCATTTAGTAGTCGTAAATAAACAAATCGCAACATTTAAATTTAAACGAACGTACCACTGTAACTTTTTTATCTGCCTCGCATTAAAATTTTTTTTATCCCTGCTCTTTTTATTATAGTACAGTTACTTTCTCAACAGACAATTACCTTTCATCCGGCATCGCAATTACACATTCTTTTAACAGTATAAAACACAAATAAGTTTTATATTTGATATTTATACTTCCTTTTAACAAGTGGAAATAAAATCAAATGCAGTTATTTATTTGAATTTTGTTGTTAGCCAAGCAGCGTTGTGGTGACAGTCTCGATCATGAGGTTGCCGATCTATTGAAGTGAGCGCAGTCTTCAGACAACGCATTTTATTAAAGAGGATTTTAGTGTAATTTCACATCACCGAGCGTGGTGGTGTAACGGTTAGCATTCTGGCCTAGCATTCGGGAGGACGGCGGTTCGAATCCCCGTCCGGGCAACCAGATTTGGGTTTTCCACGGTTTCCCAAATCACTCCAGGCAAATGCCGGGATGCTGCCTTAAAAAGGCCATTGTCGAATTCCTTCCCATTCCTTGCCCTCCATCCTTTCCCGTCTCTAAAGACCTCGCTGTTAAGAGACGTTAAGCAGTTTAATAAAAAAAATTCACATCAAATAGATGTAAACATTCCAAACATCAAGAAATAAGTTTAACTACGTATAAACATTTGCCTTCATATAAAGTCATTATCTACTTAAACCGACCTTCTGGCCTCGCATTCGGGAGGACGCGGGTTCGAATCCCGCAAGGCCATCTATATTTCGGTTTTCGATGGTTTCCTTAAATTATTCCAGGCAATTGACGGGATGGCTCCATCAAAGTAGAGATGGGTAGGTCCGGATGGATGCAGTTCCGCGGACCCGTATCACTTGCGCTAGGGATGGATGTACATCCGAGAGCTTGTCGGACCTGCTTCCAGTCGGACCTGTAACAGCGCCACAGTTCTCGCGTGGCCGGAGGTTGAACCACGGCCGGACCTGCAACCGCGGAGCTGGAACGCAGTTTTTCATTACAGTTCCGATTTGAAATCTGTGTTCTGAAGAGTTTAATGTCATTTACTGTACGATTGGATTACAGTTCTGTTTAAAGATGAGATTATAAATGAAAAACTATTTCTTAATGTCTGACTACTAGTAGATAATTACAATAACTATTAAATGCCAATGGGTAGCTAAAACCCGGTAGTACATTTTTATTGGTCGGGTTCGTGCTTCTAAGGTGAGGAGTGTTTTTCGTGCTAAATAAGAATGGACTTATAATTTAACTTGTAATTTTAATGCGTTGTAGTATTATTAAACTTTTAACGTTCAGTTTGATTGATCACAAAGTGTCTAGAATTTTTAACTTTCTGAATTCTGATGGCTTAAGGACAAATCAGATAATACATTTAACATCTCTTTATTGCAGAAACACGGTTCGTAGAGTTTCCAAGGAACATTATACATATCTATACTAATATTATAAATGCGAAAGTAACTCGGTCTGTCTTTGTCTGTTTGTTACGTTCCTTGGGCTAAACGGATACTCCGATCGTGATGAAATTTGACGGGAAGATGCTGTTTGACATTAGGATCGAGATGGGATACTATATTATGTATAAATAAGAACATATTGTCATTAAATTATGAAAACTATCTCAACTGTGAAAGACAAACGCATAATATATATCTATACTTGTAATGCGCAATCGCTTCCAGTATTGTTAGGGTGGCTTAGTGGTAACGAGTTTGCTTTTATTAATCCTCCAGCGTTGCTTCGGGATCTAATCCCATTGGGCACAAATATTTTTATGAATTGTTTTTCATAGTTCGAGCCAAGTCTAGGATTTTATAGTAAGGATACCATGTTCTGGCAAATCTTTGGCGCTAGAAAGCGTTAACTTTATTCACGGTATACTGGTTCCACAGGTAGTTTTTGTGTGATCTAAACTAATAATATTGTGTATGCGAAAGTGAGTCTCCATCTTTTTTATTTTTCGTTTTGATGAATATGTGTTTATACCGATGACAAGGAAATACTTTGTATATTTGGGAACGAAATAGGATACTTTTTCCGATATGAATAACAGTTTTAGTCATGAGACAGGTTCGAAGGTAGAATGGTATATCGATGGCGTTCCCGTCATATTATGCCGACTCAGTGTTGTTTGGGACATCTTAGATAATTTTCAGCTTTGTATATCCAATTCTAACAATCAAATTCTAAATCCACGCGTACGAAGTCGCGGGTAACAGTTAGTAATATATATAAATGATTATGTGACATTATTGCGAGCTACTCTGCTGGCCGCTTTTACAGAAATATTTTATAATCCAGTCGTTTCTAGAACTTCTAACAATGGCTCAAACAATCGATTATTATTACTAAGAATTAAATCTTGATTAAAAATACAGATAAATTGGAAATAATATTAAATAAAATTACAAATAAATTAAAAGTTTCTGAAATTGCACAAAATAAAATAAAGATTTTGAAAGCACCAAAAACACGTTATGGTAGCTGGCAAAACATAAATATTACTGTTTGATTAAAATGCATTGTATCGCACTCGATTTAGCACTCACGTCAACGTTTTATTCACTCAATCAAAATAGTATCACATAGTATACAGAGCAAAACACTATACATAATATAAGAACAAATCTCACGTAATTTCTCACTCACAGTTTAAAATAAGTTATACTTGCAATTTTGTTTTTTGTTCATTTATAATAAACTGTTTCTTAAGCTGGTATATTGTGGAAAGGCAATATTTATCTCAAGATGTTGAGTCTTGAATAATTTCATTTTTAGTAAAAAAACTAACAGTTAACAAAGACTTTCGATTTTTTTTAGTAGTACTTAAACATTATTAAGAAATGATTTCATTTTATTCTTATAGAAGCCCACAGAAATTTTACTTTTACTTTTATCATTATCAAGTCTGATTATGCTGTGATTTTCTAATATTACGTACAATTGTGAGTTTCAGACAAAAATAAAACAAAATTATCAGAATTAATATTCTTTCACTTCATAAATTAATGGATGAACACGATATAACTCATACTGCAGTTCTCCTTGGTAGGATTTGTATCCACCATACGCTCGATTGTAGGTTCGGATCCATACAGGTCCGCCGGACACGTATTTTGATGTAGGTCCATGCACATCCAGTTCCGCCATACACTCCGCGCGCTCGATTGTAGAACCGGACCCATACAACTCCGCCGGACACGTAACTGGATGTAGGTCCGCACAGATCCAGTTCCGCCATACACTCCGCCCGCCCGATTGTAGAGCCGGACCCATACAGGTCCGCGGACACGGAACCTGGATGCAGGTCCGCAGCGCTGGATGTACATCCGGACCCGACTCCTTTAAAATCTCGGACCTGCCCATCTCTACATCAAAGGGCCATGACCGCATTCCTTCCCGTCCCTTGTGCCCAGTCTTTTCCCTCCTCTAATGACCTCGACGTTGACGAGGCGTAAAGCCATAAAGAAAAAAAAACACTGTCGTCTTGCCTCCATTAATACAGCTCGCATTCGCGTAATCCATATCGCATATACCCAGTTATCTGCTTCATATGTTCCAATCTTTGTCTTCCTCTACAATTTCTTCCCTCAACTATTCTCTTCACTAACAAATAAATGAATTCTGAAAGTCTAAACATTTAACCAACAATCCCGTCTCTTCTTTCTGATAAAATCTTCCATAGACTTTTTTACTCGCGTATCATTTCCAAAATACTTTCCCTTCGTATTTTATCTGGCTACGTAATTTTCAGCATCTTTCTGTAGCACCACAATTTCCTTCTTTTCCATAAAGTACTGTGCGCAATATACACACTTTTAAAAACATCTTTCTGAGTCCTATGTAAGAGTTTGAAACGAAAAGACTCTCTTTTTTTAAGAAGACTGCTTTGGCTGTTGCTGATCAGTTATTATCATCGTTCTTACTTCTGCCGTAAGTTGCAATTTTACTTCGTAAATAACAGAACACACCTACTTGTCCTGTTAAATCTGATCCTATTAACCTACTGTTATGGCTTACATTTCTGTTACATTTCATCACTTTTTCGCTTTCGTTTACATTTAGTCTAAATTCTTCTTTCAGTATTTTGTTCATGCAGTTCACTAGTTTCTCGAAATCCTCACTCTGTTCTACTGACAGTACAATGTTATAAGGAAATCATAGCATTCTGATTAATTCTCCTTGAACAATTTTTGTAACACTTTCTTGATTGCTCTACCCACAAGTTCAATATTGCCGAGCACGCTTTTTAAATGATGATTGTCTCTTCTCTGCTTTTATTGTAGGCACCTGACAATTATATACAATATAAATTATAATTCTGGCTTGAAAATTTGCAGCCGAATTCTTTAATATTTTAAACATGTGGTCAAATCTAACATCATCAAAGGGTTTTTCTAGGTTTACAAATGCCATAAAAGTAACCTTGTTGCTAAACTCTTACATTCATTGCTTTTTCAAACATTTTGGAGAAGGCTGTTACTAATGAAATAGGACGGTAATTTGATATAATTGACTTATCCCCCTTTTTATAGAGTGGTTTAACTACATCACACTCAAGCCTTTCTGGGAAGGTACCCTGAAGTAAAGATATATTCAACAGACAACTTTGTGTATTACTTAATTCTGTGGAGCACAGTTTAATTAATCTGCTGAAAATCCCATCTTAAACACTTTAGTATTTGCTCTTAAGAGACATGACAACTTCTCTTTTTTATTCTGGGGTTGCTAAATTTACAGACATAGAGTCAATTTTTTCTTAGAATCCTGTATTGACAAAATCCATACGGCGAGTCACCGAGATCCTGATAGTCAACTTATCAGCAACGGACAGAAAAAGTTTATTAAATATATCACAATAGGAAAATTAGATTCTGATGAATTTTGTATGACATGAATGTGTTTACTTTCCTCATTATTCTTCCCTGTTTCATTTTTTGCAATATCCCATACAGAGGCGGTCGTACTGGCAAAAAATTCCGTGCTTTGGACGTTTTATCACCAACGGGAATTCGTCCAGGGTTGGTAAAGGTTTATAAGGAGCCTGCTCCCCCATTATGATTTTAAAACGTTGTGGTGGCATATCTCTCGAACACGATCAACGTGAAACCCGGCCAAAAACTGCAACCACAGATGAAAACATCGTAAATGTGCACAAATATTTAAATGGATATTAAAAACATACGAAATAGGAGATTTTGCAACTGATTTTAGTAAAATTATGCTCTTCACACTCCCAAAGAAATCACAAGCTGATGAATTTGGAAATTATCACTCTATAGCTGACACCGCACGCTTCAAAATTAACGATGAGGGTAGTATACAGAATAGAAAGGTAAAGACCAGTTTGGGTTTGCGAAACTTCTGTGTTCGGGAGAGGCAATTCCGGCTTTAAGATTAATACTGGAAGATCGAACCAAGAGAAAGAAGAATTTTTTATGATAATGGTTTTATAAAAAATCTTTTGATAATGTCAGATTTTAAAGATGATAAGATTTATAAAGAAGTAAGATCTAAAATATCGAGAATAATAATTTATAATCTATATAATTATATTAAAAGAAGAAATCTCGAGAGATATTCATCAGTTAAAAAGGGTGTGAGATAAGGTTGTAGTCTATCTCCATGAATATTCAAATTGTGTATATAGGAGGCAATGAAGGAAGTAAAAGACAAATTTGAATGTGACGTATGTGTTAGAAGAGAAACAATAAGTATGCTGCGATTCTTTGATGACATTGTACTGTTAGTTGAATAGACTGTGGAAATTGAAAAATTACTGAATGGCATGAACAAAGTACTGAAGGTAGATTTTGTATGAAATTTAAACCAAATCAAGAGAAAAGGGATGAAATGTAGCAGAAATGATAAAAATAATCGTAGATTATATATAAAAATAGGCTGGGATGCAATAGAGAAAGAAAATGAATTCGGTTACTTTGGAAGTCAAGTTACAACCGATGAGTGAAGCAGGAATAATGTTAAAAGCAGAATACCACTAGCTAAAAGAGCCTTCTTGAAAAAGAGAAATCTTTCAGCTTCACATTTTAAGCAATAAATCAGAAAGAACTTCTTAAAACTGTAAGAATGAAACACAGCACTTTATGGTATTGATGAGTTGACATTAGGAATACGAGAAAGACGTAAAAGTGAAGCATTTGAAATGTGGTGCTATAGAAGGATCATCATTAGTTTTCTGCCGTCGGGCAGGTCTTTACTTGGCTGCTCTCCATGCTCTTCTATCTTCTGACTTTCTCTTTAGAACCTTATATTTGCCGTCTTCCTTGATGTAGTCTATAATTTTGTACTTCCTTCTTCCTCTTATTCTCCTCCCACAGACTAGACCTTCCAAGGCGTCTTTTATCAGGCACTCCCTTCTCAACAAGTGTCTCATCCAGTTTTTCTTTCTCTCCTTTATTACTTGGAGTATTTTTCTCCTTTCACTAACCCTGTCCAGCACTTCAACATTACTTATTTTATCCACCCAGCTAATCTTCTCCATCCTCCTCCACATCCACATCTCAAATGCTTCTAACCGCTTTACATCCTCTCGTCTCAGTGTCCATGTCTCCGATCCATAAGGAGCCACACTCCATACAAAACATTTACCGAATCTTTTCCTAAGTGTTTTGTCTATTTTTCCATTTAGTATCCTCCTTTTCCTATTAAATGCTTCCTTCGCTACGGCAATGCGAGATTTTATCTCCTGATGACACCTCAAATCTTCGGTGATCATTCTCCCAAGATATTTAAACGAACTTACTTGCCTGATATCAGCTCTTCTTAACTTAATATTTAGTATTTTCCTTTCTTTTCCAAACACCATACTCTTAGTTTTTGCTGCATTGATTTTCATTCTAATCTCTTGGCAAGCTTCATCTAGATCTTTCAGCATTCTGTTTAGAGTTTGTTCACTTTCAGCAAATCGTATGCACTCTATTCTCTTGCCACCAATACGCACTCCTCTTTTTCCATTTAAGCCTTTTACAATAATTTCTTCTAAATATAAATTGAGCAATAATGGGGAAAGGCAACATCCTTGTCTAACGCCTCTCCCAATGCTGCTTTCTCCTGACATCTCGTTTCCGATCTTTATTCGTACTTTCTGTTGTAAATATAGGTTGATACAGAACCTATAGAAGGATACTAAAAATTAAGTGGGCAGATAAAATATGAAATAAACGTGTTTTGGAAATGATGCGCAAGGAAAGAAGTTTGTGGAAGAAATAAAAGACAGGAAGTTTGATTGGTCACATTTTAACAGGCGTGGGATTTGTTAATTTTTTAGTGAAGAGAAAAGCTGAAGAGAAAAACTGTACAGGAAGACGATTGTTAGAATATAATCGCAGAAAAAAATAAATGAAGGCGTAGGATGTTATGGATATACTGAGATAAAAATGTTGGTTCAAGACAGTCAACAGACTGACAGAAAAAAAACTTTTTTAATTTTTGAAGCCGCAGTGACGCTGTCAGAACAACACTGCTACAAGGTAATATTAGGTTTTAAAAATTCGTCCATGTTTTGAAATAGATCTTAAGCGGCGTTAAAATTATTTTTGTGTGCCTCTCGTATATGTACAAAAAAAAATTAAAAATTATTCATTCTATTTGTCTAGACTAATTAGTAATTACACTAGTTGTGCTCTAACCCAAAACGGGCGCCAAAACCGACTGTCTGTTGTCAGTTCGTTAGCGGCTCGTGGCGACGTGTGATTGGCCGGGAGGTACGACAACATGGCGACGCGTGTTAAGCCAGCGCGTTCGTGAGGGTAGCCTACCCAGCTGCCCCTGCGCCTGCCTGCAGGAATGGAGCGCACAGAATTCTCCATCTTAGGGACGCTTTATCGCCGAAATGAGAGTGGAGACATTTAAAGATAATAGATTTTTGTTTTAAAATACGATAGTGAAAAGACGTAAATAAACGTCCATACAAAATTAGGAATGAACAATTAATAAAAAATGGAAATTAGTGACCAAATTTTCGATGTCTTCCACCCCACGTTTCAGTATTTCTTTCCGATAGAGAAACAGAGCACTTATTGCTAATGATGACTGTAGCACATGCCTATAGCTCCTAAACGAAATACGCTTCAGACTTCAAATATCCCTATGATATGTGTTTAGATGACTCAAGCGAAAAGAGTGTTTAAAATTTTGTAAAATCATATTCACGGGGGATTACTTTGCCCTAGTGTGTGGGGTATCGATGTTAAGAGTTCAGGAACTAGAGGTTAAAGTTCCTTTTTTTTTTTTTTTTTTTTGAAAATAAAGACGCGAGTGGTTGTTAAAGTTTGCAATGATGGACCAGTTTTGTTGCCGAGTTTATCACAAGAATGCTACTACATATGAACTTGAAATTTGTCCCCAATACCGACTATATCCTATATTTAAACGACAAATACCGAAATCGCTTTATCTAATATACTTTGGAAGTTGTGAAACAAATAAGTAAACATACTTTTCCATATATTCATATAATTTTGTTTAAAGTGCTTTTAATTCAGAGTGCAATGCATTGTAAGTTATTTCTAATAAATTTGATTCCAGTTGAACTATAGTATTAATTGCTCACACGGCGCGGAGTTAGCTAACCTCAGAATGTGTCTAGCATCGATTTTTGTTACAAGCGATTTCCGTCTGACATACCACATGCAAGATAAACGTTTAGGTCGTTAGAGAACGGAACCATCAAGGTAAACAGTGGTGGATCCAGGAGAATAGGGAGGCTAGGGGGCTCAATCCCTCCCCCTCCCCCAAAAGTATCTAAGTCCACCCCCGATATCGTAATTTTGGAGATTTGGAGACTTTTTTCTATAACTCTCCTGACCTTTAAAGGGCGGCATAACTATAGAGCCAACCCTTACGCGACTCAAGCGCCCCCCCCCCTCCCAAACGAAATCCGCTCAAGCCCCCCCCCCCCCCAAACAAAAATCCTGGATCCGCCACTGAAGTCAAATGCCAAGTAACACGAAAGAGCAGAACTGTACCACCCCTAGCTGGAAATATTTTGACAGATGGCTCTTGTTGGAAACGCATTTTGGAAAAAGCGGAGATATGCACCAACGAACCCTAATAACACTGATGTAAAAAAAAATCGTCGCTGATGATGCATCAATGAGAAAGGCGTACAACAGTAAGCAAATAAATAAAAAAAAAAACAGTTGCAATAGCGTTCTTAACTAACTTAATTTATGAAGACAGAGCAATTTCAGAATGTCATTGAAAACTTCAAAGAATTCCAGGATAACTGAACCAGGAAAACAAATAAAACCTGTGCAGAAGAGAGGAGGAAACAGAGAAGCAAAAGGATGTGCAGCTACTGTGATGCAGGAAAGGGAACAAGCGGATGGATGGGTCTGGTTATTCCATGTCGTCGTTAGAAGTGACTTATACATGGACCGATTTATTAATTGAATCAGTGTTTTTTTAAAGGGCGTATGTGATAAAATGCAAACTTTCAGAAAGCTAACAAAAAAACTAATCCAGAAGCCTTATTAGAAATTTTTGTTTAGATTTATATGGTATGTTCATTTGAAACATGTTAGCTTATCATGTCCCACTATGCCTTTTCAAAAGAAATTGATAGCTCTATCCTCAAGGAACAAAAAACGCCGGAAGAGACAAATGTGAAAAAAATGTCACCTACGCCCTTTCAATAATGCTGATTCAACTGTGATCCACAGAAAGCTGTCTTGGAATGATCGCATTCAACTACTTGTTTTTTGCAACGTTATCATTAAGTATAAAAGGTAGGAAACTGATGCAGAAGCAAGTGAGTTTGTATGTTTGCATATCTACAAACACAGGTCCGTTATAAAACCTCTCTATCGGGAAATTCTTAAAAAGTTTAGAAGTTACTGAAGTTCTCTGTGTACCACGAACACAGTTCACAATTCCGTTTAGAAAGAAAGGAATATAAAGGCACAATACACATCCTGCGCACTTTTCTGAACAATCAAACCCAGAAGACTTAAGTTTTTAATACTGAATGACACAGCCATACTACAAGCAATAGACATAACATGCCAAAAATTACAAGTCGTTGTCAACTGTGTGGCTCCATTTTTAAATGACTTGCCGTAAGAAATAGTTTTTAAAAAAAGGAAACTGGTTATTTTATTTAACCTATTTTACTCAATTAATGAGTTCTTGGTAACTAAACAGGAGGAAGAGGGCGGAACAACACAGCAAATTTTTCGTAAATCAGGAAATGCAATCAGTCAAATGAAAAGTAGTTGCAAGGAAAGGGCGAAGACATAGCGAAGGAAATTGTCGTAGGTAAAGTAGAAGCGGCCCGTTGGAGGAGCAAAAGGAATGTTGTACAATCGGTGAAAAAATGTTTAGTCATTGAAATACTACCCGCCAGTGTGGCAGTGCGCATTAAGGTGGCGCCATATTGGATCAGAGAGGTATAACGGAATTAGTTTCAGCTCCTTCTTTTTCACATTCTCATAGATGGATACTGGAACAGTCCTCAATCTCCGTCTCACAAACGACAAATTTCACAAATATTAATAAAAAAATACACTTATCATCGAGAACATAAGTATCACTAATAGCAGAGATATTGCATCACTTGAGCTCTCCCAATTGGTCCAGGAATTGATAATCCCTGGTTCTGATTACAGAAACGCTGGATACATTCTTTTTTATAAGACATGATGAGAATCGAGCTTGGCGTGGTACGATAGGGTCCAATTCGCAAATAATATGAAAATAATAATAATACTAGACAACCAGTGCGAAAATTTCGCGAATAAAATGCGATGAATATTGAGGTTGAATGCTTGTAATATAATGAAAAGTAGAACAGTACTTTCGTAACAAATATATATATATATATATTTTTAGTGTAATAGGAACGCATCAAAATACAACATATTACCAAACAGGAAAATTTATAAAGCACTCTGCATTTACGACAAACTGTCACTGACCTTAACAGAATAAAATCAACCTGAACAAAATGCACACAACATATCAACGTCTCTGAAATATTTGTTGCTGTGCGAATAAAATGTTTAAATTAGAATTATATAACAAAACGACAGTGTAACAGTGCAACAGAAAAAAATATCCGAAAAGCTACTTAATGAAAAAAAAAGTGTATTGACATCTCTGTGATATCCGCTGCTGCAATCTAGGGACTTGGCTCTGAACAGTCTCATACGCACTACCACTTTAAGCACCAAATTCCGAAAAATTCTTTCTTAATTTATGATTTTACCTAGCTGGTGACCTTAATTTTTAAAACGATATGTCATTTATCGATTTCGGCTAGGTATCGAAGAAGTAAATGGCTTGTAATAAAAAAACACGTTGTATAAATAATAGTGATACTTTTACCATTTAAGGGTCGAATTCCAAAAAATTCCTTTTATAAAATATCGTGTGACCAAAGCAGCCAATTTGGTCTTTAAAATCATACCTCATTTATCGATTTCGGTTAGTTATCAAGCGAGGTATATATATATATATATATATATATATATATATATATATATAAAAGGTTTTAAGAAATTATGATTTTTTTGCCCCTTAAGGGTTGAATTTGGAGAAAGTTTGTTCTTAAAATATTATGTAACCATAGCATATAATTTAACATTTAAATCGATACCTCATTTACTGATTTCGGTTAGGTATCAAGGGAAATAAATAACTTGTGACAGAAAAATGCGCTGTAAAAATATTCATACTTTCGCCCTCTAAGAGTAGAATTTTTAAAAATTTCTTTCTTAAAGTATGGTGTAACGGAACCGAAGACATTTCTAAGACCTCAATATTTTAAATGTTTATCAATTTTGTTTAATTGTCAAGGGAGACATATGACTCGAGACACAAAAAACGCATTTTACAAATACTGATATTTATGACCTTTAAGTGTTCAATTCCAAAAAATTCATTTCTTAAAATGTGATGTAACCACAGCGAAACCTTAATTTCCAGAATGATTTCACTTTTATCTATTTCAGTTAGATATTAATGGAGATAAATGGCTGGTGACACAAAATTGCGTTGTTGAACCAGTCCTACTTTTTCCTTTTAAGGGTTGAATTCCAAAAACTTCTTTCTTAAAATATGATGTCACCAAAGCTGAGACATTATTTCTCATAATCTTACTTGATTTATCGATTTTGGATAGATATCCAAGGAGATAAGTGGCTCGAGACACAAAAAACGCATTTTAGAAAAATTGACATTTTTGCCCTTTAAGGGTCTAATTACGAAAAAATTCCTTTCTAAAAATATAATGTTACCACGGCGGAGACCTTAATCTGTAATATTCTACAACATTTATCTATATTGGTTAGATATTAAGGGAGATAAATCGCTCGTGACACAAAAACGAATTGCAAAAATATTAGTACTTTTGCCCTTTAAGGGTCGAATTCCTTAACATTTCTGGCTTAATGTGTGACTTCACTAAAGCGGAGATCTTCATCTTTAAAACGATACTTCTTTAAACGATTTCAGATAGGTATGCAGGGAGATAAATGTGTCGTAACACAGAAAACAGCATTTTAGAAATATTGACTTTTTTGCCCTTTAAGGGTCGAATTCCGAAAAGTTCATTTCTTAAAATATGATGTGACCAAAGACCATAAGCTTTAAAATGATTCTTTGATTTTGGTTAAGCATGAAGGAAGATACAGGCTTGTGACAAAAAAATACCTTAGAGAAATAATATATATGATAATAAACTTGTAACTGGTCCAGGGGGTAAAGTAGGTTATGTTGGATTCTGCCGTGAACACAGAATCGTGAGAAATTCAAGATAAAATTGTTCCTAAATTAGTATCCATTTTTCGTTTAACGTGATTGGCGGAAAAAAACTAAAGGCAGGATCTTGATGGGGCTTCAAAAAATGTGTAACTTATTACACAAGATATTACATTTTTCGTTTTCATGTGACGAAAAAAAGTCTGGAAATTAAAATAAAAGTGTCAAAAAATTAGCATCCGTTTAAAGATGAGGAATTCTCGCAGTCGAAATGTTGATAATGATTTCCTCGTTCGCGCATCGTCAAATTATTCGGAGAAATTTAGTTTCAATTCCCCGTCCCCTTTCCGCTGGCCATGTGTTAGTTGTGACTAGGGTTGTCACCCGTACTTTATATAAAGTATTGTACGTTATTTCTGGTAATTGTACTCTATACTTTGTGAAAACAATAAAGTACGCGAAAATACTTTATTTCCCATGATTTGGATTTCTCTGGGATTTAAAATAGTCTGGTCGTAAGCGTTTTGCGTAAAATGGTACGTTATCTATTGTTGCCGAATCGCCACTAGAACGCTCATTTTTAATAATTTCTGACCGCAACCTAACTTCAAATGTCAACATTATCAATGCCATTGTCGTGTCAAAACTTTTTGTTTGTTTGTATGGTTTATGTAAAGCTGTTTGAGAGGAATAAGAATACGATTTATCGGATTAATAGATTTATATTATTGTAAATTATGGACAAGGACAACTTCAGTAACCAAAGTACTCCATGTACACCTACAAAATGTAATTTTGATAGTGAAACGAAATTAATAGATAATGATTATGTTATGCTAAAAAAAAATATTATTTATTTGCAAAGCCTTAGAGTACCTAAATGCATGGTTTGTTTTAATGACACAAACTGGTTACTTACACTTGGCAATATAAATTTAAAGAACTATGCTGAATTTGATATTGTTAACATACCTAATAAAAAATTTAAAACTGCAAAAAGTTAATATAGATATGGATTATCTTTATGGAGAAATTGCTTTATTAAACAAACTTTATGATCAGATATATAGTTATAAAGGATTGCCGGAATTATTTAAGCAAGTATTTAATAAGACTGATGATAATTTTGCAAACTTTTATAAAGAAATTTCATTTTTACTGTCTATTCACAGAGATAGTTTTTTCTGTAATGAATTGCAAATGGCGAGACGAAAGAAACAAATCGTCTCTGAATCTCAAAAAACGAATTACTTATTTACTTTAACTTAAATATAGACTGTAAAGATGTTATGCAATTGTTTAGCAGTGAGAATAATTTGTTCAAACTTGCGAAAAGCAATAAAAAATATGTTTTTAAACATAATATTAACCAAACATAAATTGTAATTTATATTGCCACTATGTACTTTTTTTTCCTTAACTTTAATAACCAATGTACTTTATTTTCAATAAAAAAAGGTGGCAACCCTAGTTGTGACATAATCGTCTTAGGAGAGAGGCGAATGAAGGAAGTTACGTGCAACAGATGGTTGGAAATAATATTCATGTTCAGTATTTAAAATGGGTTGCCTACAACGACAAGACAAGTTTTAGCAGCAGGTTGGAACGCATAACAGATACATTCAAATGATCAAATCCTATTAAACTGTAACTTTGTGAAGTTAACACAGACTTGGCACAGGTATGACGTCAGAAGGCAATCAAAACGTAATGGATCCTAAAGGAGCCATTTGTAGGCCACTAATTGCAGACTATTCAGACTAGCCACGCACCAGTGAATAACAATATCCGTAAAAGGCTACTAACCAAAAATCGATCACAGAAATGATTATTTTACGTGTGAACTTTGTATGAGCAGTTTGCTGTCCATTGTTAGTTGAAGTACCACTTTGTCTTAAAAAATTTACCAGACGTACGCTTTACGTGAAGACGGAAAAAAAAAATCTGTCCAGCCTCATTGCGTGAGCTAACGAGCTAGCTCTTCTCTGTGTAATCATTGCTTTTTTGCTTCTACTTTATGCCTCGTCGACATCAAGGTAATTAGAGGAGGAAAAGGACTGTTGCAAGGAACGGGAAGGAATACGGCCATAGTCTTTTGAAAGAACCGTCGCGGAATTCGCCACGTGCGATTTGAGGAAACCATGCAAAACTCAAATCTGGATTACTGGACCGGGATTCGAACCCACGTCCTCGAGAATGCGAGGCCAGATGTGTTGTCGTATCGGACACCTTTTCGTTTTCTTCATTCTTGTATTTCTCCTATATCTAAATTCTTCTTTCTTTGTTTTCGGTGGTCCACATGTTTTTCGTTCTAATTTTTCTCCCTCATTCATTTCTCCAATTTTCAAGGGACCGAGTGCGGTGGGTGGGCGGTAACGCTGTGGCCTCGCATTCGGTAGGACGCTGGTTTGAATCCCCGTCCGGCCATCCAGATTTGGGTTTTCCATGGCTTCCCCAAATCACAATTAAATTAAATTAAAACCTCCCTAATATCCTTCCTTGCTGAGTTTATTATCAAATGATATGCCACCTAATACTCAATTTCAAATAATAATGATATACGGGTAATGCTTCTATATCATTCGAAGTTCTTGCATGAAGTAAACAGGGATAAGCTCCCTACAGCATCTTTGAATACCTGATCGATATCGATACATCGAACGGTCGACCATCCGCCGACGTAGTGTGGACATGGAGGTAGGAATAGAGGGGAGACCAGGTGTCGCTTAAACTGTGAAGCAGCCTGTCTCCGGAGCCCCCATCTTCGTGAGTTCAAAACATTGGTCTGTTTTCATTAGCTTCCTGCTGTGAACATTTCATGTTCGGATATTTCAAGGTGTTTTATAATGCCAAATTGTGTTGCCTATGGCTGCACACAAACAGAACAAGTAAAAAACAACCTGGAATAACTTTCCACAGGTAAGTCACGTTGAAATTATTGTTCTTGAAGTATTTGTAGTGCTGCGTCTGCAAGACATAATAGATGTCATTATAGATATACAGTGCCTGTTAAAAAAGTTTATTCACAGCTCTCAATTGGACGAAGGTGTTATCAAATATTTGCTGATGCAGAGAACCATTTTATCTTACTATTTTTCACGTGTGGATAAAGTTTACATCGCGATGAAGCGAATATATTATTCTATGTGCTTTAGTCCAGTTGTACCTAATTTATGTTGAAAGTGTTTGATGAAATTAATTGTGATAATTTGTGATATGCGATCTAGTAATCATAATGAAGTTCATTTTGTTGTTATCTGAAATGTAATTTGCAATACGTTTAAAGTGTTTGGTTGCATTTGCGTCGTTTAACTCTTTAGCGGCAACATTAAGTCAAATTGTGATTAGGTTGCAATGCAGCCTGTTGCAGAATATTCTTTTTATAGCATAAGGAACAAATTATTTATTTGTTATTAGTAATTTATTGAGCACGTTGTTAATGACACAAGCTTGCGACTTTTGATATATGGTAGCAAGATAATTGCACTGGCCAGTTCTATCATTACCGTGATTATGAATTCTTATGTAACTTAACGAAACTAATTGAAAGTAAAGAACAAAATTTTTTGATATCTCGCCTAGTTCTTTTTTCTTTTGGTCCAGACTGCATCTAACCACCTCACTTTTGAGACATTATATGTCGAGAACTAAGCGAAATATCAAGCTGTAGGCAGAAAAAAGAAGTTTTATTTCTGCATACAAAATTCGTATCAAAAATTATTTAGCAGCTTGTTTTTCTTAAATTCTAATGTTTGTAGGTTATATCAATTAGGGTATTTATAAATATGACCCCATAAGACTTCAATTTTAGTAATGCGGTGATTAAAAACGAAGAAATTCTTCCGTTCCGTATACATTCCTTGTGTTTCTTGAGCCTACCAATATGGCGACCTCCCCACCCCACCGCTCTCCACTCGGCGTCACGTCGTTGTATGGAGAAGGTCCCTTACGTGGTCTCCTCTCTTTTCTTTGCTCCATGAGTGTGGAGGCGTGCATCGAGGGAACCTCTCTGCTACCGTCTGAGCCAGGAGGAAATGCCTCCCGAACTGCGTAGTCAGCGTTCCAGGGAATCGTCAGCACTCGACGGAAAACGCACGTTCGCCGGCGAGAATAAGCACAGCGAAAAGAAAATCTGCTTATAGTAGTAAACACAGTTCACTAAATAATCCATAAACAAAATGCGCCACCTTGCGGCACCTAACACGGTGGTACCTTGTTTGAACTCCGATGGTGGAAGAAATTTTCAGCATTCGGGAATTGACCAGCATGATAGCAGAGGTGGAGCTGGACGATTGCTAGTTGCTGGATTGTAGAGCTGCAAAAGTAACGAGAAATTGTGTACCCGCATGAATTGGGTGCTATAACAGGTAGCACTCGTTACTGTCGTATCGTTACGTTACTGTTACTATTGATACAATCGAGCACTAGTAGGAAGCATCGCATCGAGTCACACGGCGTACGGGATAACTTCGATAGTACTTTGTAAAGTTCAAGTAAACTGTTCATGTAGTTAAGGTTCATTTAGATAAAACTTAAAGTAAAGTAATTAGGACACGAATCTTACGGAAACCTACTGAATGTACACTTGATTTACCGTACTGAATATTATATGCGTAAGAATAATACCTAATTTCACAATCACATCTCATTAAAATCATTCAATCGCTGGGTGAATCGTTCCAGTTACCGCATTCGTTCATTTATCGAATCAAACTGACATCTACATGACAAATGCGAGTAACCAAATGAATTCGTAACGTTTCGGTACTTCGAGTCAGGCAATGTACTCATTACTCAGTAACGAATACTTACGGTTTGCTACAACTCTAGCAGACTATGTATCAAAGTCCCGAGTTAAATACCAAATATCTTCGGAGTACGGATATTATTGTTATTATTGCTTATTGATTTACGCCTCGTCGACATCGAGGTCATTAGAGGCGGGAAGATAGTGGAGGTAAGAAACAGGAAGGAATTCGGCAACGGTATTTTGAAGGAACCATCCCGGCGTTAACCTGGAGTGATTTGGAGAAACCATGGACAACCGAAATCTCGATACGCGAAGAGGGTTTTGAACCCACGTCCTCTCGAATGTCAGACCCGAGGGTTATTGCTCACCCACCAAGGTTGGTGCACCCTACTTATGAGAATATAATTTTTCAAATACGATATTCAGTTAACCGAGCGTGGCGGGTTAGCGGTAACGCCCAGTCCTCGCATTCGGAGGGACACGCGTACGAATCACCGTTAGAGCATCCATATTTGGATTTTTCAAATCAGGCGAATGCCGGGATGCTTCCTTCAAAGGGCCATGGCCAAATTACTTCCCGTTCCTTGCCCCCCCATCCTTTTCTGCCTCTAACGACATCAACAAGGCGTAAAGCCATAAGCAATACATATATATATTCGGTATAGGGTCCGAGTGAGGTGAGTGAACGGTTAACGTTCTGGCCTCGCATTCGGGAGGACGTGGGTTCGAATCCCCGTCAAGGCATCCAGATTTGGGTTTTCCAGATTACTCCACGCGAATGCCGGGATGCTTCCTTCAAAAGGCCATGGCCGAATTCCTTCCCGTTCCTTGTCCCCCATCCCATCCCGCCTCTAATGACCAACGAGGCATAGTAAAGCCCAAGCAAAAAAAAAAAAAAAAAAATCGGTATATGGTCAGCAATACACAATATATGTGTATCTGAAGTGTCATGATTAGGAATTACAACATTGTCTACACTGCCATCCAATAATATTTCCTCTATCTCCGGGACTTGTAGCAGATAAAGCCATATCAGGCGCCTAATACCACCACAACGGGGCGAAACGTGAAAGTCATTGTAGGCGTGAATATAGGTTAGTGTGAAAAGGATGGCGAAGGAATCGTGTAAGTCTGTCTGAAGGGATCATCCCGGCATTTTCCTTGAGTGATTTCGTGAATGTACGGAACAGAGAAGTCAAAATGGTCGTACCCAGGATCGAAGCCACATCCTCCTGACCCGGACGGTAACGGGCTCTTTTTCCTCATCATTTACGTTCAACGTTCTATCCCCAAAATGAAAATGCGTGGAAACCAAACACAACTGAGAGAATGCTTCTGAGAACTGATCCTCTGACAAACGCCGATTCCTAAATGAACTTTTTCTTATTGAATTTTGTACAAAATTTGCTCTTGGTTTTTAATTTGTCAGTACATGTTGATCGAAATCATTGCAAAAGAACAAAGCGAGAATATGATTGAGTCTATTGAAATAGAACACTGATTTCGGCTGTGAGATTTTATTAGAGCTCTCTATGGATTGTAGAATAACTTCATCGTTTGTGGAAAATTATAATGGGTTGAGGTTTTTGTTTATTATTATTATTTTGGAATCAAAGTAACTGTAATGGAAAAATATTTAAAGAAATAGGGAAGAGAATAAGGAAGAGCGGTCAAATTTAATTTTTTTAATTTAATTTTAATTGCGATGGAGCACAGGCTCCGGTGGCAATTTCCCTACACATCCATCTTTCCCGTTCCTCTACCCACCTACTTTAGCACTCTACAAATTTCAACTTCAAATTCTTTCAATGTTTTTGGTAAATTATTCATCATTTCTTTTGGTAACTTATTCCAATCCGTGATCCCCTTACCTACGAAAGAAAACCACACCCTTGTGCCTGAAATCGAGTGCCAGCTTGTGATCATGGTCATCTTTTCCCCTTCATGCATTACTCTTAATTCTAACACCAATATCTTCCCACACCTCATCACCAATACACATCTTGTACACTCGCATCACCCTTTTCACCCTCCTCCTGTCTTCCAATGAATCCCATAACTGCTCTTTTATCATACCCGTTACTGGTTGTGTTCCGCGGTAATTTGTATAGACAAATCTAGCAACCTTTCTTTGCACCCCCTCCTTTTATTGTATTTGTTACCCGTAATGTGCGTCCCACATCACACCACCATAGTCAAGCAATGTTCCGACCAAAGCTCTGCAACCCGATTCCTTCACCTCACTGATACATACCCCCATCACTCTCTCCAACAAGTGCAGGATTCTGAAACCCCCTCCTACTACCTATCCAATGTATCATCATCTCGTCAAGGATATAATCTGGAGATGAAGCACAGGAAAGAGGATAGAATCGAAAATGAAATCATCAGGGAGAGACTAAATTCAAGGGAGAAATCATGGCACTGGACGAGGGGTGAATGCCGAGGAAGGGAGAATTCGCTATAGAATAATGGGAAGGGAAGAACATTGTTGATTATGGACAAGATGGATAGACGATGCAAAGAAATAGAAACCAGAAGAGTTGATCGGAGACAATAGTTACGGTAAAAAAATATCGGTTTCATTACATCCCCCCAATGCGGATGTCACATTTTCTGCTACGACATTCTAAGCATCCTTGCAACATTTGCTGCAGAGTACAACCGTCTGTTCCAGATTAGAGACGGTTGCCGTGGATTGGGATATGAAAGACATGCAAGCAGTTCACTGTTATCGAGGTATAAAGCGCAATCGGAATTCGCAGAATAGTTTCCCCGGTTGCTTATCTTAACGAGTCGTCGTAAAGGGAACAGCTATCTGAAGTCGGATACACAGTGACGTGAGTGTAAGAAATCGAAACAGCAAGGATATATGAGGATTGGAACAACTCTTCCATCAAGCTTTGTTTCTATGCTAACAATTTTATATATAAAAAAAGTTATCTGATCTATACCGTGTTTTCTTCAAAACAATAAAATTATCTCACATCTCTGTTACATATCCGCGACAGTTAATGCCCTTTGCATTGCTTTTGTTTTTCTCTTTGACAGTATAAAATGTCGCCTGGGAACAAATATGGTAGACAAAATAAAATCCGATTCATGAAATTCTCAAATATGATTTTTGAGAAAAAATATTATCAGCTGGCGCATCAAAATTTTAATGAAGTCGGATCTACAGTATCAGTATAGATGAATACTTTATAATCTATAAAAGAATCAAGAACCAGAGTAGAGAATTTGAAAAACATACATCAGTTAAGAAGTTTGTTAGACAAGTATCAAAAGAAATGGAAGTAAAAATGGGAGTGCCACAGGGTAGAGTATTAGGACCATTGCTATTCATTATTCAATGAATAATTGTGTTGATTGTTAACTTTCTCAAATTAGATTGTTTACATATGACATAATGCTATATAGAAGGATCAAAACGATTGAGAACTGTAATCAGATGCAGGGTGATCTGGACAGGATATCTAGTTGGGTTGGTAAACATGGGGTGAAGATAAATGCAAAGAAGAGTCAGCTTATTAGATACTCAAATAAAAAACAAAAGGTTAATTATGAATATAAGGTGGGGAAAGAATTGTTTGCTGAAGACTTGAAATGTAAGTATCTTGGCATTACATTTCATAACAAGCTTTACTGGGCAGAACACATTGGACAGGTGGTAGGAAAAGGTTTCAAAATTCTGTACTTGTTGGAGAGAGTGATGAGGGGATGCACGAGAGAAGTCAAGGAATTGGGTTACAAAACTTTGGTCAGACCATTGCTCGAATATGGTAGTATAGTATGGGACCCACATTTTGCGTATCAAATACAGGAGTTGGAGAGGGTGCAAAAAAGGCCTGCTGGATTTGTTTCTGGAAATTATCACAGAATGCAATGAGTGACAGATATGATAAAGGAGCTGGAATGGGATTCATTGCAAGACAGGAGGAGGATGAGGAGGGTCATGGGAGTGTACAGGACGTATTTTGGCGATGAGGCATGGAAAGATATTGGAGTAGGTATGAAAACTAGTGCGTGGAAGGGAAAAGATGACCATGACCACAAGCTGGAACTCGATTTAACACCGAGCGTGGTGGTGTAACGGCTAGCGTTATGGCCTCGCATTCGGGAGGACGGCGGTTCGAATCCCCGTCCGGACATCCAGATTTGGGTTTTCCATGGTTTCCCCAAATCACTGCAGGTGAATGCCGGGATGCTTCCTTCAAAAGGCCATGGCCGAATTCCTTCCCATTCCTTGCCCCCCATCCTTTCCCGTCTCTAACGACCTAGTTGTTATAGGAGACGTTAAGCAATAAACAAACAAAAAACACTCTATTTAACGCACGAGGGTGTAGGAAGATTTTCTTTTTAGGTAAGGGTGTCAGGGATTAGAATGAGGTACCAAGGGAAATGATAAATAACTTACCATAAACGTTAAAAAAAATTAAAGTTAAAATTTGTAGAGGGAAAATGTAGGTGGCTGTAGGATACCTGTAGGGGGAAGTTGATTGTGTAGGGAAATTGCCACCGGAGCCTGTGCTCCATTGCAATTAAATTAAATTAAATAAATTAAAGATTGTTGTCTATCCCCATTAGTATTCAACTTGTATGTAGAGGAAGCAATAAAGGAAGTAAAAGAGAAATTTGAATGTGGACTTAGTATTCAAGGAGTGTATGCTGCCTTTAACTGATGATATTGTCCTGTTAGCAGAACAGTCTGAGGATATTGAGAAGTCACTGAATGGCGTGAACAAATATTGAAGAAGATTTTGGACTAAATGAAAACCAAAACAAGACAAAAGTGATGAAATGCAGTAGAAATAATAGCAATAATACTAGATTAAATATAAAAATAGGATCGGATGCAACAGAAGAAGTAAGTGAATTCTGTTAATTAGGGAGTAAAATTACAACTGATGACTGAAGCAAGATTGGTCCTAAAGCATAATAGCACTAGCGAAAAGAGCCTTATTGAAAACGAAGTCTTTTAATTTGAGATATTGATCTAGGACTCAGAAATAGCTTTTTAAAACTCTATGTGTGTAGCACATCACTTTATAGTAACGAAGCATTTAGTACCAGAAATAAGGAACATGGAAGCATTTGAAATGTGGTGCTATGGAAGGATGCTGGTGATTAAGTGGACAGTTAAAGTACAAAATGAATGTGTCTTGGAGATGATGGGTGAAGAGAGAAGACTGTGGAAGAAGCTTACAGAAAGAAGAGACAGGATGGTGGGTCATATTTTGAGACATGCTGGATTGGCCAATTTGTTAATGGAGGGAACAGTCGACGGTAAATACTGTAGAGGCAGACAAAGATTAGAATATGTGAAGCAGATAACTGAAGACGTAGGTTGTATGAGGTATGTTGAGATGAAGAGGTTAGCGCAAGACAGGAATAAAGGGTAGATTGCATCAAACCTTTCGAGAGGCTGATGGCAGGAAAAAAATCAATTTGGCGAAAGGATAAACTTCAGAAAGCTTAACCAGCTGAACTAGCACTGAACTACACAGTTATAGACTCAAAATATAACTCCAGACAGTCTTGCCACGTTTCACTGATTCCCTCAAGATTGTCTAAAGAATTTTTTTTCTCTCCTGTTCCCCACCAAACCCTCTACAATCATTTATCCTCTCATGACTGGTACGATATAATCGTATTAAGCTTAAGTATGGCACTTAGAAATTTTGAAATTAAAAGTTTCAGTTTGTGTGAATAATTAATATCATGTCAATGCAGGTGGGTTTTTTTATTATTTTTTTTTTATTTATTAATTATTTTTCCGAAAGCGTTTCACTTCATTCTCTGAAGCATCTTCAGCAGTTCCACATTTTTCATTGTACATATTTCAGGCCTCGGCAATTTTTTGTAGCTGCATTTTGCACCATGGGTAATTTTTCTGTATCTTAATGTTCACTTTAACTGCACTATTCCGATTTTTATCAGCCGGTTTTTGTTTATGGCCCACAACATCCAGTTGTTGAAGGTTCCAGATCTGAGGGAGCATAGCGATTAGCGAGTATTGCCATCTGTCTGTGAATCGTGTAAACTAACTGTTAATGTGTTTCGTGTTGTTCGGTTTTTGTAACACATATTCTTTAAGAGGGAGTTCGGAGACTCTTCTACCACTTGGTTACGTCAATACGATCCCACCAAAGCAATTCTTGTGAAAATAGCCCAAGTCTCGTGTTCATGTAGTGACAAAAAGTTATGAGATCTTCTTCTGAGCCAATTTTATTTATTTATTTTATTATTCTGAGCCAAGTCTACACTTTACAGAATGGTTTCTTTACGTGTCATGGATGGTTTATTTAGGATTTAAAAAATCTGATGACTTGGCCATTATGCAGGCCATGTTTTAGTTAACCTATTTACATACCCTAAATGTGTTGCTTCATCAAACTTATAAATACTTAAGAGCCAAGATTTCCCTCACTCTTTTTCGAATTTGCCCTCAATTTCATTAAAAATTATGACGTGCATAATGGCCAAGTCATCAGATTTTTTAAATCCTAAATAAACTATCTATGACACCGAGAAAAACCATTCTGTTTCACAAAGTGAGGTGAATACACACTGTAAAGTGTAGACTTGGCTCAGAAGAAGATCTCATAACTTTTTGTAACTACATGAACACGAGACTTGGCCTATTTTTACAAGAATTGTTTTTGTGGGATCTCATTTCTATTTGTAAGTTTATCGCTTATTCTGAATCGCCTCTCAAATGCAATTATTCCACTTGAAAATCGGTTAGTAAGAACATTTCAGAATTTAACACATCAATATACGTTACGAACAATGCCCCACTCTCTGAAAACAATTAATGTGCGTCGTAGCCGCTGGTTTAACTACCACCTCAAATAAATAACAAGTAACTTCCAAACTAACCATAGGAACAAAGTAAAATTTAAGGCTTTGGTTAAACTTGCTTGCCTCTATATATTATAGAAATCTCAGGTTTATAGGTAGCTTCATCCGGAGCAAAGTAATTAAACCTCAAATATGTGCCAGAATTTTTCATGCTTGGGATTGTAATTAAATAAATACGGGGGAAAACTCCAAAATCATATTTTTTTATGATTTAGGGATGGAACTATATATGTGTACCAAATTACTTGTTTCTAGGATTACTGGAAGTACAGTGGAATTTTTATGTCGGGGTGTTGTGCCGAAATAAAATGTTGAATTTTAATAAATTCCAAATTAAGAAAAGGAAAGAAGTAAAATTTAAAACATTAGTCACTCCACAGTGAAAATCTGAGGTATAGAAAGTGGTTAGCGTAGAAAGCGATTTCACGTTAGTGGCAGGTAAGGGGGTAGGTATATGGAAATTTACGATTTTCAGACTTTTCTTATAATACGTGGGTAAAATGTTATCTGTGTACCAAATTTCAGCTTTCTACGGCTACGGGAAGTGCCTTAAATTTTGATGATCATCAGTCAGTGAGTGAGTGAGTAAAAAAATCGCTGAAGTTTGCATCCGAACTAAGAACAGTAACAAAATAAAATTTAGTACGTTTGCTAAGATTGCTGATATCTATGCATAACAGAAATTTGAGACATGTAGAATGAATACGACCGACGAAATTGAGGTTAAAAAACTGGCCCGAATCGCTTCGAGAAAAGGGTAGGCAGTGCCGCCGTTGACTCGACTTGGCGGGTGCACGGCGGACGGACAATACGCCAGTACCTGGGTTTCTGACTCACAGATTCAATTCGTAACGTTGACTTAAACAAAACGACCACGTCGAAAAAGGAATCCGTATACTGATAAAAAAGAAGAAAAGGTCTGTCATATGATCAACAGTAGATAGCTATGTACAGAAACTAAAAATAGTTGGAATGAAATATGGAAAGCTGAATCAGGACTGTCAAATTTCTCTTAACATGCAATTAAGTCTTCACAGGTGAGTTTTCACAAAACAATCCGCTGGGAAAGTCTCCGTTGTCACTTCTCTTAACGTACCAATATCATTTGAAGCTTGCGCTCCTTATCCTTTCCTGCAGCGGTTCCCCTTTCACTCTGCCTCTAGCCTTCTCGTTCCTTATTCTTATCATTCTTGTAACCCCTGTTCTGCTTCTGATAAACTTCATTTCACTATCTCGTATCTTACTGATCTCATTGTCCTGTTTTCGGCAGCATACGTGAGAATAGGAACCATACGCCGACAAAATTTTTCCCCTCTCTATGTCTGCCACCTCTTTGCTGATTTTCAGTGTGCAGTTTATCAGTAACAGTTTATATTTAGTCTTATCAGCTCATCAGAGTATAGAATCTGGATTAATCATGATAGTCTGCAGCTGATATTTTCCAATATTACGTCGTTATTAATCTTTTACATTTCTTAAATAGTGTGAAAATTATAACAGCCTGATTCTGTTGTTACTTTATCCTAAATCGAATTTGTCCACAAAATTTTCTATTCAACTTCTGTTACTGTGGTTTCCCTTAGTAAATACGCAGTTAGTTCTTATTCTCAATACACCACCTTAATCGATGTGTTCAGCGCTTTTGTTGTAGCAAGAACTGCTACAGAAAATATCACCTGATGCATTTCTACCAATCGTTAGATCTTTCGTCACTTCACGGATCGTTCCACTTGTTTTTTTCCTTCAAGGTGAGGTGTCAAAACTATCTTTTTTTTTCTTTTTATTAAAATGTTTTTATTAACTCGCTTTGGGCTTTGTCTGTCCGGGTGGAATTTAGTAATTGATTTTAAACTAACTTCTCGATAAGCTAGAGACTTGAAATTTTGATCATATCTCAGAATTGATTGACAATGCATGAAAATGTGAAAAAATGGGGAAAATTGACCGGAAAATTTGGGAAGTGAAAGTTCTCTTTTCTATTGACCGATTTGACTAATTTTTTTTTAATGTTCGTAATAGTCAGAATAAGGTTTTTAGTTAATGAAAAATTGGAAAAGTTGCCAGGAAAACTGGAAAATTCTGAGCAAACTGAAAGTCTGTTTTCCTGTGTACCGATTTGGCTAATTTTTTTAATGTTCGTAATAGTCCGAATAAGGTTTTTAATTAATGAAAAATTGGAAAAGTTGCCCGGAAAATCCGAAAATTCGGAGGAAACTGAAAGTCTTTTTTTTTCCTGTGTACCGATTTGGCTAATTTTTTTTAAATGTTCGTAATAGTCCGAATAAGGTTTTTAGTTAATGAATAATTGGAAAAGTTTCCCGGAAAATTGGAAAACTTGGAGGAAACTGAAAGTCTTTATTCTGTTTACCGATTTGGCTAACTTTTTTAAATTTTCATAATAGTCCGAATAAGATTTTGAAGAAAGAAGAATAGGAAAAGTTGCCTGGAAAATTCGGGAAAACCTGAAAGTACTTTTTTCTATGGACCAATGTCATAAAAGTATTTAAAATCAATTAGTGGCGCTGACCCGTCACATCCATTCTAGTATCGAAGTTTGTATAGGGAGTTTGGAGCTCTACCTCCGTGAGTCCTACGCCATGCGACAAGAGCCATCGGAGCCCCGTGACCTTTACCTTACAAATTTTCACTCACATAACCCTAAAAAGCAGAAAATAATAATAAAATAAAAAATACTTTTTAATGTACCATTTTTTATAACGCACTAAAAATTATAAAATAATTTCCCTAATCCTTATGAAGGATAAAACCACATACAGATTTATAACTTCTAAATTGTCCTGAAAATTTATACTTGGAAATTTTTTATAGCTATTAAAATACTTGTAAGATTGGAAACGAAAAACACTGGGCGCACGGAATACATAACTATAAGAAGTGTAGAGAGTAGTTATTAATGAAAGAACTTACTTATCAGTTCACATTATTTTCGGTGCAATAAAATTGTTAGTAGAGATATTAATGTATCAGTTATCTGTTGCATGAGCCCAATGTTTTTCGTCACAATTTTTTTTTATTTTTTATTGCTGTCGTCAGTCTTTCGACTGGTTTGATGCAAACCTCCATCCTTTCCTATCCTGTGCTAACCTCTTCGTTTCTACATACCACTTACAGTTCCTCTACAGTTCTTACCTTCGATTGTTCCCTCCACTAACAAATTAATCAATCCAGCATGTCTCAAAATATCATCTAGCAACCTGTCTCTTCTTTCCGTAAGCTTCTTCCACAAACTTCTTTTCTCACTCATCATTTCCAAAACTCGTTCATTTCTTACTTTGTCTGTCCACTTAACTTTCAGCATTCTTCTGTAGCACCACATTTCAAATGCTTTAATTTTCTTTATTTCCGGTATTCCTAAAGTCCATGTTTCGCTACCATAAAGTTCTGTGCTCCACACAAAGAGTTTTAAAAAGTTCTTTCTAATTCCTAGATCAATATTTGACATTAAAAGGTTTCTCTTTTTCATGAAGGCTCTTTTTGCTAGTGCTATTCTGCTTTTAACATCATTACTGCTTCGGCCATCGGTTGTAATTTTACTTCCCAAGTAACAGAATTCACTTACTTCTCCTATTGCATTCGATCCTATTTTTAAATTTAATCTACTAGTATTGGTATCATTTCTGCTACATTTCATCACTTTTGTCTTGCTTTGATTTATATTCAGACCAAAATCTTCCTTCAGTATTTTGTTCATGCCATTCAGTAACCTCTCAATATCCTCAGCCCTCTCTGCTAACAAGACAATGTCATCAGCAAATCGAAGCATACTGATTTTTTCCACCTGACAACCTATACCACGTGTAAATTTTTCTTTGACTTTCTTCATTGCTTCTTCTACGTACAAGTTGAATATTAACTGGGATAGACTACAACCTTGTCTCACACCCTTTATAACTGATGCATGTCACAAATCTTACAAGTATTTTAACAGCTATCATAAATTTCCAAGTATAAATTTTCAGGACAATTTAGAAGAAGTTAAAAATCTGTATGTGGTTTTATCCTTCATAAAGATTAGGGACATTATTTTATACTTTTTAGTCCGTTATAAAAGCACGGTACATTAAAAAGTACATGTATATATTTTTTATTATTATTATTTAATATTGGGCAGGTGGTAGCGAGAAAATCCAGAATCCTGCATAAAGAACTGGTGATGACGGGATGTTCTCGGGAAAATGAAGATACAAAAGCATACCTCCTTTAACCATACAAAATATTATGAGATGAACATTTACTACAACCAGAATTGAAAAAAAAAATCATATACTTTCGTGGAAATTAAAAGTACAATATCCAGACAAAGTTGCGATAGATGAATGAAATTTGGCTCCAAGTATCCCCATATCAAAAGTATTAAATGATTAAAAATTGAAAGTTTTGCATGTAATAGTATGAGAATTACGGGACTATCTATTATGAAAACTTGCTATGTTTTTTAATGTATAAGTGGTGTACAGTGTGGTGTAACATGACACTTTTTTGTCCACAATTTCTTGTTGACCGAGTATGCCAAGGACCCTATGCACTCAATGTCTAACTGTGAGAGAGGTCGGAGAATTGGCGTGTTTTTAAAGGGTGTATCATATCGTGAAATCTCCCGAAGGATTGGCCGTAGTACAAAATGTAAGGTGACGAGGTCCCTTAAAATTATTATTTTTTTTTTTTTTTGCTGTATACATTTGTTAAAATTAAATATTATTCTTGCTTTGTTGATACAAATGTGTTAAAGTTGTGTGTAAAATAAAAAATAAGATACGTGAATATTGGAGTGCCGGAATATCTATGAACAGTGGCCGTCTAAGACAAAAAAAAAAAGAAAAAAAAATAAGATTATTATTGCGAGAGAGCGTGCTAGAATGTAAGCTATAGAGAGCATGTGGTGGTATAAAAACGGAACGTAGAAGTCTGTTATTCTGCAGTATAATGTAAAGAAGTGTATTCTCTACCAAGTGTTTAATAATAAAATTGTTTTCGAGTGTTTTCAAGTGATCCTGTAGTGACGTATGTATTATTTTGTTCTGAGCTGTGAAATAATATAATGTGTCGACTTCTATAGCTAGTATTTCAGCTTGACGACGGGCATATTATACATCAAGAAGAGCTATAGTAAAGTGCTCATACCAGCAAAAATAAAGCAGGTAACTTACAAATATCAGTATACAGACTTGTTACACAGTGGACGAAAGAAGGCTCTAGTACTCCTCGAGCAGGCACAGGTCCATGCTGAGGGACAACGGCACACGGGTGGCTGTTGCTGGCAGACGGGTTACTGCAGGCCATATCCAAGCAGTGGTTACAGTGAGAGTCACCCGCCGGACGATTGTAAACAAATTGCTCGAAACTGGGTTACACTCTCTGACACTCATGCAATATGATTTCATTGCCAGCATCGTCTAACATGGTGTAATGCAAAACGCAAAGGGACACGTGAGTGGCGTACATTTCTGGTTAGAGAAGAGTCTCGATTCTGTCTGTGGCAAAATGATAATCGACAACATGTTCGCAGGTGTAGATTTCAGAACGTCACACAGATCCAGCCACTGGTGTCATGGTTTGCGGGCAATCAGTTTCGACAGCAGGCCTGAGTTGGTTATTGTTGAAGGCACAATGGCAGCCCACGGGGTGCTGCCCCCTATAGTGATACCCTTCATGTCCGCCATTCAAATCGCATCTTTCAACAGGATAATACCAGTCCTCATACTGTGGCCATCACAAAACAAGCCTTGCAAGGGGTTACCATCACAATTTTGACTACACGGTCACCAGATTTGTCCCCAATAGAGCATGTATGGGATGCCAGGGGCAGACACATTAGATCACATGGGCACCCAGCACGAACTGTGCAACAACTGACTGCACGAGATACGCAGCCAAAGAGAGACATACCCCCAAAAGACATCCGAACACCTATTAATTCAACCCCGGGAAGGATCCACGAATGTATAGGTGCTGAAAGTGTGCGCACTTCTTACTGACAAATGTATTTGAAGGTAATAAAGTTACATCTACATCTATACTCTGCAAATTCACAAATACTGTGGGTGCAAGCACCAAACCTAATTCAGTGCATTCCAATCCCGAACAGAACGAGGAAAGAAGGAATACATAAATGTATCAGTACGGCATCTTATTTCTCGAATCTTATCCCTCCTGTCATTGTGACCTAAATAGGTTGGCGGAAGAAGTATTTCGTTGCACTCGTAAATTAAGCATTTTCGCATATTCTCCAACAAATCCAAATGAAAACGACGTCGTCTGTCCGCCAAACAATCCACGTATCAGCTCTGTGACACTTACGTAAGGACTGTAACTAGCAGTCACGAATCGAGCGGCTCTCCTCTGGGAGCGTGCATAAACCACAAAGCTCTATTTTGGGCTCCTGCGATCCCCCACTCCTCCCCCCCCCTCACGTAGCACGTAACTTTTTCCCATATTGATTCCAGAAGACATTTTTCACTGTTTCCTCTTGCCAAACTATCGTAAATTAGATACGGGGATACTTAAATGATGGGAATAAATATTTATACGCATCTGTGTGTTCTGTATCTCATTTTAACTGTGACAAATAATATGAAATAAAAGCTAAGTGGCCTGGTTCGGAACCCCCCCTTAATACGTAGCCCATCGTAGCTCGTAGCTTTCCAGTGACCCCCCCCCAGTCCAAACCACGTAGTTTATGCACAATCCCTCTGTACTTTCTCTAACGTGTCAATCAATCCTTTGCGATAGGATCCCAAATTCCATAACATTATTCCAAATCTGTATATTGTGGGCCATATCCTCAATTGCGATAGAATCAATTTTTTATGAATTTTTTATTATTTTTTATGAATACAGAACCGTTGAAGATGCTTCAGAGAATGAAGCGAAACGCGTTCGGGAAATAACAAACAAATTCAATTGCATTGGCGTGACAATTATTCATTAAAAATTGATGATAAACTTAGCCTGATCAATTTCAATTTGTTATAATTTCTTCTGGGTAAGACCGTGGATATATCTACAAAATTTCCTAAAATTCCACTATTCCTGTCTGGGTGTATTGCTTATAATTTCCGCCAGTGTAGTATACAATAACTCTCTATGAAAGCAAAGACTCCAGTGTACCACAATCACCCTTCTGGTCCCCTTTTTTGTATCGTTGATGTCGGTATCATTAGAGTCTGGAAAGTATTGTTTACGAGGGTCAGGAAGGCATTCGGCCTTGGTCTTTATGCAGGAACTATCATGACGTTCATCTGGAAGGATTTAGGAAACGATTGTAAACCGAAATCAGGATGGTGTCTTTATTCGATTTCAGGCACAAGGGTGTAGGAAGATTCTCTTTTTTAGGTAAGGGTGTCAGGGATTGGAATGAGTTACCAAGAGAAATGATGAATAATTTAACGAAAACTTTGAAAGAATTTAAAGATAAAATTTTTAGATGGCAAATGTAGGTGGGTGCAGGATAGGGGGAAGATGGGTGTGTAGGGAAATTGCCACCGGAGCCTGTGCTCCATTGCAATTAAATTAAATACACTACTGTAGTACTATGAGGTGGTGGGACACTTTCCGTGATGCAGTATTCTCCAAAAATATAGCATTGTTATTCGTGCTACTGAAATTAAGTGATGTAAAAGCAGAAAAGACTTCAAAGATAGATTTGATTTGGCAAAAAGAAGTGCCTTGGGAAGAACAAAACTTTTTTTTTTTTTTTGTAACAGTTTAACGTCCCTTTTTAACAACGTGGTCTTTAGAGACGGGAAAGGATGGGGGCAAGGAATGGGAAGGAATTCGGCCATGGCCTTTTGAAGGAAGCATCCCGGCATTCACCTGGAGTGATTTGGGGAAACCATGGAAACCCAAATCTGGATGCCCGGACGGGGATTCGAACCGCCGTCCTCCCGAATGCGAGGCCAGAACGCTATCCGTTACACCACCACGCTCGGTAACAAAACTTTTAGTCTAGAATACTAACCTGTGACTCAAACACAACTGCCTAAAAGTACGTTCAGATCTCAGTTCTTCCTGGAAGTGGAGGATGAAAATTGGAAACGCCGCGAGAAAAATTACAAACACTCGATATATGATAGTAAAATCTGTTTACGCTGAGCGATAATTCGGTTTCAGACGAATTTTAACAGTGATAGGGGAAAAATTATAAAATGCATAAAGCGTTGAAATCAATTGTCATCAAGGCTTGATTTCCATCGCAATGATTCTACACTATTACTAACACTAACCTGCAATATCGCTCGCGGAACCTATATGTCTGAGAAGAAATATTTCTGTTATCCGAATATTAATGTCAGAAATTACCAGACCAAATTTTAAGTCAAATACGAAACTCTCAACCGGTGATAATTCCATAGAAATACCTCACACTACGAATAGTATATCTATAATTTCGTGACGTCGTGTTCATAATTCGCAAACATAAAATCACAGTATCGCAAAGTTTCTTTTTCTTTTCTTTTAATGTTAAAAAACAACGGCCTATTGTTCGAAAAATTATTAGCTTTGAATTTAGGATAGGTCCCATTTTACTTGGCCTAACGAAAAGTTTTCTCTTATTTCATATCAGCACGGTCAAAATAGCAAAACGTGATATCTTTTATGTATGCTACAATCTGTATCCAGGATTGTCAAAATTTCATGAATTCGTGCCCGCAAACTTCCATAATAAACTAATATTAATGTCTGAAAGTTGCTGAGTAGATTTTAAGTCAAGTTGTAACCTTTTTAAGCATATTGGAAGTTTTTATCTTTGATGGCGCGAAAAATGTATGGCTGGAATTGTAATTAGGAATCTCTGGCAAAAATCTGCTCAGGTAGCAAACAATTTATCATTTCCTGTCCTGTCCCTCAATTACGTAGAGACGTACGAGATACAGAGGTTTTAAGCTGTTCTGAAAACTATTTTTTTAAACTGTAATTTTGGCTGGGATTTCATTGTTTGAAAGCTGGGGATCTGGCCTAAAATTTGAGATGTATAGTATCATGTTAACTCAACTGAAAACATAGTAAGAAATGATTATTTGATCAAAACAATGTCAAAGAAATATCCCTCCTCCATCCATCTTTTTTTTTATATAAGTATCTGGTATTTAGGCTTTGAATACGATAGATGGCTCTAATGTAGCGAATTCAACAAGATAAATTGATAAGGAGGTTATAGATACAGATGGAGGAAGAGTATTCATATTGGTTATTAAAGACTGCTACATGTCACTGGTATTCATATACCATGGCCGTAAGTTGCTTGGATTAGATTTTTTGGATGGTTAAAAAAATGTGGGTTGGCTACTTACCGCACTGGAAGAAAGCGAATAAAGACGATTATCTTGGGGAGAGACTAAACACGTATTCAGAGTTTAGAGGTGAGCGTAGAATGGTCATAAATGGCGGAAAATTAAATGTATCAGGTGTCAACTAGCGTGTAAACAAAAAAAATACAAACACAATGGAACATTTTTTTAAATACCTTAGTAAGAAAAGTAGGCTTCATCAAAGTGATAGAGCAGACCATAGGATTGCCAAACATGTTAGATATCTGGGACCGAGCGGGGCGGTGTAACGGTTAGCGTTCTCGCCTCGCATTCGGGAGGACGGCGGTTCGAATCCCCGTCCGGGCATCCATATTTGGGTTTTCCATGGTTTCCCCAAATCACTCCAGGCAAATGCCGGGATGCTTCCTTCAAAAGGCCATGGCCGAATTCCTTCCCATTCCTTGCCCCCATCCTTGCCCCCCATCCTTTCCCGTCTCTAAAGACCTCGATGTTAAAAAGAGACGTAAAGCAGTTAAAAAAAAAAAAAAAAGATATCTGGAAAAGTGCGGTAGTACTCCCGGTCCATAAAGCAGAGGCGGTAAATAGGGTTAAAAATTACAGGTTGATTAGTTTGTCATCAGTGGTAGGTAAACTAATGGAGAGATTGATATGCTACCAAATCAGAAATGTCTGTGAGGAAAGAAACTGATTTTCAAATCGGAAACATGGCTTTAGGCAATCTCATTTAGTGGGAAATATGCAGATATTTCGGATGCAATAGTCAAGGGAGACCGAGTTTATAGTTTAGCACTACACCTGACCAAACCATTTGACAGAGTTAACCATAAAATGGTGCTAAGCAAGGTAAAAACCATTGGAGTGGACTAAAAAGGTTCTTGCGGGTAGGGAAATTTTTGATAGGTAGAAAGCAAATAGGTAGGCTAGAAAATGCAGTATCAAAACAAGTGGAAATAAAAATGGTAGTGCCACAGGGTAGTGTATTGGGACCATCGCTGTTCGTTATTGTAATGAATCTTTGTCTTAATGGTTTACAGTCAGAAGTTAAGTAGTTTGCAGGGGACATAATGCTAGATAACAGGAACAAAACGGGAGAACGCTGTGAACAGTTGGGATGAAGTGGACAGGATATCTAGCTGAGTAGTTCAACACGGAATGAAATGCATAGATACACAGAAAAAAAAAAATTGTTTATGATTATATGACGGGGAGGGAATTACCTGAAATTTAATTATCCTGCCAATACATTTGAAAATAAATTCAATTGGGTCGGATTCATCGGACAGATAATAGGATCCCAAATCACTCCAGGCAAATGCCGGGATGCGTCCTTCAAAAGGCCATGGCCGAATTCCTTCCCAGTTCCTTGCCCCCCCATCCTTTCCCGTCTCTAAAAGACCTCGATGTTAGAGAGACGTTAAGCAGATAAAAAAAAGATAATAGGAAAATTTTTCAAAGTCGTTTTCATTTCTTAGAGAGAATGATGAGGCGTTGTACCAGAGAAGTAAAGGAATCGGGTTACAAAACTTTAGCGATACCATTGCTTGAATATAATAGTTTAAAATGGGACTCACGTTTTGTATATCAAATACAGGAGCTGCAGGGGGTACCTGGAAATCAGTAACTGATACGATAAAGGAGCTGAAATGGAAAACAGGAGGAGGGTGAAGAGAGAGCTTGAAGTGTAAAAGACATATATTGGTGATGAGATATGGAAAAATATTGGTAGAAGAAATTAAAGAAGTGCATGGAAGGGAAAAGATATTACTCGGTTTCAGGTATAAGATAGTCAGAAAGTTTTTTTTTTTTTAGGTTATGGAGTCATGGTCGGAGTAAAAAACTAAGGGAAGTGAGGAATTACTTACCGAAAACGGGAAAAGAATTTAAAAGTAAAATTTGTAAAGGGGACATTAGGCGAGTAAAAAAAGGGGGGAAATGGGTATGTAGGGATATTTCCATCGTAATTAAATTAAATCAATAATAATTACTCACGGAAGTGTTCTGTTGTTGTCCATTATTTTAGCTAATTTGCTGTTTCCAGGATTAAGCCTCTTACATACCACTCTTCTTGCAGTTCTATTTTAATTCTATTTACTAATTAGAAATTATTAATAATGTTCGGGTGTTAGGTTCATTGCAGAAGACATAATTTTAAACAAGCTTAAAACGAAAGAGTATTATGTACAGCTACACAGAGATGTTGGCAGGAAATTTATTTGTGAATGTCTGGAATGAATGTAAATATCAGAATGAGTTAGTTTACTAAGTGCACTAAAGATTCTGTATCATTATATGATTGATAGGTAATTGCTTGTTTAAGTAAAATAAATAGGTTTGGTCTTAAGACTTGATGACACAGTTTGCAGTTGCCAAGCATCCCTTCTCCATCGTGGCTGGGCCTAGAGTTTAAAGTAACTCAGAACCACGCGGAGTGATATTAACAAAGTAAAACTTACAAAATGCCTAGCCTTTGTTGAATTTAAATACAGAACCAGGAATTCTCAAAATCAGAACTGCAACCACTAATTTACTTCTTGCTGGTTTGAAGTGCAAATATCGTATAATATCTGTTGATAATAGTCTCAATGGATGTGGTAGGAAGAAGATTTAAAGTTAGAGAGGTTGATAAGGGTAGGTAAAGGGGAAGTGAAGGTTCTGAGTATGAAACGCTTGCTTGAGCGTGATCGAATGTATGCCACCCATATTATGGTGTCGAACACTGGAGTTGGAGGGTGTGCAAAGAAGAGCAGCTAGATTTGTTTGTGGAAATTATCGCAGGAACCAGTGATATGATAAAGGAGCTGGATTCAGGAGAACGCTGAAGAGAGTGCTGGTAATGTACAGGTGCTCCAACGACTGCTTAGAAATTCAGCGCGATTTGGATACTATTTCCGATTGGTGCCGTAAATGGCAGCTTACACTTAATTGTAAAAACTGCAAGGCAATGCGAATAAGTAACAAAAAGAATCAGTTCGCTCACGAGTACAAAAACAATTCAGCTGTTGACACGGTTGATTCCCTGAAGTATGCGCGGGTTTAGGATTGGTGCTTAGCACCATCTGCCACCCAGAATGTTTGTGATTTGCAGAGTATGGATGTAGATGTAGATATGTTGGTGATGGGCTTGAAAGATATTGGTCGAAGAATAAGGAATAGTGAATGGAAGAGAGATGACCATGACAACAAGCTGGCACTGAATTTCATGCATAAGGGAATGGGAAATTTTTCTTTTGTAGGTAAGGGTGTCAGGTATTGGAACAAATTACCAAGTGAAGTGATGAATAGTTTACCAAAAATGCTGTAAGAATTTAAAATTAGAATTAGTAAATCATAATAGTAGATGGGGGAGGAATTTAACACTTAAATTAAATAATAAAAATAAAATAAAAAAGGGATAATTGGATGACTATGGGAATTGCTACCGGAGCGTGTGCTCCACTGCCAATAAATTATTAATATTTATAATCAGGGGCTGGAATAAGTTATGGGGCGTATTGCGAAACAATTTACCTCAAACAGTGAGAGAAATAGAATTAGAAAGTCTTGTAATTCAAAAAGTGATTTTGTTGATTCCAAGGTTCACACCTCACCGCAATTAATGAATAGCAACAATAAATTTTCAGTTGCTGTCTTGGAATACATTTTGCAAATTATTTTAAACAGTAGAAATGAGTTTCCTTTATTCCTTATGCAGCAAATTCAGAAACATCATTCACGAGGAGTCTGTATGAATAATTACAGCCACATTTGCAGTTTGAGAGGTTTAGGCTTTAATTTTGAAAATTATAGATACCTGGTTTAAATTCGGGCGTGGGCAGGCATTTTGTATTAGCTACGTTTTGTTCGTGGCAGGTACAATAGAACGATCCGTAGTTCCAATTCCGTGTTAAAATTAGTGCAGAAAGACAGAGGCAACTTCAAATGTCTTAAAATCGTAAGGCCAAACGAATTTATGTTTCTTTAATAATCAGTACATACATACATTCAGGGGTGGATCCAAGGGGGGGTGCTAGGGGGCTCAAGCCCCCCCCAAAAAGTATCTAGGTCCATCCCCGACATTGGAGACCTTTTTTTTTTAGCTCTACGGATTTGAGGCCCGAGTAGGCTGTAAAGACTACCCCATGGCCGACTCAAGACCCCCCCCCCCCCAAAAACCAAAAATCCACTGAAGGCAAGCTCGCTGAACCAAAATTCACTCAAGCCAAGCCCCCCCCCAAACCAAAGTTCGCTCAAGCCCCCCTCCCAAAAAAAAATCCTGGATCCGCTCCTGCATACATTCACGTAATGCCAACGGTCAAGTAGACATGTTAACGCATACAACACCACCTTGAATAACTATCTTAAACACAACACTAGTCATTAACTAATGTACAGACAGGAATAAAAATGTATGTACATTTTTTTACTAAACGTCTTCTCACATATTATATAAATAACAGTTTAAATTATAACAGCATTAGACATAACAGAACCAGGCTAAATCATTCACATCTTTTTTGTTCCCTCCAGTGTTATTTTTTGACACCACATAGAGGATTAAAAGAGTAAGCAATTGCTCTCTCGCAAAATATAGATGTAACAGTTTTAATTCTGGCAGCTTTTTATACGAACAGAAACTATTGAATTGCACGCCAACAATTTCTTCCCTCGAGAGCTTTCATTTTTCGAAACCACAGATGCCTAATCAAGTAATACATGTTTTGTATTGAAGAAAGTCTTCAAGTAACAAGCTATGTAGCATATATGAATGATTTAGATTTACTAATATTAGTGTCAAGAGTAATCCGAACACTTTGGTAGGATTTTCACCATCTAAGGAACTCGAAAAGTAATACTGTGCATAACTAGCACAACACTGCACTGCACTGTGTATTTTATTACGAATGGCAGTGTTGTGTTAATTAATACTGGAATAAATAACAAGATAAAAATGAATTGCGATTCAAGGGGAAGTAAAATCACTGCTGCTGAGAATGAGCATAAATATATGCAATAGACAAAAAAAAGTAGATTATAATTTATGTAAGAATTCCAATCTATAAATTGTAACATATATACAAAATTAACAGGAAAAACCGCTGAAGATGGTTCTGCGAAAGAAGTAAAACACGTTCGGAAAGTTAATAAATGAACAAACATTCCATTGCTTGGGCAGTATTTATTTATCGACTGTGCATTAACTTCGATGCTTCTTTTCTAGACTTCCAATAGCTCTTTATCTTTTCTATTTACTGTTTTCTCCTTTCTTGGGTCCAAATGTTATTACTGGGGTTTGGATCTTTAGGACGAGTCATATTTTTTTCCTGCCTTCTTTTTGAGCTGTAATGCTGAATTAAACACTCATTGAACGTTTCCGATTGATTTTTAATGTATTTTATGTAGGATATAAATGCATATTCATGCCATTTTCCTAGTTGTGGTGATATTACAATAATATTTATGGTCATATTTTGAGGAAAAATCTGTTAATTTTTAATAATGCCGGGAATTCACTCTTAGTTATAGATACGAAAATATATGATTTTTCTCATAACTGTACTCCTATTATACATTGGAGGAAAAAAACAAAACTAATTGCCCCTGAATTTGTCAGAATTTACCAGTCAAGAATTAAGGTTATATATTATGGTACGTAATTAGAAATGATGAATAATTTACCGAAAACTTTGAAAGAATTTAAAGATAAAATTTGTAGAGGGCAAATGTAGGTAGGTGCAGGATAGGGGGAAGATGGGTGTGTAGGAAAATTGCGACCGGAGCCTGTGCTCCATTGCAATTAAATTAAATTAAATTAAACGTAATGTTCTGCCCGCCTTTTGATATCAACAATGCAAGCATCAGTTTGGCTGTGTCGATCCGCGTCAATCAATGTCTCATTATCGCCAATACTTTTGAAAATAATTCTTAGTCAGTGTTAAATCTCCAGTGGATCAATGAGTACCGCCATACCTAAAAGAAAAAGCAGAAAGTGCTGGGTTACGGAATTAGGTAAAGGAATTTGGAGAGGAGTATTGGTCATATTTTGTTATTTTTAGGTCATATTTACCCTTTTTTAAGGTCATATTTGCCTGCATATTTCTTTATTTTTTGGTCATAAAGATGCGAACCCTAGTTATTACCTTTCCTCTCCTTCTTCTCCTGGAAACCTATGAACTTATGTATCAATAATCTGAAAGTTACTCTGTCTTGTACTATATGTTCTGTTATTCCGATCTCTATCATATCTTTATTTGGTCCTTGGATCCACTGGTTGCTATTCTTACTCTTGTAAACGTGCCTGAAAATTCTTTTTGAAAGTCTGCTGTTATCTTTTCCCATTATGTGACCGAATATCTGATTCTCATCTTTCCGGTCGTGTCCGACATCCTTCAATTTTCTTATTCCTTGTATATATCTTTATTCCTCCGGTGTCTAACTCTCCATTTCCGTTTTCAGTGGTTTCCAGATTTTCCTATCTCTTCTATTCCTGCCATTTTCATTGAGAAATGCAAACGGGAGTCTTAAATCACAATGTTTTTCAGAAATGTAGGTACTGGAAAATTTATTGAAAAAGGTATTACTTGTACATTTATAATTATAATAACATGTTCTTTGTTTTAGCAAACTTGTACAATGTTATCTTGTGGCTACTCACAAACTGGCTAGAATATTTTGTGTTAGTGAGTGTGTGTGCGTACAGACTATTTTGACTTATCCCATGACATTTGCACTTTGTACTATATATGATGCTAAGGAACAAATAATACAAATACAAAAATGCGCTCTGGGGCGTAGAGACACTCTGGTTTGATTACTGCATTGTAGTGTTTTAGTTTTCCTCGAGATATTCTTCTTATTGTATACTTCTTTGGTCAGTTTGTATACTTCTTGATCTTGATCTGTTTGCTTCCTTATCAAACCCACATATCTGAAATACTTCACCTAGATATTTAAGATGATTTTTACTTTCTCTGCGTTTGGTACTGTGGGTGAATTCCCAACATTGGTCATTTTACGATTTTTTTAAAAAAATTAGAATGTTGATTTGCTCGAACGCAGTTTCTATACTTCCAAAGAGATCTGGTGAATCAGAGTGAAGGCTAAACATATAAGCAAATAATCAACTCCTTACATAATTGAATCAGTTACAGACTTTCGTACTTCCATTTATTATGGATAAAGTGAAGAAGGCTAAACAGTTTACACCATCTCCTTTGTGCTTCCAATTTGCACTAATGTTTCTGTAATTCTTCAAACTCCATTTCATAGTTTTTCCCGAAATTCTCTAGTGAAATGTTTTTGTTATTATTGTTTGGCCTACTACCATGGGCGCATCCAGTGAGGGGCAGGGGAGGGGGGGTGTTGCCCCCCCTCCCCTAGAAGAAAAATCAAGTTGCCTTCAGTACGCTTCGACGAGTGCACAATATAGACCCCAGGGTGATGGTTATACGGTGCAAAAGAAGTGATTTTTCTACGTGATTATTTCATACAGAATAATTTAATTGCTTGTTATTTTGTATTACAATTTAAATCAATGTTCAACTCAGAATGCCTGGTAATGATTAAGAAATTTGAGATTAAGGAGTTTGAAAAAAAAAGAGAGGAAAATCCAAGGACCAGTAAAGGAAAGAGACAGTACCTGGTGGAAGATGAGAAAATAAGATATATATAGGTATGCAGACAAAATTACAGACACATTGCACTAGAGAACGCTGAAATGTTATGGTCACTTTATGAAAATGAGTGAGAGCAGGTGGACAAAATAATTTTCGACTGTAGCACTAAATTAATGGTGACAACAAATTGAGTTGAGGTGACGAGAAAAGATATGGAAAAAGTTGAGATCCATTCAGATGAGACAGAATCGAAGAGTGTTTCAAACTAAAATTGATAAATTTAAGGAATTTTAGGAACGACGTATAAAGGTCAAGACAACCTGATCAGAAGAAAGGAGGAGGAACAATAATGAAAGAATGAAAAAATTCTGGGAAGATAAGGATAGGCGAACCAGTTGCTTCCTGCAGTCCAAAGTACCGTAGGCCGAAATCGAAGAAGAAGAATTAAATCATTGAAAACTAATGACTCTTCTAGTAGAAAAAATTGAAAATTATTTTACTGAAAAATATTATTATTATTGGCAATTTCTCCCAATAAATGGAAGACGGTAAGCAAATGGCCGAATCAAGTTATCTTCGAGTTCTTCTTACTGTTCCAATAGGCTTTCATTCTTTCCTAGAAAGCTTGTTTGCATTCTTCCGACCACTTTGGTCTGTATTGTTTGTGTTTTGGTTGCTCAGTTATAACTTCCCATTTGTCTACTTTGTGTCTGAAGGTGTCTCTTTCTAAGATGTCTGTTACTCCTATGCTTGCACTTTTAAGATCCATCCGAATTTCATTCAGGCAAGGTGTTGGATTTTTAAGTGAATTTACATAATCTATTATCTTTTTTGTCAATCGACTTTCTGGTAATCTCTTAAGGTGACCAAAGAATTTCATTCGCCTTTTCTTGATGTCAATTTCGATGTTTGAAAACTTTTCTGTTGTTTTGATTGATTGTAGTCTGTAACCATCTTTAATGAGTCTTGCTCCTAGAATTTTTCTAATGATCTTTCTCTCTACTTTTTTAATTTCTTCAAGATCATGTTTTCTGTTAAGTGTTAATGTTTCACTTGCATAGAGGACTGTTGGTTTTATGACTGTGTTGTAATGCCGAATTTTCGTCTGTCTTGGCATAGATTTTTTGTTGTAGAGATTTTGGTCTAACCCTAATGCTTTTTTTTTTTTTACTTTTTGGAGGCGATTTTGCTGTGAGATTTTCTCAAAGCCTGTAGGTTCGTTGCATTCTACGAGGTATTTAAAGTATGGGACCCTGTTGATTTTCCGTATTTTGTTCTCAAACTTGCTATTTCTGTCTTTGAACATATGAATTCAGTTTTCCCGAATGAGATTTGTAATCCTACATTTTCCGCACATTCTTTGAGTGTCTCAAGCTGTTTGCTGGCAGTCTCTTCATCTTCTGCTAGTATCGCCAAATCATCCGCAAAAGCGAGGTGTGGTATATAGAGGCTGTTTTTGAGAAAGTCAAATGGAATTAATTTCCAAAACTTACACTTCTTGAGTTCTTACTCCCATTCTTCCATAATTATTATTATTATGTGGAAATCGATAAACGTTCTACCTTTCTTACGCAACATCGGCTGTAACATGAAATAAAAAATTAATGTTTGTATGAATAGTGAGACGGTAAAATATTATGTCATTTCTTAATACCATTGTAGAATAGTAGGCATAACTTGAAATAAACTTTAATTTTTGTATGAATACTGGGGCAGTAAAATATTCTGTCATTTCTTAATGCGTTAATAGAATAGTATAGATTACACGTAATTTGCATTTCGGTTATACAAGTTATGACGAGCATCAGTGTAATACTACGATAAAGTATAATCTTTTAGCGTGTAGCAGGTTTCGTCGTCAAGTCCCCGCTTTCTCAGTGTAACTGAATCGCGCTATCCCCAGCGAGCAACCCCCCGAAGAAGCGAGCGACTATGCGCCAGGTGCGACTGGGGCAATCGCTGCCAAAGAACGGCGTGCCCCTGGGACGCATTCATCCCGGGTCACTCGCTCGTGGTTGCCTACGCTGGTAGGAGATAAAATACACGTAGCATGCGCGCCTTTCACCAGCACGGGCTGCCAAATGCGGCTCACTGGCTCGCAACGAGCAGCTCTAGACTCGCGGCGCTGATTCGCAAAGACCGTCACTGTTAAGACCATGGCGCTAACCAATTACATAACTTCAGCGACGAAGTCTTTGGTGAAAGCATGTCAAGATGCCTGCGCAGAGCATTTACTCGTGTATTTAACTGCCAAAAAACCTTGATATTTGCGATAAATAAAAAATAACAAAATATTACGCAAAGGAGGATAGCATCTTCAACAATATTTTGGTCGTACGCTATATCACTTTAATATTGATGTATCCTTTCCGTGCGGCAGTTTTTTTTTTACATTTTTAAATATTTTTAAAGTATCAATCTTAACGGAACCTGTGGTTAGGTTTAAACGCAATCTGGTCCAGAATTCAGCTGACATTCTGTAGTATAGCATCAAGATTCAGGAGCTTAATTTATATTGCCTTCGCGAGCCCATGTTCATGTTGTCATTACTTTACCGGAAATAAACTAATTGCACGCGCACCGCAATGTATGTAGCCAGGAACAAAATTATATTTATTTCTAACAATATTGCTGACCTCATTACAAAATTCCGACTGAATCGGTACCTGTAGTATTTCCAAAAATTTTATTAAAAAATTAAGATACGTGTCGTCGCTTCAAAAATAAAAAGTTTTTGACCTGATTTGCTTTGAAATTTCTTGAATAAAAAGTCAGCTATTCATCAATAATTCAGTTGAAGGATAATAATAATGTTTAAAAATACTACGTAAATTATTGAACTAATCTAATACGCCTTTGATAGAAAATCAATGTCTTGATTGAAATGTCTAATGTGACTAATTATCATTTTAATTTTTCACCTAATCAGAATCCAAACTTTCACAAAATACAGAAACCACTCATGAGTTCCTCGATCGGGCTATGAATATTAAAAGTTCTTCATTTCGCATGCCGGAAGTAGCGAATCATGTTTCATCCTGTCCTATAAATAGCTGCATACCTACAACAGACATGATAAATCAGTAATGACATCATACTGTTTTGCAACGGAAGTAGGAGAAGGGGGGGGGGGGAGGTAGGAGAAGACAACTGCGTAACGACCTTGGCAGTGTTATCGTGTACGGTGTAATCGGCGAAAATGGTAGCAAGTTAACATCTTTGGGATCGTGATGCTATCTGTGTATCGAAGAATGACGGAAATTTTGTGAATTGAAAACAAATAACCATTTTCAGTCTTCGAGAAATATCTCACAAAAAAGAATCGCAACGAGATAATTCTAGACTAGAGCATTTATCCCCCCCCCCCCCTTTTAGTTTCTGATGCAACTAACTAAAATAAACATATCAGATAATTTTACGGTTTGCAGGTAGCATTACATTACGCAATATTTCGAAGACAGTAATGATATTGTTTCTTTAAATTTGCTGTATGATCTATCTGCCGATACTAAAGAAATAAGCTAAACATCAGTTGGGCAATAAGGTCTCGTTTCGGCAATTTTTTCGCCTAGCGGCTACCGGCAGCACTAAACGATAACCGCGAACTTCAACGTAATAGATAATTGTACATTCCCTCCATTGCGCCTTTGTGGAAGTAATGAGGGCAAGGTGTAAATTATCTACGATTTATCTGTCTTGTTTGTGTGCTGTCCCAAAAGTACTGTTGGTGCATTATTTTGACAGTTATTTCTCTGAGAGGTAAACCCATTTAAAATACTTGATTGAAGATCTAACAAACAATTTCATTGATTCAAACATAGAAAACTGGCAGTCTATTGTTTACCAGATACTTTTTACTGTTTTGTATTGTGTATTAAGGAAATTGTTATTCATTGAACAAGCTGAATACAGAATGAATTAAAGGATATTGCATTATTTGTTTCACCTTTTCTCCCTTCAACCTACCAAACATGGAAGTTTTTAAAAGTTTTCCCGCCAACAAAAATATTACACAATAGCATACTAGTTCATATAACATTCTCCACAAATTTCCTCTCAGTAGGCATACAAATTACACATTCACAATACTAAAAAAAAAGGTAATGCAGCTTGACCAACTTACAACAGAAATACAAATAGAACATTTAGGTATTTCTATTGAAAAAAAAATCCGAGGCTCATCAAGAGAGCAATCAACCTTCTCACAATTCTTAGATTGATCCCATTCTTTGCTATAAAAAGAGCTGCTAAAATAATGTGTATCACAGGTAGTGTATAACCCACATAAAAAATTAAATCTTCACAGCATTATTACCTCAGCCAAAAAATTTGTTCTCCATCCTGTTTGATTCTATCACACAGTTACTTTTTCAATACTTTAGGTTACTTTATTTCTGTTTAACTTTTACTCAAATTATTATTCAACAAGTTCTATTTTCTTTTATAATCAGGATGTTAAAATTAATTTCTTTAATATTCTTCCAAAACAAGCATCAATTTTTCCATGTCACACTTTTGACAATAAATAATCCACCTTTGATAAAATTTCACAGATTGTTCAACTGAAAACAAATTTGGCAATATTTCGTTTTTCAAACCTGAAGATCAGATAGCTTGAGGTAGCACAAATGTGAAGATATTTGCTAAGGACATATTTACATAAGAATAAACTTTTTTACTTTATGCTCTGCGAGCTTTTGTCACTTCTGAAATTTTCTGAATTAGATCAACAATTACACCGTACAGGAGAAAAGTAAAGAACACAGAAGGGGATGAGAAAATGAAATAAAACTTCATGGGTTGAGAGGGTATGTGATGTTATTTCGTTGATTACAAAATCTAGTGAAATTTATGAAGAACTTTGCAGACAGATCAGTATGATGTTGCATCCCCCTGCCCTGGATGCATGCACTGATTCGATTGGGAAGGGTGCCATAAAGCGGTTGTATCCTCTCTTGAGGCCACCTGACCCACAACTATTGTAAATGGTCCCACACATTTTCTATCGAGGAGATCTGAGAACCATGGGAATACCTCAGCGTCACACAGACAGTTCACAGACACACATGCCATGCATGGATGAGCACTGTCCTGTTGAAAAATGGCACCACAATACTGTCATAAGAGAGATAATTACATGAGCCGTGCCATACCGTTGGGCTGTCAGATTTCCCTCAATCACTACCAGCCATTACCTGAAGTCATACCCGGTTGCTCCCCACACCATGACACCAGGGGCAACACTGCTATGCATTTTCAAAACATTGGAAGAATGGGACATCTTCCCAAGTCACCACCATACTCATTGAAGATGATCATCCAAGGTAGTGTAGAACTGAGATTCATCACTGAACTCAATGGCATCAAATGACCATTGTCGACGAGTATGGCAGTGACCTGTTAAGAGATCCTTTTCTTCCAATGTTTTGGAGAGGCACGGTGATCTTACTTCTAGTGTCACAGTGTGAGGAGAGATGGGGTATGACTTCATTAGACGGTTGGTAGTGATTGAGGGAACTCTGATGGCATAATGGTACATGTATATGCTGCATCTTCTCGTGATACTCTCATGCGACAGTATTGTAGGGACATTTTTAAACGGATCAATGCTCGTCCACATACAGCCCATCTACGAACTGCCTGTGTGATTTTGAGGTAACCCCGTGGCCAGCAAGACCTCCAGCTCTATCTCCAACATAACGTGTGGGACCAGCTCGGACATCAACTCCATCCCACTGCCAATATCCAGGGTATCAAGGACCAGTTACAACACTTGTGGGCTAGCTTGCTAGGGATTGGATACAACAGCTTTATGATATCCTTCCAAAATGAATCAGTATATACATCCATACCAGAGGAGGTGCAATGTCATACTGACAAGTGGATTCATACCACCAAGTTCTTTGTAAATTTGAATAGATTTTGTAATCAGCGAAATAACATCACATACCCTCTCAGTCCATGAAGTTTCTTTCGTTTCCTCCTACTCTCCTGCTTGACTTATTTTGTCAGGTGGTGAATATGGATACAAAAGATGACATTTTCCTCTTTGGTATCAAACTAAGAAAATTTGTACCACAAAAATATGATATTCCATAGAAAACATCTGTAGGGAGAACCTATTTACATCTAGTAAAAGTAAGGACAAGTTTCTAAAATCATTGTAAGGAGTGGAATTAATAAATTACACTTTTATTTGTACAATATAACAATTTATTCAATTTTACATTCATATGTCTGTAAGATAATCTGGTAGCAATACATATGTTTGTAATAAAGATAAGTTTAGCTTTTATATCTGAAACTCAAGTACTCCAGTTCTTTTAGCAACTCGTTATAATTTTATACAGAGCGAATCTGATTTGGTAGACATAAAAAAAAGGCGAAGAAAGCATACATTTCACTTTTAATCTATTTTAAACTATACTTCAGTAGAGGAAACAAATACAAAATAACAGTTTTCAATTTGTTCATTTAAATATTACACTCTGTCAGTAGTAAGGTACAAGACAGTCAATGTTTGTGAATAACGTCTGCTACTGCAAAAGTCATGAACAACACTTTGCTCTTTTGTAAAACTAGAATCCCTTTGAGTAAAGCCACTCTTCCACAGGCAAATACACATCACCCTTGATTTTAATAAAACGACACACCTCGTGAACCATTGTTACAGCAGGCTTTTTAGTCACAGATTCTACATGTTTTCGCAATTCTCGTTCCAGCATCTGGAATAAAATCAACAAAACAATCTCTCCAATGTCATATAATGGGAAAAAACTATAAATTAGTATCATGCATTTGTTATCAAAGCGATTAAACCAATAATAATAATAACTGGCAGGAAAATACTTCGAGACAGTGAAACTAAGGAAGGACAGGGCGACAACGTGATCTGACGTTATCAAGTGTCTCATATACTTGCAAGAATAGAATTCAATGCCAAAAATTGCATTACCTATGATCATCTTTTTTGTGTTCAGTGTTCCCAGCCACCATCTTCTACGGTAAGTGTTGGGTTTTATTCCCCTATCCTTCCTTAGTCCCATTAAACTGACACTATTAAATAAGATTAGTTAAGCCTAATACCTCTGCCTGTTTCTGAAAGTTGACATTTTAATATTCAGTATTACTGATAGAATTGGAGTGTTATTTAAGGTTCTCTTTTTTCCCCACCAAAAAACTAAACAGATATACTGCTTCACAGATTCACATAGTCGAACCGACATTCTGACAAATTCATATCCTGCAGAAAAATCCTGATACAATTTTCTACAGAAAACAATTGGAACTAGGGGAAATATGGAGTGAAAAATATGAAGAAAAATGTCTATCTTAATTAACAAGTAAGCTCTCTGCTTAACCCTTTCCTACCGGCTATTGGAAAAAAAGGGAAATTTGTAATTTCAATTATATATTTGTATAAAGGTACTTGAAATTAAACACACATATTTTTTTCAATTTTTTTTTGGAACTCTAAGTGCTAATTACTAAGCCGGTACTTATAAGTACCGTCAGGGACTTTGTGTATCACATGATGTACAGAAATAGCAATTGAAATCAATTATGTTCATATTGGTATGAAATATTTGCCTCACGATATTAAAAAAATAAAATATTTTTGCTCATGTAGACACAAACGACATTGTAGTGCAACATTTGGAATGATGTTTTTACTGTATTTTCTTCGTTCTACATACTTCACATCTTCATCAGATGTTTACAATTTAGGGACAGTTTCCAAATCTTACATTGTATTCATAGTAATGTACCACTTGTTTTTTTTGGTCTGTATGCTGAAAACGTAGAAAATTAATTTTTCGGCAATTTCACGCAGAAATTTAAAAATAAATGTTGTCATTGTCTGATTTAATCATACAGCAATACATCAACAGGCTTATCAATGCAGTGGACACTGGTATTGTCGAATTATATGGTGGTAAATACAGTGGTACTTATAAGTACCGTCAGGGGGGAAAGGGTTAATTCTCGGCCAACAAAAAAGTAAGTAATTCCTTCATATACTGAAATCCTAAAGGAGTGACTGGCATCTTAACACTGTTTGACACACCAGCAACCTGTACATCTGACTACAGAAAGATATACTTGATGTGTCATTTTAGATCCAAGGGGAGGAAAGAGGTAAGTTTAATGTATCAAACTGCAGGAATTGATTGAAATGGTTCCTATAAATGACTGAGTCATCTGAACCAGTCTGCTCTATTCATTAAATATTACAAACTAATGTGGTTGTAATTTTTCTACTCAGGGATTTATGGTTCATCAACAAGTTTTCTAGAAATGGAATTTGAGGGTGTTGGCAAGCAGTGGATATACGCTATTTCCAGAAATAATTCCAGAGCAATTCTGGAAACTATGTAAAACTTGGATTTGCACTTTGGTTCACCTGGGCCAAGCTCAACTTACTCATCAAAATTAATCAGACAGCACAAAGTCATTAAATAAACACACTAATAAGCAAATACTGCCATCATAATTTTTTCCAGTTTTACAACTCAGTGATGTCAACTTCATTACAACAGGGTGGATTAGGAACAGGAATGGATTCAGCCATGGCCACAGAAGGACCCATTTCAGCATTCGTCTTGAATGATTTTGGGTAACCAAGGAAAACCAAAATCTGAGTAGTTGAATGAGGTTTCAAATCAATGTCCAGAGAATGCAAGGCTCAAGAGATTTATGGGTTTGGTCTCTCCAAGATTCTTTCTCTACTACTTGCCTCCATTCAACTCCTTTGGTCTCTACGTACTTTGTGCCTGGTCCATCCATCATATCTGTCCACCCATCTTCCAATAGGTCTCCTTCCATTCTCTTTTTTCAGGAGTGCTGACTTTGGCATTCACTCCTCCTCCATTCTCACGCCATACCACAGGCACTGCAATCTTTTCTTTGTTCGTGTCTCTTCCAATGTTTCAACCATTAATATTTTTCCTCTGAACTGTGCAGTTTATGAGCCAGAGATTGGGGACGATTCTATTACTTGCCTAGGTGATAGTGGGGAAACTAAAATCAGGATGACCAGTGTGTGGGGAACAGGACTCAATCCTGGTGCCATTGTACCTCCATGAGCCATCATGGTGGCGTCTTACCATGCAAAGTCAGACTGGTGGGTCTATTTGTATTTTGTTATTATTATTAGTCTTTATGGCTCATCACTGCACAGTATTTAGACACAGGAGAGGATCGAGGGCAAGAAATGGGAAGGGATTGTTGTCATGGACTTATGAAGAAATTACCTCAGCATGGTTTCAGGAAGCTTGGAAAATTGAAATCAGGAAGGTTAAACCTATCCAAATACCAGATCCAAATATTGAGTGCAAAACCACCTGGTTATGACAATTGTTTGGCTGCAGTACCGGATTAGCTACATAGCAACAGTTGGCAAATGGTATGGGCCCACCTCTTCTAGGGCTCCGCGCCTTCTGGGGGCCCAGTGCCTTCTGGGGAGGGGGGGGGGGAGTTCAGGCCAGATGAGAAACCTTTTTTTTTACCTAAGGTACAATTTTTACTTAATAATCACTATGGTGTAAGACTATTTACAAGTAGTGTTTCCAATTTATTTCTAAATCTGAAAAAAAAACTTAACAACAAGAAAATTTACTACATATATATTAATATTTTTTGGGTTTTTTTACAGTCAAGAATGGGCCTGTAGTTTTTGGCTAATTTAAAATGAATCACATGTACTGTAGACTCAACCCTCACTTTCCTGCCCAAATGGCTAAACGGTAAATTACTTAAGTTATGAATAATGTACAATACAATTTGAAAACTAAACTGTGACACAGGCTACAGTTTTTAAACAATAAGGAATGGGAACGAAATTTGAGATGTTTGACTTCAAGTAACAATTCAGGAAAATTTGTAAAAAGAAGATTACAAATTTGGTATCCTGGTGAAATTCCTCTTACAGGTGCATGCACCGTATGCTACCTTGTCAACATACGACACCTCTTGTCTTAAAGATGGATGATAACAACAACTGAAAATGAAGTTTGTTAGCTGATAGTGCTTACTTTGGAGCCACTTGGAAATAACTGTTGTAATTAAATTGTTGGGGGAGGGGGAAGGTGAGCGTATAGTGACAGTTTGTGCAGTACTGAGTTGGGACGGATAGGAGAGAAGTAGCCAAGAAGGCAGTGCTGGGTCTAGGGGGAGGAAGGGATTCAAACTGTGGCACTTGCCCAGGGTGGCAATTTTAGAGAGCATCAAAATCATGTTTGAAGGGGCGGCAAAGTAAATGGCAATTCCCCCTTTCCCTCCTGGCTCTGTTGCCGTGAATAGCAACCTTCATGGGGAGCGACCAAAATCAAAGAATAGCTCTATACCACCCTGGGTTGCAAGTTCGTATTTGAAGTGGTGGCACTGTCAAGTTTTTGCCCCGACTTAGAGAATATGTAGATTCGGCATTACAAGAAGGATTCAGGAAAAATGATATGATAATGGGAAGATAGACCACTATTAATGATAAGAGGTAGTAATGACATTAAAAAATATAGCTGATTTGTACACAGAGTAAAATGATGACATATGACAACTAGATGAAAATTAAACTGCGGACAGAAAATACAAATAATTAATAAGACGGCTGTAAAACATGGACTGGCCAATCCTTTTACTAACTTCATTCTTTTCTTTAAACCAAAACTGGAAATTATCTGCAAGTGACCTTTGTACAAAGATAATTTCCAAATACATCCTTTTGGACTATTATACAATATAAATTAACATATTATAAATTGGAATAATTTAAAAATTCTCACAAATACCGTACTTTATTCTTCTTGTTATCTGTCACACAAAATAAATGAAAAATTTGCTACGCAATGAATTTTAAGAAGCTGAAAATATAGTAACTAAGCAATTGCAAAAACTTAAATACATACCCAAATATCTCCTTTTATGTTTCGCACAATTGTTCTTTTTCTCTGTCCTCTTATTTCTATACACAGATATACAGGCAACATGTGATTCCTATTTCGCTCCACAAAATATGGTAGTGATGTAGCGGTATCTGAAAGAAACATATGAAATTTGTGATAAGTAATAGCTAAAGCATTACGCCAGTACTGAAAATGTTTTCATAGAGATACAGAACTCTCAATGACAAGTCAGTTCATAGAAACTAAAAGTATAAACATAATGAAGTTTGGGTGTATACATTTGTCAACAGATTTGCACTGCATGGGAGTTCATGGGGAAATTTCCCACTCCCATGCAGTACACACTACATTCCTCTCCTGGTGAGAGGTTTACACCACAAAGTTTTCGTTGTTCTATAATTCTCTGTAGTTTTATGAATCTGTGATGTCCATCATCTGGTTTAACTGAATTTAGTTTAGTTTCGATCAAGATTCAATAGAAAAGTTACAACACTCTTATTTAAATAAATGATAAATATGGATTTAAAAGTAATATTAATGACTTTATTATTATGATATAAACTTTAAAAGGTGTGTTCATCAGCTGCCGCTGATACTTTAGATTAGTCATACTTTTTGTTACATTCAGAGATTGGATATTTCTATAACAGAGAACAAATAAACGCAAATACAATCAGAAACATACGGCATGCTGTCCCCAGTCTCCAGCAGTTACCCGCTCTATAACAACTAAATACCTGGGTAAATGACTGGGGTAGTTTCTAATCATCTACTTTCACTTAATTAATATTGGAAAAACATTTTACAAAACTTAAGTTTACATTAGTGTTATATATATATGCTTGGTCTATATACACAATAACACACTGGAAAGATATGTCAGACTCGCTGAAAATTCCGCACAGTGGTAGTAAGTTACAATGTTCAATGGTATTTGATGAATGACATTTGATGGATGACATTTGATTCTTCAAATAGTATTAAAATATTTTACGGTATTAAAAAGGTTTCAAGATATCAGCTAAATGGAAATTTTATAAATAGCTATTTACCTGACGGAGGCCTCCATCCGGAAGGATATTCAGGTTTCGCTTTTGGTTGCGGTACAGTTTTAGGTTTTAAAAGTCTTTCTACCCATTTCCATTCTTCAGGAGATTTAGAAATTTCAAACCCAGTGTACAGTTCTGGAGGCCCTACAGGTGGGCTAGATCTATAACTTGAATAATTTGACGCAAACACCTAGAAAAACAATACCTAGAATTATATCGCACCAAACACTTTTAGGTTAAATGAGACTTAACAGGCTTTAAAACGCCGTAAAAAGCGGTATGGTGTTTCTTAAGACTTGTTACAATATCTAATAATATCTTATAATCTTACAGTTGTAATAGATAAAGCCACAAAGAGCAATATTTGTAATTATGTTTACGTTTACTTCTTGACGAAGAATTAGTCATATGAATAATTGAATAATACAGTGAAATTACCGTATTAACTGTTAATGAGTTTTCGAGTGTTTTATTATTCACAAGAAATCTATCCCACTTAGCTAATAACACTTTCGGTGACACTAATTTACAGTAGTTTCTAATGCAAATCTTCAGGGCTGCCATATTTGTATTAGGGGTGTTACGCTCGGCGTCGTCATTCGTATTGCTTTAGTACAACATGGATGTAGGGCGCAAGTTGTGCACGACGGCAACGTAAGCGCTTATTTTTCGTGTAAAAGGCTGAGTTTTGAAGTGATTAGTTGATTTTTATGTTTGTTGTTAACTCCATATAACTCTGTACGCCAAGTTAACAAGAAGAAAGTTGTATCTCAACGTGATAACGTTAAATTATTACTTATATGTGTGTCTCGTAGGCTACGTGATTTCCTTCGCATAGGTGGCGCTAAATAGCATGTTACGGGGAAGGTGTCCATGGAGCTTGTTCTATGCTAAGATTTGAAAGCATTTTTCTGAAGAGGAAGCAAAGTGGGCACTTGAATTTTAATATGTCAAATGCTCAAAAAGGTATGTACTTTATATTAATATCAACGATTGTTGTATTTAAAGGATGCTTCTGCTTAAAAATGTCTTCCAAAATATTCCTAAAATTTGGGTATCACTTGCGTTTGTGTTTTGTTTATTTATCCATTGCTGTATTTTGTGATGTCGCGCCCCACTAACTTGTTCTTTGTCATTGACAGATCGCAGATTCATTTAAGTTGTCACCTTAATTGCATTGATAGACAAGAAATGAGTTAATCATCACATGTTTTTTTTATGGGAAAACACTTGCGTCTGTTAAATGCTGTGTACATTACCAACTATTTCCCAGATCTGGTTTGAAGAAATAGCCATTTTCCATTGCATGGCAGTAAAATGCTATGGATGTCTTTCGCATAATTTCTACTTTATGACCGTATTTATGATGACTTCCAAAATTCACTACTGAAGTGTCGCAGTTGAATCAATTTGTTAAGAGATATAGGATTTAATACACGTATACCATATTTTTCAGTTACGCCTATTTGGACCCATTTATTCATAAATGTATTACGCGATGATAAGTTTTAAGCTCATACCATCGATTCAATCTGGTTGTAAAATAAAAATCAAAAAATTTATAATGCGTTTCGTTTTCCTCGGGTCATGTTTTTAGAAGTTTGGTACAGTTTGAATAGTAATTTGCGATATGATTTTTCTTTTTGACGCGTTATCATTTGAAGTTTACCAGAAGATGCGATCAAATCCTGGTCATTAATCAGATTTTAACACCAATTATTTTGACAACTCGTTGCTTAACCTCATTTAAGTTGTGCTAATTATTTGAATTAAAATATTTTTAAAATCGTATCATTGTAAAGTTTTAGCCTTAGAAATGAGATAAAACATTTCTTGTATCTATAAACTACAAGAAATTTGTGAATTAAATTTATCTGAACATAAAAAAAGTGTTAATAGCTGTGAATGTGAGGAAATTCTTAATGGTCAAACAGAATGAATATAATCTAACCAGTCATACTTTGAGCTTATTAAAACCATTTTACAGCAATAAGCCTTAAGTGTAACTGTTTTGTATGTTGAATCAGTACACACTTTTTGTAAAAGAAAAGGAGAAAATTGACAGCGTGTCATAGTTTTTCAGGTTCACAATTAGTTGTATAATTTAAGATTATCTGATCTAAATGGTGTTTAGAAACTCTCTTTATTTCATACAGTTATTGTGTCACATAATTTGAGTGTACGTATTGAAATTTAAGTATTCAATTGTAAAACTGTGATAGGATTACCATATGTTATGAATTATTTTAGTAGTGTCAAGGTCACTTGGAATTTTGACATGGATCACCTGGTTGCCTACCCTGAGCTTGCAGGTCCTCAGCTACAGTTAAGGAATTGCTGCTTGTAGCTGTTTTTCCCAAAATGGAGCTTCAGTATTGTACATACATACATTGATCTGGTTATGTTGTTCGTGATTTGAGGAAGTCTGTTGTGGCTAATAGATTCTGTAATATTGTATTTTCAAGGAACATACTGAAGTGCTATTTGAATTTCCATTAATGTTGTGATCATTAATAGGATCATTTCATACACACATATAAACAGTTTTATAGTCTTACGAATGTTTTGCTGCGGTTATTGTATTTACGTTAGAAATTTTACTTTCAGTATTACTGAACCATAAAATAAGTTACAGCAACATCAAATGAATTATGCTAATATTTATTTACCCTGATGAATTCAAGAGACATAGTTATATCATATAAACTGGAAAACAGAAGTTCTCAGTCCACTCATTCATGTGGAATGGTGATTTTATAATTCTGCTGTGGGAGTTTATGGCTTTGTGATTTTTTTAATGGTACAAACTCTTTGAAGTATGGATTAATTGCTATGGAATGTCATTTTTTTCATGTTCTGCACTCGTATTATACAAATAAGTTGCCACAAATTAAAAATGCTGAAATATTTTTGTGTTGTTCTGATATCAGATACCACAAGTGGTGCAAAATTATGGATTACTGGAGGTGGCAGTTCCACCAAAAATTGACATCGTAATACTGCAGTGGTCAAACGCAAGACTCTGCTAGATATACTTTGGAAGTATGCGTAACGGTTTCTTGCAGGTCCAGGCTGTTACAACCTAATTTCTGCTTGAAAATAATATGTCCTGCGATTGACTACAGCAGTATTATGATGTCATTACTGAATGTTGCTGTAGTGGGATCGTGATCTCCAATAGACCCCAAAATTATTGCAAATCTCTTGAAATGTTGATAACTTTTTTCAGTATAATGCGTTCTTGGTATGTCATGTTCTCTAAAAAGTTACTTAAATTTTATGAATAACACAATATTTGGCATCGCGTCATAAGTGCTATGTCCCGTCATGCGTCACTGACCTGTTGTATCAATAGATGGAATTGATTCTTTTATTGCTTTTGTTGTTTATAAATGTGACATTTCTGGAAAAACATTTGCTGAAGAAAATTTAAGGGATTGTAAGACTTTATCCACCTAGTTCTTCATGTACCCCATATTTTATAGAATGAGATTAAAAATGCCAAAATATGAGTGTGAAGTGCTGCTGTCAGTGCTGCAACATTAATACAGATATCTTGAAATGTTGGTTAAGTCTTCCATTGTAATGTGTTCTTATCATTTCAGCTTCTCTCCATTTTAAAAAATCTCATGAACATAATTTTTTTTAGTAATATCGAGATGGGAATACCGCGGTGGCCTCGTGATTTTTAGCTGCACTTTCTTCTGCTACATGTGTTAAGATGTACTGATAGAGGGAATCATTTGATTTTGTTGCAAAACAAATATGCAATTTCTGAGTGGATGCCACAGAAAGAAATTTACGGCAATATTTTTTCTAATGGCCTGGGCCGCATTTCAACCTTACAAGCACCTCTGTGAGAAAACAGTTTAAGTTGCTATGATCCATAAACCGATGATTGTGGTGTTAAATTTGCAGCACTGGTAGCAGTTGTGAAGCCATCTCTTATTTTGGCATTTTTAATTAAATTTGTGCTAACATTACCATGTGAGTGGGGAACATGAATAACACAGCATATGAAAGCGGCAAATCCAAATCCCAAGAGGTTAATACAATTGTTTGATAAGTGAAGAAAGTCATGCAACCACCGAAATGTATGTATTACTTTGACCAAAAAAATTTTCATGTGGTCCAGGCCACATTTCAACCTGACCACAGCCATTAGGGGAAAGAAAAAAGGTATTTGGGGTGATTGTCCCTGCACAAACAATATTCATGGCATTTTTGCAGTGCTGGATCAACCATCACGTATTTTGACATTTTCAATTTAATTTGTTGTGACTTGTTTGAAATATGTGAGGCGGGGACATCAAGAAGACACTATATCAAAGCAGCTAATTTAAATTTCAAGATGTACACATTGTGCAGGCTTCTTATGCTGTGTGTATCTGCACTCTGCAGTTGACATTGTTATGAATACACCCATGCCTCAAAAGTTTTATACTGCCCAGTTTTATGATTCTTTGGTGTCCATAACGATAAAAACATAAATCTTCTACAACAAAGATAAATTTCATTATGAAACATAAACAGATCAGTATTGAAAACACTGATGTGGGAAATTTCATCAGCCTACATTGGCATCTATGTAGTTGTCAATGTTGCAATATGCTACTTTGTATGTGACATGTTTTCCCAAAGCTACTTGAGGCTATCTTGATGAATTTAATCTTAATCTTCAAAGGCATCTTTCATAAAGTTGTACAGGACTCTGCCTCTTTGCGTTGCATTTTGTCGTTGGTTACAAAATGTTCAATTATTGAGAGTGTATATTGTGGGTATTAAGTATGGTAGACTTTAGCCTCCAGGAAGCAAGTATTCGCAATACTGGACATGTTCGTAAGTGCAATATCGTCTTAAAAATTAGTTCTTTTTTTTATTGGCTTGCTGTCAAGAAGAGGAAAAATGAGCTTGAGGATTCCTTCCTGGTTTCAGGCAGCGCTTAAGTATACCCGATTAATTTTGCCTGATAAACATCACTGAAGCATTCCTATTATGTGCAGGCTTACCAAGTGACCTCTATATCGTAGCAGTTCTCACATCATTCTACAGTTTGTGTTACCTTTGCTGATATACAATTGGTACTATGGCGTTAATGATTCAGTTCTCCACTATTGTGACAATGCTCTCCAATATCTTCCAGAATTTTTATGGCAAATTTGTTTCCGAAAATCATCATTGTTAGTTGCATAGTGTTAATGTATTTTGAAAATCTTGCATTAGAAGACATTCGGATAAAGTAGCAGGTAATATCAAGATGGGGATACTGCTGCGGCCCCGCATAGTAAACATACAGATCACGTGGTAAACGTGACATCATTATGGTCCAGGCTGCATTACAACATAAACTCAAATGATGATCGACTAAATCATATTTTATAAATATGTGTCTCGGTCGTAATGCAGCCTGGACCAAAGTGAAACGTAACCATAACTCACGATATTGCAGATATCCAATTTTGAGATCATATCTATTGCTGTTACTGTGTTGCTGCATGCAGACTGAATATGTCACAATGATGTCATATATACCATGTGATCTGTGTGTTTACTATGCGAGGCCGCAGCTGTATCCCCATCTTGATATTACTCAAAGTAGCTTTCATTTTGTGTAGACATCAATGTTATCAGTCATCCTTTGGAATCATTTGAATTCAACCCTAATGGTCTATACAGCCAGAGAATGGTAGAGAATTGACAATTTGCTGCACTATCTCTGAAAATGTTGTGTAGATGCAACAGTAGAGACATATTTGTTGGCTGTATTGTACTGTTTCCTTTTCCCTGCAGTGCCTTTACTTTTGTTATTTCATTATTCATGGCACTGAATATTTTGTTTACTGTCAGCAGATTTTTACTTTCATACCTGTCCTATTAGTAAGCTAACCAGTCCATCAAAAAACCATTTGGTGCAAAACTTTATTATTTTATTTAATTGTATGAAATGAATTTTTTCTGATGGAACATCCCTTTTTGATACTGCTGAAATATATTTTAATTTCTGATTGATGTTAGATAGCAATTTAAAGTTCTTTAATAAAATTGATTGCATTTTGTTGGAACTCGGGGATGTATCTAATGCTTCTGGGTTTTTTTCCCCCCTAATTAATTTACTGTACTTAAGTACTAGACGGTGCGAAAACTTGACATCGCTACCCCTTCAAACGTGATTCAGACACAGTATCTCCCCTCCCCTTTCCCAGGGCAGTAGCAGAGCTAAAAAAAAAAGAAGATTTGTAACAGTGGAGATAAATTGCAATTTTTTCATATCAGGTCATAGATATTGTGTTGCCACTTTTTTATTTAAAAAAAAAAAAGACTGGAATATTTTCCTTTCTGTGGTTTATTTTTATCAAGAACACACTTCTGCTGAATAACGTCTTAACCCAAATTAAACTACTAATCATACATGTAACTGCTATCAAGCCAACATTACATCTACATCAGTGCTATGCATTTTTGTACATGTCCAAATTTTGGCATAGTTTCTTTCACGGCTTCTGTGTTTTATGCAGAGGAATCTGAAAAGTAAATATTTCACTTTAGGAATTACAACTTTTTTTATATAAAAAAATATGTTCTGTCAACATGAGGATAATAGTCATTCAGTTAAAATTTGTGTGTGATGCTGTTGCTGAGACTGACCAAATGTAACAACTTGCAACAAGAAAACATGAATGTTTTCAAATATGCTGATGTTAAAACGTGTATGTATAATGCTGTGTCTGTTATATTTTATTGGCAGGAAAAAAAAATGCTGCGATTAATGAGATACACTCAGTGTTACACAGTAAACATTAAATTATTTTATTCAAAGTTATGAATTTTTCATAGATTATTCTGAGATCTTTGTTAAGCAAAATACACTTGACATGTGACTGTGTAGTACTTTCTTCAATTGGCATTGAATTATTACTTTTTAACAGCACTTGTACTGATTTGATAAATGTAGTTTTTACTTGCACTCTTTATGTTCCTACTGTTTTGTACTTTTCTTTTACTCTGACAAACATGTACACTTCAGTAACTGCAGTCAAAACTTTGCTATTATCTTTCAGGCATCTTCAGTTGGCCGCTTTTGTATAGATCACATCATAACATTTAACTCCTCAAATTAGCAGACAGAGATCAGTGCTATCTTTCTGAAGTCAAGGTCAGTATCGTTTAATCTGGTAGGTGAAAAAAAATACCGTACATGATACTGCTACATGTCAAATTTTTTTAAAAAAAAAAAAAGTCATGTACAGAGGAGGAATAGCGGATGTGTTGTTAAACTTGGATTTAAATACAGACCAGCTATTTCCCTCCCCACCCTATCACTTACCCCCCCCCACTATTTTTTAAAATAAGTCCAGTATAAACTCCAATATCTTCCTAAGTCCAAGATCAGTTTCCTTGTCTGTCCTTGTTCTATGCTGGAATATTTTCTTGTCATTGAGCTCCGAAATTAATAACTGTTGTCAAAAGTAAAGTTATTGCAAAATTTGGTGGTTCATAGTGTATACAACCACTAATTCCAGACAACCCTCATTTTACGTATCAAATACAGGAGTTGGAGAGGGTGCAAAGAAGGGCTGCTAGATTTGTTTCTGGAAATTATCGCAGAATGCAATCAGTGACGGATATGATAAAGGAGCTGGAATGGGATTCATTGCAAGACAGGAGGAGGATGAGGAGGGTCATGGGAGTGTACAGGGCATATACTGGTGATGAGGCATGGAAAGATATTGCAGTAGGTATGAAAAGTAGTGCATGGAAGGGAAAAGATGACCATGACCACAAGCTGGCACTCGATTTCAGGCACAAGGGTGTAGGAAGATTCTCTTTTTTAGGTAAGGGTGTCAGGGATTGGAATGAGTTACCAAGAGAAACGATGAATAATTTACCGAAAACTTTGAAGGAATTTAAAGAAAAAATTTGTAGAGGGCAAATGTAGGTGGGTGCAGGATAGGGGGAAGATAGCTGTGTAGGGAAATTGCCACCGGAGCCTGTGCTCCATTGCAATTGAATTAAATTAAATTAAATTAAAGCTTAATGGAACTGTTAATTTTGGACTTGAGTAGCACCATTAAATAAAACAAATACTGGACTACAAAGATAATGAAACAAATATCATCATAAAATAGACTCTGTCAAATTTCCTATATGATATGAAATACAGTTATTATTTTTTTTAAATGCACTGCCTAAACTTAGGAGAAGAGAATGAAAATATGTCACTTTCTACCCTCCAACATTCCCCAATACACTGCATTGCCTTCAGCAGGCCACCTATCCTATCTTAAACCACCTTGTGATTCCTTCCCATGCAACAGACCTTGTTTCAAAACACCCAGTATGCATCCAGCCTATTGTAACACAGCCACTGACAAATCCTACTACATTACAGGCCATGCCACATGCAACTACATGTACCATCTCACCTGCCTCCATTGCCAGAGTTCTTATTTCGACCTCACCATGAACCAGTTGTCTGTCAGAATGATAATGGTGACAGCAGAATGCTGGTTTGAATCTCCATCCAGAGTTGAGTTTTCCATGATTCCTAAAATCGCTCCAGGTGAATGCCGGAATTGTTCCTTCAAAGGCCATTGACCAGAATGTCAATGCGTAAAAAGAGAAAAGGAGAGAAAAGAAAATCCCATATGCCCATTGACTGGTAGTGTTCTTCTGGCTCTCTTGAACAGCAGATATCTGATTAAGATGACAGAGAGCATCATCAAAACTTTACTTTTTTGAGACAGGAAATAAATCATTACACAGACAGTTTACTCCAAAAATCGAGATCACTTGGTTGCCGACCGTGCTGGCTCTCACAACTCTTGGGACCTCAATAACTGTTTCATAGGCAGAGCCATCAGCGTTACTCACCGAAACTACGTCCGCATCTGAACTCCAGAGGTAGGTATTGGCCTACCAATACATTCTGGGTACCAGGTTCCTTCTAGGCCACAATATGGGATACCACCTTTCTCACTTTGGTACAACAATCACTTGCTAGTAACATATAATTTCAATTTTTTTATTACTTATCTTTTATATTTTAGTAATCTTTCACTTCTTTTACATTTCCTTTTTTTTTTTTTTTAAATCTTTACTTTATCCATAATAAATGTCTGTAACTGTTTTCAGTTGACATGTAAGCAAATAATTTTACTGTGACGTGTTTTGAGAACTCATTCCCATTTTCAAAAGTAATAATGTACTAATATTTCATTTGAAAATGGGAATGAGTTCTCGAAACACGTTGCACAAAGTGTAATAAAACGCGAGTCAGTCGTGTCTTGTCCTTGCAAGTGTGATTTAACCTGATGAAGGCAACGATGGCAGTTGCCGAAACGTCGTTAAAAGATCCAAATAAATATATTAACTGGCAGAAAACCCGAGAGTTATTTATATCATCAAAAGTAACTGTGTTGCGGTAAAATTATTTACTTACATGTCAATTTCCTTTTTTTTATTTAAATGAATTTCCTTCCAGAGATTAATATTTCCACTGATGTTGTTTTTGTTCCCTGAACGTCTCCATTCTGATTGTAACTGTTGAAACTATGTTTCATGTAGTTGTGTTGGCTGCAGATGACTGCTAGAGTTCAGACACACATTTATAATTTTGTAGCTCGAATGTGTTTTTGTAGTGTTTTTTGTCTCGGCTGTCCTCCTTTCAACTTTAGCAATTAATGGGTGATTTTATTTTTCCTTTCCATACTAAATAAGTATACATTACAAAAGGATATAGATGTATGGTAAAGTGCAGAAGGTGAATGCAGTGAAAGATACAGGTGTAGAATAATGTCACATCTTATAGTATCCCCCAGCTGTCATCGTTCAAGGACAACATAGGGCCTCGCAGTTGGAACTGTGAAGTAACTGCGAATTTGGGAGGAACTGTTAAATAAGAATGAGGTTGGTGAATGTATGGTGTCAAAGGATATCGAATATGGAAATTTTAAATATGTTGTAGGAATAGTTATTGTTGCAGGTGAGACCCTCATTTCATGTTCCTTGAAAGCATACATGAAAGCTGTTTATATAGAGGAAATTTGTTTTTACCAATCAGTCACCACTCACAACAGATAATGTATAATGGTAGGGCTGCACTAGAAAACGACACTTTTTTCAGAGGAATTGAAATATGAGAACATTGTGGTACATGTTCACTTAAAATATTCACCACTTTCCACATAACTTTCTGAAACCTGCGTAGAGTTCCTTACTCTTTCAAAAGCCATGCTGTAACCTCTAACCTATGCAATATTTCCTGCATTTGTAAATTCTTTTCATCTGCCATTTCCTTCACAGCCATTGCCCTACTTCGATATGGTTGCCTCACATCTCTGTCAATCAGTTGTCCATAGACAAGTGTCATCTGGGTGGTCCTTACAAATAAGCTAGGTCACCCAGTCCGTTTTAATGCCAGTATTTACATTACTTGTAACCTCTACTTATCGTTCACTGCTAAGCAGTTAATTTCCCAGCTGAAATGCCAGAGTTGCACACATTATGGATATCAAATTCAGGAGTTGAAGAGGGTGTGGAGGACATCTAGATTTGACTGTAGAAATTGCTGCAAAAACACATTCAATCATTGATAACAATAAAGGAGCTGTATTGGGAGTTAATGGAAGAAAAGAGTGCAGACGAAGACAGTAGTGAGTAGGGACTTGGCAGTGACTGCTACGTGAAGAAATGGAAGTTGTTTGTAGGTGATAAGGAAAGAGTGTAATTATAAATTGGCTTTTCATTTCAAACTTACATGGTTGGGATAGTTTACATTTGTAGGAAAGGGCATGGGGACTGGAATAGGTCACTGTGAAAACTTAAATACAAACTTCAAACAGTGAAAGGCTTTAAAGTACAAATGTGCATGAAGCACAATTAGGTGTTTTGGGCAAAGGTAAGCTTCATTTTGATGTTCTCCTATCCACACTCGTATTGACATAAGTACACTGTCATTTTCTGTTGAAATGATGCACTCTACTAGCTGATTTATGATTTAAAAAAAAGTTTTCAGCAAAATTGAATTAAAAAGCACAATTTCTACATGCTCTGATTAAAATAGCTATGACACTCAAAATCACATACTGTGTAAAGTTTTAACAATAGGAACTGGTAATAATTTCTCATTTAAATTGTACAAAAAAGATATCTTACTGCTAAACTACCTTAAAATTGAATGCAATGGATAATGTACTTACAGGTTAAAGAAACGTAACTGATTTGGTAAAGCATCTAAATGGGAAGACTTGAGGAGAGTGATACAAGGTGTATATTGGTGGTGATGAGACTTGGAAGGATTTTGGTAGAAGAATTAAGAGTAATGCATGGATGTAAAAACCATGACGAGCATCTCTGGTGGTTACTCGACTATGCTTTATGCCTTCAGTAACCATAATTCTAAGTACAGAAGCATGACATTGCCACTCCCATTCTTTTTTCCGTAACATTTCAATCTGCTTTAAATAGTGTGAAAAATTTAATCCTAATGCTATTGATTTCCATTGGGTCCTTCATCAGTCAGTGGCATCTGTAATAAAAACACAGTAACACTGACTCCAGAACAAACCAAAAGACAAACACACTCCGTGGAAACTCTGTTGTCAATGTGTCACGTAAACACTAGAACCTTTACCCGCAGTCATTCATCCGCCAACTGTTTACCAGCAACACTGGGCACTGCACATGCAATCTCTCTCTCTCTCTGACACAGGTAAGTTTACCCTGCCCATTCTTGGTGATCATCCCTTCAATCTGAAAAAAAAAGACAGTTACAGGTCGCTCAATTTCTGCACAGCCACGAAGAACCAGTGATTATTTTCAACACATTACGTTGGGACCATAAATTATTAGGTCCTCCGCTTGCAGCAGAGTAAAATCTTTTCTCTTCTGGTAGGAAGGTGAAGCAGATATCATAGCCTAGATATTGCATAATATAAGAGAGGTAGGTCCCTATATCGAGGGTGGGACAGTCCAAAATAAGGCACTATTATATAGTGCTTGTCTCACCTTAGGAAAGGATGTGTCGGTTTGAATCTTATGACACTCCTCCCTTCACTAAATAGCCTTAAACCCTGTTTTTACTTTTGTCGCTTTCAGGTGGCTTCCTTTTCTTCCTATTTTCATTTCTTTCTTTGCCAAATAAAATTAGCTGCCATTTCTTCCTACGCTTCTTCATTCTTATTTTCTCTCTGCAAACATTTGTTCCATACAATGACAACAAATATTGACTTCTTTCCTATCTCCCTCTCATTTTCTTCTTGTTGATTTCAGGTACGTGTTCAAATATACTTAGTCCTCTCCTCTTCTCATCTTACTGCAGATTGTTTCGTTCAAGACAATTATTACATCTTCTCCACTCTTGACATCATAATATTTCATATCTCTCCTTCTTCTGCTTTCTTCACTTATAGCTACACAATTTTCCGAGAGATACTCTTCTCCTGTTGAATCGTAAACACTACTCTGCTTATCTACTGTTGTTCCATAAAGCTCATGGCATTTTATGTCTTCAAGTAATGAGTAGGATTCCTCAACCATCACTACCTGCATTACCTCTGCGATTGACTCCAAAAAGATTTCAGGCTTTACTGCATTTGTCTCCTGCAATGCCGCACCCACTTCAGTGGCTGCCTCGTTGCCGTTCATCTTCTTTCACAATAATTTTTGCACCATTTTACTACAGACTCTTCTGTAACCATTTCGTTGACTTCAGTGAAATCAATTGCTTTTCCATTCTTGGTTTCCTGGTGCGATTTCGCCCTTGATTTTAACTGACCTAACTGTTCCAAGATACGTTTCTTAGATTGCTCTAATCGTTATGTCCACTAACTGATAGGTATTATTCTCCACACATCTAGAATCTATAGTAGTACCGGTATCGAATTTAAGCTCCTCCTTTACTGACAGTGGTTTGAGCTCTTAAGTTCCCCCAACGACTGAAATTACTTTGAAACTTTGAATCAAGCTTTAATTTAAGTTCCTCCCCCATAGATTTAACATAGGTGAACAAATTAGCGATCACCATATCTGTGTCCGCACGGTGGGGCTTACCCAGTGGCAAGTCACTATACACTGTGACCTCTTGCATATTTACACCCTCAGCCAAAAACATCGTGCAAGAATGGCAGGACAAATTTACACTTCGGTACACAAAGCCTCAACCCAAAGACAAGTAGGCTGGGCCCTCCAGAAAATAGACCACAGACAAAAATTTGTCAGTTAGTCAAGCAGTTAAACTTGTGGCAGCCGCAACAGGTTGATTCCTCAAAAGAAAACATTTCCTCCGTGTAAGAGGAAATTGCCAACTAAAAAAAAATTAAAGTAAACTTACTGCACAAAACAACTATCTACTAGACCTACTATCCGCAGTCAGAAACTTTCTCCAAAAAAATAATAGCTAAGTTTGGGGCGAAAATCTCCAGCTCTAATTAATGGGGACCTTACTTGCTACTAATATAAAGTTACAGAAATAGAGTTTACAACTCAAATTGACAAGATCTTTCTTGAGGCTAAATAATATTTTTTATAAAAATCATTGTAATTATTTATTTCCACTGACAACTTATATTGGCGGGAATTTCCTTAAAACTTGATGGAAAAAATTTTCCATAAAGGGAAATTGCAACTCAAATTATGAAAAATTTAAGCTACTGTGGCAGTTTATGCTTTTAGAGAAAAAAATAATTGTTCTCTTCCCTGTGGATGAGATGTCAGCAGTCTGCACATCTTGGACAGCATCTGCACTCTCTGGTTGGAGCCCATCGCCGCTCGTCGTAGTTCTCCGAGCTTCCACTTGTCTGTGATGCTGCACCACCTAGAAGTTTTGTTGGTCTCCTCTAGCTGTTGCCACCATCGTTGTGCTGCCCGTCCAGAGTAACTTCTGTCATAACTTCTTTGCGGCTTCCAATTGTGGTGCACCTCTGTGTCATTGTCTGTTGTTGACTCGTTGCACCTCACTTCACTTCTCCAGTGTGTGTTCACTGCATAGATTGTCTTTTCTTCACATTGCTAGATCCACACTGTCCTGAGCACAATCAAGCCTTGTAACGGTCTTGTATAACTACCTGTCTAGGAACGACTCACTTGTAATGACTCTTCTCAATAGATATTGTCAATATAGACTCCCCTATAAATTGCAGATTCGAACATAGTTGGTCGCCAGACTGGTGGTTATATGTCTGTGCGTGTGCTTGCAAATTCCAGAAGGCAGATTATACTGACTACTGAAATAATGCTTAGTACACTGAGTAGACAGATATAGCACTTCACAAATAATTTTCATTGGTACCTTCAAACACATTAGCCACCAAACACCTATTAACTACTACTCGCCTCTAAAGAATGCAAGTTTTGCTAGAAGCAAAGTGAGGTTAGGTGAATCACATTTGGTTCAAAGCACAAAATGCACGTTATCAGTTTTACACTAATGGTAATATCTCACCAGTTATCCATGCACGTAAATAATACAATGTTCTATTACTATTACTCCGCGATTCGCTAAAAGTGTGTGGCGGAGGTTGCATTGCACCTGTCCAGAAAGGTAATGGTTTGGAAGGGATATACGGGATATGGCAGGAGGGCCCATGGACTATTGTGAGGAACCATCCCAGCATTCGTCTGGAGCGATCTGGGGATGTTCATTCAATATCATTCATAAAACATTATTTACCACTCTGCACTTGTCCTCAATCAACCAGTAAGCAGTATGTTCTTTGTTTCGTGTAGATGCGAGTGGATCCCGATTGCACTTTTCATGACACTCCTGACGTCATACATCAATAGACATGCCCGACCGTGCACTTTTACCACCAGCTTTTTATTTACTAACCGTCTGCCATCTTTCTACACTCCTGCGATATATTCAATGCCATGCAATGTTCTATAATTGCCAGCTCACAGATAGACTATAAACCCACTGCAGTGACTACATGCAAACCAATTCTTTAGAGGTTCATACAAAAACTCATTATTCATCTTAGTCTCAAAAATTTGTTTTCCTGCTAACCTCAACCTTTCTTTCTTCTCCAAGATACATGAGACCAGCAACATCATACAGCCAACAGTGGCCCGTTATGGTTAACCCTTTCAACATGTCTGACTGTGCCCTTAGAGTATCAGCGCTTTGCATCTGCAGTTCCTCTTCCCAAAATGAGACCTTATAGAACATCTTGCCAAAGGTCCCATAAAATTGCTCTCAGTACATCCTAGTATATCTGCACAGTTATCCTATTCTGCTTTGATCTTGATGCTATGTATTACTTAAACTAATGTCCTACTAATGTCTACTTATTTCCTTGCCTTCTGGACTCGCCCATCATGTAACAGCAGCTTTTTCTCGAATCCCCCACTTTGTTATGGATATCTGTATGGCTCCTTCCTACACAATTACAAGGTGTATTAATTAATGAGACTGTCAATGCAGAGCTTGATATGGCGACACTAGAAGCATTGGACTTGGAACAGCCATTGTTAAACATGTGGTACACATTCAGTATGATTTTGAGCTTGGTTGAGTTATTTTGTTGTTTGTTATTTTTCTTGTATGTCCAGTTTCCTTATATAGTTCTAAAATTGAGTTACATGAATTTTGAGCAATGGTGTGCCATCAAGTTTTGATACAAACTTGGGCGCGGTGCAGCAGAAACTTTTGCATAACTCAAACAGGCTTATGGAGATAATGTTTTGTCAAGACCCCGTATTTTCAGTGGTTTAAGGCATTTTTCGAAGGAAAAGAGTTGATAGGAAATGAACCACACAGCAGAAGACCTTCAGCTGCAAGAACGAGTGAAAGTGTCTGCAGAGTCCGAGATCTTTTGCGTTTGGATCATCGGCAGGGTGGGTTGACGTGCTGTTGTGTTGAAGCTTCCATGAAGCACTGATCTCTCTTTGGATGTGGGTGACCCTGTGTTTGTAGAACTGGATTTTTATGGTCTGTCTAGGAGGTACAAACTCGATGTGCAATATCCCCTTCTGCTTCTTTGTTTCCAGATAGTATTCAAAGATTGATGTCTCACCCCCGTTGATGACACTGTCCAAAAAATTAGGATGATCTGCACAGAGTTGCTCAAGTTCGTCACACAATTGCACTCGATTCTGTTTTTTGCATGTAGGTAGTTTTGGGACAACTTTGTTGCAAACCTTGTGCAAGAGCAAATCTTCCAATACGATCTGGTGAAAAGTATTTTTGGTTTGTTCAATAAATGCAACAGGCCGTCCTCGGTGGGCTTCGTCAGCAACATCTTCCCAACCTTCGAACATCTTTTGACATCTGTTTTACCGCAATCTGGACAGGCAGTCGTCACTGAAGGCTTGTTCAAGCATCTCGAAATTTTCCAGCGGTTAAACTTGATTGTGTATCTTTGATCCACGGGGCATGGAGACAACTGAGTGCAGAACCATTGGAAAGCTTATCCTCCCTCCACCCTACCCAAATCGATCTGACCGCTTTGCAATGAATAATTGCATCAAAAAACATGACACCTTGCTTTCGGGACAGACGTTGTAAAATAGGTTTAATTAGAAACCAAAATCTCAATACTCTTCCGTTACTTAAGTAAAAACCTATGAGATCTGCAAGACCACCAAACAGCTAATTTTGTTTTACAAACCCTGCAACATACGTCCAGCACCATCGCCTGGGATATCCCATCTAACAAAGAAACATGTTCCATTGTGACTCATACCATATGTACGACTGCACATACTCGCTTTCCTGCTACCTACATTAGCCCTCCACCACTGTTGTCAACAATGGTGAATGCCTACAGGTAGACTGTGCACAATCCAAGTGTCTAATCCCCTTACTCATATATCCTACCTCACAATTGCACAGATGCCTTTGCCCACAACATTCTTGTTAATTCTGAGTAATTATGCTGCAGCTGTTTGTGTTGGCTCTCTGTGTTCCAATGTTTAAGCTATTTTCTTTTAACTTTTTGGACAATGCAGATGTTGATCATATTTTTGCTTCAGAATGTATATTTATAAATCGAAAAACAACATAGTTCTTCTTGGTTTTAGATCTCTTTTTAACTGAGAGCTAAGTACTGCGGTACTGAAGTCAAAAGATGATGTGTATTAAAGGTATTTTCCCCTCTCATCAGAGACAATGCCTTTTCATTTACATCTAAAAATGTCTCATCCATAGAATAACTTTAAGAGTGAGAATCTGATTACAGTCTTGGCTCATATAAGATTTAAATAATATTAGAAGAGAGTAGAAAACTCAATTGCTAGTACTTACAAATTATGAAGCTGTTGGAATTAGTAAGACTCGCTCATGAAAGCCTACTGTTAAGGAAGTTGGAAATATTATTTTTTATATGTTTTTATTTTTATAGGAGAACATAATTTTGCATCAGATATTGTCTTATTTCAGGACCATATGTTGACGATTGACAAAGGAGATGGCAGCCCGCGAGAAGAAATCTGCCGGGAACAGACAGTTGGGAAACCGCAGAGATCCAGATAGCAGCAGATCCTCACCGACACTAGCCAGCTTAAGGAAGTACAGTACTTTGGCCGATGCAAAGAAAGAGTTGCTGAAACTTTCAGAGGAATTTGCTACACAGAAGCGTGGTGCAGGGGTGAGATTATTTATTCATTATTTAAAACATCTTTTCTGTCTTGAACTACTGATTTAGAATAGTGATTCATCACATAGATTTTAAGTAATAATTATTTATTTGATTGATTTCAATGTATTTATTTTCACCACAATAAAGGGGAGGTAAAATAACCCATCACTTACCACAGATGACTGCAGCAGAATCAGCGTGAATACAAAAACATGAACAAACCTTACAATATTTTAGTGAATAACCTAACTTAAGTTAGAGGCGAGACCTGTGGTGAGAGTAAAGATGTGTACATATCTACCACATGAATGAGCCAATGACCAACCAAGAGGGCAGGGTGGGGATTGCATTGGTGGTGGGGGAGAAAGTTGACCAACAACCCAATTGTTGAAAAGTTAGTCTCTGTGATGACCAGTAGAGGTAAAATAAATAAATTTTCTAATAATTTATTCTTGATATGTTAAAAAAGGAAAAAATGTATATTAATTTTATATTTGTAATAATGTGACAGGTTTACTGGTGGAGTCTTAGTGTAAGTTGATGCCAGGGGTATGTCTGGTGCCTAGGATGTGTTAGTAGGCACATTCCCATTTAAAGAGTTCTAGAAAGGTAGTGATATATGGAAAAACTGTGACAGCTCTAACTGTAAAACAGGTGTTTAGATTGTCGGAGTCGTGTAAGTTGGCGTTGAATGCCTGTGAATGGTGTGATTGGCAATATAAACTGTTTGCTTGCGACTGTTCATCTTGATGGACAGTCGTTTAGTGGTGTGGATCAATGCCAGAAGCAGTGCTGTCAAGGTACGTAAGTTGGTAAATGAGAAGAGTGCTAGTGCAGGTGGTGTACAGTAATAAGAAAATATCACCATGCGATAAGATTGTAATAGGTAATGGTGGCTGGATGCTTACTGCATGTTTTGCTGTTAGGAAGAGCCATGCGGAAGTTTGGGGGAGTTAGAAGGTAAGTACTTATGGACCAAACTGAGCGTGGTGGGTGAGCAGTAATGCTCCAGCCTCGCGTTAGGGAGGACGTGGGTTCAAATCTCCGTCCGGGCGTCCAGATTTTGGTTTTCTGTGGTATCCCCAAATCACTCCAGGTGAATGCTGGGATGCTTCCTTCGAAAGGCCATGGCTGAATACCTTCATGATTCTTGCTCCAGTCCTTTCCCCCCTATAATGACATTGCGAGATGTAAAGCCATAAGCAAAAAGGGAAAAAAAGCTTATGGACCAAGCTGTTTTTCACAGTTTTTTTACAGTTTTTTTTTCCAATCAAAGTGACTTTCTTATTTCTTTATGTTGAACTAGAACCAGTTATCTGTTGCAGTTTAAACAACTACAATAAATTTGTGACTGACTCATCGAATCATTGCATTCACTTACCAAAGTATGAGGGCTGTGACAAGTGAATAACACATAGATGGACCCAATCAGTATAAAACCTTATTCATGCTCTAGAGAATGAACCATTTGGTTACACAAATGTGCACACCTCGAAGGTTATTCCACGACTGGCTAGGCATTGGAAGAAAGGCTGGGAGGTGGGGATGAACTCAGACATTCCCGACATGTCAATAGTCTGCTTCTTAACAGTTCACCCCCACCACCCATTCCCCAACACCCCTTCTTCCACATCCTAGCCAGTCATGGGGTAACCTTCACTGTGTGCATACCGCTGGAACTGGTTCGTGGGGGAAATCAGACATTCCCAGTATATTAGTAGTCCACTTCTTAATATTTCATCCCCCCCCCCACACACACACTGTCTTCTGCCATCTAGCCAGCCATGGGGTAGCCTTCGGTGTGTGCACACTTCTGGAACCAAATGGCTGACGCTCTATTGCATGAATATGGTTTTACATGGAAATATTGTATTTTTTCCTCCGTCTTAAGTGTTGTTCACTCGTTGCAGCCATCATACTTCGGTAAGGAATGATATTGTAGGTGATTTTTTGTGGAGATGTTCTAACATGTAGGGGAGTAACATTCTCCTTTGTTATAGCACTTTTTTCTGAACTACTCCATCCTCTTGCTGTTTCACATAAATCCTACAGTTTCATAGCTTACCTCTAACAGTATTGATCAGTTGCTAATATCTTTATAACAGTCTTCAAAAATTCTTCCCCAAGTAGTAATGACAGTATTATTGACTTACAGGAAGTGCGAATGGTATTGTTGGTGATTTTTTTTTTTTTTTTTTTTGTAGATGTTATGACATATGGGAGAATAATATTCTCCTTTGTGGCAGTGCCTTTTTTTCTATCCTCTCTATCAACTTCAGTTCCCTTGCTGTTTCACATAAAACCTACAGCTTCATAGCTTACCTTTAACGGTACTTGTCTTCTGAAAATCAGATAGCTTAACCAGAAGCCTTTAATGGGAAAGTGGATCATAAGCTGCATGTATATCCACAAAAATGGCCCAAATTCCCAAGTTAAAGTGGCATTTGAAAGGTACTATATTTCAGGACTGCTAATTTCAGAAACAATAAATTAGAATGCTATTGTTTTGTCGTCAGAATAGATTCATGTATCAGTTTTATCATGTGTACATACTATCCACTTGTCCATTGTCTACAGCCAAAAGAGGCAGTATATAGCTTGGCATCATACACTAGCTTTAATCAATCTCTTATTACCCTGATTTATTATTATCTTATCTGTAAAATGTGCTTGGACGGTCTTGTTACTTTGTTTCTAAATTACCAAGTGAATATTTCACTAGGCGCTTTACAATCTTATATGTATAACTATATAACCAATAGGTTTGCATTTTTATGTTTGTCGGTGACTGACGAATCAATTATTGGCACTTGGCTTTCGTTGCCCAGTGTACAGTCAACTGCAGTTCTCGTCAAGTAAATCTAACAGTTTAAAATGAGGCTTTTAATTGTACCACGAAACAGTAGTGAGGAATGTATTTATTTCATTTAATAAAATACCTTGATCTCAAATTACTTAAAATGTTTCTCCTTTATGTGGAACAAATCTCATAGTTTTTATGTGCATATCTGAATAATATGAGAGCTACTGGTATATATTGTGGATGAGAACTATTTCCTGGCGTGCAAAGAATGACTTAGTTTGAAAAGTGCCATCCATTCAAGTGCCATAAACTTAATTAAACGTTAGAGAAACGTTTGGATTTGTGGTATTGATGCATGTTAAATAATAAGAGTACACTTCATCATTTAAACAGCTTTTATTTCATATTTAAAACAGGCCCACACACGGCAGAGGAAGAACTCCGTAGCGTCTGTAGCAGCGTCGGAGCCGGGGATCATCACTCCCGTCGGCCGCAGTTCGTCAGTGGGGTCACCTAAGACCACTCCGAGGCTCGTCGCCAAGAAGAGTGGTGTCGGCAGACCTCCGGGCAGCCTCGACGTGAGGAACGGCATCACCTCTCCCTACGGCACTCGTTCCCACTTCCGTCTACTGCGCAATGGCAAGAGACGCAGTACCAAGGGGTTTATAGAGGGCTCACTCAGACCGATCGAGTACGTCGTGAAGAAGAAGAGACGGGTCACGGTCAGTATCGTTTGTGTTGTGGTTGAGCTTGCTGCAGTGCTTTAGGCTGGATGATGCTTCCTTATGTGCTTTGCATTATAAAGCTTTTACCATTTGTAACTCTCTGCTTGAAAATTTGTTTTTCTTTTACTGTAGCATCACTAACAAGCTATAAATGAGTTACTAGAAAACCATGTAGTTAGCTCTTATATAATAAATAACAACATTAATAATCCAGCTTATTGAATTAATGTAAACAAAAAATCTTGTTTTGTACAGTGCTTTAATACTTAAGTATTATTACAGAAGGCATAATTAACTATTTGTTAAGAAACATGTGAATCAAGATGTATTTCCAATCTAAATGTTTTGTTCATGTAGTGGAAAGGATTGATATTTATTCGGAAACATTGTTTTAAAAGAGTCTAGGGAAAAAGATGACTAGTTGTCAAATTTTTATTCTGCTGACCCCCGTACTTAAACTTAAGTTAACTAGCAAGTTATTCATATGCTTCAGAGTGGAAATATTAAATTTGTTCACCTTAATGGCACCAATAGGCATGGTGCTTAGATTTTACTACACTCTCTGGGGCTCCATACCTCCCGAGTGAAAAAATCATTATTCCTACCGTTTTGCCCATTTGTCCGTCTTGTTACTCCCTCATAACTTTTGAAACGTTTAAATTAGAAGTTTTTAATTGGATGATAGTCCTTTCTTCACTTACATTATTGTGATGATATCATTTTAAAAAATCATGAGGGTGGAAATTATTATATGGGGTTTAGTGGGGGATCAAAAATATTTCATGTCCATGGATATTAAATAACAGGTGTAAGAGACTTTCTCAGTGTGTGATTGCAATATAGCCTACATTAATTTACTGCTGGATTGTGTTGTGAAAACACGTGTCGTGGTCTGCTGACTGGCTGACAGTGAGATAGCTCAGCTGGTGTGTCCCTCTTACATACCCAGTGGTACTGTAGCAGCCAGTCTCTAGGTGCAGACCATGGATGGAACCGTTGGGTATATAAGAGGAGCATGCAACGTGAGCTGTCTTATTATCTGTCATTCAGCACATCATTACAGATGTTTTCATAACAGTCTGCAGTACACCCATGATGACTTCATCGTAAATAAAAGCTCCCAATGCATTGACTCTTAAAATGTGTGGATTTCCTTTTCGTTCCGCGGTTTGTGGAAAATTTTGATGATAATCCATTTAAAACTACCTTTCCGCTCCACTACACCTATCTTTTTGGAGATAATAGTTTTAATAACAGTCCTACCTAGTCGTTTTAATAAATTTGATACTTAAAAAAAACCTTTTTTTTCTAAGAGCCACAATAATCTTTGTAAACTTTTTTGTGTTTGATTAATATATATCATTTTAAATAACACTTTGCAAAACATAGATTGACAACATGCAATGAAAAATGTGTAATAGCAAATGTAACAGATTTAATAATAATAATATTAATTTCCCCTCCCCCCCCCCCCCCCATCTATTTTTCAGTGAATTCAGTTTAATACAAAATCACAGAAATCAATAATAACTCAAGCTTAACAATGCTAGTTCTGTTTTAAACTCTGCTTTCCAGTGTATATAATAGCAGAATATTACCTGCAAAATATTTGTTACTCAATCTTTTTTTATTAAAATAGTTTCAGTATAAGCCCAGCTTCATGAATTTGTTTTATTGCCTGTGCTAGTGATGTCTCTTGTGTAGTTAACTCAAGACCGCTGTCTGTCATGACTTAGATCATTTAAAATTTTCTTCTGTATTTTCTGCACAGCATAATGCTTTTTTTTTTAATTGTGGTGGGAAGTTGTATTTCCAGCACCAAACTGGAGTGCTGAAACTTCTTTTTGTTTGAAAAAAAATCATATGTGAAGAATTTTTTGTATATTTCCATTAAGATTTTTTTGCGTAATTGTAATGAGCAAATAATGTTTGGAATGTTAATCTTTCATTATCAACCTGTTTCTTTGAAAACCTCATTGTGAATAATGTAGAATTGCACTGCATGATTCTATTTAAATATTATTACAGCAAAAAGTATGGTGAAGGTTGCTGGAATTTTGAATGTATCTTGCTGTAATGTATATTGCTTGTATTCTTAGATTTATATGCATTTCAGAATCAGGCAACTGCTTTTGTCCCTTTTTGTGACCTAAGACTAAACCAATTGAGTTCTCCAGTTTAACCAACCCCACCCTAAAAAAAGATTTGACTGTTTTTGCAGCTTTCATTATTGCTAAAATTACCTGTTACTGTACTATCCAGTTGGGTTCAAGAATGGATATCAGCGTCTGATAATTGTAATATCTCTCTCAAAAACTTCCACTCCTAACAGTAAAGGATTCAGTTGATAGTAGAGATGCTGACATTCTTCTTTTACACTTTACCCCATATTCAGGCTGGCCCTTAGCAGGGGGTTATGTCATAAATGACTGACTTCAAGGAATACTTGGAAAAAATGTAGATTCTTGCCCATTATAGGGACCTATTGGAGGCACAGCTCTCTCTCTATCAATGTAGAAATGATAGATGTCTTATTTTTGCCTGAAATCGCAAATTACTGTCTTAGTAGGAGAATACTCACATTCCAACTACTACACTTATGTAAGCAGCAGTTTGCTCAAGTGTGGTCTCGTATTGTCAAGTGACCTCTTCCCCCTCTTTTTGCAGGTTTCTTCACTGACGAGCGTCAGTGTGCCGACATCTGCCAATACTACCCCTACTCAGACCCCCATCCCGACACCCCCTGGCACACCTGTGGCGAGGACATTGCCCCTGTCAGATCTGAATGTGAAACAAGAACCAAAAGAAGAAGACTCGAAGCAGGTTTTACGGCAAGAATCTGTGCAGCGACAGGCTGACCGAGAAAGCCAAAAACAAGAGACACAACAGGAAAAACAAAATAAAGGGCACAACCAACTGTTAGAACACCAGAAGCATACACAGCCTCAGTCAGATAACCTGAAGGAGAGGCAGCAGGAAGAGAAGCAGGGTCCACAACAGTCGGACCATCCTCAAGAATCACAGGAAAAGCAGAAGCAAGAGCACCAACAAGCAGCTCAGAAGCCGGAGCAAAAACAGGATAATTTAGAGGGGAAACAGCCAGAAAAACGACAATTGCAACAAGATAGACAGCGGCAGAAACAGCAACAAAAACAAAAGCAACACCAGGAGCACACCGAACTTGGCGAATTGTCAAACCAACAGTCGCTGATAACCTTCGACTCCCCCTCACAGTTCATTCAGCACAACGGTAAAAAGACGGGGCCCGGAGGAGCGGAAGAAGACGCACAGGCCGACCCGGTGTTGGGCAAGGCCATCTCGAGCAAGATTACGGCACTCATCAAGCGCAGCAAAGCCACCGCCATCTTGCAGAAGTTCACCGAGATGCGCGCAGAGCGCCGTGCTGCCGAGGCGGCTGCACTGCAGGCTGCCGGTGGCAAACCGGTTGACACCAACTCGAACCTGTGCGCCACTGTCAAGGATGAATTGGAGGTAAGGGGACACCTCCACATTGCTGCATGTCTTGAACACAGTGGCATCCTTCAGTCTGGTCAGAAACTTCAGCGTTGTTTCCTTGTATGTTCAACTCATTAGAATCTAATGAAGGCAAGCAGTAATTTAATCAGAATCCAGACATTAAAACTGAATTATAAACATGTAAATTCTTAATCAGTGATTGTTGAAATTGTATTTTGAGAATCAAAGATGCATTCACCAAAATCTTTTTGTTTGGTGTTATAGCTATCTCCAAAGTAATTTAGGAGGTATTCACTTAGTTTCCTGGATGAGAAAGAGAGAGCTATCCTTTAAAATCCACAAATTTTCATTGTTGCCCACATCTTAACATTGGTTGCCTTGTTGAAGCTAAGTGAGTGTGTGGTAAACAGATTATTTTGAAATATTAAGACGTTTTTTGTTTCTGCTTGGGAACCGATTGAAAATCATTTAAAAGGTTCAAGCATTAAATAGTAAAGTACACTTGCTTCAGGAAGGTCGGCAATCCTAGATCACATAAAACAGAAGTTTCTGCACAATGTAAAAGAAGTTTTCTTTGCTTCCTTGGAGTTTGTTTAGTTCCCAGGTTATTTATTGACAATTGTGGTCAGTTTGTGATAAATGTGCAACATAATTATGTTTGATCCTGTAGAAACTGTGCTTTGAATCTTTTGTTCTGCCCTTCATAGACAGAAAGGTGGAAATTCTTTCGGGTACACTAATATTAAAATCGTGGCCTATTTGTTCAGTTCTGTTGAAGCTATTATTTCATTTCATTGTTCTTAAATATTCAAGTTAGGATAGGGAAATGAGCCACCACTTACCTTTAGATGCTGGATGTGGGACATGAACACACAGAAAAGACAAAATACAAATGGTACAGAAATTTTTGGGATGAGTCCTTTGTCAACAGGAGAACATTATGGGAGGTGGGTGATGTGGGAGACTCAACTCTCAGAGAGTTGGCTGTCAGCCTCCAGCATGCAGCCATCTCACTCTACTACTGAAGAAGGGCTATGGGCTCGAAAATTTTACGCTGTGTGTGTATGTGTTTTTTCCGTATCTCGGCGCCGCAGCAATCCTCTTCTATGGTAAGCGGTGGTTTTTCTCCTATCCAAATGTTTAATATATATATATATATATATTGTGCATTTATTCTCTTCCATCATAATTTTTTCCTTCCTTTCTTGTCCCAGCCCTCTTTTCTCTTCCACTTGGGCCTTTTTTTCCTTTAAATAAACAATTGTATACGTCATACCAGCCTATGTATGACTTAAATTCATATTGTGCCTTCCCCGTTTGTTTATAACAACATAAACTTCAGCTTTTGGCAAAACAGCTGTAAATAACTTATTTGTTAATATTGGATGGAATATGATACACTTTACACATTCTTCGTATTTGAGATGCTGTTGACAAGTTGTGTTTTGAAGTTTAAATCTCTGCTTATGCTGTCCATGTTGCAACAAATGCTTTGCACTTGGCTGTATCTAGTGGTCTGATATGAAATTTTCAAAAATAATAATGCAACCATACTTTCTTTTCTGAAATACTGACATTTGCATGACTTTGGTTGGGTGGCTGGTGGTTATAACCTTTGTGAGGTAAGCTTTCAACAGCAAACTTGTAACTAATTCTACAATTAAAAAACATTGAATAGTCATGTGTAATTTGTCATCACAGCTACCTTTGATATTAACTTTCTTGGTTGATTTTGCAGCAACTTTAGTTAATGCAACGTTCCAGCTGCTGTCCATATATCATCTTCTTCTTGCTTCAAATGGGTGTGTTTAGGCCCACACTTGTTCAGCTGTTAAGTTTTGATCTTCACCCAGTATTGGCTCATCTTCTCTCGGTACAACTTCTTTATACCTTCTTTAAATTACATGGAAAGGGAAAATGACCCATCACTCACCAAAGTTGAAGGCAGCTTTGGTGAGTGATGAGTCATTTTCCCTTTCCATGTAATTTATATGGCCTAAAGCCTTTTCATTTATATCTTTCTCTATTTGCATCAGCCAAGTGGTATGAATCTTCCTGTTTCACCAATATCCGAACAGGTGTTTGGTCAACCTGCTTGGAACCAGTCTAGCCACATGATCATAGAAAGTAATTCTCCATTTTCCAGCACAGCTTGAGAACTTCTTTTCATATTTCTAGAGCTCTGAGCTGTGATATCTCTGGAATACTCCACCTTTATGTTCTAGGCCCAAGATTATACCGAGAATCCTCTCTCTGATTTCCTGTTCTTCAATCAGCCTTTCCTGTTCAGTGAGATACACTGTGTTGCGTACAGCGCTTCTGATCAGATGAATGTTTAGTGTTTCAGCTTTAGGTTGCACGACAGGCATTTCTTATAATAGGTGTTCTGGAACAGTCGATAGGCCAGTTCTAGCTTGTCAACTCTTTCATGGAGGGTGCAGCTTTTTCTAACAAGTTGGGTTCCATCCACTCACCAAGGTATTTAAATTTCTCATTTCTGCTGATGTTATATCTAGTGACATCTTTCTGTTAGCCTCTTTGATGTTGGTAAAGAACTTGGTTTCATCCAATTATTCTTGGAGACCCACTTTGGTTCCATGTCTTCTGAGGGTGGAATGTCACTGTTTCCAAAGATTTGTCATTTGGTACCATATCATCTGCAAAGGCCAGGCTATGTACAGTTATTCCTTCCTTTTTATGACTCGTATAATCCCACTCTAAAAATCTAAGTTAGCCAATTCTTGGTCCCATTTCTATCACAACATTCAAATGGAGCACCTGAATAGCAGTGTGGAAAGCCTATAAACTCATCTTGCCCCCATTTCTATGTGAAAACTTTTTGAGATTACACCTCTCCATCTAACCGTAGAACAGGTTTTAAGAATGAGTTTGCAATTCTTGTTGTACATCCCCAGTACATGGAGTTGTAGGCCTTCCTAAAATCCACAAAAGGTGATTGTCACTTTTTAGTATGCCAATATGGTTTCATAGTTGAGGATCTGCTTGGCACTGCAATGGCTCTTTCTAAAGCCTATGTTATTTACCCAGTTAACTATCTAATTAACACTCTGTCCTCATTTGTAAGACTTTGGAGAGGATCTTGAATGCTACCGGGACAAAAGATATCCCTTGGTAGTTTATGTTAGTATAATCCCCCTTCTTGTGAAGGGGACGTATTAGAGCAGAACTCAAGTCAGGTGGTAACTTTACTGTTTCACATAAATTTTGAATGATCTTGATCAGTGTGACAGTTTTGTTGCTGGCATACTTGCAGAGTTCAGCCACAGTTGGTCCTCCCCAGCTGCCTTGCTTTTAAAACATTGAATAATTTCTTCAAATTAAATGGGTGTCGAATCTAGATTGGGATTAGTTTGTTCATATTCAAAGTCTGGTTGATCACAATTGAGTAGGCTCTGCAAGGAGGTGACGGATGTTCCAGTCTGCCTTGTGAATCTACATATTAACTTGATAAAACTGGTCATAAAAATATTCAAAAATTTGACAAGGTCAATTTTACTTACTCAATTTCAGTAATTTTGATATTCAGCGAATGATAATCAATTTCAAAATAATTATTTACTCCTGCCTATTTTTATTTAATGCTCAGTAACTGAGATTCTTTTTTGAGAGCTAGGTGGAAATTTCAACCTTCTTTCTGAAGCAAGGTACTTTAGTTTTGACAGCACACTGAACCTTATCTTCGCAGTGTTACATTTACCCTTTTTTAGTTATTCATTTATAGGTAATGAATTTGTTGCCTCAACTATCTCAACTGTAGATATTGAAATACCACTACTTGCTCTTTCTGTTTTTTATACCGTTTATTCTGCCACCGAGTCCTGTGATTTTGTGTGGATTATTGTTGTGTTAATTCCTTTCAAGGATTGGTCCCTAACATCCCAACAGGATGATGTCTGGCCAGTTTGGTTTCTTAATATGTATAGTGCATGAAAATGCTTTGCTGACTGAGGTGTGTTTGGTGGAGGCTGTTTGTGTAATAATGCTGGTAAATTATATGGGGTTGAATTTTTCTCATACTGATAACTTCACAAATGGGAAATATAGTTTAAGTGTGCCAAAAGCTAGTGTAAAACATGTAGGGATCTAGTGTCTGCTCTCACTGCTTCTGTTTGCTCTGAATTGGGGGAAAATGTCGTGGTGTTTCTACTTTCACGTAGTTAACATTTTGGCTCAAATATTTATTATATTCATTATGTTTGTACAATGTGTACATTACTCATCATACAGCAATAAACATAATTTTATTTTCCTTGTTCTCATTGGTTAGAGCTGAGGGGGGAAAGGTTTTGTAGAAATACAAGACAAAAAAAAATCAGTATGATATATAATATATGTATATTAAAGACTGAAACATAGTAAACAAAATAAATTATGTGAAAGGTACTGCAAATGTTCCCGCCAAATTTAATAATTCTTTAAGACTCTGAAGAAGAATGAAATCTAAGGTTTGCATTTCTTTGATGACCATATTTGTGGGATGAGTGTGAATTGAAGGGGTTGTTTCTTCATACCCAAAAAAAAAAAAAATACCATAAGAAAATGAAAAGTGTTTCTTTTTTAGGGAAGACAAAGACCACAATTTAGTTATTTGGTTTACAGGGGTGAACCAGTTCCTCATTTATAAAAATTGTAAATCGACAATTCAACAGTAATAATGAGGAGTAAAATGCTTTATATCAATGAAACAATGGAAGGATGGGGAAATTCAACCCAACGCTTATCGTAGATGATGACAGCTGTGATCAATGAAAATGTAGTATTTAGGTATTGAAGCTTATTCTTGCAAGCTGATGAGACATTTAGTGAAGTGTTCGCATGTGATCACATCTTACCCCGTTGCTCATCTATTGTAGGAATAAAATTTGGTACTGAAGTATTATATGCCATATATTCATTAATCGAAGCAGTTGTCATCTCATAAAAAACTATGACCAAAAAAAAGGGAAATGCTAAAGGCAATATCAAAACAAAAACCAATAGGGAAAGCAAATCTATCACTATTTTGTGTCATAGCCTTTCTGTCCCCAACTTTTCTGAATGATATATTTACTTTCCCTGTCCATTTGTGTTTCCAAAAAATGTAAAACTGTTATACTTCAGTGCAAATAAAAGCATAAGTATTTTTGTATTAATCTTATTAAAAATTGGAAGTTGGGGGTGACAATGCAACAGATCAGTCACCCATTCACCAGAGATTTCATTGTACTCTTTCCGGTTGCAATAGTTTTGCAGTATGTTAATAGTAAACTACAATATAACTTTGGATTTTTTTTTTTTTATCTGTAGAAAACTCATTTTGGGAGAGTTGGGGAGGAGGGAAAAACTGACCTAAAATAGAGATGGTGGGGAAAAGTTTTGGCTTCATATAGGGAAGAAAATGGTGTTCTGACAAAACAAACTGTTGATTTTTGTGTCCTTACCAGTCTCTTGACTTATTTGCTGCAGTCCCCCATATCTTACTATCTTCATCTCAACATACCTATTACAAACCTGCATCTTTAGTTATCTGCTTGATATATTCTGATCTAATATACCATTGGTTCCTTTGATTGCTCCTCCTCCAGTCTTGAAATGTGCACCCAGCAACCTGTCTCTTGTTTGGTTTAGACTCTTTTATTAACTTCTTTCCTTGTCAGACATTTCCAAAGAATGTCCATTTTGTATTTTACCTGTCCACTTAATTTATGATCTCCTTCTATAGAACCACATTTCAAAAAGTTTAATTTTCCTTCTCTGTAATAATACACTATAAATGATTGTGCTCCATACACACAGCATTATGAACTTCTTCCTGATTTGTAGGTCAATGTTTGAAACTAGAATCTTTGTAAAGTGGTATTTTGCTTTTCACATCATTCTTGCTTTAGCCATCAGTTGTAGTCTTACTTCCTAAGTCACGGAATTCACTCACCTCTCCTGTTATAACTAATCCAGGGGCGTAGCTACTATGGGGCTAGGCGGTGCAGTGCACCGGGGCCCTCACGCTCAGGGGGCCCCCAAGCATAACCCAAGGGGCCCCTAAGCGCAGTTTAGAGGGCCCACGAGCCTTCACGGCAAACTGGCGACCTTTTTTTTTTTAGCTCTACCGTCGTCTAAGGGGCCCCTGAGAACACAGGAGCCTCTCACTAAAGGCCAGGCCCTCGCTGCTCAGGGGGGGCCCCAACCACTGCTCAGGGGCCCCTAAAGAACAATTCAAGGGCCCCCATCCCCTACCAGCACACAAAACAAAAAAAATTTCGCCCGTTTGGCCTGAGGGCCCAAAATAATTTTTTTGCACCGGGGCCCTTGTTGACCTAGCTACGCCACTGAACTAATCATCCAAAGGTTCCAACCACCCTCAATTCTTGATCCACCACCTCTCCCACAAAACCACCCTCTCCAATTGTTTCAAGATCTTGTTTCCACCAGTTTGGCTTCTCCTAGTTTCGCAAAAATCACTACCCTGTGACACCAACCTGACTCATGCAGAAATCAGGGAACTCTCCTCTGATCCAGACTTGATCATTCTACCGGCAGACAAGGGCTCAACTACGGTGGTCATGAACCGTTGTGACTATGTCAGTGAAGCACTGCGTCAGCTGTCTGATACCAACACTTACCGCCCCCTCAACCATGATCCCACACCTGCAGTGAATGATAAAGTAAAAGTGTATATACAGGTTAGTGGACCCCTCCAAGGACTCACTCCAAAAAAGCCACACACACCTTCACTATACCTGCTTCCCAAGATTCATAAGCCTGGCAACCCAGGACGTCCCATAGTTTCTGCATATGGCTCACCCACTGAGCGTATCTCTGCCCTGGTTGATCAGCATCTACAGCCCATTGTCAGCCAGCTTCCCTCCCACATCAAGGACACCCGGCACTTCCTCTCTCGACTGGCTACAGTACCCACACCTCTTCCCCCTGACTCCCTTCTAGTGACAGTAGATGTGACTTCCTTATACACAAATATTCCCCATTGCCATGGGCTCAGTGCCTTGGAACATTTTCTAGACCAGCGTCCGCCCAATAGCCTCCCCACCAGATCTTTCCTGCTCACCTTGGCGGAACTAATACTTAACAACAACTTTTTCTCATTTGAGGGGAAAATCTATCACCAAGTGAGTGGCACTGCCATGGGCACTCGTATGGCTCCCTCATACGCTAACCTAGGCCGCCTAGAAGAATCATTCATAACTTCAGCCCATCTGAAACCCCTCTTGTGGGTCAGATTCATTGATGATATTTTCATAATCTGGACCCACGGAGAAGACAACCTACTCAGTTTCCTCAATAAACTTAACACTGTCAGCTCCTTGAAATTTACATGGACTTACTCCCATACACAGGCCACTTTCCTGGATGTCGACCTTTCCCTCACAAATGGCTATATACACACAGCTGTCCATATCAAACCCACCAACCTACAACAGTACCTTCATTATGACAGCTGCCACCCTCATCACATCAAACGTTTCCTCTCTTACAGCCTAGGCATTTGAGGCAGTCACATTTGTTCCAATCAACAAGCCCTTCAACAATATGCCAGCAATATCTCTGAAGCCCTGATTTCCCGCAATTACCCGCCAATTTTAGTTCACAAACAGGTTTCTCGTGCCACATCACAACCTATCAACAATCCACAATCCTCTAAAACCCACCATAGCCCTGTTTTGATCACCCGTTACTTCCCAGGCTTGGAATCCGTTAACCGAGTCTTGAGACAAGGTTACGACTTCCTTCGAGCCTGCCCTGAGATGAGAAACCTCCTTCCTAAAATCCTTCCTCACCCACCCAGAGCCTGCTTCAGCAGACTTCCAAACCTCAACCAACTCTTGGTCCATAAGCATGGGGTCCCCCAGCCTGCAAGACAGCCTCAAGGTTCATTTCCTTGCAACAGATCCCGTTGCAAATTATGCAGTATGCACCCACCTTCCACCACCTTTACCAACCCCATAACTGGGGAAAGCTTTCCCATCACAGGATTTGCCACTTGTACATCCTCCCACCTCATATACCAACTCACTTGTAACCATTGCCCAGCCTCCTACATCGGACTCACAACTAATCCACTAGCCATCAGAATGAATGGACACCGACAATCAGTACATACCAAGAACCCTGACCACCCTGTATCTCATCATGCCACTATACATGGCACCAACGATTTTAATACCTGTTTCTCGGTCCGCGCCATCAGAGTCCTCCCAGATAAAAGCAGTATTTCAGAACTTAGAAGGTGGGAACTGGCCTATCAGTACCAACTGGGGACCAGACAATCTCCAGGTCTAAATTTAAGATAGCACCAATTTTCCTCCCACCCATTCCCCTCACTTCCACCTTCCCTCACAGAACCACCGCTCACCAGAGCCTATCTTTATAGATTGTGATTTCGAATTTTAGTTTCAGTTTCAACTAATTATTCCCCCCCCCCCCCCCCCCATTACTTGATTAACTGAAGTATACTACCCTTCGGCGTCAGGATCTTGTACAGTTTTGCTTTATACTTGCGAAATTGTGGCTCACGCAGTTGGCTGCCTGCAGCGCTTGCGTGCAGCCATCTCACTTCTACTGAGGAAGAGCCATGCTCGAAAATTATATTCTTTGTGTGTTCGTGTTTTTTTCGTGTACCAATGCCGCTGGAATCCCCTTCTTTGGTAAGCGGTGGTTTTTTATCCTATCCAATGTTCAATAATCATATTTTTATATTTAGTCTGCTGTTATTGATCTCAATTATTTTTTTTTTTTTTTTTTTTTTTTTTTTACATTTTGTGACTTTAGACTAGTTAGTCCAACTTCTTCAACCAGTACTTTATGCATGTCATATAGTAACATATCAGTATCCTTATTCTTGTCCACTAACAGCACAATATCATCAGCAAATCATACTGATTGTTTTCCTGCAACATTTAGGCCACATTCAAATTTTTTTGTTTCCTCTACATACAAGTTGAATATTAGTGGCTGGAGTTTCAGCTTTATTTCTCACCCACCTTATGCTTGTATCTCTTGATTCAGTTTCATCATTGTCATTGACAGTTTCCAATATCAGGCCAAGTCAGCCAGAAACTCAGTTCTCACCCGCATTGTCTGATGATTGTATAATTTATATTACACCCACCTGAATCTTACATAAATGACACTTCAAGCTTCAGAGTTTTGACCTAACGTCTTTTAAAATTTAGTGTGTTTTGTTTCCATTTAACACCATCAAAGGTGTTTTTTTTTTTTTTGCTAAGTCCACAAATTAATCAATTTATCCTTATATTTAGCGGTCCATTATTTATTCCGCACTTTTTGTAAACATCTAATCTTCTCCAAATATCTCTCCCACTACCTGTTATAGATCACATGATGTTAGACTTTGTGCTATAATTTTCACATTTTTCAGATTGTTTTCTGTGAAAGTATGAGGATGAATTAAAACTTCATTTGAATTTGTCCTGTTATGTAAATTTTCGATATTTTTTGATAATTTTTTGGATTCCTTCTCCTCCTAAAGATTTTAGCAGGTTTGCAGAAATCTCATAAATATCTGCGGCCTTATTTCAGCAAATTTTCAAAGCTACATCAGATTCTCTCCTCAAAAAGATCTGTTATCAATATTGACATCTCTTACATCAGTATCGACATCAACTTCTCTTTCCAGCACAATGCTGTTGAGACTATCCCTATGATACAGTTTTTATGCGTATTCCTTCCATTGATTTCCTTGATCTTCTTAGCTGACAAGAAGTCTCCGATGAACACTATTACTGTTCATACATTTTTACATCATTTATCCAAGGTCCTGTTTGACCCTCTTTTTAGCTCCATATACTTAACCTAACGGCACTTTGTGATTTATTATTACTGTAAATAATATAGTGAATATATATGATACACAGTGAAGGTAATGTATAGATTGTAAAGCAGATATGTATGAATTTTAACATCCTCTGATGATCAGGTTTGTGGACAAATGTATAAATAATAGAAGTGTGGGGAAGAAGGGAACAATGGTTTCTTACAAGTGTATTCAAATTGAGGAGAGGGCTAGAAAAAAGGATGAAATTTGGTGGAAATCGTCTTAGGTTTAGGACTCGTGATTGACTGATGTCCATTTTGAACTGATAAGCAAATTCCCCGTCTGAGTTTAGAGCTTGAGGAGATTTGGCAATTATAATGAGGAAATATTTCACCCATCAAAAAAAAAAAAAAAAAAAATACTGATAAGGAGACCGCCAGACCAGTTTTTGTAGTAGTTTTTAAATACCTTAATTTTAAATGCTTGATTAACTGTCCATCCATGAATACAAGTATTTTGTGTGAAATGCCATAACAGTTAGGGAAAAATATATTAGCACTATTAATGCTCTGAAAGTCCTCATGTGTGTTTTATTCCCTTTATTACTTTATCCAATAAATTTGAATCACTTTCAAGTCTTCCTAGCTAATCCTGTTCACTTGGGCTCTAGTTTTGCTGTTGTTTTTTTTTGTAAAATTCTGAAATTTTGTCTTAATCCTTTCCTGTTATTTCTTCAATAATTCTGATATTCTTTTATCACGATTGATTTTGCCATCTCCATTGTTTCTGCCCATTTGTTGATGGAATTAATCATCTTTGATTCCAGGATCATCTCAATAATGTTCAGCTAAAGAATGAAATGTGTTGGTGACAGATTTGTTGAGTTCCACTTCAAATTTTGTAGCATAACTTCTTGCATCATGTGTACAATGAAGTAGCTTAAAACAGACTCGACCAGTCCAGTAGAAACTAATCAAGGTATGCAGCCAGAACCTCTTTCAGTATACTGATGTACATCAACTAACTGCTTCTTTGCCAGCTCGAACAAAGCAGAAATATTACATTTATGGGATGGGACTGAGCTCACAGTAGTCCAAACTGTAATTGATATAATTTAAGAGTTTCTAAAGGTTTTATGCCACTGATAAATATTGCTTCCCTTTTCTGTTTCAGACCTCTTTCTCCCGTTTGTCTGCTAGTGCTCCCACCACGCCAATAAAGGTGACTGTTGAATCAAAACCCTCACTGAATTCGTTGAAAAAGAAATCGGAGTCTCAAATTTCTGAAGCTAGTCCAAAGATCAGTAGTAACATTGTTGTCAATGATGGAAAGCAATGTACAACTCTGGTAAATGCTGTTTCTGACATGGTTACACAGCCTTCAAAGGAAATCAACAGTGCTGTCACAACAGCAAAAGGTGGAGATTTGGTTCCTGCAACTGTTAGTTCAAAAGAACTGCTAACTAAGCCAAATGCCATTTGTACTGCCAAGCCAAGTACCTCTGTTACAAGGTTGGGTGTTACTGACATGACTCCTCCTAAGACTGCCACTGTAGTTAAAAGCAATGCCCCTGTGAAGTTGGATACTGGATGTATTTTTTCTACAAATGCTAGTGGTCTTGCTCAGAAGGAGCCATTGAGACAGCCTGATGTTGCTTGTATAACACCTCCAGGAGCCAGTGCCTCTCCAAAGAAAGAAACATTTGCAAAGCCGAGTGTTGAATCCGCATTGCTCAAAAAGTCAAGCAGCCCATTGAAGAAAGAGCTGTCAACACAATCCATCGGTAATGCAACAAAACTAGTAACAGTAAGCCCAATCAAAGAGAAAGATATCTCGGTGTCACTCTCAAAGATTGATAGTCCAGTACTGAATGAGCTACCAGATCAGTTAGTTGCTGCAAGTATGGCAACTCCAGGAACCAGTCCTCTTAAGAAAGGAGAAACATCAAAATCAGAAGCTGAATTTCCTGGTAGCTCTGAAAAGAAAACTACAGTTGTTCCAAAGGATGGTCACTTGGTAGATAAGTCAGAGGTCACCAAGGAAGTGGATTTAGGGGATATTGAACCAAATGAGTTGGAAGCAATTTTCCCAGCAGAAGGTAGAGTGCGCCCCGGTATGCCCCGTCCAGACACGCCGCGTCCCCGTCTGTCTCGTCCGCCTACGGACCCGTCCAGAAAATTGGCCGTGCGACGGCTGGAGAACTCGGAAGGGCTCGAAGCGGCCAAGGAAGCCCGCACCGTCGCACGCAAGAGGAAGGCCGGAGAGCCGGCTGACGGGAGTAGGGCTGTCAGGAGATCGAAGACTGCCCTTGCTAGGAAGCAAATTGTGGAGCTGCCGAGTAAGAAGCCTTCTGTCGTGCTGGGTCCGGGGGGCGTACCTGTTAAACGTGGCAGGGGAAGACCTCCAAATTCTGCCAAACGGGATGCCAGCAAACAAGTGCAGGTCAGTTTTCTACAAACTTGAATTCCACTTCTGTCATATTTTGTTTCTGTCCAGCTGAAATATTTCTTGGAGTAATAATTTATTTGTTTTGGAACAATTGCAATTATAATGAAATAGAGAATAACTAGTTGTTCCATGCGAAAATTTTGCCAATACAATGAATAGTAAGGTTAGGAGTTTGTAATAGGATGAAAGAAGAACCGCCTCATTTGTATCAATTGTTTATTTGTTTAGTGTAGTAGGTATGTAACAGGGTGACACCAGTGAAATTTATTAATATCTTGTGATATGTGCAGCTGCTATCTAGCGGCTTGGCTCTGAACTATCTCATACGCACTACTTTCACAATTATGTCCTTCAAATGTCAAATTCCAAAAAATTTCATGTGGCGGGTTGGGATGTGACCACATCTTTCCCCCTGCCATATGTCTCACCTCTCACATGATTAAGACTCATGACGAAATATTGTACAATTTGTTGTGTTTTGTGTGTGTGTGTGTTTTTACATATTCGTCTTACCCTCCTTCCTTCATCTGTGGTAAGTGACGGGTATCTGTTTCCCCCCCCCCCCCAATCCTATCATATTTTCAGTGCCTCACGGCAGTATCTTTGTTTCCATTATCCAATCAGTTAGGTATGCAGTGAGATAAATGGCTAGTGACACAAAAAAACAGGATTTTAGAAATATTGACATTTTTGCTCTTTAAGGGTCGAATTTGAAACAGTCACTTTCTTAAAACATGATATGATCAAAACAAATACCTTATTCTTTAAAATGATACCTCATTTATCAATTTCGGTTAGGTATGATGTGATATAATGACTTGCGACAAAAAGCACCTTATAGAAATAATATATATACTAGATGACTCATGCGAATTTTTCATGAATACAATTATGTAGTAGTAAGGTTGTGGGTTTGTAATGGGGTGAAAGAAGAACTGCCTCTTTTTTTTTTCAATTATTTATTTGTTTAGTGTAATAGGTACGTAACAAAAGTTGACGCCAGTGGATCAATTTATTAATATCTCTGTGATATGTGCTACTGCTGTATAGCAACTTGACTCTGAAGTGGCTCATACATGTGACATTCACAGTTACTACTTTTGCCCCTTAAGGGTCAAATTCTGAAAAATTTCGTTCTCAATTTATAATGTTGCCTGAGTGAAGACCTTCATCTTTTAAATGATACCTCATCTATCGATTTAGGTTAGGTGTCAGTGGAGATAAATGACTCGTAACAAAAAACACGTTATGGAAATAATTAAACTTTTGTCCTTGATGGATGAAATTCTGAAAATTTCATGTCTTCAAGATATGATGTGACCAAAACAGAGATCTTAATCTTTGATATGATCTCTCATTTATCTATTTCGGTTAGATAACGAGGGAGATAAATGGATCATGATAAAAAAAAAATATGTTACGGAAATAATTATAATTTTGCCCTTTAAGGGAAGAATTCCATAAAAATTCCTTTCTTAAAATATGATTTGATCAAAGCGGAGACACTACTCTCTAAAATAATACCTAATTTCTCTATTTCGGTTAGGTATCCAGGGAGATAAATGGCTAGTGACACAAAAAACCACATTTTAGATATATTGTCATTTTTTACCTTTAAGGGTCAAATTCTTTTCTTAAAGTATGATGTGACCAAAGTGGAGACCATAAACCTTAAAATGACACCTCATTCATAGATTTCGGTTAATTATGAAGGGAGATAATGGCTTGTGACAAAAAAACACCTTACAAAAATTATATATATTGTGATGTTATGAGACAACAAGGATAGACATAGTAAATTCATCACTAACCAGAGCTGAAGGTGGAAGGGTTACAGTGATAGGAAATGAAATCAACAAATAAAATATATTTTTGGTAACTTCCACTAATTTAAGGGATTTATATCTTGTGAGTCACAGGGACATTTTAACAGGTTACCTGATAAACTTAACAGTTTGTGCTGAATTCTGCGATCTAGATTTCAGTATTTCATGGTTCAAGTAACCGATCTGGAAAAAATGCTAAAATTGTTCTTTTCTATTTATGACAACTTCCTTGAGTCAAATTCCCAGTCCAGTCAGTCCTTCAACTGATACGGCATTTGTATAATTGCTCATACAATTTAATCTCTTGTTTAAATGTTTGTATCTGATCTGCTTATATTTAATTATTTTCTCACATTCTTGTAATTTTCTCCAGGTTTTGTCTCTCTCTCTCTCTCTCTCTCTTTTGAGCCAATATAGAAACCTACTTCTTCACTTTTCTTTTTAATCTGGTTTATATAGGAATAATTTTGCAAGATTAGTTTAGTATTATTGGCGATATCTGGAAGTTTATATGTATCTCACCTACCAGTATAAATTATTTTCAGATTTGTGAGGTTAATGCGAATAAGAAATTTTTCAGTTTCAGGTAGGATGTTCAATAAACCGTTTAAAAAATCCAGGAGAAAGTAACGGAATGTTCTTTAGAGAGAGAAAATTTCTGTTCTCAAGGAAGTTTTATTACTAATTTAGTCTTGCCACTTGCTCCGAATAACTGAACCAGTTTTCTTTACTGTGTTAGGTTTAAGTCACAACAGAGGCAGATTATGTGGCAAATTAAAACTTTTTCATACAATATATATATATATTTATTTTATCAATTTTTCTTATTTGTGCTTATTTGAAATTTTGGTGGCTAAAAGTAATGATAAATAGAGCTAACATATTGTCAATGCAGTAACTTCATTTTCACCATTCTTTATTTATTTTTCAGACTGCAGTGAACAAAATTGGTATGAAGAAAGAAATGAGTGATAGTAGCAAGATCAGTGCAAAGCCCGGCAAAACTGGTAACGTCTTGAAATTAGACTCTTCGGTTCCTGATGACTTTATAAAAAAAGTTAAGAATGGAGAAGTGGTTTTAGGAAACGATATTTTTGAATATATGAGGGAAAAATTTGGAAGCTTGAAAGAGGAATCAGTTAACTGCTCGGTGACAAACACTGAAAAATCTCTTCATGGTTCCGTTCCTGAAGTCCTGCAGAACGAGTTTGATACAGATTCTGGGAAAACCCTCCTTGACCAAGTGAAGGAAAAGCGTGCAAGTACTTCTGAAATCTCAAAGAAGGGCTTTGTCAAATGTTCGTCGGTCAGTGAGAAAGGTCTTGACCAGTTGCAAAGGGTAACGAGTCACGGGAAGACAGGTCTGACAGATCCCCAGGATTGTACCAAACTGGATGTAACAGGGCAGGAGAAGCACAATGATATAACTCCTTTGATAGATGGACAAGAACTTGCAGTTGTGCAGGTCGAGGAAGTTGGTGATGTGACGAAGCTTGTGGCTACAAAATCTGAAACTGTTACCAAAGATGGGTGTGACTGCACTTCATTATGTGTAAATAATAGTAAACATAAAGAACTTTCAGAAGACAATAATTCCATTAATAATGCTGTTGTATATAATAAAAATGCTTCAACCAAAGATGAAAGTAATAAAATAAATACTGGTGCTATAAATAGTGGCCTTACCAAAGAAACTGCTAAGGTCACCACAAAAGACTCGTCAGCGTCTGGAGAAGTTGGCATTGAGACTGCGAAAGAAGACTGTGCAGTGCCTGAGAAGCTTTGTAAAGGAGAAAAGCAGACTGAAAAAAATACTGGTGAGAATGTTCCTCCGAGTGATTTGGTTGTTACCGTTGTCGAGATACCCAAAGTGTGTGATCGTCAAGTGGTTAATATTAAAGCTAGTGAGACCAAAGATGATTTTAAGGATGATGAATCTACACTTAAGATAGGTTCAAAACTGAATCTGGTGGAATTAACTGGACCAGAATCGTTGACAACTCATCACACTAAAAATGATGTAACCTTAGACATAGGTGACAAGCTGACTGAAAGTGATAAAAATGAGGATATTCCTTCCAAAACCTGTTGCAACTCAGTTCCTGTTTTGAGATCTGAAAGTCCGTTAAAACTTAGTGCTAATAATGTAAAAAATAACGAATCATCTGAAATGACAGACATTAAGACAAGCCCGATTTCAGGTAAAATTGCTGTGAAACCTGTCTCTCCAGCCAAACCTCAAGTGTCATGTAGTGATAGTTGTATAATCAGTGCCGAGGCAGCTGTCACGGCAGTTTCTTCTTTGGTGGTCGCCAAATCACCTGTTGTTCCTGTCAGTCCACAAGCAAAAAAACAGCTATGTATGGAAAGTAATGTTGGAGGCAATAGCTCTAATCTGAGTTTAGCTGCCATTAAGTTAGCTGACAAAAAAAACTGACACAGAAAAGGATGAATGTGATGATGAATTGCAAAAGAAGTTAAAGGTTGGAGCCGTTTTCAGGTTTCGTGATCATGGGTTCGGTGATAGTCCAGTTAGGAGATGCAGTGTAGATCCATCAGGCAGGCCAAGGTGGGGGCAGAAAGACCAAGCTACTATTGCACCCTTCCGCAGAAAAAGGAGTTTGAGTGAAGGGTCGAATACTGAATGCTTGTCTGATGTAATGAGATCTTTTGGTACAAGTAGTGGTAATGAAAAGATCACAGCAGCCACATGTAACGGGCAAAGCTTTTCACCATCTCAGGCAAAATTGGCGTCTGGAGATGTTTTTAATAATTTAGCTTCTGTTTCTGAAACTCCTTTGCAGAGTCAGTCATCTAAAGGTTCTGGATTGACACCACCTTTAAAGAGGCCAACATTGGAACCTGTAAATAGCATGACAAAGAAAAGTAGCTCGGATATATCTGAAGCAAAGCTGTCCAGTGATAATGCTGGGGAATCTATGGAGATTAGTGCTGCTAAAAATATTTCCACCATCGTTTCAAATGAGAAGTTGGAACCTTCGTGTTCAACTGAGGAGAAATCGATAAATATTTCTCTGTCGTCTAGCACTTTTGATACAAAGGTTATCGACGATACCCCAGCTGCTGAAACTACAGGAATTGCAAAATCAGTTCAAAAAATAGAGAGCCGATTACCTCCAGGTTTGGAGATAATGGAAATTGAAGGGTCACTGGAGAATTGCAAAGCTTCACTGGGGGAGAAGGATGCAAACAACCTCGGTGGTGGCTTAGAAATCATAGAAATTAAGGACATGGAAAATAGGGAAGATAAGACACATTCTGTCACAGCTGTCCGTGAAGATCTGAATGAAGAAGTAATTCAATCTAATGTAAACAAAGACCTTAAAGTAAACGAGCAGCCATTGTCAGCAGTTCATCGTCGTGAAAACCAGGAGCCTGAAAATCTGTTTGTGGACATTATAACTCTGTCTGTTGCCGGTGGAGTTGAAGGACACTCGGATTCGGTCGAAGTTCGAGAAACTGGTGAAACTACTGAAGCCAAAGGTAAGTCGTATCGACTTAACCGAGGCATTGATTTTGGTGCTATACAATATTTCATCCATACTGATCTAAGCTGATGAGAATTTTGAGGATTTTTGTATGTAGTAATAATTTACTGTAATAAGATAATAAATAATGTTTTACCGAATTGTTGAGCTGTTGGTTTCAGAAGCTACTTTTGAATGGACATGAACTAATGTATAACAGAAAGTAAACTAGTCTGTAATTATTTTTAAGATGTGAATAAAAATAATCACTTCTAACTTATAGTTATACACATTTGCCTTTATAGCTTCCAAACGCTATAAAAGATCGGATACCGAAGAAGCTCTGGACCAAATCTTGGATCGGCTGGACACAATGGAGGGCTCAGGACCTTCAGCTTCCTCTGTTGAGAACACAGATGTGATGGAGATATCCTCAAGAGAACCTACAGTTACCACTCTAATAGAAGAATCTGAGGAAGATCGAGCTGTCAAAGAATCTGTGTTGCGAGCTTTGGGGCTAACATCTCGGCATGCCCCACCTCCACCGCCTCCAGTACCAACATCTGCTCCTTACACTGGTACTCTCAGGACAGTTATAAAGGTGAGCTGGTATTTTTAACTTCATCATTGCTGTTGTGAGTAAGAAGGCTTTCACGGCGTATCGATGATATGAAGTCTTCACGCGTTCTCCACCGTATAGCTTAACGATGAGCTTTCGGCGCTTAGTTCTGCTGCCATCTTCAGGTCTGATGGCCAGTACAGCTCTGGCACTCCCTGCATAACATCAGACCTGACGATGGTGGCAGAGCTAGCTGCCGAAAGCTCGTTGTTGTCTTTCTTCAACACTGTACGGCGGAGAATCCGTGAAAACTTCATATTCGTCATTGCTATGCTGGTTTCAGTGACACGGGTGTGTTTCCCATTTATTGTTGATTTGGCATGACTTGTCAGTGTCAGGAGTGAGGAAAGTTAGGACAAATTATAACATGCTGCATTTGGAGAGCATGTAGTTTTATCTCCTGTCGATGGAAGAGACTCATGATGATAATTGTTTTGTTTTCATATTCGTTTTGCCTTCGTGCCATCATCTGTGTTAAGTGACGGGTTATATTTTATGCTTTTATCAGGCGTCATATTAAAATAAAAGATACCCTATTTTACTGTTGGGAACATACAGTATGTACATTAATTGTAACCCCATCAAACTCTGACCAGCAGTTTTTGTGTGAATCATGTTCAATGAAAAATGGAGATTAATTTGTGTACACTTTTATCATAATTTTTTCAGCTTTTTGAAGTCTTATCAAACTAAAATGTACCCGATTTTACCTCCGGTTGCTGTGGGTTGTACAATATTTGAAACGCCATCAAATTCTGACCAGTAATTTTTGCATTGGGGAGGGAGGGGGCCTCAATTCCTTCTCTAGATCTTATTAATTTTGTGTCTAATTTTTTTTAAAGTGTCTTAAATGTGCAGACATTTTCCTGGATTCAGTTTTTTTATATACAGTGGAACTTTTCTAATTCGAATCTGGAGGGACCATAAATAGACTTCGAATTACTGAAAATTCGAATTAGAAAGTTTATATAAAATAGATACAAATGCAAGAAATATGCCATTAAAAATTAAGTTTTTACTTCTTTATTTAGACATCGCTTACTAAAAATGTCCTGCAAAAAGCCAAATTTAAAGTTTAGTAAAAAAATTAAAAATTGTTAACTGTGTTTTGTATTAATTTTTTGCAGACGTGAATTCCTGGAGTTTATTTAAAACAATGAAGAGAGAATCACTCACATTAGCTCAAACCTCGATGTAGGGTTGAAGTTCGTGCACATAGTTAAATGTAAGATATTGATAAACAAATTGCACAGAAAACAACACACAAACTATGAACACAAGCACGGATGGTACACGGCTACTGTACTGTTAAAATCACACACAAAACAGGAGACAAGACTCCCACAGTTGACTGCACTGCCAACTGGGTTACAAAACGCTGGTCAATTGATGTTGTCCTTGGAAACAGTAACAACGGGGAAGGGTAGGTGGTCATGTGCTCTGGACAATCTTATTAACGATTACTGTAAAAGTCTAACTTCTTACAAGATAGCACTCAAAAAAATATGTTTCAACAAACATTAATTTACATGAGAAATACACGTTCTTTTCATAAATTTGAACAAATTTTCTTTGAGCTAAAAAAAAAAAATATCGAATTATAGGAGTTACTTTTACACTAGTTTAATACAAAATTCAAGCGACCAGAAGAAAATTTCAAATTACCAAGAAATTCAAATTTAAAAAAGTTCAAATTAGAGAAGTTCCACTGTATATAGCTTATCTGTTGTCTACAACTTCATTCATGTGGATTCTCTTAATCCATAAATCACCAGCCAGAGAAAAAAGAAAAGAAAAACTAACTTAATTCCCCTGAATAATACAATGCCACCCATTTACATAAATCATAGTAATTATTTTGACTGTGAAAGGTAACAAAATCCGACTATTAGTTTTTACATGAACGTTGTCTGATTTTATATCAAAATTAAACATACCCCATTTTACTCGCAGGGCTATGGGTTATACATTATCCGGCAGCCCATTAAAACTTTTATCAGCAGTAACTTTTGTGTTAATCCCTTTCAGCGAAAAACAGATGCTAATTTGTGCACGCACTTATCTCAAATTTCTCAGCTTTTCGGTGTCACGTCAAAATAAAACATTCCATTTTACTTCTGGATTGAGCTGTACAAGGTTTGTCTGGAAAATACATATAAAAGTTGAATAATAACTTTATTTTACAATTATTCAGGTATTACAATATGGTCTCCTTCAAAGTACTCCCCCTGAGACGCGATACACTTCTGCCAACGCCGTTTCCACTGTTGATAACATTGCTGAAAGTCTTCAGTTGTGATGTTGTTCAATTGCCGTGTTGTTTCCGCCTTGATGGCTTCCACATCTCCCAAGTGCTGCCCCCGAAGCATCATTTTGCATTTCGGGAACATGAAGAAGTCACACGGGGCTAAATTGGGTGAATAAGGCGGGTGGTCTGTCACGGTGATTGAGCTTCGGGCCAAAAACTCGCGCACAAAGAGCGACATGTGAGCGGGCGCATTATCATGATGAAGGATCCACGTGCCCCCTTATGCCAACTCCAGTCGAACTCGGGCCACACAAGCTCTGAGACGTGTCAGAACTTCAACGTAAAAATTTCCGTTCACTCTCTGGCCGGGAGGGACAAATTCCTTGTGAACGATGCCCCTAGAATCAAAGAAAACAGTCAACATTGTCGTCACATTGAACCTTGATTTTCGCAACTTTTTTGTTCTCGGTTCTCCTGCTAGTTTCCATTCCTTGCTTTGAGATTTGAGCTCTACATCGAATTCGTAAAACCAGGACTTGTCTCCAGTGATGACTCGGTTGAGAAAGTCCCCTCGTCCCTCTGCTTCCAACCAATCCTCACAGCACTCAACCCTCTTTGCTTCCTGTTCTGGTGTCAAGAGCTTCGGTACGATTTTCGCACACAATTTCTTCATTTGAAGTTTTTGTGTCAGGATTTCGTGAACGATTGTTTTGGGGATTGACAGCTCGTCAGTAATCATTCTGACTGTCAATCTACGGTCTTTAAGAAAACAAGCCCGAATTCGTTCAACATTTACATCGGAACTCGATGTCGACAGGCGTCCTGGGCGAGGGTCATCGTTCACTTCTTCTCGGCCATCCCGGAACATTTTTAACCACTTGTTCACAGTTGGATCCTTCAGAGAATTTTCTCCGTAAACCTGTTACAAACACTCAAAAATTTCACGACCATTCTTTCCTAGCTTTGCAAGAAACTTGATGTTGACGTGCTGTTCCTCAATCAGAGAGAGCTCCATGCCGACAGCAGGTGAAAAAGGGTAACTGTCAACAAGCTGCCGCACACTCCCACCTTCACGCAGAGTGCTCTGACTCGAACTGAGCGTTGATGGGATTGATTACAGCAGTAGTCCCACCTGGCGGCGACTGCAACCTGTAACATGAAGACATTATTCAACTTTTATACGTATTTTCCGGACAAACCTCGTATGCTGTTCAAAACCCACATCAAAGTCCAACTTTTGCATGATTCCCAGTCAGGAAAAAAAACACAAATTTTAAAAACACATGATTCCTCTTCTGTAGCTTATGAAAAGTGTCCCAAATGCCCCAAACTCGTTGTTGATGAAATGTCAGACTTTCTTTAGGTTACGGTCTAATTATAAGTACGGATTTATGGTTTATGAGATGATAGAACTCTCAGTGTAGCGACACTGAGAATAAGATGTTACTATTCAGACAAATTCGAGTCCTGGTGTGGCCATCTGCTTTTGCTGTTACGTGATTTTCGGAAATCTGTTCATGTTAATGCTAGAATGCGTGGCTAATCAGCTGCGTGCAAGGTTCCTTACGGTTTGATAAAACCAGAGTATAAATCTTTTCATTAATGCTCAGTTATAAATATCTTAATAATCTGTAAATCTCTAGTCACCACCACTCAATTATGAGATGATTAAATATTTTTTTAGTTGTTGCTCTTTAATGTTGTTGAACCTGCAACTATATTCAACATAGAACTGTTTACGTTTTAATAACAGAGCTGTCCTCTTTCCACATCCTTATTCCTGAATACACATTCTTGCAGTGCACTAAATATTTCAAACTCTGCCAGTGAGCACTTGGAGTTTAAAATACATAATGTGCCGTCATAAAGTTTTTAACGGATGGTTCATCTACCATGAGAATGATTCTTTTATTTCTAACTGTTAATATAAGTAACATTACCTGTGTCACAGCTGCCACTAGCTAACAGAACATTTGCTGTTTGGAAAGATAAATATGAAAATTTGTAACATTTCATGAGTTCTTCTTGTGCTGTCTTTCCTGTCTAATCTTTAATTCCAGTGTAACAGGCATAAGTATTTATAATAACCATTTATTTCCTTCTTTCTTTTTAATGCAAAGATTAATTGACTGACTGTTAAATTTTGTCATTTGTCCATTTAGATGTTATCAGGTCACTAACAAATGCAATATGACTGGTAAGATCAATAAAGTTGTTTTGTTGCTTTCGTTTTTGTGGGAGAATATGAAGGGAAAATCTTATATATTCATTTTCATAAACAAATTTTTACCGTAAAGGTTTTATATATATAGTACAAATCTGTACCTAGGTTGACCTTCTTTCTAAAACTGCATTAACTATATTTAGGCTCGGAGTTTATTTCTTCAAATAATGATAAAGTTTGTTTTTGCCACTGATTTAATGTTCTTTTTTTCTTTTTCTTTTTGCATGCTTATCATTTTGGATATTACTTCTTCTGTAAGTATCTATTTTATACCTAATTCACTTTTTTTATTTAAGACTTTTATTGTATTGTCACTTTTATATTAAACTGATATAACAGTTTTTGTGTTGTAGAATCAATGTATGACATAAAAAAAAAAAAAATTAAGATATCAGGCATTTGTTATGAAATTAATGAAATAAGTTATTTTCGTAAAGAAGTATAAATCCACTTTTGTTTCATTTTATTAGTTACTGTTGTGAAGCAGAACAGTAATTTTATTTTTTCTAGTAAAATAAAGTTTAAGATATTTCTCTTAAAGTTGATAATTTTCTTTCTTTTTTGTTTAAATGCAGCTTATTGTATTAAAAATGTATGTTGCAAATGTTGTGAACACGAGTTATTTTTTTATTTAAGTAGAACTATTGTTTGAAATGAATACCACCTTTTCAATCATTAAATGATAAGGGTTCCTACCATTTCATTTACCTGGCAAACACATTTGAATCTCATACTACAGGTTCAGAGAACATCACCAGAGAAAAGACGAAGGTCTCTAAAGATGGTTTTGAAGCAAGGTTCAGCAGGGAACAGTCGACGAGATGCTGGATCACATTCTGATTCTGGTGAAGAGAAAGTGGAGTACCGCATCTGCAAGGAGGTAAGTGGTGTTATAGCTCAGTGCAAAATTCATATAGTGACAGTTACTCTCCTTGGTTATCTTGAACTTGAGATGTTTTTAACTTGCAGAGTCCAGTCATTTGGCCTTATTTATGGCTTTGGTTATCTTAGTATTAATCATCTCATCATTTGTCCTCTATTTATGATTACCTGTAGGTGAAATGTTTTCTTGGCCGTATTGCAAATTCCGTGCAGGAAAATATGGGTGTTTGGGTTGCCACTTCCAATTCATTTTCTCTATAACTCCCACAAAAAGGTGAACCTCCGCCACTTCTCAGACTGTAGAGTACTTCAATTAATTCCCAGACTGGACTCAGTTTTCTGCCGAAAAGGGTACCTATTCAACCTCTCTTGCCTCTTCGTTGCTGATTGTGCTCTTGAGATTTCCATCCATCATCATCCTAAGAATCCTGTGTTGGTCCTGTGGTGGGCCCACCACCTTAGGGCATGCCTGTTTTTCTGTAGGGGTTATCTCCCTTAATAGGAAGGCCCCGTTTTTGCGGCACAAGGGATGCCTGTCACCACCTGCTATACTCTGCTCAGAGTGCATTGCCAAGGGTATATGTGGCTTCAAGTTTGCTGGCAGAGCTTCTGATTAATAACAGAGACATTTCTCATGGTTTAGTTGTCCCAAAACATTTAGTGTGGTATGGAGCCTTTAAGGCCATATCAGCTAGAGTTGTAAAAGTAATGGTAAATTCTGTACCCGTATGTATTCGTTACTAAACCAATCACATATTACTTTCGAATCGTTTCTTGTTACTTTTGATACAATCAAACCCTAGCATGAAACATCACATTGAGTCGCGTATGGGATAACTTCATTACTATCATATCATTTCATTACTCGTTACTTTTGATACAATCGAACACTAGCATGACGCATTGCATCAAGTCGCATACGGGACGACTTCGTTCATACTTGCTACTTGGTAAAGTTTAAGTAAATTGTTTATTTAGTAAAATAAGTTTAGGTAAGTTGTTCGTTTGGATAAAACTTAAAGTAAAGTAATAGCCCATGGTTCTTATGGAAAACCTCTGAATGTACACTTGATTTACTGTAATGAGTATTAAATACTGAAAGAATAATCTAATTACAGAACAAACACCTGTTTGAATATGAAAAAAAAAGACCTGACCTTTCACCCGCCTCTGACATATCTAGTGGTTATTTTTTAAAGTAGCCTACTCAAAACCCTGCATAGTGATAGTGAGATAGTAATTTGTAAAGTTCAAGTAAATTGTTCATTGAGTTGAGTAAGGTAAATTGTTCATACCTTTGATTTACTGCACCGAATATTACATACTTCAGAATAATACCTAATATCACAATCGCAGCACACTTAAATCAACTAATTTCAAAACAAACATCTGCTCATTCAATCGCTGGGCGAACCGTTCCAGCTCCCGCATGACACATCGTGTTCGTTCATTTATCGAATCAAACTGACATCTATGACCACAAATGCAAGTAACGAAATGAATTGGTGAATAACGATTCGGTACTTTGAGTCAGGCGATGAACCCATGACTCGGTAACAAATAAGATTATATTAAGTTTTGGAAATATCCATTATTATTCCAATATGGTAATATCCAATCTAGATCTTTTGTACCCTCTTAGATTCCTATTGTTAATCAGCAGCTTATCCTGGGAAAAGAATAACTCAACTATTCCATCTAGTTATATTTAAATACCTGTTCTCTTATCTTCTCAATGAGTGCTTGCAAAACATGTTTTTTGCTTACTAAGTCAACATTGAGGGTTATGAATCAGTTTTTAAATCCCACTTTCTTATTACTAGAGCATACAATAACATAGTACATTTTAGGAACATACAAAATTTTGCAGTTAACTTGAGAAAGATCTGTTATGTCCTTTTAATGTCTATTTGTGGTCATTGAAGCACTATAATTGATGTATTTTTTTATATTTTGGGTAGCATAAAATCATTACATCTTAAAACTATTACTTGTTAACTGTAGACAGCACAGTCTATGTTATCTCTAATGGGATGTAATGATCCTGTAAACTGATAATGATTCATTTCAGAGTGAACTGGCTTCAGGATACCCGAGCAACTTGAGTGCCAACAACCGAAAAGCAGTCAAAAACTCTACTCACCATTCGTTCTATGGTAAGTGTCTTTGAATGCTTCATATTTTTATTAATTAATTAGTTAATATTTATGACATTTTTTGTTGAAGCCATAGAAGATTGTAAACAATTTTTTCAGTCTCTCTCTTTCCCTCTGACTTCTTCATAGTAAACATTTTTCTCTGCTGTTGGTATAAGATTTAAACGAAATAAAAAATCCATCACTCTTCTGTCTGTGTGTTTTTAATGTGTATATCACAACAACCTGCCATCATTTCTGTTTGCTTTCTATTTTCTCTTCTGTCCTTAGTAATCAATGCTTTTTAGTTTCGTTTCAAAGTCAAAGAAATAAATAAATACTGAATCAGAGTCAGAAGATTTTATTTTCTGACAGATGCAATTCAACCCTTATTTATTTTTTAAATAGTGACCAGGGGTAATTCTGAATTCTCAGATTGTGTTTATTTGTCCAGAGCTGAGCACCAATTCACCATACGTGGCTGCCACTCCTGGCAGCCAAGAGGACACAACTCCTGTTGTGCCAAACAGTGAAACTGTAGAACCGAGTGCAGCTTCTGTGCCACCAGCAAGTGGGGACAAGGTGGAATTAGTGATACCAGAAAAGAGTGCATCATTCTCCATACACCCCGGCCGCCTCTGCTCGGATGTTTGCACTTACTGCTGTGGCAAGTTTGGTACCCTCGACACACCTTGCCACATCGCACAGCTCAAGAGCGCAGAACGGCAACGGAAAGTCCTCGAGAGTGAGTCAATACACTTGTGTACAAAATGTTGTTTGGCTATTCTTTTAATCATCCAATATGTTCTCACACCAAGTGCATAGCCCAATATTAACAGTGAATAACCTTGATCTAAGTCCCTTGATGACAGACCATGGTGAAGATTGATTACGTAGACATCTGCGGTAGTTGTGAATGTTATCTTGGTTGTCCTTGCGGAACCACGTCAATTTGTTGAAACTTCAGGTTTCAGCAAAGTGACGTTGTTCCAACTGGACAACCAAAAGAACATGGGGAAGATTGTTCATTTCCCAAAAGTGATGGTGAGATTTATTGGCAGCTGGTGATTTTCTTTGGTTATTTTTTTAAAAGAATATTATCATTCTTTAGCAAGGTAATTTTTCATATTTAGTTGTGGAGTAGCAATATATTACAGAACATGCAGCTAGCAGGAGGGATTAAGCTGTATTGTACTCTTTTAATCTTAGTAACCTCATTTGCACTACATATCTGTTGCTGAACGATGTTCCTTGTCATTATCTAAGTGTCCATTGTCATAAGACGTTCAGTGAATTGTAACATTCTGTCAGATGTGACACCAAGTAATAGTAGTGCCTGTTGTGGTTAACAATGTCGTTTTTGAAGCTTGTTGTAAGTTTCATGCCAGCCAGTTTATTATATAGATGGAAATTGCTTGTCTGGTTTTGTTGCAATGGTTCATGGAAATATTTTCGCAACATGGACATATTTTTTGGTAAGGTGATTCATGTTACCTTTTGAAGAGTTATGCTGATTTGCTATTTCCCAGTCATCTTCGTATTTAAATTTTCTGGAATATGTTTTTGGCGCATTAGCTAAAAGGAGATTGAAAAGTAATGGAGAAAAACGGAGTCTTGTAGTAAGTTATTGTTGATTACTAATTTTCCTTTCAAAGACTATTTGGAGAGATCTGTCTGTGCCCACATCATTGGCAACTAGGACAGTTTTGTTTCAATTTATCACTGATTAGATTATGTATTACAATTAGCCTCCAGATAACAACGTTTGCTGCTGTTAAGTCATTGGAAGCGTTACAGGCTTTTTTTTTTTTTTTATCGCTCTGGCCCTATAAATGTTGTGATATATAAGTTCTTGTTTGCTTCACTAAATGCGAGTACAGTAGAACTCTGACTATCCAAATCAGTTGGGACCGGACCCCATTCAGATAATCAAAAACTCGGATAGTTGGAATTTTTTCCGAAAAAAGGGTCTATTTTAATTAATTACTGTATGTATGTTGAAAATGGGAGAAAAAAATATTTTTAAAGAAAAATAATTTTTAATTAATTAAATGAATAGACAACACTTCTACATGTTAAGGTACTTACAAGTGCTGAAAATTAGTACAGTATGCTTGCTGAACATCTCAGTGAAAGTAAGCTGTTTGACATTATTCATCCGTTTTCGGGCATCCGAGTCGCGCATCCACTTGACAGTGAGAAGTTCCATGTGGTCACACTCAGGCTGACGCTCCATCCACTTCAACGCAGTTTCAAGGCCAGCAAATGCTCGACTAGCTGATGATCCCATGTCTGCTTCAACTTTGACATTAAGATCGTATTCTTCCTCGACATTTTCTTCTTTTACACTTTCGATAAGTTCATCATCATTTAGAATTTCACACCCAGGGTTTAACGAATCACACGCCACCCACTCTCCTATATCTTCAGCTCTAACTTCTGAACATCCAGGAATTTTCAAAATGTTTCTGAATTCCTCACGTGACACACCATTCCCATCTTCTCCTATATCTTCCCTTTCCTTTTATTGAACTTCTTTTTCTCCTTCTCTTCTTCAGTTGGTAAGCCTTTCAACTTGTTCAACACACGTCTTTAGGTGACTGCCTTTAGTGATTTGGATATTCAGTGATTCAGATAGTTAGAGTTCGGATAATTGGAGTTCACCTGTATGTATTCTCTTAGTGTATCTTCTTAGCTGTGCTGGTTACTGAACAGAAACTTGTAGTTTTCTTTCTTAGGAGGGCCTTAGATTTTTGGATACTTTCTTTTTAAGGTTCTGTCATGGACAAGCAGAAGGTTTATGCCAACCTGTATAAGAAGTTTCAGACAAGGATGACATGGGGGAAGTTTTCTCAATTTTATACAAAATTAATGTTGCCACACAATAGTGTGTAATGTGTCAGTCAGAAATTTTCCCACCATTATACATTAACTGTAGGAGTTTCTTGAATGGAAATTATGCAAATCACATTTTTTATTTAAAACTTGTGAAAGTCTTTGGCTCTGTTTTTACCTTCCTTATTTATCTTACAAATTTGGATTATAGGTCTGAGAAGAGCTGGACTCATTGCTAGTTGTAATGTTTCTTGGTATGTGAGGATAGCTTGCACATCCTAAGATAAATCTTTTAGTGTTTTCCAGGATGTACCACATGGAAGAATCCCACATACATATAAATATTATAATTAGAAATAAATGTTAGGAATGTATTATTTAAAATCTACTTTTAGTATAAATTCTGTTGTCAAATTCTTAATATTATAACTATTATGTTAATAAGATAGGATAGGGAAAATAAACAGTTACCCGTCACTTACCACAGATGAAGGCAGTGCCTCGCGGCAGTTTCTTTGTTTCCTTTATCCAATTGTTAACTATTATGTTAGCAAGAAATGGGTCTGATGAGGCATTATTTTTTTTTAGTATTGAGTTTTAAAACTTGACTGGTCAGGAATACATTTTGGGTTCACATTTTCTACTTTCTACATCAGGCTTGCACAACATTAAACGATTAAAAAAAATAATGATTTTAAGTTGGGGGAATTGGAAGGGATCTGGGCTAATCATCGGCAATATAGCTGAAACTTGATTCACCTAAAGCTGTGGATTGCTGCTGTCTTGGTTGAAAATTCAAGACTACTTCTCAAATAATTCTGGTTCTTTCTGCTTTGCAGTTCTTTAACTTTTGTCTAGAATTTCAAAATATCACATACTTTACACGATTGCTTTTGGGGTACTAAATTAACCTGTCTGATGTGCCTGAAATTCTAAGACAGTTGAAACTTTTGTCATTTTTTAAATATATTTGCTTATTCATATTGTGTTTCATTCAAGCAGTTGACTTTCGGTGCTCTATTTGATTCTTGGTATTAGATCAAGTTTAATAAACGTGCACCACTTAACAGAGTCTTAGACAGTTAACCTGCAAGTCTTTTTTCTGTAAATATTTTTTTATTCTAAGTGGGACTTTTCAGAAAAGGGGGCTGTTTTTCTATAGACATAGAAACACATTGTCTAAGATAAGTAAATCTTATGACCCCAGTTAAAAATGTTCCTTCCCCCTTGTGCCCCCCCCCCCAAAAAATGGGAAATTTATTTTACATACAAAATGCTCAAAGAAATTAAACAATATTACTATATGTGTGCAGAATTTTAATTTTTAAAGGTTCTACAATGTTAAGCTTTATCATGGCCTGATTAGAGAACAAACTCATTCTTTAGTTCTTGTTTTCTGATGAACACAAACTGAAATAAAATTTGGGGTTGCTGGATGGTAAATCAAACTAAACATATTTTGCATGTCACTTTTCTCCAGTGCAAATACTGTTTAATTAAAATGTTCTTCCTGCTGCCTTTTAATGATTCTGAAATTAATTTTTTATTTGTGTACAATCCTATTGAAATAATAAGGACTACAAACAGCATAAATGCATTGTGGCTGAAGACTAATTTGAAGGATTGTTTTAGTTCATTGATTAATAATTTTTCAATTAATAGTTTTTTGTTTTGATTTTTAAAAAAGAGAGAAGAGAAGCCTGTAGTTATGCTACATGGAGGTATATGAAGGTTGTTGACATTATTATTGCTGATATTAATCTTTAATGTAGTCATATTACATATTGCTTGTGAGCTTGTATGACAGTTTTTTCAGGGGAAAAACAAAGATTGAAATGTGAATGTAATCTTTTTAATCAAGAACACGCATACACAGTAACTAATAAGATTAAATGTACTCTTTTACGATAGTAGCTTAAAATAGTCATTAGTCGAGTAAACATTTAGCAACAAATATTTTTATAAGCCTATTACTCTGTTCTCTTTTATAATGCAAGCTTGTAATGTATGACGTCACTTCTGAGAAAAATATTAAATATAGAAAACAACAGAATCTTGTTGAATGAATTATTTTTAAATGATATGAAAATCTGGGAAGATGAACAAAGATATTGAATAAATAGCATTGATGATATAAGTTCCAAGAGTCACGTAACCTACTTTTGCCAAGGAGTGGAACCAAGAAATTGACGAATGCAAAGAGAGATTTTTTCCCCCTTGTCAGTAGCAATGGGAAAAAGGCATAAGTCATTGAAAGACTTTTTCCCCCATCAGATGCATTATGAAGATTTACTAACTGTATTGATAACAGTGAAAAGAAAACCCCAGTCATGTGGCGAGTCGCAGTGTGTGCCAATTTTGCCAAATGGCTAGTGTCTCTTTGTATGAATTACGTTTCGAACTGTAATATTATGAAAAGACATTTGACTCTTATTTTGGTCAGGTCACACCTGCTTCCGTCTTTGTTGAATGACAGTTGCACTTTTCCTTTGTTATTTACTAATTATATGGTAGATTAAATCTAATTCATCAAAATAAGCCTTATATCCGTCTTCCGCTATTATTGATTGCAAGGGAAACAAAGATGCTGGATAGCAAAATAAAAAATTAAGATGGGAGAAGAAAAAACCTCTTAACATGTATACAACAGGAGTACACATGGAAAAAGTTTGTAAACACATATGAAACGTTGTTCTTGGCTATATGCCCTTCAGCAGCTAAGGGAAGTATTCAAGTACCCTTGACTTCCACCCTCAAAACCTAATGTTCTTCTGTTGATGAAGGACAGACACTTGATAATTACATTTCATGTGTGTTTGTAACTTTCCCATGTGTCACCACCATCCTACCATCATCTGAGGTAAATGGTGGCTTTTTCCTTCTGTTCTAATTTTTATTTTCCCTTGTTGTTATCATGTATCCAAAATAAAGGAAAAGAAATAGGCTTTTTACATGTCTTTTTAACCGTAATTGCTTGCCAAAGTTTTGACTAATTTTTCTATAATTCATATCGCATTCTGTGTCGGGGACAAGCTAAATCCGTTTATTTTTGTGAAGAATTTTTTTTTTTCATTTTCAAATTACATTTTTTCCTCTGTAATACTAAAAATTACTTGTATGATTCCATTAAATCATTATAGAGCGTATCTTCCCAAATTATGCTGCTATAACTGGATGGCATGTAATTTGTGGGGTAAGTGTTACCTTGAAAGTGTTATTTCAAATGTTTTTCTCCTTCTTTGTGTCCTAGAATTGATGCTGTATCTAAAGCAAAAGTATTTTATATTTCTCACCTTATGGTAATAGTTTCAGGACATGCATGATTTCTTGTTGTTGAAATGTGTGTTTATCTTCAGCTGTTTTGTTATGTGACGCTGCTGAAGCTTTCATTGTGAGCACTGATGTCTTGTGACTATTTGTTTTGTATGTTTTTATTCTCGTAGATAAGGATGCACGATATGCCAAAAATTGTGTAAATATAGGATGCAAAAGTTATCTGTTTTTAAAAATATTGCATCCAGCATCTTTATATTCTCATATAGCTTGTTAAGAAAAAATTATATTTGTAGTTTATCTGCTATATGTCATCTGAGGAATGCATAGGGCTTTGTCTGTTTCTGAATCTCAAGTAACACATTATTAATTATGTTATGATGTAGTTTTACCACTAATATAAATTTGTATAGTTTCTAACCAATGCAAAATGGAGAAGAAATTGGGTTAGGATATTTTGATTGTTGATGGGACATCATTGTGCTGGAAGATTGTTTGTTCATTTTCAAATGTACCACTCAGCACTTCCTGTAAAGTTTCAAAGAATTCATTTTCATTAAATCTCCTGTCATAGTGCAAGACGCTGTGTGATATAAACTGTTTAATTCGTCAGATCTGACACATAATTTGCTGCTTGAATTAATAGCAGTAATGGTATTGCATATGACTTTGCTCCATCAATTCTAGAGTATAGAATGATTAACTGAATTTTTTTTAACATCAGGGGGCCTGTTAGCTCAAAACTGTTGCATGACAATTATATGGCTGTATGCGATTTTACATCGTGTATGAGGATTTCACATTGCTGATCCATCCATTTTACTTACAAGTGTTACAAACTTATAGTTGTCAAAAGGTATTAGTTCTACAACGGGACATGGGATAAATAAATATATATATGTGTGTAGGCTGTTAAACCCACATTTAAAATATGTGTGTGCAAGTATTTGTCCTGTCTAACCTCATTTACCTTTTATCTGTCCAAATCTTTATTCAGATCTGGTAAAATAATACTTTAAACATTTCCTATCGTGTAGCACAAAAATGTTTGTGCTAGTGATGTAGATCCAAAGTGTTCCCCATGTTCCATACTCTAAAAAAATTGTTTTAAATCTTTGTGTACTCAAGCAGAAACCAATGATATTATCAGGAAAATTCAACAAACCTCAAATACAGAATTACTTAGCTGAATAAAAACTTAAAAAGTATACCAAAGTGACAGGAATATTTAGTTGTTGCAGAAAGGTATAAAAGTATAGGTTGCTCTAAAGTATTTGCAGGGAATTTGGCACTTTTATGGTGAAGTTGATCAACACAGAAAGATAAACTTTAGAAAATATATGGGAAAAATCTATTTTTGTTCTCTTTTCTTCATGCAAAAAGTAACTAATGTTTGATTGTGAGTCACGCTGAGGAAAACATTTCATTTTCTTTTTATTCGACAGTTGAGACTCACCTGACAGCAGACTCGTGCCTCTGTGACGCGTGCTACCGTCACGTGGACCGCAAGGCCAATTGTCCGTCTTACAAGGAGAGTCGTAAACGTTACCACAGGAGTGGCAGCGGGGTAGGAGGTACGGGATCGGTGTGTGCCGCACAGGGCTGCGACCAGCCTGCACCCCACCACGTGAGGCGCAAGTGGCTGCTAAAGCTCAAGAGGAGCGTCGCCAAAAAGGTTACTCTCTTGTTATAAATAGAGTATTTGTCACTCAAGACTGTAATTCCCAAAAATTGCCACAAAGCAGTTTTACCGAGTGTGGTGGGTGAACGGTTAACGTTCTGGCCTCGCATTCAGGAGGACGTGGGTTCGAATCCCCGTCCAGATTTGGGTTTTCAATGGTTTCCCCAAATCACTCCAGATGAATGCCGGGATGCTGCCTTCAAAAAGGCCATGGCCAAATTCCTTCCTGTTCCTTGTCGCCAGCCCCGTCCCGCCTCTAATGACCTTAACCGTCGAAGAGGCGTAAAGCAATTTTTTTTTTAACCTTCGTTTCCTTTTACTTTTGATTAGAAATAAATGTTTATTCATTAGAAAAATAGTGCTGCATAAATTTAAGTAAGCTGTGACAAAGTTATCAATAAGTATTTTAAACTAAGCCAAACTATTTACATGCACTCACATAATAGCATTGTTGTAAATTGTTCAAAATGTTGTTTTATCATGATACATGGCATCTAAACTTCCACAATTCACTTTTTTTAATGGTTAAATATTTTTAAATTTATTTTTTTCTGTCGGTGTGATGATTGAGGGGGAGAGAGATTCAATGAAGGCAGAAAGTGTAGATTCACAAAACTATGGTGATACAGCTTAAGTTCGAAAGCTTCAAACAACTCTGTTTTATTGGTTATCATCCATCAATGTCATTGAAGAATGTTTCCTCTTTTTTTGTTGGTTGTCCGGCACATATTCTTTCCGGGGTGTGTTTATTTGCAAGCAAGATTCTGCCTACTACCTGCATACTAGGTCTATTGTAGTTTTGAATTGGGAGCAGATGTGTTCCAATCTGTCCATCAAATATGTAATTTGTGATGAGTGTATTTTTTTGTTTGTGAAATGTGAAGTTTGAGGTGGAAATTGAGGACCATACCAGTATTTGCATAGCTGATTGCAGAGTAGTCCAAACAGGACTAGGCCCAGAATTTTAACCTAGGCCTGTTGTATCTCCCCGATCCAGCATAGTGGTGTTTTAATGCATGCAGCCACAGTGGTGGTTGGGCTCTGCTGTAAGGCACTCTCTTTTTTTAAAGCAGTTTAAAGGAATTTTCCTACGATGCATTGCATTTTGGAAATTTTAAATTGACGTATGCTTTTCAAGCAACAGATGCTTGGATGCAAATCATGTTAGCAACACCTTGTGTAGCGGATTCTGCACATACCAACTGTTCATTTCGTAAAATCTCTTATTCACTGTTCAGTTACTAATGATTGAGAACTAACATTCATGAGGAGGTGGTTTCAAATTCCCTTGTGGCCACACAGATTTTGGTTTTACACGGTTTCCCGAAATCACTCCAGGCAAATACCAAGATGGCTGAACTCCTTCTCATTCTTGTCCCCAATCCTTTCCTGTCTTTAATGACCTTGATGCTGACAAGGCACAAAGCTACACGAAAAAATATAATAACTTTTCTTCGGTAATCTGGAATATGTAATCTAGGCTTATATTTTTTTTTAAATTGCTCAAATCGGTTTCATTGTTGTCAACCATTCAATAGTTTTTACTTTTTTATGACAGATTTCTTCATGTTGCTTTCCTTTTTCAGTACCCTCGGTGTTAAAAGCACCTTACCCTAACCTGCCTCATATTTTTCCTCCAGTAGTAGAGGAGGAATGATATACTTTTTGTATTAGTTATTGATAATCATATTCGTGTCGACAGGTTCCAGTTGACACGGATAAACCGCAGGCACACTTCACCCTGTGCCCTCAGCACTACTCGTGGGTGGAGTACTTCATGGTGTGTGGCATATGTAACAGACGGCTAGCGAGGGCGCACATGTACAGTCTGGGGGCCACCGAGGCACGCAGCCTCAACGCTGCACTCACCAGTGATGGCATTCCTGCCCGGGTCAGTCCGGAACGTTTCCTGTGCAAGCTGTGTCGCTACTACGCCAGCCTGCGTGCCAAGTGTCGCAACCCTGCCAACCTTACAGGAAATCAGAAGATGTTCTTCAACAGTTACCGAAAGAAGTATGTTGCATCACAGATTTTACTGTGGTCTTAAATCTTATGTCATATTTTAACTTGCATCATGTTATCAAAACTTATACATCAGATATTTATGATATTTTGCTGTGGCTCAATTGTCTAGAGAAGTGGCTTGTATCTGCATCAAAAACTGCTTAGAATGTCCTCACTACTGTTTTAAGTGGCTTTTAATGTTTTTGTGAGGCCATACAAAAATGATTAAGATTTTAATTTCTCACATGTCATATAAACATAATTAACATAACTCATTACATAAAAGTAATATGCTCATCTGTTAATTTTGTAATAATATTTTATTCTCTCTTTTGAGATTTGATAGCATTGTGATCTTAGCTAGTAAAATTATTCAAATGATGACTCAAATTCTGTAATTTTTGTCTATTGAAGAGTAATTGTTCAGTGTTCATGTTTCTTGTGTATGCTTGCCATTTAGCTTTTGCCACTGGTACCTCATATTTTCCTTTTTTTTCCTTGTTGATTGGGTTTTACTGTGGTAACTCAAAGAAGCCAAAAGAACCTCAATTTTCTTCTAAGTTTATGATTAACTATCCTCCTCAAAATATAAGAGCAATCTAGAGAGGCATGACAGGATTTTAGAACAAGGTCAACATCTTAATTTATTCTATGTAAATTTGCTACCAAGTTTAGTTCCAACTAATTTAACTTCTTTTGATCCCTACAAAGACTAAAATAGAATTTATTTTTATGAAGATTTTTCTTTTTCAAGTATTAATATTTTAAATTTTTTTCTTGGCTATTAGGAATTAATTACCAGACATAACATTTTTAAAGTTTTCCGTTAATCATTGAATCTGAATGCAGGAATCAGTCAGCAGCATTTGCAAGCAATTGTTATGATCCTGGGTTTGTCATGGTTTTAATTGAGCTTTGTTGTTATCCACTGATTTTCTTGAAGCACCTCATTATCAGTAAAGGGTTTTGACTAAGAACGTCTGCTTGGCGTGGCTTGAGCAACTAAAATCTGTGTAAGGTCATCAGTTCAAGTAAATTTTTTTACACTAAGGAAAATCTTAAAATAAGTGTTCTAGAAATGTACCCTTTTGTGAGAGGAACACTGGTTTTGGTACAGAAACTCTGAGCTGAACGGCTTCGAAGTGAAGTCGAAAAAATTCCTATTATTAAGTTCATATGGATCTATCTATGGGGTGTATTTAAGATTTTGTTATCCTTATGTTTCCCATATAACTAATAGCAATATTTTTGCTCTCGACAGAAGCTAATTGAAAAATTCTCAACTTACGTATTTTGGAATGACAGTAAACAAATATTGCTACCAGCCACATTCATATCTTGGAATGACCGCGAAAATAAGATAAGAGAAATCAGGGCCAGAATCGATTCATTTCTGTACTCATTTTTTCCATAAGCGATTAGGGAGTGGAATAGAAAGGATTTACCGGGCGAGTAAACTTAAAATCTGATAGGAGTAGCTTTCGATAAAGCACTCCGGCCACCCTGATCTGGGTTTTCCATGGTTTCCCTAGATCGCTCCAGACGAATGCTGGGATGGTTCCTCACAATAGCCCATGGGCGCCTCCTGCCATATCCCGTATATCCCTTCCAAACCTCTACCTTTCCGGATAGGTGCAATGGACCCTCCGCCAAACACTTTTAGTGAATCGTGTGAATAGTAATAGTAAATATCGGCAAAGCTAATTTTGACAGTTGTTTTCACTGGAGAAATGATTTCAACTCGTCTTTTTCCTGCCATGTCACTCTAGCAAGTAATTTTGGCAAATGGGTAGTACAGTAAATTTGGATTTTTTTATCATTATTATTTACTTTATCAAGCTGAAATAATTTTTTTTTAAATATATAACTGAATTTTCACATGACCATGTAGAATATGGAGAGCACCAGTTTACTTAATTGTAAGATTTTAGTTCTCTTCCAATATTCTTATTAAGAAACACATTAATGAGAAATAATTGAAGTTATTCAACATTAATAACACTGTATTCAGCCTTTTTCTGATCTATCTGCCATCAGAATGATGATTATTGACTGACAGAAACTGATAAGCTACATTTGAACATATCAATTTACATTTACATGATGTCGGCCCATGTTGTATTGCTGTCGCCTTAAACACTCCATCTCTGAGGTGTGGTTTTGCTCTGCGAGCTTTTGTCGTTTTTATCTTGTACGGGTTGTTAATGTTCCTCCAGTATAACGTGTGTATGTTTTTGTTTAGCATATTTGTTTCTACATCTCTTTAGTTAACTTAGCTAGTAAAGTGCATCCTAAAAGGCCAATAAATAACTGAAGTTGTGGGGGGGAAATAATTTATTATAGTTTAGAAATTAGATGTGTTGCTTCTACTACTAGTTATACATTGATACATGTTTGTGCAGGATCCTCAAGTACCACGACATCGAAGTGTCTGGATCTGAGACGGAAGACCCTACGTCTCAGGGGCAGGAATCCTCCGCAGCTGCAACGGTGCCTGGTAACCACCCAAAGGCAAAGAAACGCCGGCACAAAATGGGGAGTAGTGGCACGTCCAAAGAGGAAACGGTCACAGGAGCAAAACCGTCGCAGGAGCGTACTGAGGTGGTGAAAGGGGAGGGTTCTGTTGCAACAGTGGTGAGTGAGCCACAGCAAGTGATTCCGGATACTCCCATGATAGACTTCAGCAACCTGGCCTCTATCAGCAACAGCCTCACAGTGAGTGTAACCATGTTGCTCAGTATTATTCATAAATTCCATCAATTTTGTTTGAATACACATACACTCACATACACCATTCTACAGATACTATTTATTTTCTTGACTAAAAGTAAAAATATATGTGCTTACCACTCAGTATCCTGGTTCTTGTTTGAAAATGATTTATTATAAGAGAATGGAGCTTTTCCTGACAAACTGAAACAGCATAGTCATCATGGGTGTTCAGTTTCTTTGAAATAAACTTTTTCAGCAGTTAACTTCACTGTCTGTATCAGGTGAAGCAGCAGATGTGAAATAAATTCAAACAGTATGTGTCGTTCTACTTACTTGAATAGTATTGCTTCACTTCACGAAGAAAGATAAGCTAGCTACTGAAACTATGTGTTTCAAAGAAACTTACTGGACATTGATCACCATAAATTGCACTCTGTGCAGAAATCATTCTTTGATTTGCAGTTTGATGCAGTCTCCTAGTTTAATAGCACACAGCTTGCAAAGGCCTTGCTTTCTTATAGAGAAGAATTTTATTGGATAAAGGAAACAAAGAAACTGCCGCGAGGCACTGAAAATAAGATAGGATAGGGAAAATAAACAGTTATCCGTCACTTACCACAGATGAAGGCAGGAGGGCGAGACATGTAATGAAATAGAAGTCGATACTATCTGTGAAATTATATGGATTAAACTCAATGTTGCTGGGTCAAAACTCGTCATAGGCGCCTTCTACCGTCCACCCGATTCTGACATAGCTATCGCCGAGGAATTAAGAAGTAATGTTAACAGTATAGCTAGCCGTTTTCAGGATCATGCTATGATTCTGGGAGGCGACTTCAATCTGCCTTATATCGACTGGCGAAATTATGTTCACATTACTGGTAGCAGGGATAAAGCAGCTTCTGAAGTAATTCTCGATTTATTCTCCGATAATCATCTCGAGCAGCTAGTGAATGAACCTACGCGGTGTCATAACGGTAGCGAAAACATTTTAGATTTGCTAGTTACTAACAGGCCAGAATTATTCACCGACATTTCAACGACCACTGGAATAAGCGATCACAAAGCGGTAATTGCGACTATCAAATTAATGACCAAGCGAAAAAGGGGAAATGGACGGATTGTATACAGATTCAGTAAGGCCTCAAAGGAGTGTTTTAGAACCTACCTGAGGAATAATTACCATAACTTTAAGTTAACAAAGGACACCGTTGAAGAGATGTGGCATCGATTTATACATATAATCAAGGAAGGTATGGAAGTACATATACCGAAGCGGAAAATAAATGGGGAGAATGATCCACCGTGGTACACATGCGAAGTCAAAAGATTACTCAAAAAACAAAGAAGGATACACGCACGCTACAGAAGGAAGGGGTGTCGCAGCGATTTAGAAACCTTGGCTGAGTTAAGACTACGTGTGAAGAATGTGATGCGTGAGGCCTTCAACGATTTTCATTCAAACACTCTCTCTAAGAGTCTCGCAGAAAACCCAAAGAAATTTTGGTCGTATGTTCGTAAAGTCAGTTGTACCAACAGCAATATTCCAGCACAAGTTCGCGAAGGGTCCGAGGTTATTGAAAGCCGCGATAAAGCTAATGTACTAAATACTGTATTCAAAAATTCATTTACTGACGAAAATAAGGATAGCATTCCCGTTTTCCCACGTCGTGTCGAGTTGGAGATGGAATCATTACGAATAGATACTGCAGGTATCATAAAGCAATTAGAGCTCCTAAAGTGGGGAAAAGCACCTGGCCCGGATGGTATTCCAGTAAGAGTATTTTCAGAGTATGCGGCGGAAATCGGGCCATTTCTGTCTGATATATTCAGTAAATCCCTAGAAGAGCGAAAAGTACCTTCAGACTGGAAAATAGCGCAAGTAACTCCGATTTTCAAGAAAGGTGATCGCAGCGATCCTGGAAACTATCGTCCCATATCTATAACATCTGTTTGTAGTAGAGTTATGGAGCATATTATATGCTCGAACATTATGAATTTCCTAGATGAAAATAATTTGCTTACAACAAATCAACACGGATTTCGGAAGAAAAGATCATGTGAAACACAGCTGGCCCTATTTACACACGATGTAATGAAAGTTATTGATGCAGGTTCACAAGTAGATGCAATTTTTTTAGATTTTCAGAAAGCCTTTGACTCTGTGCCACACAACCGCCTTTTAGCGAAACTACGAGCGTACGGTATATCAGATCAGCTTTGCGAATGGATAAAGGATTTTCTAACTGGTCGATCGCAGTATGTCGTTGTTGAAGGAGAAAGTTCTTCTAATCTAGATGTCACATCGGGTGTACCTCAAGGAAGTGTAATAGGACCACTTCTTTTTTTAATTTTTATAAACGATCTCGGAGACAAAGTGAAAAGCCTTTTTAGATTGTTTGCTGATGATGCGGTTATTTATAGGGAAGTAAGGAATTTGGCCGATTGTTTAGCAATTCAGCATCATCTGGATGTTATTTTGGCTTGGTGCGCTGAGTGGCAACTCACACTAAATTGTAAAAAGTGTAAGACAATGAGCATAACTAACAAAATGAATCCAATTGTTCAGAAATACGAGGTAAACAGTTCAGTTATTGATGTGGTCGATTCTATGAAATATTTGGGAGTAACAGTACAAAGGAACATGAAATGGGACTTACATATTAATACGTTGGTAGGTAGAGCTAATTCTAGGCTGCGGTTCCTAGGTCGGATTTTGAAAAATTGTAATGAACAAACAAAGGAGATAGCGTACAAATCTCTTGTACGTCCACATTTGGACTATTGTTGTGCCATTTGGGATCCGTTTCGTAAGGGGCTGATTGAGAGTACAGAGAAAGTACAGAGAAGAGCCACTCGATTCGTGACCGCTTGCTACAGTCCTTATGAAAGCGTTACGGAACTGATTAGTAAACTAGGCTGGGAGTCTCTGGTAGATAGACGACGCACGTTTCGTATAAACTTATTGGTAAACATGCGTACTCCCACTTTCACTTACGAGTGTAGTGAAATACTTCGTCCACCAACCTATTTGGGTCGGCATGACAGGAAAGATAAAATTAGAGAAATAAGGTGCCGCACTGATTCTTATATGAATTCCTTTTTTCCTCGTACAATTAGGGATTGGAATGCACAACAAAGAGATTAGGTTTGGTGCTGAGCACCCTCTGCCACCCACAGTTTTGTGATTTGCAGAGTATATATGTAGATGTAGACATGTAAAAACACAAAAACAAAAGAATTACACAATATTTCGACTTTAGTCTTACTCATGTAGGAGGCGAGACATATGGCAGGGGGAAAGATGTGGTCACATCCGAGCCCGCCACATGAATGAAGCACAGGCGGAAAACGCGTGGTAGTGCGAGAATTGCCGGTGGGGGGGAATAGTCTTGACCAGCGATAAAAGTGAAACAAATCAATATAATCTCTGTGTAGCTTAGTTCAAAAAGTTATAATTGAAAATAAAGGGAGAATTTAAAAAATATATATACACAAAAAAATAAATAAATAACCGACTGTAAAATGAAATGAGAGATGGCAAGTGACAGTTTTAACGTAGGTTTAGGCCAGGGGTGTGTCTGGTGTCAAGGATATGTTGATAGGCTAGTTCCCATCTGCGGAGTTCTGAAGGGGTGGTGGTATTTGGAAAAACTCTAATACATCTTTCCCCCTGCCATATGTCTCGCCTCCTACATGAGTAAGACTAAAGTCGAAATATTGTGTAATTCTTTTGTTTTTGTGTTTTTACGTGTCTCGCCCTCCTGCCTTCATCTGTGGTAAGTGACGGGTAACTGTTTATTTTCCCTATCCTATCTTATTTTCAGAGCACCAAATTCCAATATTGAATCACTTGTTTCCAAAAAGAAAAAAAGAATGCCAGAACTGGTCTATTGGCTGCTTTTCACTTATGTTTTGGACTTAATCCTCTTTACTGACTTTTCCTTTCTCATTGAACGAGTACTTTGGTGATAATAAACAAAAGATATACACCAACTACAACTCGCTAATAAAGCCTGGAGTCGTGTCAGCTCTAATAGTGTGTATTTTCATACGATACTATTTATATTGCATCATAATGAAAATTATAATAGACAATTTGGTGTCATACCAGTACATCCAGTCACATTAGTGGCATTGTGGTCTGAGGAAGCCAAACATCAGGTTTTGTCATTATGCCCCAGGTGACACCGGTGCCAGCATCTGTAGACAGACAGCCGGGATCACGCCGTCTGTCTGTCGGCGAGGAGGAAGTTTTACCACCGGTGCAAGCCAGTTTCGAGTTCCACGGGGCAGGTGGGGCACCTCGAGGTGGTGGCGAATGGGAATTGTGTACCGCATCGTTGCAGTTCACAGCTGATACAAAACGCCTCTTCCAGACTCTGCAGAGGCCGTACGGCTCTCACTCCAGCTTCCTGAGGCATCTCCTGCTAATGGAAAAATACTGGCGTCAAGGTGTGTACAGCAGGTGTAAGACCATTTTACGTAGTTTAAATCAGATGAGACTTGCAGGTGTTGAGCCTTTGACACACTGTATTTGATCAGATGCAAATCCTACTACTGGCAAACAACATTCCACAGCATTCACCTGATTTTCTTTAATCTTAATTTGACGAGGTGTTCCCCCATTTCTGCCTCAAATAACTATTCTTCACAATAAAATACCAGGTCTCACACAGTTAAGAGATGGATAGTGATACTCACTTTCCAGCCTTCGTTATTGTCTTTTCCTAGACATAAGAGCCTTAAAAAGTTAGTTGATGAATCACAATACAAGTGGAGGGGAATAAAACTGTGGCAAAGTTTGTAAAGATATTTCTTTAGCCAGGAATACTTTTTGATATAGGTAAAATTAAAATATTAATGGAGAAGGAACAAAGATTTGTTTTTTCAAAAGAGATAAAAATTAAATGAGATTAGGTTCTGAGGGAAGGGAAGGGAAGGTAATCCATACATTAGCACCAATAAATACATATATTATTTTTTAATTTCCCTTCCACAGATTTAATGATTAATCTAATAAGAAAATGTAATAAACCCATCAATAATCTGAACACCTGCTTTTTATAATAATTATCTTTTTTTAAATTTCTCAATTTTACAGAAAAGTAAACTTTGTTTCTATATACAGTGCAGTACACCCTCGCAAGTTCTTGAATTCCACTAACCAAGAACTAGCTACCATAACTGTAATCCTTATGTCTGGCGTTTGTGATTGTATTATCACCACAATATCCTCATTAGATACTGGCTTTGGTGTTGAATGTTTGTTGTAACCACAATGCGACAATGATTATTAGCATAATTATAACAAACAGTCTTCCAGTGTGCCAGCAGTTTTTAGTTTTGCTCTGTGTATGATTTTTAATGTTCTGTTGACTTCTGTTTCTAATGGTATGTAAAATTATTATAAAGTAGCTAATGTAATTTTAAGGGAAAAATAATTTTTAATGCAATATTGTACAAGGGGTGATCAAATGAAAAGGTACGAAACGATGTAAAAACGTAACAGTTAAATATTTGCATATTCCACCATGGGAGAACGTAGTGAGACATCTCAGGATGCAATTGGAGTCTCTGACTGGGATCGGAGCATGCGCGGGTGCCCGCACGTGCAGTAGAGAGCAGAGGCTCTTATCAAAAGTGACGTCCAAGTGATGCGGCAGTCCGTATGAGGACAGGATTCCTCGAGCACAGAAAAACCTTTAATTCCGATGCATACTGTGAGACACTCCGACGCCTACGCAGGTCCATCAAGAACAAAAGACCGGGGCTGCTCACAGAGAGTGTGGTTCTGCTCCAAGATAACGTCCGTCCACACATCTCCAGAGTCTTACACATGGAACTGGCCAAGTTCAAGTGGGAGACGTTGGACCATCTGGCCTACAGTCCGGACATGTTGCCCTGAGATTTCCATGTGTTTGGTCCGCTGAAGAAACACCAGAAAGGGAAGCGCTTCAACTCGGACGACGTACTCAAGGACGCTGTGAAGGACTGGGTCTCGTCACGGCCAAAGGAATTCTGGAAACAAGGAATCCTGCGGCTTGTTCATCAGTGGGATCGTTGTGCTCAGGCCTGTGGTGTATGTTTTGAATAAAGTCTACATTTGTTCCCACCATGCCGTTTCGTACCTTTTCATTTGATCACCCCTTGTATAAAACTTTCAAAACTTTACTGTAGTATATTTTGTATTCGAATACATTAAATATTTGAACTGCCTTTAGTCCCAATACTGTAATTTTTTGTATGGTTTTATTATATGAAAACAAAGAAATGGCAGAGACATAAAACTGTTTCTCCTTCATCATTAGGAGGACAGAATGTGAATCAGTAGCAGAAAGACCTAATCCCAGATTCGCATCATGCATTTTTCACTTACACATTCTTTTTGCCTTTTCTTTAATTTTGCGTTTTAACAATTTGTTTTGTGGTAGTTCTGTAGTCTTTAACTTGATTCTGAAGTCGGTTTCTTTATAGCATATATCCTTTGATAACTCATTAACTATGCTACAAACCTAGTGAAATCACCACTTTTAGTTGACGTCTTAAAACCAGAGATATATTTTTCGGGGAAACATTTTACACATATTGAAGAGCATCAGCAAGTTTAAATCGGTAATTAAATTATTTTTGGTCCGGTCATTTAACCTTGTATTCATCCCAGTAAGAGTAATGGGCAGCTAACTTTACTTCCAGGGGACTTGGTGCTGTCACCACGTGCTACCCACAGATCTGCGACATACGTTACAAGTGTTCAGCACCGTCTACGTGCGTTTGACTACACCCCACTGCAGCGTCCTGCTTCGACTGCATCGGCCCCACCTCCTGCGCTCGTGACCGCTCGTCGCGTGCCGTCGGCTCCTCCCGTCAGTACCAACTCTGTTACGGTAATCCCAATGGGGACGAGTATGGAGCCTGAAACACAAGTACTGGAATTGCCACTGCGGTCTCCACCGGCAGTTTCCGTCAGCAGCCCTCCACCGATACAACCCAGACCGTCTGGATCTGGAGGAACACGCAAGGTGAACAAAGATCAAAGATGCTCTCCTTCTCTTGATGATCCAATATTTAGCTATTGCAAATAACACTTACATGTGCTAGAAATTGTTTGAGCCAACAGCTGCTTAAAGTTCTGCTGTGTGAGTTATTTCTTTTGGTCAATTTTTAAGTGAAGTTTAAAAAAGTTTATTCTGAACCCAGCTAAAATACTAGTGGGCGAGATTTCATTGAAAGATAACGTAATAATTTTGCTATTTCAGCTATAAAATAGTCAACAGTAGCACATGAGAAAATTAGTTGTTAGCAGCAAGTTTTGATGTTGGATCAATTCTTTACATTATTGTTCCGATAAAAAAAATCTGTCAGTTTACAATTTTCTAACACAGCTGTTAATTTCCGTAGGAAGACATCTTGAATGACTGTTGTCTTATTTAAAAATTTTCAAGAATTAAAAGACTATTGATTTTTGTAATTTGTTATAAGTCATTAATAACCTGTTCATCCAGAGTATTTTGAAAATGTGCTAGATAAAGTAGCAGTCATTTGTAACTATTCAACCTTTAGACCTATGGAGAAAGTTGTAGATTTTTCAGTATGAACTCATCAGACTACTTAGAACACAAATTTGTAGATCTGTTTATACACTTGTTGGTTGAAGAGAGAAATTATTTTGGGCTTTAATTGGGCCAAGCAGCTGGTATAACAACTTAATATGGGAATCAACAGCTGATCTATGTAAATTCTAAGAAAGTCTTTATATATATACGAGGGTGAGTCAAATGAAAACCTTAAATTTGTAATAAAAAATCGAAATTTCACGCCGTTATCCTGTAAGTTGGTAAGCGTGCTTCAAGCCGTGTGCAGAATGGCCTGTAGGTGGCAGCATAGTGCAGATGCACAAATACCGTCGCAGTATCAGTATAAAGATGGCTGCCCCACTTGAGACTTGCACCAGGGAAGAACAGCGTTCTGTTATTCGGTTTTTTTAGTGTTGAAGGTGTGAAACCTACTGAAATTCATAGAAGAATGAAGGTTCAGTATGGTGATGCACGTTTGTCACAGCAGCAACTCTACGAATGGCGTTGGAAGTTCGAAAATGGTGTGACTTCAGTGGAAGATGCTCCTCGTCCAGGTCAGGCACAACGAGTTGTGACTCCACAGAACATTGCAGCAGTTGAAGCCATAGTGATGGAAAACTTCCGAGTGACACTGAATGACATTGCAGCATGTTTAAAGATTAGTCAAGGTTCAGCACACCACATTGTGAATGGGTGCCACGGCAGCTGACTCCTGAAATGAGAGAACGACATGTTGATGCTTGTGAAGAACTTTGGCACTTTGAACGAGAAGGTGATGGCTTCCTTGCAAGAATCATTACTGGAGACGAAACCTGGGTTCACTTCCACCAACCAGAAACCAAGAGAGCGAGCAAGAAATGGCGCCATTCCTCATCACCTAAACCAAAGAAGTTTCGAACAGAACCATCAGCAGGGAAGGTTATGCTGACTCTCTTTTGGGACGAAAAAGGTGTCATTTTGGAGCATTACATGCCTAGAGGGACCATTGTCACCAGTGCATCATACACAGCTCTCCTAAAAAATAATCTTCGGCCTGCAATCAAATCAAAGCGACGTGGATTGCTGTCATCAGGTGTCCTTTTGCAACATGACAATGCAAGGCCCCACACTGCCCGTACAACAGTTGCAACAATCGCAGACCTGCATTTTGAGTGTCTTCCTCATCCACCATACTCACCAGACCTTGATCCAAGTGATTTCCACATGTTTGGACCACTCAAAGAAGCAATGGGAGGAAAGAAGTTCCGTTCTGATGAAGAGGTACGCCACGCGGTGCATGAGTGGCTGCGCGGGCTACCAAAAGAATTTTTTTCTAAAGGAATTTATGCACTTTGTAAGTGCTGGAGGACTTGCATTGAGCATGGGGGAGATTATGTTGAAAAGTGATACAGCTTTGTACCACTTCTGCACAATAAATAATATTTAAGGTTTTCATTTGACTCACCCTCGTATATCACTTTCAGTTACTGTTATAGAAAATTGAAGTAAGGTACAATTAGAAATGATATTTGGGACTAAGTAAAATCACTAAGTTTAATAAGACAGAAACTGCTATTAGGCACAGTATAATAGGAAAAATTTGTAATTGCTTCCTCATCAAAAATGATCTCAGAATGATTAAAATACTTCAGTGAAATATATGAAAGTAATACCTAGTTTGGTATTCTTTCCAAAACTTCGCTATAAATGGGTCTCTTTTAATGTTGTTTAGGTGTAGTTAAACTGTTAATTTACTTTTCATGGCTTTTCTTGTTGTGTTTGGCTTAACATTAAGTTGCAGAGTGAAGTGCCTCAAAATAGAAAAAAAAAAGTGTTTAGGAAGAGGAGGTTGTTTTGTGGTGGGACCTCTCTCTTCGTTTTAACCCTCAAAAATTAAAACTCCAAAAGTTTTACTAATGTCCAGTAGAAACTGACACAAGCACTTCACACATTAAAAATGTACTAATAGTGCGATTGAAAATGAGAATCACTTCTCGAAACGCGTCACGGATGGTGTAAATTAAAACATCATCAAAAGTAACTGTGTGGCAGAAAAATTATTTCCTTATCAGTCAATTGAAAACACTAACAGACTTTCATAAGTCCATTTATTATGGTTAAAGTAAAGAATTTACAAATCCACTGGAGTAATGACAACTTGAACCAACAGCTGATCTATGTAAATTCTAATAAAGTCTTTATCTTCTTGGCCTCGTTATCAATTTTTAGTAGTGATTCTATTATAGTAAGACTGGAGCTTTTCTCGACATTGAATGTGAATAAAATCCTCTCGGGTAACTAGCCGATTCAGTCCATCAATAAAACATGACGTTTTGATGATAATAATCTCGGCCATCATTGTCAAGTGAGTCACTTGGCAATTGCAATTCTATTATACTTCTCCACAACCCAGTGAACCTTTGCTGGATCATTATACATAAAACTTTAGAGGTTGTTATTACTTGTAGTCTCTTCTCATATATGAATTTATAACTGATGGGAGTGACTCGGACTGTCCTTACGACACATCCACGTGTCCGACTTCTAATTTTTGACTGCACACACCTCCTATTCTTTAGAGGCAATCCTTTAAAAGTTCCCTAGCCTGTAACATTTGTGAATTTCATCATTTTGACAGTGATAGCTGTGTTTGTTGCTGTTGTGCCGTGAAAAGAATGAACATATAGGGAACAGGCATGGGCTGGGGAAATTTCAAATGCTGACAAGTGGAGAATCAGTACTAATAATCACACACAAAGGGCACTTGGCTTTTATCTCTATGAAGGAAGAAGGCACCACACTCAAAAAAAAAAATGAATCCATACGATGTATGGGGTGTGTCTCGCAATTTTTTTGGTGAAGAAATCTTCGGTCACAATGCTGTGTTGCCTCGTATGAATGCATGTAGTTCAATTTCTAGCTCAGAGATAACATTTATATGTATTCTGAGATGAAATTAAGTCATGTGGAGAGTCTATGTATACCATCTGAATTCCTTAATACTGACCTCACTCATTGTTCCAAAAGAAAAAAAATCGTTTTTATTTTTTCACTGATCTCAGTAGTTATCATGGGGGCAAAGAGATTTCTTAGTGAACTTAGAATGTTTACAGAAAGTTTTTAGACAGTATTGTTAGTAATTTTTTTGATGATGAAACTGAGTCTGAAAATAGTTTCACTGATATTTATTGTGAATTTAGAGCTGGAAGCAGTGAGGAAAGAGTTGTTGATGATAAAGGTGAAGCCCCTGAATGCACTTGCAATATGTTTGTGCAAATAGAAACATACCACAGTGTATGTGCGAAACACATAAAACGAACAGAGAGAAAAGTACATAAAACAATAGTGTTTTCAAAATGAGGAAAATTTGTGCAAATAGAAACACACCACAGTGTATGTGCGAAACACTTAAAGCCAACAGAAAAAGAACTTAAATGGAACTTCCCCAGACTTCAATGTAAAAATAGGAAACAAAAACTGGTACCGAAGATGATTGAATAAATCGAGCCAGTCATAAAAGACCTAAAACAGCTACGTGTTAGACACAACCTTCCGAGCAGACGCCGTCATGACACGTCGACCAATGGGAGATAAGTCGTTCGTGATTGGTCAGTTCCAGAGCCCTTGTGTAATGCCTCCGGTTAAGCAACGATGAGTGTGGAGAGCACTTGGATGCGTGACCACTCAAGATACTGCCATGGAGCTACTAAATGCCATCCAGTTACTGAGCTACGGGATGCAACCACGTGATGCAGAGATGCAACCAAACCGGTTTGAACCTGTCTATGGCCGTGTGCAACGCCGACCAATCAAAGAGCAGCGTGAAGCTTCCCTTGGCAACAGGCTATTTATAGGAGCCAGAACTGGCTCGCGAGTCAGTTAGTGTCTTGTCCTTGTATGTAAGAGTTAACCTGATGAAGGCAACGATGGCAGTTGCCGAAACGTCGTTAATAGGACTAAATAAATCAATTAACCAGCAGAAAACCCGAGAGTTATTTATTTCAAATCGAAACGCGTCTGCCAAAATACGAAGTTCTTTATTTAGCTGCACTAGACGGATAAGTCACAGAAAACATATTATTAAATCATTTAGTTAAGCATGGAATATGTAAATAGCACTATAATAGTATTCTACTACAGTATTCTAGTATGTTACTAGATAATTACCATAAAGTAAGTTACATTTTCATCTTATCCTGTACCTGTGCTGTATAGACTTGTCTGCATTCTTTCAGCAAGAGTGAAAAAGAATTTGCTAATCGCAACACGGTATTTAATCAACAGGTGGTTTTGGAACAAAAGCCACGCGTCCCTGGCGGTAGCTACGTCCTGTCAGTAGGTCGCGGTGGGCAGCTGGTGCCGAACAGTGTGGTGAAGGTCGGAGGCCGCACCTTCCTCTACACGCCCAGTACGGCCGGAGTAGCACGACGAGTCACTCCTCCCACTGCAAGAGGTACGGCCACTACTGTGGCTGCTGCCAGAGCAAACACTGCCACGACGAGCAGCGGGCGAGGTGGTCCTCTCCCCACCGCGTCTCCCAGTGGCTCGGCAGGTCCGTGGATCGCTTCTGTGCGGTCCTTAGCACCACGGGCCTTCAATAAAGCTGGTCCTAGTGGTGTTTCCTCTCCCAACCAGCCTAGGTCAGTAAATATTGGTGGTTGTTGTGATAAACACTGTATGTTCATTACGTGTTGACATCAGAATGCATCAAACTGCTTCATGGAATTGAAACTGTATTTACTGATTACATTGGGAGGGGACTTTTTTTCACAACTTTATGTAGTTTAAATTGTCTCTTTATTGACCTAAAGTCAGTATAACATTCCTAGTAAGTTCCTGTGAGATAGTTAATTTGTAAGTCTAGTCCTTAAAACATTTACCTGAAAAGTCTCGGTAATGTTACAAAGTCATTCACGCATGTTATTGCATCTTCTCATTTCCTTACCTGCCTCTTTCATCCAAAATAAATTAAAAACAGTATTAGTTTATGGACCAAGACAGCTGCTCCTCTGAAAATTATGTCATTGATGTAATGACAAACCAATCTCAAAGACTTTCTCAGCCCAAAAATTTGATCCCCAGTAAATATCTTATTCTTCTCTCAGAGCCACTAGACCCTTGGTCAGAAAGGTGGAATGATCAGATGTTGCAGCTAACAATTGCCCCATAAGAATTGAATAAGCATCAATAATTGGTATGATGACAAGGTTTCTTCTGGAGAATGTAAAGATACCTTCTTGCTTCCCAACATCTGGTATTAAGTAGAGTAATTTAATTTCCCTAATAATTCAGAAAATATAAAGTTAATCTCTTAACCAAAAAAGATTCAAAATACTAATAAGACAGTTCAGAAAATAAATGATGGGGAGTTTTCAAGGGCAGTGAAATCATGAATTATTATTGGCCAAATATGTCCACAGAATGTCAATGACTGTAACACCAAAGACTGCCAAGGTGAACAAGTCATTACCGAGGGGAGCCCTCCCAGGGCCCAAACCCAGCACCATCCTGACGCCCACAGGCATCGTCCGAAGCCGCAGTCCAGAAGTAACGGTGACTGTTTCACCAGTACCACAACAGTGACAGGTAATTAACACATTGATGTAGGTATTAGAGTGTCTTGTCATATTAATGCCATGGGAGCGTGCATAAACCACGTAACTCCATTTTGGCTTCCTGTGAACTCCCCTCCCCCCTACGTAGCCCGATGTGGCTTTTGTCTCTACCCCCCCCCCCCCCCCCACGTATCACGTAGCTTTTTTCCATATTGAGTCCAAAAGACATTTTGTACCGTTTTCTCTTGTCAGACTATCGTAAATTACATCCGGGGATAATTAAATGACGGAAATAAATATTAACATGCTGCAGTGTGTTCTGAATCTCATTTTAACTGTGACAAATTATATGACAAAGAAGTTACGTGGCCTGGCTCGGACCCCCCCCCCCCCCCACCACCACGTAGCTCAATGTCGCTTTTCAGCCAACCCCCCCCCCCCTAGACCGAGCCATATAGTTTATGCACAATCCCTATTTACTGTGCATTCTGGTGGGAGTATTGTTATTTTGATGAGTCGACTCATTTTCCCTATTTTGTTGTTTACAACAAGGTGTGTGTTAAAGTTCTCATATCTCCTAAATTTTTTTCCAAAATAAACTAAATTTAAAAAAAAAAAAATGATATGGGCAGAGAATTTTAAACTTTAATCCACTTCATAACAGTGGCTTCATTAATCTCGTGCTTATTACTAACTAGCATTTTGTGTGTGTCAGAAAGAGAGATGATTGCTGTGATTTGCCACATACATTGCTCATATATAATGTCTGCAAGAATCATGGGGCTTCTTTGATGGTAGCAAGAACAAATTTACTTTGTAGTAACGAAATGTCTTGTTTGGTTGACAACCAGTTTTAACAGAATGAATTATCATCAGTAAACTGAACTAGGCTTTGAGCAGCGTAACGCATGTTTGCAGTCATTTGAGATTTTTTGTTATTAATTTAGCAGTTCTAATTTAATATTTTGACTCTGATTTTTACTGATTCGTAGTTGGACAAAGTCATATATCTGGATCTTTCTCAACAGGTGAATCTTTATGGGTTTACAATATACAAGTTGTGTTGTTCTATGAAGTCACCACATTGTACAAGTACTGTGAAGCACTTCAGGTGGATTTGCATGTCAAGAACAGTGTCTGATGGATACTGATTTCACAGAAGGTGGAGCATTGGTAAATGTGTTCGTGAAAAGTGTCAGCATGCATGTTTCCAGATTATTTGCATAGGGCTGTGTTTTTAACTTATTTCTTGTATTTTCTGACCTTTATCTGTGTAAATGTGAAATGGAACTTGTTCAAGGGAATTATTTTAAGTTTAATAGTGTGTTTATCGAAACTTTTGGCAACAAAACTATTTTTTTTTAATTTGTGTTGTGACATTATAAACAGAATTTTTGGCAACATTTTATATTACTACAGAGTTAGTGATTTTGTGAAATTGTTACTTTCATCTGTGTTGAATGACTGTCCAAATCTCTGCTAGTACACTTCTGATTCAGTGTCAAGAATTGTGTGGTTAATGTTTGCTATGGTTTCTGATCAGCCTTATTGTACTTAATTCATTGTGATTTCATTGATCATTAATATGAGAAGTATTTACAAGAAAGTAATCAAATATATGAAAATTGAGACTTTCCCAGCATATAGTTTCAGTGATGTCTTCACAGAGGTCCCACCAGATTCTGTTGTGAAAACAAGATATTTTCAACAACTGGTCTTGCTGTCATTTTAAGATGTAATGCCGTATGTACTGATTGATGGAACAACTTCTGAGTCAGCAAATCAATGATTTATTTATGTTGCAGCCTCCTTAAAAAATTTCATCATTAGTTTTCATTCCAGTATTGTCTGACCACTTGCACCCAATGAAGACGACTAAATTGATATTTGAGATACGAGTCATATTATGGAACCAGTAGATGTACTCATTTCTTGACTCCTCATTAAGGCTAAAAACTGTGTGGCCATGTACATTTGTTACACACTGCATGAACACAGTAGTTTGATGATCCTATGTCAAATAAATGTTTAAAAGAGCAAGGTTTCTGTCAGGGCACACTGATTGCCTCAGCTTTTCGAATGGTATTTTCATCTACAAGCCAGTGGGTTTAATCTCCTGCTCATGCTGCTTTGCAGTTGGGGAACTGGAATGTCTTCCTTGTCCTTATCAGTCATAAAATAATGAACTCTGTAGTTGACAATTTGTTGACCTCCTGAAAAAGACAACAGAGCCAGCTCTCAAATTGATTTGTTTTCACTATACAGTTTGGTGGTACAACTGTGAGCACTTCATTGTAATAAAATATGCTTGAGCCTTATGTTGTTAGATAACAAATTTATGCATCTTTAATTACAGATGTTGGGTTGGGTTATTCTTTTATTGACACATTTACAGGGAAAATGGGAAGTAGGGTGTATGATGTGTGTTCTAGTACAGATTTATGAAAAATGTTAAGACATTATTTACAGACCAAAATGTCTTTTTATTTTTCATCTGCATTCTCTGTTAAATGCCTCTAACAGTTACAAATCATTGTGATATAAGAGATGAAATGTGAAGTTGCTCAGGCAATGGTTTTGTGAGAATGCATTTAGGACAAAATTTCAATCATTTTAACGTGTCGTGTTGTTTTATATATTAGGTATAGTATTGTTTGATGCCAAAAGTGTATCTGTAATTGTATCATACGTTATAATTCGTGTTACCCGAAAATATTTTTGTATTACATTTTGTTAGGGAATGGAAAAAAAATGTTTATGGTATTGCAATAATCTTTTTGTACGTATGTAAAAGTTCATATCAATGATTGCTACTTCGATAAAATTCATTTAATCATGGTGACTTTAGTTGATTATCATCTTTTATTAAAGTTTTCAGACACTTTACCTGCACCTGTATGTGTAAAACATGTAAGTTATTAAGTGTTATCCTAAGATGTTTTAACTCGTTACGGCTCAGTAATAACCATACTTGCTCATCGTGAAATGAATGTGAATTTCTGAGTGGATAAGTGAATTAGTATTCCAAAGATTTTTTTAGCTGTGTTATGAATGCCTTGAAATAATAAGTTTAACAGATTTCAGCTTCTTTTTTTGTAAATTTTTCAAATGGTGAGATGGCTGTGTAAATAAATGAGAGCAATACATACAAAAGTCCCTGCCAGTTGTAAATAATGGTGATTGACTAGAATATTATTATTAGCTCTTTACTCCATACAGGGAGATTAAAAAATATATATTTCCATGGAAACATTGCTGTACATAGAGATTTATGTAAATAAATATTATATATATATATATTACTGTGCTTTGGGCACATTTGTAATAAGATTGTTAAAGCAATTTGTATTTATGGAGCCACAATCTGGGAACCAGATTGTGTCTCTCAGGTCACTTGGCTGTAAATGTTGTGCTCCACCTCTTCCATGTCTTTCATGAGTTGAAAAAAGTGCCTGAGAACTAAAAAGATACTCTCTCTCCTCTCCCTGTCACAAGCCAGCTTTTCGATACTATCATCGTAGGAGGGACATTTAATCTATTTCTGATACTGTCTGTATCTCCATAATTGTAAAATATCCATAACCACCCTATTCTTCACCTACGAACAAAGCTTCAAGTATAAACTCCTGATTGAAATAGCTTCTCAGAAATGTGATATTTTCATTGTTGTATTTCAAACAAAGATAAGAAGAGTAGGGGGGGGGGTGATTACCAATATGGAGTGTATGTTTGAGTGAAGAAAAATTGATGTCTTCTAGCAACTGTTGTTTTTAGGTCGTAGAGTGTGGATTATATTTCTGCCTTTTATTAAGGTGTTCATACATGTTTGGCCCTTCTTCACGTTTGAGGGGATCCAAATGAAATACAAGACTTACACAACATAGTTCTATTTTTTAATTAATACTGTTGATGTTTGTTGAACTATTTAATTTTTTTAAGTAAATGGTTAAAGGCTCTCAACAACTCTTGACAAATGTCATAAAAGCTAGAGGGAAGGGAATAGAGAACAGTTATTTTTGACACGTATTTTTTGCCTCCACAATCAGATTTTTAAGGTTTTGGTGCAGAAAATCTGCATCATTATGAAATTTTTTGTTTACTTGTCTTGAAACAGCTGTTGACTATGTATATTTTCCTTTGTTTTTTTTTTTTTTAATTACTATGTTGGCTATTGTTTATATGAAGATACTTTAACTGAATTACCTTATTTAAAATACTTTTATTTGCTGTAGAGTGGTAATGAGGTTATTTATCCTATTAATTGTACTGTTATGCACTCATTAATATTCTGCACATCAGAAACTTCTTCAAAATTTGGGATGTTAATAGAAAAATTGTGGAACAAATTGTTTAATATTTTTCATTTTTCCAGTTTTTTTTAATGTATAAAAATATATAAATCTGTGAAAGTGCACTTGTTAATGAGACTTGTAAAATAATAATAATAATAACTGTAATAAAAAAAGACTATTTTTGCAGGTACCAGTGATTACACCAAGTTTATCAACATAGTGCCTACTTTTCATGTATAAGTGTATGTTATTTTAGGAACTGTGTTTACCAATATTTTTCCCCTTTTTTGGAAAACAAAATATAAAAATAAAGTTTATAATAAAAACAAGTGTGTTGGAACTTTCTTTTAAAACTTGTTTTGTAAACAGTGCTTTACCATTTTGTAGTTCACAAAACTGCTTTGGTATTTCTGTTGCACTTTTCTGTGGCACCCATCTTTCTTATATTTAATTCTTGGTGTAAAATTTATTCTGATATGCCTGTGTCCTCAGCTATTTTCTGATTTGGTTGCAGTTTTTGGTTGTCCTTCATATGGACCATCTTAAAGAAATGTGCAGCCATGTTAAAATTGAGTCATCCATTTCTTCTGTTGAAAATAAACAAGCCAGGCTTGTTGTAAACATTTGCCAACTATGAATAAATTTTGGTTAGTGATAAATCGTTCAAAACAATTTTATGATGGCCCTCCATTCCAGTGAGTCATACATCTTGAAGCTTGGTATTGTGACAAATGTGAGAACATCGCCCAAAAAAAAAAAAAAACATTGATAGCAATCCCATTTCTGTGATAAATTTTCCTCATAGCTCCTAACCGAATGGGGCATTACAGGGGAGTACTGGTACCACAAAAGTTAACAGACATTATTGCCCCAGAGCTTAGGTGCAAAACAGTTCAATATATTTTCGCCAAAAGATGAACCATAATTCTCTTTATTATCCAAGAAAACTGTGTTGTTTTACTAAAATGTTATGTTTCAATAATCTTTCATCAGGGAGGTTCGGGGAATAGTATTGATAGAAAGGCGAGTTATAGAGTGAGCTGTGGTAGGTGGTGAAGGAGGCGCAGCATACCAGGGTGGAACTAGTGTAGGTCGTAAGTTGCCATGACTGGCCACAATTGAACTATGCTGTGTGGGTAAATGTGGAAACAAAAGTGCTACTTGGGAAAGGCAATAGTTCTGTCTTGAGGGTTGTGCCTGTGAACACCATTGGTAGGTGGAGTTTCACTAGGCATGGCCTACACCTAAATAGCAGAGGCAAGGGGGTACTTTCTGAGTTGTTAGCTAAAGCAGTAAGGGAGCTAATTTCCAGTGATACTGGTGTCAGGACTGTGCCTTTTTTAGGTTAGCGGCTGCTGGTAAAGGGATGGAAATAGATGATCAAAACGATACTGATTGTAGATCCACGATAGGAAAAGTCACAGATGTTAAATAGATAGGAAATAGATGAAGTTGCTGAAACAATAACTGACTACGGTAGAACTTGGAAGAAAGAGGTAATTGGTGAAAATATAAAGCCAGTAATAAGGGTGTTACTGGTGAACTTTAGAAGTATAATGAACAAAGTAATCAAATTTGCGAACTTAATTGAGATACACAAACCACAAGTAAGTGAGGTGTTTCCCAGTGGTTACAGAGTACCACAGAGATAAAGCAGCAATTGGTGGAGGAGTTTTCATACTAGTCAACAAAAACTACCAACCACAGTTCACTGGTGTTCATACAACATGACCATGAGTTATTTGGGGTAGGTTTCTGGGATAATAAAAAAGAATCAGGGTGTTAGTAGCTAACCGCAATAGAAAAATGACAGATGAAGATGAGGCTCTTGGGGAGAAATTAAATTCATACTCAGATTTCAGATGTGAGAATAGAATGGTCATTATTGGTGGAGATTTAAATTTACCAGGTATAAACTGGGTGGGAAATAAGATTAATAACACAAGGGAACAGAGGTATGTAAATACCTTAAGGGAAGGATGATTCAAGTGGTAGGGCAGAACACTAGGGGACAAAATATTTTGGATACATTCCTAATAAAGCCCAGTGATAACCTTGTTGGGTGTCAAGTAACCGAAAGAATAAGTGATCATGAAGCAGTTCTGGTGGACATTAGAGGATTCAGTGAACCAGCAGCCAAAATTGAAGAGGGAAATAGGTACAGTTATAAAAAGGCACAGATTTCTAACTTGAAGAGAGATTTCAGTAAATGGAAGGAAGGCACAAGTACAGTAGAGTCAAGGTGGGAAGATTTCAAGAAGACGATAAAGGGGGAAGAAATATTTATTCCAAAACAGAAAATAAAGAGAAGTAGGGAACCTGTGTATAATAGGGAGGTGAGGTTGGTAAGAAGAAAACGTAACAGAGACAGCGGGGTAGTAGGGAATATTTAAGATAGCTAAGCAAGGACTTAATAATAGTTAATAAGGTGGTTTATGAAGAGTATTGTCAGTGCAGTTTGCGAGGCCCCTCTTATCGCTATTTTGACTGCCACAAACAAGGTTTGATAGCCCGTTTTATTTTGCACTTGGCCCTAACGTGCCTTTTAACGGTCGTCGCTACCACCTCGCCGATTATATTAATATACAGTATAATGTACTTTTATTACCAAAGTTTCAATAATCTATCAGTTCGCGCAACGGATGTTGTAATATTATGTAAATGAATTTCACTGCACTTTTGCTACAATTCACAATTATTTTACTTAAAATTTCACATAAAAACCAATGCTGTTACTGACACAATATTCTATACAAATTTTCATTACTCTAGCCGCAATCACATGTGCCCGCTATGCTCGCTCAAAACAGCCTCTCTCGCCATATTGGCTTCCTCCTTCTACGACACTCAATCTCATACTATTACAGTATTGCCAACTTCCGTTACATGAAATAACTTAAAACTACCCCATACTGTACAATCTACTATGCTGGAAGACCTTTTCCACCAATGAAATTATAAAATTTATTTACAATCAATTAACAAAGTGATAATATTAGCAAACAGTAATGACTGGTGAGTGGGGACCTCACAAGTTGCACCATTGAATGATGCATTTGGAAATTTCTTCGGCTATGTTAAAAAACTTGAGGAGATGGGAGTGTGTTGAGATGCTTATAGTTAAGGATGGAGAAGAAGTTACTGAATATTTGAAAATGGCAGTGGTTTTTAGTAACTGGATTAGTGAGAGCATTATGGACAATGAAATAGAAATGGGAGGGTCTAAATTGGAGAGTGAGCTTAGCAACAAAATTAGAAATGAACAGACCAAAAAATTTGAATTTCATCTTTAGGATATCATGAAGGAACTAAGAAAGCTGGGGGGGAAAAAAACATAATGGGGCTGGTGTAAATAATATTACTACAGATTTCTTCAAGGTAGCAACATGTGACATTGTACCTTGTCTTGAAATATTATTTAAATCCAGTCTGGATACTTGCTATTTACCACAGGACTGGAAAAGTGCAATAGTAGTGTCTGTACATAAAGCAGGGGGTGAGAAATAGTTGAAAATTATAGACCAATCAGTTTGACATCAGTGGTAGGTAAATTAATTGAGAGATTCATATACAACCACAACAGAAATACATGTGAGGAGCGAAAGTGGTTTTCAAGTAGGCAACGTGGCCTAAGACTAGAATATTCATGCCAATCTCTGTTTGTGGGATATATGCAAGATATCTCGGATGAATTGAACAAGGGAGGCCAAATTGATAGTGTAGTACTAGGACTTTCAAGGGCTTTTGACAGAATGAGCTATAAAATGATAATAAATAAGTTAAAAACTATTAAAGTGGATGAGAAAGTGATATGTTGGATAGAAGAATATTTAAAAGGTAGAAAACAAAGTTGGGGTAGGAAATGCAGTATCAAAAGACGTGGAAGTAAAAATTGGAATGCCACAGGGCAGCACATTGGGACAATTGCTATTCATCATTCTAATGAATAATTGTGTTGAATGTTTACTAACAGAAATTAGATTGTTTGCAGATGACATAATGCTATCAATACGGTAGAGGATTGTAAACAGCTGTAGGGTGATCTGGACAGGATATCTAGTTGGTTTGGTAAACATGTGATTAAGATAAATGCAAAGAAGAGTCAGCTTATTAGATACACAAATAAAAAACTAAAGGTTGATTATGAGTATAAATTGGGGAAAGAATTGCTTGTTGAAAACTTGTAATATAAATATCTTGGCATTACATTTGATAACAAGCTTAACTGGGCTGGACAGATTGGTCAGGCAGTAGGAAAAGGTTTCAAAATTGTGCACTTGTTGGAGAGAGTGATGAGGGGATGTACGATAGAAGTAAAGGAATTGGGTTACAAATCTTTGGTGACCATTGCTTGAATATGGTAGTGTAGTATGGGACCCACATTTTGAGTATCAAAAACCGGTGTTGGAGAGGATGCAATTTCCAGATTTGTTTCTGGAAATTACCATAGAATACAATCTGTAACAGATATGATAAAAGAGGTGGAATGGGATTCATTGGAAGACAGGAGGAGGGCAATAGGGTCATTGGAGTATACAAGTCGTAAATTGTTAGTGAGGCATGGAAAGATATTGGTGTAAGAATTAAAAGTAATGTGTGGAAGGGAAAAGTTGACCATGACAACAACCTACCACTCAATTTCTGGCACAGGGGTGTGGGAAGATTCTCTTTTTTGTGTAAGGGTGTCAAGGATTGGAATAAGTTGCAAAGAGAAATGATGAATAATTTACCAAAAATGTTAAAAGGATTTAAATTTAAAATTTGCAGAGAGCAAATGTAGGTGGGTGCGAGAAAGATGGATGTGTAGGGAAATTGCCACAGGAGAGTGCGCTCCATTGCAATGTAATTAAATATTATTATTATAACACTGAAATAATGGGTGCTAAGCAGGGGAAAAGAAATACAAATTAGGATAGGAAAATGAACAACACTTACCTTAGATAATACCTTTGCTGCGTAACCACACATGAGGAACACAAAATATTTTAAAATTTTCAGATCTTAGCTGTTCACCAACAAGTAGAAAGACTGCCTCACATACTGACTGTATTACTTGTCTCTGGTGATTGTTGAGCATCAAACATGATCCATGGTGGGGCAAATACAGAGGACACGAAAAGGAGGAAGTTATTTGAAGCTATAGCGGTCGGTCTCGAATGCGCCTTTGCAAAACATTGCCCCTAACAGTTGAATTCAACTCTTTACTTTTAGTAATATTTTGTGCTGTTTTTTAAATAATTTATAATCACTATTTTGTGATAAAATATTGACACATGCCATTTCGTTAAGAAAATTATGCTAGTGCAGATGTACCGGTATTTAATATAATTGGAGGTTTCAAAAGATCTGCTATTTAATTATTGTTCTATTACCTGCACAGAAAAAAACATAATTGATTTTTTTAATAATAAAACCTTCTGGACAGGCTAAGGAAACTTATTGAAATACTTTTCTTCTTTTATTTGTGGATAAAAATCCACAAATTTTATTTTCAGTTTGTATATTTACAACTGAAATTAAAATTATATTGTTACCAGAAGCGTAGCGTGCCTTGGGGGGGCCCCATATAAAAAATTGTTTGGGTGCCCTTAGGAAGGGTAAAGATTTCTCGCAAAAGAAAAAAAATGCATAAAATTAAAAGAAATATTCATTCATCATAATTATCTGTCACTTTTTCCAAAATTTTTACAAACAATTCAAATCTATATATATAAAAGAAAGTTGTGTTAGTTACACCATTTATAAATCGAGAACGGCTGGAGCGATTTTTGGGATTTTTTTGGATTAGTCTGTGCTCCGGATAACAGAATAACCATTAAAAAATTGAAAAACTTCATTAAAAAATAAGTTATGACCTTAATATTTTTATTCATACATCAAGTACTAAAGGGCTTTGTACACCATCTTCATAGTTGCCATAGCAACCGTAATTATTTATGTGCAGCGGATTACATTAAATCTATTGTTTTCTTTCAGTGTCAAATAGATCATAGTACGTCTTTCATTTATTGCCAAAAGGTTCAAACAAACTTCAACCTTATCATCTCAACGTGCTTTCTTAGTTCATGATTGCTGTTAGGGAATGGGTTGCCTCATTTTGATGGGTTTTTTTTTGTGAGGTAGGGGAGGGAAAGGGAGGCAGTCGTATCGACAGAACAGCGTCTGTCGGGTCCACTTGTTAAATATACACTCTCCTTGCCTTTTTTTCGGCAAACTGATTTATTAAATCACTTATAGCTGATGATGACTACTTTAGTTTTTCTAAAGTTTCTGCCTCTATGGACAATAGTGACAGGTCTGACAGGCGTTCCTGTCCCATCGAAGTTCTTAGGTAATTTTTTTTATCAGTTTTTAATTTTGAAAAACTTCTTTCAGCAGTTGCGGTTGTAACTGGAAGGGTCAAGAATAAAAAGCATGCTGTTATTACCTCGGGAAAACTGGATGCAAGACTATTGAATTTTATCAGCAATAATTCAATGGAATGAATGAATTTTTTGAATTTCAGATTTTAAGCATGTTTTTAGAGCCTTTAATTGGTCATAAAGATTAACTGAGATGACTTTACTGTATTTTGCAGACAGTTTTCCGGAAGCGTTTAATATCTCTTCGTTTGAAGAAGACAGGAGTTTCTCCGGTTGTAATATTTCGAACATACTACTCAGGTTGCAAAGGCTCTGAAATCTTTGTTTAGTTTGAGAAATTAATATATCTAAACAGCAATAGTATAGTTGAAATAGGATTCCGGGTCTGAAATTCTCTCATCTTGTGATAACTCATCAAAATAACGCTTCGTTATCTTTCGTCTTTTGTTTTTAAAAACAGTTGTTACCCTCCACTCTTTTGCTAAAACTTTGGACTCATTTAGCAAACTATTGAATGAATTTTGATTTCTTAATTGGCACAGTCTATTCAAAAGATTGCTTAATAAACTACTAGTTTTCTGTAGGTCATTATTTTCATGCTGTAGAGCTTTAGAAACAGGATTAATGATTTCAAATAGTGAAGAAAAAAATGTGACAAGCACTAAGAAATGATAACTCTCTAAAATGTTGATTATATTTTTACATTCTTCACGTTCACCTTTTTTTTTTAAATTAAATTTAGTTGGTACAAAGTTTTCATGAATAATAAATAATTTTTCTTTACCGCTAACAAAGCGTCGTTCCTTGAAGACCATCTAGTAGGACATACTTTTTAAGGGTAATTAAATATTTTTCAGGTGAATCGTCACTTAACATTGCCCAGCGTTGTATACTATTGCCAAAAAAGTATATATTTTTTCTAAATTATCGAAAAAAGTCGACATTTCACGAACATGTTTCGCAGCATCGTTTAAAACTAAATTTAATGTGAGCGCAGCACAATGAACATAATCGGCATTCGGAGCATGCTCTTTTATTAGGGTTTGTAATCCTCCATAAACACCCGACATAACATTTGCTCCATCGTAACCCTGTCCTCTACATTTAGTCAAATCAATTCCATATTGTTTAATCGTATTTAAAATTTCAGTTTTAAGTCCTTCGGCTCTGCAATCGGATACTGCTGTAAACCCCAAAAATGACTCACAGATTTTTAATTCTTTAGGCACATTATCATCATTTTCTGTAATCGAGATGTATACACAAACTACAGAAAGTTGGTCAATTTTTGACAAGTCTTTGTCAGAAATTGAGTTTTTTTAATTTCTGAGATAATATTGTTCCCAACTGCGGTACCAAGCAAATTAATAATTTCATTTGAATCGTAGGGCTTAAATAATTTATTTTGCCTTTTGGTTTTAGAAGAAGTTCTTTTAAAGTTGCATCATAATTAGATAGCAAACGTAAAATTGCCATAAAATTTCCAGAATCAGAATCATGGCATCTTAAAGGTAGATTACAAGATGCTAAAGAAATTATGCTAAAATAATTATAGCATTAATTATACGATGCAATACATCTCTCCAGAATGTAATTTTACTATTGATTTCACTTTGCAACAGAGTATCGATGGTATTTCCTTGTAACCAATTATTATAAGATAGGGATGAATTAATATGCTGCTGTGACTTTTCATGGTCAAGTATAGTTTGCGTAAAATTGTTTCTAATGGAAACACCGTTAACCCATGCAGAGGAGTAGGCTACGATTTGCTTTGACGATCTGCTAATAACCAACAGAAGTGGCAATACGGTTTGTTTAAAACATTAGAATAACATAACCATGGTCTTGGAATTTTTATGCCTGCCTTAGTGATATATGAATAATAGTAGACCGAAAAAGATCGGCTACTTTCTGAAACTTTTGGAAACGGTCCTTGTGGTTTAAATGGGCCCAATTTAAAAATTATTTTTCGTTCGCATTCAGTTGGACAGTAACCAAAATTTCCTCTATCTGATGAAACTATATTACAATCTTCAGATATCTCAGAATCGTCGATTTGGATTTCTTCTATTTCCAGATGGAATTCTGATGAAGAATGTGATTCAGAATTATCTGAAAATATAATTTAAAAAAAAAATAATAAAAGCAAATGTTTTGATAAATTTCAATTTTTTTTTTTTTTTTTTTTTTTTTTTTTTTTTTTTTTTTGCTGTCGTCAGTCTTTAGACTGGTTTGATGCAATCCTCCATCTCTTCCTATCTTGTGCTAACCTTTTCGTTTCTACATACCCCTTACAACCCACGTCCTCAATTACCTGCTTCATATATTCTAATCTCTGTCTACCTCTACAGTTCTTACCTTCGACTGTTCCCTCTACTAACAAATTAACCAATCCAGCATGTCTCAAAATATGACCTAAAAGCCTGTCTCTTCTTCCTGTAAGCTTCTTCCATAAACTTCTTTTCTCACCCATCATTTCCAAAACTCGTTCATTTCTTACTTTGTCTGTCCACCTAATTTTTAGCATTCTTCTGTAGCACCACATTTCAAATGCTTCAAGTTTCTTTCTTTCCGGTATTCCTAAAGTCCATGTTTCGCTACCGTAAAGTGCTAAGGTTACGGTTAGAGAGTGTTCAGACGTACGCAGGCTCTACGCAGGTTGTGCGCGTGTTAGTACAAAATCACCTGCGCGCAGCCCATGCGACAAATTGATCCTACAGGTAAGTAAGAGTTCCGTTTTTTTCTTTTTGAGGTAGGGAACCCTAAAAACAAAATACACCCTTCGCTACAGGTAGATAGATAAGATAAATGGGTTTGGTATTACTTACCAATCTAAATCACTCACAGGAGCTGGTATCGGAAAAAATGAAGAAATTTTGGGCACTTTTTTAATGACCTCCTCCCATTTCTGTTTACTTTTTTTTTCGTAGGGATAATCTCTTTTCCTTCCACTCATTGTTTTTTACAAATCGCTACTAATACTACTAAACCAGAAGAACAATTGTTAGTATTGTATTACAATGTAATGCAAATTAAATAAAATGCGTCAATAAACACTGCTCTCCGTCCATGGTTTATCATGGTATCGTATGCACATCGATTATTGTGGGATTCATCGGTTGAAGTAAATGACTTAAACAGGGAAATCCCACAGCCCGCGATAACCGATGTAGGGTGTTACCAACTTTTGAACGCACGCTTTACGCGGGAAAAAAAGAAATTGCTTTTTTTGATTTTGTCATTTGTGAAATAAAAAAAATTGTGAAGTTTTTATTAACTTTTGTTTACGTACGTTGGGGGCCCCCGTGGCCCGGGGGCCCCGAATAATTGATACGGCAGATACGGCGGTAGCTACGCCGCTGATTGTTACCATCTGTCCTAAAAAAAATTTGCATAATTAACGACAAAATTATTTTTATATATTTTGAGTACAGATTTAAAATTGCCATATACCAAAAACTCATATGTAGAAAAAATATATGGCCAGTTCAATTTTCAGTTTATAAAAATTAAGCAATATATAACTATACAAAAATCTTATATTGTATTAACGAATATTATTAGAAATCCAAATATTTTAAGCAAAATTAATAATATCCAAGAATCACAGTAACTTACTACCCAAAATAAAACAAGTTGAATATAAATTTGGGGTTTAAAACAATATTAACACAACAAATTTTTTAGTTTTTAAACTGTTAAACATAAGGTATTAAAGTAGCACAATAATTGATTATAAGTGTATTGCATAATATGTTAAATGTTCTTTAATATCTTACTTGTCATCACTAAATTCATCTCTATCAACCCCTTCTTCTACTCCTTCGTCTTCCACCTCTATGCGGCACTCGTCTTCTGTCGTTGAATCTTAATTGAGATTGGTTATAAGAGGATCGATTACGTAATATTGGACCACTACATTCTCGAAATCTTCTGTTTGCAGTTTTTCGGCATGGTAAACGCGTTTCTGCCACTATTCCACGGTGACTTTTTCCAAGTTTTCATGCAGCAAACTTTCGCCATCAGCGATTTTAAAAGTGTGTTTTTGTTTATTTTTTTCCCCTCCCCCAATTGTCATTTGACTTGGGCCCAAATGAGTTCTATTGGATTGTACTGGCCTGATAAGGGGGTAAGCAGACTACTTCATATCCTTTTTAATTTGCGAGCTCATCCAACTCATATACTGCTTCTTCTTTATTCATGCGGACATTCTCCAGAATCTCAGTTCTCGTCTCTGTAAACAAATAGGAAATTTTCATTTCTGTTAGCCAATCAGCTACATCAACTTTTGGTGTTTTGGTTGTTGGAGCTAGGTATATTACTGCCGAGTGATATTTGGCGTTGTCCATTACAATGATAGAACCTTCCTCCAAAAACTGTTCAGAAACCAGACCAACTTGCTTTCCTTTAAAATGCGTCTTTGCTGACCCCACATACAAAACAATCAGCTTCACTTCTTTTTCGACAGATACCATTAGACCCCAACTTTGACTTAGATCATGCCAGATATTTTATAAAGAATGGTTCTGAGTTACCCATGTTTCATCCAAGTAAAAAATGGGTCGCGTGACACCTCAGCTAGGCAGAGAGCTCTTTTTACTCAAAAGCCACTATGTCGTTTCGCTCAAGCAAATATCGCCTGCCATCATTCTAACGTCTGTATTTAAATCCTATGTTGTTCAATACACGTCTCACTGATCGTACAGATCCTGTAAAATTTATCTTCTATATTAATCTTTTTCTTAATTTTTCTGAGGGAGGCTACTAACCATTGTCGTAAAATTCATGTACTGTCCTCCTGACAATGTCCGTGTCAAAGTCGCTAAGTTTTGTTAGAGTGCTGTATTGTTTCACATTATTTATTTTTATTTTATTTGTTTATTTTTAGAAGAAACAGACGTAGGTGATTTTCCGTCATGACACACGCAATGGCCAGTTCTCATACAGACACCACAAGCTGCAGCACAAACAGCCTGAAAATTCCCCAATTTTTTTGCGGTAACAAATCACTACAGTTTTTTTACATTATCACTATCAAGTACGTCCATATTTTTCAAGTCTTTCCTCGCTAGCGTACATGTAGATGAAGAAATTTCATCATCATTGTCCAAAAGCAGTTTGAAATATTTATACACTTTGCGAATGATAGATTTACTCGACCGGCGAAACTCTGTTGTCTTCTTCAGCCGCGGTGGCTCTGTGACGGTAACGTGGGTCTTGTTGGAGCCATTTTTCCCGAAACATCTGGAGTAGGCAATAAGTCTCTTCCTGAGTATCCATTTTTAGTAGCTCGGGATTCTTGTTAAATTGTCACAATTACACTTTTTGTTCGTAAAAAATTATTGTATTAAATTACTGTAATTAATAAATAACTAAAACGAGTTATTTAATATCGCATGTAAAAATAGCACATTACTAAAAATCAAAACACCTTCTCTCGAGTACGCTCACTGTCACACTGACTATTTCTAATTCCCATTTCCAGGTTCATACATTTTTTGTGTGTTGAAAAGTGGAAGGTTTGGGATTGGTTAGCGAGCTGTTGACGCTCGTACTAGGCAACACAGGACGCTCAGCATTTCGATTTTCAAGAGATAGGAGGAGAGAGCACTGCGAGATTTCTCCCAAGTGAGGCAACAGTGCGTTCGCGACCTACCGCCAATTCGTGTGGCCACAGCTATAATACCCGATAAACTTTGAAGCTAAGATCAAAAATGGGCAAAATCGGTGTTAGAGTAGAGCCCAAGAGATCGTCAGAGTCAGGTAGGAAAACCATAACGATGGGACAAGGACATTCGCAGGGATGTTAGAGTTAATTAGCGGAGGATCGCCCAAGACAGTTCAACTTGAAGAAGACTGATCAAGTTCTACTTGATCTCATGACTCCAAGAGGCCAGATCATTTAACGATTGAAATTGCTAAGGATAATGATGACCTAAGCATTGCAAAAAAAATCAAAATTAAAGTCAGGTGGGCCAAACGAGCAGGTAGTTGTAACAGAATGACCAAAATGGGTCATTCCATACATTTTCATATTTAATATATAAAAAGGAATAATGAAAGGAATTATTGGAGAGGCTTGTCAGTGTTTGGTGGACCTCCCAACTAGCCGCGCCAAGGAGTCCCGCCAGGCCCGTGACTGCCAGGCCGGTGACTGTCAGGGACAATGGAGAGGCAGCTACCCTTTCTAACGGAGTTGGTCAAGCGTATGATCCTTTAGCTCTGGGAAAATACCCAGCGGGGTGAACGCACGTTCGCCGACCCCCGGTCCCGAACGAACGTTTTGGCGATCACATTTGGCGAATAGGTCCGAGTCTGGCCGAATTTGTACGAATCTCCTAAAGGCAATGTTGGCCTATCGTCACGGCCGGTAGGAGGAGCCAAATAGCCTAACCAATCAACGGCAGACTATCCTCCACATTTTGTAATTCCGATCAATTTTTTCTCTATGTTTACCACGAGCGACGGGAGGGGTGTTTCCTACGAACGCGGGAGAAGGACTGTACGTTCAGCATTCAGACTGGAAAGAGTGAATCTTCCGAGGTTGGAGATCGTCCTGAGGGTCTGGCACAAGCATCCTGTGTCAGTGACATCGCTGGGCATTCATTGAGTACGTTCGCTGAAGGACGTGGTGCACTGTCCCCTATAGCCAAGGTGCCATAACAAATCCGCCGCCGAGGGAAACATATCGCCTTCACGGTAATCATTCTAAGAACAGTGCAATGTGATACTTTCATTCAGTTATTGGGCACAACCCTGTAACGACCTTTGAATGATTAGGAGTTCTCACCTCCAGCAAAATATTGAGCTAGTTGGGACAGATTTTCCTATAGCAATACTTGATGGATAATTTAAATTATCCAAGCGCCAGGCATTTTTGATCTAACGTAGTTTCATGTTAGTATTGCGTTTGGTTTAAGATTCCCGATTGTTATGAAGGGAACTTTTATTTAAAACCAAGTGTGAAGCATTTATGTTTGCCTATTAATGTTGGGAATTTGTTTCATGATCAATGGTTAATGTAGTAGTGCTTAAATGTTGTTGTTTGATCATTTATGTTGGCAACTGTAAGTCGAGGCTTTGCTTGATATTTTAATGATTGAATGTGTTAATGTTAAAATTAAATAAGCCTCACCTGTATGCCAGTATGAGTACCCAATAAATTAGCAGCCTAAGGTTTTCTTTGAATGATAAAAAATAAGTAAAAATGTTTTCACCTTTTCCTCCCAACAAGCACCCTTCACTACATAGTAAAATAACATAATATCTTAAATACACATATATAAATAAATAAAACTGAACATTAAAACAAAAAATAATTGATAGCGGTGGTTAAGTTGCCAAATAGCCCAATTCTACCTAAGCGGATAAAGTTTGAGCCGAAATATTGTAATGTGTATTCGTGTTTTTGTGTTCGCCTGGCCATCCTGATTTCACCTATGGTAAGAGAGAGATTTTTTCCCCATCCTTCCTTATTTTTAAGATATATGTATTTGCGTTAGGAAGAGAAAGAAATAATGATTCTAAAAAAGTTTGCAAATAATAATGTTGATAGAAAAGTATTTTATCAAAGTTGGTTGGAGAAAGTGGGTTATTTTGGAAGGAATGTAAATTAAGAATGGGGGGAAAAAAGAGGGGAAATATGGAGCAACATTTTTTCAGATTGAGATTTGGTGTATACATTGTGCTCTTTTGTTCCAATGAGGTAATTTCCACTGTCTGAATTCAGAGCAATGCACTTACATTGTCTTCAGTGTATATCAATTATTGATTAATTAGTGTTCTGTATTTTCGTGATAGCGTGAAATGGAGGGTTAGTGAATTAATGCCGAGGAGATGTTATATCTTATAATGTATGATTGCGTTAATGTTTTTACAATCTCAAATTAAGTTGTTTGCAGATGACATGGTGTATCTAATGGGATCAATACGAAAAAAGACTATGAACAGCTGCAGGGTGACCTTGACAGGATATCTAGCTGGGTAGGCCAACACGGGATTAAGATAAATACAAATAATAATAATAATTAATAATAAGTTTATTAGATAAACAGTTAAAAAATCTAAAGACTGTTTATGATTGTATGTATGGAGGGAATTGCTTCTTGAAGACTTCAAATACAAATATCTTTGCATAACATTTTATAATAAACTCAACTGGGCAGTTAACATTGGGGCAGGTGAGGAAAAGGTTTCGAAATTGTTCATTTATTGGAGAACGTTATGAGATGATGAATCAGAAAAGAGAAGGAACTGTGGTCAGACCATTGCTTGAATATGGTGGAGTAGTATGCGACCCACAATTTTCATATCAAACATAAGCGTTGGAGAGTGTGAATAGAAGGGCTACCAGCAGTGGCGTAGCTAGGTCAACAAGGGCCCCGGTGCAAAAAATTTATTTTGGTCCCTCAGGCCAGATGGACGAATTTTTTTTTTTTTTGCTTTGTGTTGTTGGTAAGGGCCCCCTGAGCTGAGGATGGGGTCCTTGAGTTATACTTACGGGCCCCCTGAGCAGTGAGAAGGCTTTTAGTGAGTGGCTTCCTGTGTCTCAGGGGTCCCCTTAGACGACTGTAGAGCTAAAAAAAAAGGTCGCCAGTTCAGTTTGCCATGAAGGCTCGCGGGCCTCTGAACTGTGCTTGGGGGCCTCCAGAGGTGCGCTTTGGGGCCCCCAAAGGTATGCTTGCTGGCCCCCTTAGCGTAGGGACCTCGGTGCACTGCACCGCCTAGCCCCATAGTAGCTACGCCCCTGGCTAATAGATTTGTCACTATAAATTACTGCAGAACGCAATCGGTAACTGACATTATAAAGAAGCTGGAATGGGATTCATTGGAATACAGGAGGATGGTGAAGAACGCGTATATTGGTGATGAGGCGTGGACAAATTTTGGTGGAAGATTTAAGAGTGATGCATTGAAGAGAAGAGACGACCATGGCTACAAGATAGCACTCGATTTCAGGCATTACAATGTGGGAAAATTTTCGTTTGCAATAAATTAAGAAGAGAAATGATCAATAATTTACCAAATATTCTGAAACAACTTAAGATTATGTTCAGGCAGGCACAAGAATTGGGGAAATGGGTGTGTAGGAAAATTGTGCCTCATCTCAATTAAATTTAACTTATTTCATTATTTAGATTATTGAATAATGACACTGTAGACTTCCCTGTCATGAATCTATGTTGTTCTTCGTCAAAGATGGAGTATTGCTAAGGTGTAAATTTAAGTAGCAGCTGTAAACATGGTGAACTGATTGTGATTTTTATTGAACCTGTTTGTTAGCCTTTTCTCCACTGTTGCTTCCTGATTTAAAAAAAAAATTAAATATGGGCTAGCAAATAAAAATAAAATCTAAAACTGTTAACAGATGATGTTTAGTGTAAAACAATATCAGTGTTATCTACGTCAGTAAAATGAAGTTGATTACAAGAAAAATGAAACATTACTTTTGCTTTACTGTCAGGCTCTTTCTTAATATAACTTTCTTTGTTTCCATGTCTTTGGTTGTTCAAAAGTTGGTTTCGGCCATGGTCCTCCATGGTTTCGGCGTTTTGTTTGAAAATGATCTGTACAGATATACAATACTGTACACTCTAGAGATGGGCAAAACAGCTTTTTTCCAGTAATACGTTATTCAGTTATTGCTTCTTTTATCTAACCGCTTTTTTTAACCGTTAGAAATAACGTATAGTTATTTTGTTCTGAAGTAATATCTGTGGTGACGGTACTAAAATCTCTGCTCAGAAACGCTCTTCTCTTGTTGAAAAAGCCGGAAATGTCAAATAACCGGATGTGACGTATATAGCGGCCCTGACGTCACGAAAAGCCGCTTATTAGCGTTATTTAGCGTTTAACGATACGTCACGAATAGCGGCTTTCAAATAAGCGGCTTCCTAATAAGCGGCTTCCATAGTAACTGTCAGAGACACTATATACGCCTTCGACTTGTGTTTATGTATTTGTTTAATAAGTCGCAGTGATGCCTTGATAAATTAATATAGAATTTTAACACGACCAGCTTTAACGGTTTGTGTATAACGTGATTTATGGACGTACGATTAAAAAAAAAAAAATGCGAAGTGGGCAGTTTTGATTACGTGTTAATATATTTTTCTGTTTGAAACTAATGAATTTGTAGTATGAGTTTTTATGAATATATGCAACAAATACAGAAGATTAACTTTGCTGAAAGTAAACAATTTTTCAGTCTGGCTATTAATTCGCATTAAGTTTTGTGTGGCTATAGTTATATGTATAGCATACTTTACATATGTTGTAAATGTGTCCCAATAACAGACCAGCTGCAATTTAAATATGTTGTTCAGACGTACATAAAAGTAATTTGAAATGTAAATATGATTTGCTGTTTAAAACTAAATGACTTGTGGAAATACTAGCGCTTTTCGATGGTTTCTCCATCTGTTGGTAGCTATCGCAGTTAATAACGGTTAAAGGTATTAAAAAGCGTTTACATAGGTGGTGTCCTCTAGTGATCGTTATCGAAGTTAATAACGCCTTCAACTGGCAAAGACGATATAACACATGTACACAGCTGTAACAAAAAGCATAGTCAAGTGGTTTTTGATGGAAGGATGGATGCTGAAAACCAGTTTAATGGTCACTAAGTCGTAGAGATATGATAAATTTTGGACCCTATCGCAAATAACACCTGCAAAGTAGTATTTAACGTCGTCAGCAGTAGCGACATCTGTTGGGCGCTATCGCAGTTAATAACGGTTAGAGGTTGGAAAAAGCGGTTTACATAGGTGGTGTCCTCTAGTGATCGCTATCGAAGTTAATAACGCCTTCAACTGGCAAAGACGATATAACACATGTACACAGCTGTAACAAAAAGCATAATCAAGTGGTTTTTGATGGAAGGATGGATGCTGAAAACCAGTTTAATGGTCACTAAGTCGTAGAGAGATGATAATTTTGGACCCTATCGCAAATAACACCTGCAAAGTAGTATTTAACGTCGTCAGCAGTAGCGACATCTGTTGGGCGCTATCGCAGTTAATAACGGTTAGAGGTTGGAAAAAGCGGTTTACATAGGTGGTGTCCTCTAGTGATCGCTATCGTAGTTAATAACTATTATTTTGCGATGGTAGTGTCATCTAGTGGTATTCATTGCAATTAATAACGGCGAAAGAGGCAATAAGCGGTGACTGATGCACTCGCAGCGGGCGGTCGACGAACAATTACAGCGCTGTCAGAGAGGGAAGTGCTGACCGTTATTTGAATAACTCCAGTTATCGTTTTGGCCGCTACTTTCTAAACGGCGTTTTTAAAATAACGGTTATTTGTAGCCGCTTAGTTATTTGTGACCCATCTCTAGTACACTCTGCAATAGTTATGTTTTGACTCTGGTCTGGATGTCATGGGATGTAGAGATCAAAGACAATATGTTGACTAGGTTTTTGGATATAGTTATGTGATAAATAGTGTCTGGTTTTGTGTATGTTTTGCATATAGGCCTTGTATTGCAGGCTTCGGTGACAAGTGAGCACATATATAGGATGAGTGCGAGGTATGATTAGTTGGTCGGTATGTGATAAAACAAAAATTGTTATTTGAAATAACACACTTGGTGACTCATTGTGAATCTTTAGGCTCTACTATAGCTGGCGGTACAATTAATTTATTTTTCCGCTAGCTATAGTCAGGCAATGGCATTTGTAATAACGCACTCATGGGAGGGCAGTTCTATCATCACCCTGGCGCCACAATCTGATGGTGAATTCTTGTAGAACTCGAACAAACAAATCTAAAATAAAGAATAAAGCTTTTGATATATCGCATGTTAAAAATCAGTTATAGGCATCTTGTGCTTTTGGTGACGTTTCTTCTGGTCCAGGCCGTATTTCAACCTAACAACAACAACTAGGAAGAAAATAAAACGCCGGGTAATATCTAGATCGCGATACCGCTGCAACCATTTACCGCCTCGCGATGTAAACACTTCCGGCTGGAGAGACTATGACGTCACTACGGTGCTGAATGTGATGTATTCGTTCCGCTCGCAGCTTTAAATGTCACTAACGGGACCTTCCACGGAAAGTAGTCCATCACTAATACGTCTCATATCGAGAAATAGTTAATTTTGCACCAGTAATACAGGAATAAATTCGTTTGCGATGAGGTTCTGATGCAGCCTGGACCACACTGAAACATAACTATTGAATACCGTATTGCGGATACCTAACTTCTGTTGTATCCATGTCTGTTACTTTCGTTTACGTAGTAATGCAGCCTGGACCATAGTGAAACGTAACCGTCACACACGATATTACTGATACCCAATTTTCAAATCGCATCTATGTCTGTTAGTATGGTCCAGGCTGCATATAACCTAAACACAAATGGTTATTGATGAAATCTTTTTCTAATAAATATTTTATATCGTATGAATGATTATAATAGCAATTTCAGCCACACGATGAAATATAGAAGAATGGAATCAAATACAAATTAATGGAATTGTGACTAATAATTACAGCAACGTTACTAATGACATTACTGGATGTTACTAATGAATCATATCAGTACGGAATGTTGTTGATATTTTAATAATATTATTAACGGCGGAAGTAATAATTTTCTTTAACATTTTCAATCTATAATTTTTTTTATTATTATTATTACTGTTGGTTGCGTTAGGTTCTATGGGCTCACGTGTATTCACAAATCGACCGAAGGCTAAACACGTCACATGTAGTGACGTCATAATCTCTCCATCCGGAAGTGTTTACAACGCGAGGTGGTAAGTGGTTGCAGCGGTATCGCAATCTAGATATTACCCAAAACGCCTATAGTGCATTTCCACCGTGTAGAAGTAAGTAGTGGTTGTGGGGGGGAAAAAAAAAAAATTAAAAAAAATCTGGTCCAGGCCGGATCTCACTGTAACCGCCTCACTTTTGAGACACAACATCTCGAGAACTAAGTGAGATATATAAAAAAAACTTTATTCTCTATTTCTATTTTGTCTTGTCGTTGTACATAGGAATCCATCATCAAATTGCGGTGCCACGGTTATCGTAGAATCCCCCATGTGAACAATGTAAATTAAAACTAATTACGAAAATACTCGTGATACATGCTATACTTCTGGCTCAAATTGCATTTCTACTTATCTACAGTCTAATATTCTTGCTTAAAAATTTGAGCTGTTAGGTACGAAAATTGAATTCACTTTATCATGGTCATTGTGGTAATAACGGGTCTATAGGAGTAAATGACACTGTGCATGGGGTAATAACGTCATAATATTGCGATAGTAATTCAGGGTATTGTACTGTAAGAAAATACACTCCGCAGCATGGACCAGTACTTGGTATTCAATCGCAGGTCTATTATTTTCAAACAATAATTAGATTGTAACATACCCTAGACCTGCATGACACTTAGTATCAATTAGGTTGTAAGCCAATGTGTACCATTATAATGGTCCAGGGTGTATTACAACCTTAGTACTTATTGAAAGAAAAAAAGAAACCCCTTTCAATTGACTACTGCAGTATTACACAGTGCGGATGACTGTAGTTACACTGCAATGGCGATCTCCAGTTGATCCGCCAATCCTTATTACTAATTAGGACAATGTGTATCATATTGGCACCACTGGAACTACTCTGCAAAGTAGTTATTGCAATATCAGGTTGAATTCCTACCTAATTATCACTGGGTAATGAAATGTCCATGATTGACTACTGCAGTATTATGACAATATTACCTTTTGAATCATAAAGTAGTTCCGTAAGTATTGTATCACGATCTCTAGTAGGCCTATTACGCCTACCTCAAGTTATATTAAAATACTGTAATGGATTAACTTAAATGATTCATTTTGTGTTTGTTCCCAGTGATAGTGAAGATGATGAAGAAATTGATGATTTACGGAAGGATATTAATGAACTTCTCGAAGCCTGCGAAGAAGCAGAGGCTAACAAAATTCCTCCGAATGTATTGGAAGTACGTATTAGACAACTGTAACATTTCAGTGTACATTCAAATGATTACTGCTGATTTGCCAATCAGTTAATGGATTGTCTATTAGCTGTTCAATACTGTATTTAACTTTTTAGTCTAACTTGCATTTAATTAAATTAAAGAAAAGAAATGTTTTTTTTTTTGTTTGATGCATATAATTGAACAACTTATAGCAGTCTTACTTGAAGAAAGTGAATTTGTTATTGTTATCTACTTGTCACAAGCAGTTTGTATTCTGTACGTTAATATAAAATTGTTGTATACCATTATTGGGGTTGATTCATGTGGTGGTTCTGGATAATTACACATCTTTTTCCCAGCCATATGTCTCACTACCTGCATGATTAAGGTTATTAACAAAAAAAAATTGTGAAGTGTTTGTTTTTTGTGTTCGTCTGGCCCTCCTACCTTTATCGGTGGTAAGTGATGGGTTATTTTTGTAGCCTATCTTATTATTGGTATTATAGGTTGTAATATACCCATTCTCACCCATACTCACTTGCCTCCACTGCACTGCCTCTTACATTGGTCTCACCACTCAACAACTATCCTACAGAATGAATGACCACAGGCAAACAGTTTATACTTCCAACCCAGACCATCCAGTGACAATTCATGCGAACTCACATAATTCGAAAAACCTCAACACCTGTTTCACAGTTAGAACTATTAGAGTTTTTCCTAATACCACCACCTCTTCAGAACTCTGCAGGTGGGAACTAGCCTACCAACATATCCTTGACACCAGACACACCCATGGCCTAACGTTAAACCTGTCACTTGCCATCTCATTTCATTTTACAGTCTGTTACTTATATATGTACATTTCATCTATTCATTTTAAATATTTATATATATATTTCCATCTCCCTTTATTTTCATCTATAACCAATCTAAATAAAATTATAATTAAATTATGCTACACAAAGATTATTTTGTTTTGTTTCACTTTTATCGCTGGTCCTCCCCCCCACCCCCTCTCCCGGCAATTCTACCACCACCACACGTTTTCTGCTTTTGCTTCATTCATGTGGCGGGTTGGGATGTGACTACATCTTTCCCCTGCCATATGTCTCGCCTCCCACATGACTAAGACTTATGTCAAAATAATGTGTAATTTGTTTATGATTTGGTGTTTTTATGTGTTCGTCTCGCCCTCCTGCCTTCATCTGTGATAAGTGACAGGTATCTGTTTATTTTTCCCTATCCTATCTTATTTTCAGTGCCTTGCGGCAGTTTCTTTGTTTCCATTATCCAATATACGCATTTAGTACCACATCAGAAATATATGACAATAACATGTATAAAATGTAAGGAATGACTCTAAATATGCTTAAATCTATCTTAGTTTTTTGTAGTTCATGTACCCTGACATCTCACATCCACAGCTCTCTAGACGTATCATTTACTTGACTAAGTAACCATAAGAATTGTTGAGATTTTTGATCATTTGTTGTTTTGTTTCATTGTAGTCCTGATGCTCTCAGGTTTGGTAATTGCTGAATTTACTTTCCTATACTTGTTTAGCTTTTGGTATTGATTTGTAACATAATTTCAGAGACTGAAAAATCTAGAAATCCTTTTGACACATGACGTACCTGAAACACACACTTTAGAAACAGGCATTACTCGAAATCCTTCTGCAGAAATGAAAGAAAGATTTATGGAACTGGGTGTAGAAATTAAGGAAGGTCCTTTTGATCCAACCGAAGATGAGACTATCAAGAGGAATTGGGAATCGTTCTCTAAGGTACGTCTTGAACATGTTTCTCAACTTCCTTACTTACCATTTTCCTTTTATTCTCCATTATTTGTAGTTTGAAATGGGAATAGAGAACTTGTATAGCTGCTGAAGTACTCAATAGTGTTCAAACTGAAACAAAACAACATTATAAATTCATATAGTGGTCTTACCTTGTAGCTTAGAACACTACAGATATGATGTAATTAGTATTGCTCCTGTTCATCTTACAGTGCTGTGAAGCACAAACAAGTACTAACAGTTAAAATTTGTTCACCTTACTGGTCTTGAAACTGGAATTAGTAGTAGTTAGGTTGAAATGTTGACTATAACAGAAGAAAAAGTTGTGTAACACTGGTAAACCCCTTTGTAACAGATTGGCTATTCAAATTAAGAAACCGAGCATGGTAGGTGAACAGTTTTGGCCTTGCATTTGGGAGGCCGTGGGTTTGAATCCCCTTCCGGGCATCCAGATTTGGGTTTTCTGTGGTTTCCCCAAATCTCTCCACACAAATGCTGGGATGCTTCCTTCAAAAGGGCGGGCATGGCCAAATCCCTTCCCGTTCCTTCTCCCCATCCTCCTATGCTTCTGATGATGTTGACGAGACGTAAAGCCATAAGAAAAGAAGGAAAAAATAAGAAAAAGAAGTTATATCACATGAAAAGTTTCAGTATTTAATCAAATGTTATATATTTTGAAATTATCCCTGGACCAATTATGCTCGTATATTATTTAATGTGATCTAGTACTCTGGAGAACATGGGTTCAAATCACCATCCAGCCATCCCTATTTTGGTCTTCCGTGGTTTTGTGAAATCTCTCTAGACGTATGGCAGGATGGTTCCTTCAAAATGCCATCACCGAGTTCCTTCCCGTTCCTTGCCCCCTGTTCTTTCTCACTTTGTCGCTGAGAAGACATAATTGCAGAAGGAAAAGGAAGTAATTAACAGTGATATAAATAAATTTTTTTTAATATATTCTTTTCGTTTAAGAATTTGTCCACCTTTTGAAAATATAAATATTATCATCACCTTACTTCTAGTGGCATGCTATTCTCGAGAATAACCAAAAGTTTTGAACATGTTTTCTTTAAAAAATAATCTGATCAATTGTACCATCATAGTGTTATTATTTGTTTACAAGAGATACATTCAGGTAATGAGATTGAACAACAAATGTTGGATCTACCAGAGAATGCAATTCTGCTACAACATTATTTCACACTGACTAATGATGTCATAATACTGTTGTAGTCAGTATCAAGCAGTAAATGGGTTGCAATACACCCTAGACCAGCATGACATCTCTAAAACTACACTGGAAAGTATTTATAGCAGTGTCTTGCATTTCACCATTGCACTATTGTTACATCCAGTAATCCCCAAGTAGTAAGCTAGTGTAAGTTAGTAATACCATACAAAATCTTGAGAATAGTAGCCATTAATTAGCTTTAAATGGCTTTAGAAATAAAGAAAGTCCTAAAAAAATTCACTGGATGTTCAAGGGCATGTGTACCATAAATGTGAGAGAAAAATTACAAAATAATTTTACTTGTTGATTAAAATTTGGAACTAAGATTCATATTTTTTGATGTGTGGCAAATTAATGTTGCAATTTTAATATAGGATAGTTAGTCATTAATAACAAAGTAATGGAAATAACTTTCGAAACTGTATGTTCCTACCCATGCTGCATGCAGTATTTTGCTGTTTGAAATTAATGGAGAAGTAAATTTAGTTTTTAGAACTGTTTAATCAAATGTTATATGACCGAAATATTTGTCGCTTCTGACTTCAATTTAACTTTTTGTTGGGTTTGTTTTCCTTGCATATTTACACCTTATCGAGGTCCTTAGAGGTGGGAAAGGACGGGGGCAAGGAACGGGAAGGAATTCGGCTATGGCTTTTTGAAGAACCCATCATGGCATTTGCTTGGAATGATTTAGGTAAACCATGAAAACCCAAATCTGGATGGTTGGACAAGGAGTTCAATTTAATTAATAGATTCTTTTTTTATCTCAACAAGTGTAATGTGAAAAGTCTGTGGGTTTTGATGTGGAAAAAGAGGGGAGAGGGGTTTGTGTACAAATTGACATAAACCTCTCAAAACATCCTATAAATTATTTACTTTTAAAACATCAGTATGTATTAATAATTTTTATGTTTGAGTAAGGTGACTACAAATGTTGCCAGATGACAATAAAACAGAGCACCAGTGTATTTAAATTCCAGATTTTTTCATCATATGACACAGTAGTTAAGTAGGACAGACACGTTCAGTGTTGTCACTTAATGTACTTGGTAGCGCACATTAGTATTATATTATTATTGTATGTTTCAGGTTTACCACTTTTCAGACCCAAGTGTATTCTTCAACGCATCCCACTTATCTAAAAGAACAAGACTCAATTTTGTAAGATATCTGGGGCGAGGTTTACATTTGAGAAGTCTATATAGCATATATGGAAGATTTGTTAATCTCTACCGTAAGAAGAATACAGGAAAGTAAGAAAGGACAATGCTGGCTAAAACTTACATCTATTGTTATGTTCTTTCAGAACAAAATTGTGCAAACAGGTGTTGGAGTATGTTTGTGGGTATTATTTTTAGACTTTGTGAAGTATAATTAAAGAGGTAGTTTTCTTAGTGTATGATCTATTTACATTTTTTTTAAATCATTTTTCAGTCCTGTGGCAGTCCTATTGTTTTTAGCATTTCAAGTATCTGGATGCTTTGCAAAGATTTTCATTGATAAAGCAAGTTTTCAAAATAATTTATTTCAAGTGTTCCTCTAATTTCAGTTTTTGCATTTTCCTTTTTTTGAAAATGAAGATTACTTTAGCTTCTACCAGGATTAAAGTGGGGTTTCTCCTGCCTATATTTTGTTCAGGATATATACAATTTTAACTCACATAATAATTGTAAAGCTCCAGGAGAAGATAGAACCAAAGTACAATTTGTTAAATATTGTATCTTCAAACATAAAAATGAACGATGTAAATAATTTTTTTCGAAACATATGGTCAGATACTGGAAACAATTTACTCTATCCTTAATAACTGTAAGAGTGTACAGTAATACAGAGTTTCTGGAAGATTTCTCGGGCGTGCAGCCGGGTCAATTGATCGCAGATGTATGAATTTTCGATGGCATAACATGCCATCATCTTCAGGTAGCGTCCACTGGTCGGCGTGAAGACCACAGTCCGGGACGCGACTGCTGGTCTGCTCCGGGGGCGACGATATTTATACCCTCAGACCCCGCCCCCCCCACTCCCGCCACTGCGCTCCGTTAGTGGTGGTGGGGGTAGTGTGTTGCAACGCGTCGAGCAATGACCATCAGTTTGTACGCCACCTCTGTCGCGCACAGTGCCTCAGCTCCGGTATTTGTGGAGCCGCTTCAATGCTGGGTTCCAAGCTTGGCTTAGTTGGAATCCGTTGTCTTTGTTTATGAGGTTACCCCGTAGCCGGATCTCAATGGCTTCCTTATACACACAGTCCCAGAAGCGAGATGTGTTTCTCAGAACTTCGGTGTCCTTGTATTTAATAGTATGCCGTGTCTTGAGACAATGTTCAGCAACTGCAGATTTTTACGGCTGCTGTAGCTCGGTGTGGCGTTTATGTTCCCTGCACTGTTCTTCGACTGTGCGAAATGTCTGCCCGACATATGCTTTACCGCACTCGCACGGTATGTGATACACGCCAGGTTTCCTGAGACCCAAATTGTCTTTAACTGAGCCAAGTAGAGCTTTAATCTTGGCCGGCGGGCGGTAAATGCACTTGGTGTTTTGTCGGCGTAGAATTCTGCCAGTCTTACTTTATACATTGCCGGCGTACGGGATGAAGGCTTTGGCTCTTGGCTTTTCCTCTTCCTCAGTTGGTATTATTGGTTGTATTACTGTACACTCTTACAGTTATTAAGGTTAGAGAAAATTGTTTCCAGTATCTGACCATATGTTTCGAAAATATTTGTTACATAATTCATTTTTATGTTCTTTTTTTTTAAAAAAAATTTGTATGTTATTAAGATTTTCATTCTATCATTTCTCCTTCCTGATCTTAAGTCTCTCACATTAAACTCTCTTTTTCTTGCTAATAGGGCTCTGGTGATCAAGCTACAACAGTGTAACACTGTAATAGAAGAAAAACAAGCTGTCATAGCTTGTAGCAAAATAATTTCATTATACCACAACATCTTTTCCTCCAGATGTTGATGAAGTGATGCTAAAGATTTAATTGATCTAAATTTAGGTCATCCTATTGTCTAGGATGCAATACAAAAGGAGAAAAACAAATCTGTTTTTTTCAAAGGGAGGTGGGAGAAGCATGTATGTAGTGGAGCAGCCTTTCCACCAAGACTCATGGCTGGAGGAGTTTTCCTTGTGGCAGTAACAGAAACTTAATGGCTGCCCCTTTTAATGTCCAGACACATTTGATTCACTGGTCTAAAAAAAAAAAAAAAAATGATAGTAAACTGTTTTGTGCTCTTACAGAGCAAAAGTGGAAACTGTTCATTTCTAGGCTTTTCATACAAATCACATTACTTTTTCTTCAGCCATATAGCAGTTATCAGATAAGTTTCTAAAATGAGGAAAGGAAATGAATGGTCATATTTATAAATCGTATACACTTCTCTCACTTCAACCTTCATTAGTCATATGTCTCTGAATCCATCCTGATACTTTAATAATTCTGACAAATATTTGACCATGTGGGGCAAAATCTGTGGGACTGTCGTTTACCCATAAAGTTGATACTGTATATGTGAAAGTTGTTATTAAAATAATGATCATATTTGTCTTATTCCAATGGGCTGATAAGACATTTGTGAATGTGGCTCCATTTATTTACATATTGAGAATCTTCTCTCTCCTTTGTTTTGTAAATTATCTGATCCAATCACCTCTTTCTAGGACATCTAACTCGTCTTGTTTCCTGCGTGTTTCTGTCTAAATACTGCTTTGGAAGAAGATCAGCTGGAAATCCAAAAAGGTGATCATTGGGCAATACATAAAACAAAGGAGAGAGGTGGTAAATTTATCAGGACAGAAATAGATGAGGACAGATGTAACTTTAGTATGTTTAATGGTTGCAAGTTCAGCTTCCTCAATCTGGGACGTGTTCAAATGTGTTGCAGATTCACCCAAGGAGAAGATTATGTGATTAAGAACTACATTGCTGAAAAAGGCGACAGCAATCGCAGGTACAAACACCTGGCTATGATCTTGTCGAGGGACAGGATATCTGTGTACAGGAGGTGCATGCTGCTGCAACAGTCGGGTGAATTGCCAGGTAGTGGAACAAATGTGCTCAGCACAGAATATAAATAAGAGGAAGAACCATCAGTTAGCATAATTCATCAACTGGACAGGATGAGAGAAAACGAATGAAATTTAAAGCAAGTGTAGCATATGAACACTCCTCTCATACTGTCATATTACTAAACAGCAGTTGATGATGTTTAAAATAATTGCGTACTGAAGTATATGGTTGTCAAATAATGTTAATGAGTTTATACACTTATATACATACGTGGAATTAAATAATGACTTGTATAGCTATATTTATATATAGAGGAATCAAATTAGGATTGGGAAATGAGCCACCACTTACCTTTAGATGATGGATGTGGGGCGCGAACACACAGAAAAGACACAAACACAAATAATAAAGGAATTTTCAGGGAAAAAAATCCTTTGTCAACGAGAGAACATTATGAGAGGTGGGTGCAGCCGGAGACTGCCTCACAGAAAGGCTTATAATGTTCTCTCGTTGACAAAGGATTTTTTCCCCTGAAAATTTCTTTATTATTTGTGTTTGTGTCTTTTCTGTGTGTTCGCGCCCCACATCCATCATCTAAAGGTAAGTGGTGGCTCATTTCCCAATTTGATTCCTTTCCGTTATTTAGCGTCTTTTATTTCATTGTTACTATATATATATATATATTGTTAGGAAACAAAGGCACTAAAAGTGGATATATTGAATATTAGGACAGGATAAAAAACCACCACTTACCGAAGAAGGGGATTCCTGCAGCATTGGTACACGAAAAAAAACACGAACACATAAAGAATAAAATTTTCGAGCATGACTCTTCCTCAATAAAAGTGAGATGGCTGCACGCAAACAGCCGGCAACCAACTGCGTGAGCCACAATGTCGGTGGCTCATATATATATATATATATATATATATATATAACTAAGGATGGATAAGGAAACATGACCCAACACTTACCAAAGATGAAGGCGGCTGGGATGACGAACACAAAAAACAAACAAACAAAAAAAGCGCAATATTTCGGGGCAATAGCCTTATTCGTGCAGAAGCAAGAAGTGAGACACCAGGCAGAGTCAGATGTGTACTCAGAGACCGCCGTCTGGTGAATGGCGTTACTGGCACAGATCGTAGTATAGGAGGGGAGGGGGGGGGAGCTCAAATATTGGATCGATATTGTTGACGGTATAGTATCATTGACGTAAAAAATAAAATATCAGAAATGTAAGATACATAAATATTAAAGATAATAAGTGCTAGGTCTGGTAGTAAGTGTTGGGTCATATTTCCCTATCCATCCTTAGTTTTATTGCCTTAAAGCTTTTTCCTGCTCATTGTTATTATATATATATATAGTTACCAGGAAATAATAGGAGCTAATTAGCGAATGGATTTACAAAATAAGGGACAGCGAAATGAACCACCACTTACCTTAGATGATAGTATCATGAGGTGAACACAGGATTCTATGAAACGTGTAATGGGTTAATGGCATTTCCCGATTACTTTGGTAGATAATTTGAGAAGTTTTAAATAATGGTTTGTGTGGTTTCTGGTGACTTCAGCATCTGCCAAGTCCATGGATTTAGGGAGGTTGAACCTAGTTTTAAAGCATGGGTTGAAACTGGTCGTCGTCTAGTGACGTCAGCATCTGCCGGGTCCGTGATCTCGGGAGTGTAAACCCCAAATTCGGAAGCATGGTGCGCTTGGGAGAAAGACGCACCTAGGCTTCTGGGCGGTCAGTCTACCATTGGCCGTGGAGTAGGTGAGTCCGTTGTGAAGGTGAACAGACAGTTGAGTCGACGAGATCGCATGTTCACACTCAGTAATTGTGATGAAACATTAATTTAGTAAGTGGTGATTTCTTTGGTGATATGAAGGAACTTTAGTAATGAAAGAAAGTATTTCCAGAATTTTATATGAGTTGTTTTCGTGGTGAGCCATAGTTATGGTCTGTGAACTAGTAAGGGTGTTGCTGTGTGAATGAGAAGAGTGCGTGTTGTTCAGTCTAAATTTATCGGAGACATTACCTGTAATCTTAAAGGATCGATGTACCGATAGCGAACTTTCATAAAGGTTGGGAGTTGGAGTGAGATTATCTTATTAACTATTAAATGCATGTGTTTCAAATAAGAAGCTGCATTTTCATTTCATTTACCAACTTAACATTGGTTGGCGGCCGTCAGAGAAAGAACCAGAATCTAGTGAGTGCGCAGAAGCTTTAAAGGTTCACAGTAAGTAATGTAACTGAACCACCAACATAACCGCGACAAATGGTCTCCTACATCACCTTCCCTCCTTGATTTTCTCCTGTTGACAAAGGGCCAAGTCCTGAAATATTCATTGTTTTTTCCTGTGTTTTGTGCTTATTTATGTGTTCACCCCCATGATACCATCATCTGAGGTAATTGGTGGTTCATACTTTTTCAGTTTTTCATATCAATATATTTTTCTCAGGTAATGAACCCAGTAAACAGTTTTTTGGCACAATATTTCGGTGCTCTTTCTCTGTCATGGGAGCTGGAGGGTACTAGGGTCAGCCATTTAGTGTGATTGTTTCCTCCTAGTGACTGAGTTTTCCTGTCCGCTGTTGCACATTGCACTGAACTGTGTGAATCTATAATCCAGCCTGAACGCTTTTTTGAAACGGAGCTTGTAACAGTACAAGTGACTGGTACTGTTGTGTGTGCGACGGTTGGCACCCCTGCTGTGAGGCAGGCAGTCGCAGGGAGTGTGTGAGTGTGTGTGTGGCCGGTCGCAAGGTAACAGTGCTGGCGGGGGCAGATGTGTCAAAAGAAAAAGTGCTTCACACTTAAAGAACATTGTAATCTTCGGATATATGAAAGTAATTTTATTGACTGATGGCCATCCGGGAGAGAATGTGGAAGTAATATTAATAAATCACACTATGCCAAACAGTAAATGTCAAAAGAAGAGATTTTTTTTATTCTCCTCTCTATATATATCCCGAGTATGCCCAGTCTGGCAACCGTGTTAACATAAAGTTGTTGTGTTAAGTTCCTTTGAGGCAGGGAAATTTCCTTTCCATGACACATCACTCATTATTAGTAGGATTAGAAGTAGCATTATTGTCATTTATTTAATTACCTTATTTTACTTTTCATAATTTAGCCATCCATATTTATTTACTTTATTCCCCCCCCCCCACCTTTTTTTCCCCCTTGTGTTAGTTGTACCACCATCTGTGATTTACGTATTTATATACAACATCTCAGTCCCACCGCCATATTGATAATCCACCTAGTCATGTAGCAACCCTCGGCGTGTGCACACCTCCCGAGCCTCATGACTCATTTTCTCCATCATGATTAAGGTTTAACCGAAATATTGAGTTTATTTGTGTGTTTATATATGTTCTCCTCTCGTCGCTGCCGTCAACTTTGGTGAGTGATGAGTCATTTTCCCTGTGTTTACAATTATATTGCCTAAAGCAGTTTCCTTTTTCCTTAGTTTAATTATAGGACTGTTTAGTTATAGACCGAAGAAAATGTTTAAGTGATCAAATTCTGTAGTTACATTGCATTACTTGCAAACTAAATGTGACACTATGATAATGTATTATTATGCTACTTGATAACAATTTAACTGGTGGAACACATAATTCAGTTTATCCAGAAACTTCACAAAGTAATTGGAGAGATAATAAATCTATTTTCAGGGTGTGGTCTAAAACCTGAAGTTTGGTCAGATCCTCCCACAGGAATCGTTCCTGGCTTGATTGTAGAAGTAGGATGGTCACTTCCTTTCCTTCATGTGCTGAAGCCTTGTCTGGGTATAGGTGGCCATGACAAGTGTATTGTGTAGTGAGTTGTGTGTATATGAAGATGAAAGGATGAATTCCAGTGCTGCCCATTCAGGCTTGACCTTCTGAAAGACACCAGGAGGATTCCAAGTTTTAAATGCCTGTGTAATCACTATCAACAGTATCATGTGGCCTTACTCTGTATGTACTGTGGAGATGTTTGTAATTTATCATAGCATTTTTGTCTAAAATTTGGTGTTGAGTAATTGTTCACTATCACTTCTCCTACCCTTCTGGCCATCTCCCAATAATGAAAATTCCTTCCGTCACGTGCTGATAATAATGAAATGCATATAACAAAATTGTAAAGTCTTGTTTTTGCATCAAATTTGCTTACAGAAAAGCTGTGTGTCTATACACAGTCGTAATGTACAAAACATTTAAATACGACCTAAATTCAGAAGAAAAGGAGAACCAAGAAAAAGGGGGGGGGAAGAGTTGTGCTCCTAACTAGCCAAAATCTTTTTGACAATTAATCAATGATTTAATTTCATCTTGGCAAAATTATTGGGACATGTAGTGTTAAATTACTGCAGTTCAGCTGTAATATGAACAGCAGGTGCCAGTAAATTAATTCTGAAACTTTTTCAACTTCTTCTGGTCACTATCCATTCCAGATGTCAGCAACCATCTTGGCTGTCTCGTCTTTGCTGGTTGTTGCTCGGATTAACTTCGTAGTTGTTTTTTCAACTAATACAATAGAGTCTCGCATATCCGATGCAAATGGGCCTTTCATTGTGCAATACAATTAAAAAGCATAAAAAGAGGTTGATGTATATTCAATTTGGTTTAAAAAAGTTTGTAATAGACTTTTGCTTGACTGCTGAGTGACTTTTTCTCACCGCCTTGTCACGCATTCTCTGCAGAAATAACACTTCAGTGCTGGAGGTTTCTTCTTGTTGCTCCACGTGTTTCAGTGCTGTTTCAAGGGCTTTGAATCCTTCATTGTGTGTTATTTTGGCACCATCTTTATCAACTATGTTTTCTTCCTCTTCTGTTTCCTTTTCATTGTTGTTAACAATGCTGACAATGTCTTCATCATTGACTTCATACAGGTCATCAAGGACAAGCCACTCATTAAGGTCCTCATCAGTTGCATCTACACATCCAGGGTTTTGTTTCAGCAAAGCCAACATACTGTCCATGTTTTCCACGCTAATTTCTGCATTGCCAGAGTATATCTCTGTCTCCTCACGTAACAGACTTTTCCACAATTTTGCAATTGTACCTGTCCTAACATTTTCCCAACATTGTGCCAAAATGTAAGCGACGTCTTTCAGATTTAATTGACGCAATTCCAGAATCATATCTTCTTGATGGTCAATAGTGTCAATCAAATATGACAAAAGCTCTCTATGCTAATTTTTTTTAACAGTCTGGTCTAAATATAAATGGTACACTGGGAAGGAAAATAGATTTACAGTGTGTGTGTGTGTGTGTGTGTGTGTGTGTGTGTGTGTTTTTTACGAGTCGGATAACACGGAATGTCGGATAAGCGAAGGTCGGTTAAGCGAGACTGCTGTACACTCAATTTCTAATACCAAAAATATTATCCGAAAGTTGTTGAAATAGGAGAATGTACGGTGGTATTTCATGGCATATAGACTGGTGTTGGTAGTACAAACATTACTTGTGGATTCCTGTGATTGATTTGCTGTGCCCCTCTTTCAATCTCTTCCATAATAAAATGGATGTACATGGCAAAACTTTTTATTTAGTACACTGTGATAACTCCACAATTCAGATTACCTTTTTAAAATGTAGATCATGAACTTTCCATCCTATCTCTGATTCAGTGTCTTAAATTGTCTCCTGCAGGAGGGTTCAATCAACATTTGCATTGTGGATTAAGACAAGTCTATTTATTCATGTTTGATCTCAGCCCTCTGTCTTAAGCTCTGACAAATGGGCATGTAATTTTTCTATAACTGTTATATTTCTTTTAATATAATACTAAACTATCCAGGATTTTTGCGGCCTGACAGTTATCGAGCTGGACAGATAGCAATAAACCTCAGTCAACCAAAATAATAGTTGATATTATACTTATGGATCACATGGAAACAAAAGAATGTGGTTTGCAAAACAAAAGTGAAAATTGGGATAGGTGAATAAACCTGCAGGATGGCATCAACACAGGAAGAAGACACAAACATACTGGTAACTGTGTGATATTTAGACACATGACTGATTCTCAGCTGTGGAGTAAGGGCCAATTGTTGCAATATGTGGCTGTTGAGCATAGGAAAGGGATGGGGGTAGGTTAAACAATGGAGAAAAAAGTATATAGACAGGGTGGTGATGAATATATACCTGAGCATTGCATGTCTTATTTTGTGTGTCAATGCTTTCCTGCAATCATCTATGGTAAGCAGTGGTGTATTCTATCATAATTTTTATTTTCATGATATACTTACATATTTGTTTTTCTGCAGTACAATTTCCCTGTCTCCTGATTATCTGGGTCTTATTTCAATTTAATATATATATATATTTTGCTTATACAGTTTACTTCAAGTGGACACCTGATTTGGTGAAGAAGGTGGTTCGTGCCCTCACAAAAGTTTGCAAAGTAGACAATGTTTACGAACTGAAAGGACACAAGACGTTTCCTCTGGCCGTCTGGGAGAAAGTGGGTGAACGCTTGAACGTACCCAAGGATCGCCTGTCTCGTGTGTGGCGAGACAAGTTATATACAATGATATTTGCCACCGAACCCATCTACTACATTTCAACATGTGTTCGACTTATTCGAATGTAAGTATAGGTGCACTTTCTAATACAAAAAAGTTTTGGACGTTTTAGTTTATTAGCATTATAGGTACCTGTAGTTATAACTATTTTGACTGTGTTTGTATATTTACATTTGTGAATATTTTTTTCTGCTATAATGAGCTTGTTAAAAGTTTTAATTTCCTGCATTTGAATAGCTATATTGGACCGAGAAATAAATCAATGAAAATATGACATGGCGAATAGACTACAAGAAATATTTATAAAGTTAAGGGAAATAAATTACATGTAATAAACTGTTGTTAAGATGGGACAATGTTCAGCTCAGCGTTCTATGAGTGGCTGCGTTGAACACAAATCTGGCACAAGTCCAGCCACCTTCCTCTGTTAACTTGAAAAAGGGGTTTTCACCCAAAATATTGTATTTTCTTTGTTTGTGTGGTGTTTTGTGTTGCTGCTGCCCTCCTCCCTTCAACTTTGGTGAGTGTTGGTTGTATTTTACCTGTCCTTTCCAAAGTAATTTTTAGATTTTTTAATTCAAAATCAGCGTGCAATTAGTAAGTAGTTGAATAACATATTTATAAATTCGATAATTAACATTTATTTGACTTTTTTTTTGTAAACATTCAATAGTAAGATTGTTTCTTCAATCTCTCGAAATATTTTTATAAGTGGATATGGACCATTCCACATTTTCTGATGTAACTGTCCAGTGTTTGAAATTTGGTGTTGTTTTAGCAGTCATTGTTTCTGGAAAAAGTTCACCCATCCTATTAATAAACTATCAATTTGACACAAAGGTTAAAACCTGGGTTATTGTAAATATTTTCAAACTTCACTTTAAGTTTACACAGGAATACCTCTGGCAATGGGGATTTAATTCATTAACCGAATAGGTTTAGTCAACATCAGACGTTGAGTTTCAAGCTTTTTAATACTCGCAGGTATATAGGAAAAATGAGTGCTAATCACAGCTATGGTTTTAATATTAGAATTGTTGAATGCTTCCTTGTACTGACAAACTGTCATAGCCTCTCCACTATCAAAGTCGTTTACTACACCTTTAATGGCCTCAAAATGTTCATTGTAAAACAGTGCAGCTTCAACGCACGATGCCCATCTGGTTACCACTGGTTCCGTAGGTAAAGGCACATTTGGTAATTTTTTTATAGGCTTTATTACAAGATCGTGCCTTGAGAAATGCTTTCTTTGTTGATGGAATCGTCTATTTACATTCCCAAACGTGAGTCGTAGTTCTTCAGCCAGTTGTCGTAGACTAAGAGTTGTGCTGCTAGTAGGTTTGGCTGACCATAATGTAAGATTTCATTTATTAACTACGTACACTACCGAAAAATATTGCAAATATAGTTAAAATATGCACCATCACTTGGTTTTAGGTAAAATATGCAATAACCGCTGAAAATGGTCTTAATATGCATATGCAAACATGCAAATCGTACACCTACTGACATCGAGCAAAAAATCTTTAAACCTGTTAAATGACAATCAAACTAGCGATGATCCATAAAAATCCTTATACCAAAATCTTTGATAGTTATAATGCTTTGAGTGCAGTTCAGTATTAAGAAGTGATTCAAAATGATAATGAAAGAATAAATAATACGCAATAATTTTGTTGTCGATGTTGGAAAAATAAAAATGAAAGAAAAATTATGAATAGGAATTAATTGAAATTGGGTACATCTGTTTAAGAAAATTAACTGCCCCACCATAAATGTTATAACTTGAGAAATAACTCCATATAACAGTCATATCACTTGCTCTATCAGATTTTGGCAAAATGTTCCTAAATAATTTAATGTATCTGTTTGAATTGTTGATATCTGCCAAGACTTCCAAATTTGAAGAATGATTAAGATCACTTCTTTTTTATATGTTTTTGATTTTGTGTGGTGGCTTTAAGTTAATGGCAAATTTTGTTTTTAGACTGAGGAAAAGCAAAGTGAGATACTGGCAGAATATTAGATGGAATGAGGTTACCAAACACTTCAATGAAGGCGTTACTGGTTCATTCTTGTACTCCATCTTCACAAGCATAGCAAAGAGGAGAGTCCCACGCCACTCGTGGTCAGACCTTAAAGGTATGCCAGCTGTCACTGGGCCTTCGCAACTTTGACTAGTGGTCTGTACAGTAAATAAAGTTTGTTTTAACATTATCTGGTAGTTATCAATCCTTTGTTATTGTCTGTTGCTAAATTTATCATGATATAAATAATAAAGGGAAAATAATCCATCACATACCAAAGTTGGAGCTGCGACGAGAGAAAACATTTAAGTGGAACACACAAATACAATGTTTTGGATCTGTGTGCACACAGAATATTAATGTTGTTAATTTCCCTTTCCTTTATTATTTATATTGCCTAGAAGCTGCTTCCTTTCCCCTTTGTTTCATTAAAGTTATCCTGAATGATACTAAGAAAAAAGAAAACTGCTTTTAGGCAACATAAATAATAAAGAATAGGGAAAATGACTCATCACTCACCAAAGTTGAAGGCTGCGATAAGTGAAAAACAAAAGTAATGAACAAATACATATACATTATTTCAGTTTTACACCTTATTCCAAAATATTGTATATGTATTTGTTGGTCATATATGTTTTTCACTCGTCGCAGCCTTCAACTTTGGTGAGTGATGAGTCATTTTCCCTTTCCTTTGTCATTTAAAGTTATACTGACTTTTCTACATCATAAGCTGTAACATAAGATTTGGCTCTATCTTCTGTGCCATTTGTATATCTGTTTAAATGTTTTCAGTCATTTTAGATTACTAGCTTTTTAATGTTGATTTCCTCACAGAACATAAACTTTATTCAGAGGATGTGGTCAGAAGATCATGGACTTGAGAGAAGAGTTATCTATAAGCGTTCAGGAAGAAAATGTCAGTATGTTACGATTTCCTGATGACTTTGTCCTGTCAGCAGAACAGGATATTGTAAAGTTACTGAATGCCATGAACAAAATACTGAAGGATGATGAAAATAGCATCCGATGCAATGGGAGAAGTAAGTGAATTCGTCACTTAGGAAGTAAAATTACAATTGATTGTCGAAGCAGGAATGAGGTTAGAAGCAGAATAGCACTAGCAAAAAGAGCCTTCATAAAACAGAGAAATCTTTTTTAGTTAAAATATAGATCTAGGACTTAAAAAGAACTTATTAAAACTGAATGTGTGGAGCACAGCACTTTATGGTAGCAATACCAGAAAGAACAGAAATTGAAGCTTTTGAAATGTGGTGCTGTAGAAAGATTCTGAAAATTAAGTAGATAGATAAAGTACAAAATGAACGTGTTTTGGATATGATGGGTGAGGAAAGAAGTTAGTGGAAGAGTCTTGCAGAAATAAGACACAGGATGGTGGATCATATTTAAGACATGCTGAAATGGTTAATTTGTTAGGAAGAGTAGAAGTTAAGAACGGTAGAAGTAGACAAAGATTAGAATATATGAAGCAGGTAATTGAAGACATAGGTTGTAAAGGGTATGTTAAAATGAAGAGGTTAGCGCAAGATAGGACGAAATGGAGGATTGCAACAGACCAGTTGAGAGACTGCCGACAGGAAAAATAAACTTTTGTACCAAACTCGTAAATATATTTACATGTTATGGTGGCTGTTCAATATATTTATCAAGAATTTTCCACTTCTTCTTGTTGATAATTCTCCATAGTCTCCTAAATTCATGAAGGTTTTAATACCCCTTTTAAGCAGATAATAAAATATTAGTAAATGTAACTTATATTGTCAAGAAAAATCTGTTAATTTGTGAAGTGCATGTCTGGCATGGGATTCTGCAGCTTATATTTATAAAATTTAAATTAACCTGTGTCTCTTGGACCGAGTGTGGTGGGTGAACGGTTAATGTTCTGGTCTCGCAATCGGGAGGACGTGGGTTCTAACCCCCATCTGGGCATCTAGATTTGGGTTTTCCATGGTTTCCCCAAATCACTCCAGGTGAATGTCGGGATGCTCCCTTCAAAAAGGCCATGGCCGAATTTGTTCCCATTCCTTGTCCCCAGACCCATCCCGCCCCTAATGACCTGAGCCATAGTAAAAAAAAAAAGTGTCTCTTGGTGTATCTTATTTAAATAAATAAAGTAAATTTATCCAGTCTTACAACCTGTAATTGGAGTTTGATGTTGAAATGCATGCTATTGTGGATGCAGTTACAGTTTGGCATGGAATCAAAACCATAGAGCGTGCTTCACTTGAACAAGTCATAGCTCCAGAAAAACCATCTGATAGCAGCTGTTCCTGATGTTAGGATTCAACTATAGTACAACCCGGCAGCATGTATACATGCTTTCAGGAGTGTTGACAGCCAATATATGATGCATGATGCAGTATAAGCTACACGGGTGTTCAGCCAGATACTGTCATAAAAACACAACTGGCTCAGCTGGAAACGTTGTGTTTTTATGATGCTACCTGGCTGAACACCTATGAATCTTAAAGGAATCAGTACGCCAGGAAAGTCTCCATTCATGTATGATGTATGATGATCTGTTTATACATGTTCTTGCTATTTATACAAATTCTTTATTTTAAAATTTGGAAAGTATATGCATAATTGCTGTCATCAGCCAAATTTTAGTAACAAATAGTCTTTGAGATGAATGTCTTATGTTCTGGTTCCAACTCACTTGGAGATAAAATTTTCAACTGAAATATACTACTAATTTTTTTTATTTTTTTTTTTTATTTTTTTATAGACCTCAACTATTGTTTGAAGGTTCTATTTTTTAGTTTTCAATACTTTTGAGGCCTGATTTGGAATAGGGAGATGTCACAAAAGTGCAAAGAGATTAATTATAGGACTTCCATTGTGCCATTACTGATACATGGTTCAGAAGCATGGGTGACGAATAAGAGGCATGTTAGTAGAATTCAGTACACGGAGATGAAATTTTATAGTAGTAGGATTGGTATAACGAGTCTGAACAAGTTACGGGTTGAACATGTGATAGAAGCAGTAATGGAGTTTCCCAAAGTTTTTCTTACCTCGCCTCACTTCCATAAAATAAAATATTCCCCTTCCCACTATAAATTTTATTATTAAAAAGGTAAAAAAAAGTAAAAAATTGAATATATTTATTTTTTATTGCTTATACGAGGGTTATGTAAAAAATAAGGTTCCCATATTTTTTTAAAACGTAAAACATGATTTATTTAAAATGAAAAATACATTATTGGAAAGCTTAATTTGTAAACTATTTTTCAACATAATCCCCAGATTTTTCCACGCATTTTTGCTGCCGACTTATCCACTTTTGAAATCCGACTTCAAAGAAGTCTGCCGCCAATCCATTGAGAAACTTGGTGACCGCTTCCTTCACTTCGTCATCAGTTGTGAAACGTTGTCCACCCAAGTGTTCCTTTAATTTTGGAAACAAATGAAAGTCATTTGGGGCTAGATCAGGGCTGTAAGGAGCATGATCAACGATGATCCCAGCCACGATCGGTTTTGTGGGCTTCAGAAAGCATGTGCGGGACCCATCGCGCACAAACCTTGTGATAACCTAATCTTTCCATCAGAATTGTGTGAACTGTTTTTCCACAAACTTCAGGAAACCGGACAGCCAGGTCCTGAATCGTTATTCTCCGATCTTCGAGCAGAATTCGCTCAATCTTCGTCACAACTTCGTCGGAGGTCGATGGCCTACCGCTTCTTTGCTCGTCATGAATGTCTATGCGTCCTTCAGAGAACTCCCTGCACCATTTTCGGACATGTTGAACACTCATACACGCCTCCCCATAAACTTCACACAACTGCTTATGAATTTCAACCGGTGGTCAATTTTTTGCGTGCAAAAACCGGATTACAGCACGAACTTCGCACCTGGCGGTGACGGCAAGCGGGAGCTCCATCGCGGATGACTGTCAGGCCGGCACTGAATGTCACAGCGAGTTCTACATGAGCGGGATCTAGAGTGGGGGAACCTGCGCAGACGGCAGTGTTGCCAGATTTGGCCTAGCATCTCGCGCGGCGAGTTTACAGCATTGGGAACCTTACTTTTTACATAACCCTCGTAAAATAATTAATTTTAACTTTTCTGAAAAAATAATAAATTACAAACTTTAAAGTTATTGAAAAGAAGAAGAAGAAAAAAAATTGGTGGGAAGGACCAGCTTGCATTCTTTTTTATAGGATTCCCTATTATTTGTTGGATATTAGAAAGTGCACAGCATAAATCATTGACAAAATCAAATTTGCTTCAGTACTTTGTTTTTATTGCAACAAGAACCGAAAACTCTCTTGTACAAATAAGTACTTGAAAAAGGGGAATATAATTGCAGTGTACACTGTGTTATGCTGAGGATTCACTTTGTAATACTCCATTCAAAATGCTGATTTATCAATTCTATTTAAATCATATTTGGCAACAAAGTCTTTTTTAATTTCCAAAGCCCGCTCTTGAAGTACTGCATTGAGTAATTACAGGACTTTGTCTATATTTTACGTTTTGAGAGTTACAACTTCTCCGTACTAACAGTGATGTCTCAGATGAAACTCACTAAGTACGTGACACTAGAATGAAGAGACAGTGAAGGATATATAGTACTTGGAACGTGTAGAACTAGGGTACTGTCCACATTGGCAGCAGAGCTACCTCACATCTCGCACCTCCCCTTCCCCTCCCCCCATCCCAACATGTTTTTGCAGCTCCCAGTTTGGAAACCTATGCTATACAGTATATAACTGATAGAGCAAGACTCCAATAGTACGAACACATAAAGAGGATGACCGATCAAAGGAAATGTTTAATTTAAAACTGGAAGGGAAGAGTCTTTCAGGAAGACCATGTGATAGATGTATTAAGGGAGTGGAAAAGAGTGCAAAAAACATGGGCAAAATGGAAGAGGAGGAATTGTGAAAGGACAAGACACTGGGGAGGACTTAGAGGATAGTGTCTGCAAACTGTCCTCGATGATGATGGATACATTTGAGTACAGAACTGATCTAATCTGCTGTCTCATTTGATATTCAGATTCTTATTTTTTCAATATGTTTAAATAACAATAAGTATTTTGTTGTAAAGATTTGCTGGTAGTTACTAGTTTGTTACAGTCAGAGTTTTAGAGTGATAGAAAAACGGTATTCCTAACAGAAAAATTGTAACGCTACATTGTGTTGGTTTATTGGTTGAAGGATGAATTGGGTTCCAGAATGTATATAAACAAATTGATAATTATGGGCTTTCATTCATCATTGTAAATATACCACATAGATGTGGTTTCTGTGATAAAGTCTTATTGTTGTTGCTCATTTTTTTATTTTATATTTTTTTACATAAGTTTGTGCTGCCAGCATGTGTAATTTGCCACATTGTCCTCAGATCTCATCTGTTGTCCTCTTTCAGCCACTTTGCGAACTCTAAGAGGATTGCTACCTACTTAAAGATGAAAAGAGATAGGAGACTGAAAAGGCTGGTGCTTAATGATAAGGGGAAACTACGCCTGTGTGTTTCTGAAGAAAAGTGAAACATTTGAATGTGTACATACTCAATGTATTTGTCAGTAAAATTTTGTAACCCTTTTTGTATTAATTTGTTTTCTAAATTATTCTCTAATCCCAATCTACCCCTGCACATATCCTGACATCCTGAAGACATTTCTGTCCAGACACTTTAGAGTTGTGGGTATTATTAACAGAAAATCTATTTTCTTTGAATATTTAGCGTAATGTTAGAATTTGGAATCTTCTTTTTCTCCTCAATGGCTAGGTCGGTGGGTACTTTATTTCTTGGTAAATTTTGAAACTGTGTTGGTTTCCCTTTGCCTACCCTGATCAGGGAAGTGTGTTTACATGTTTCTTGTGTGTTTTTTTTTGATGGGTGGATTTATGTTCAATGTAGAGTGTTTGTGTTGTGAACGAATGAAAGGTTGCAGAAGGGAGAGGTTTAATCACAGTGAGGCCTACTACAGACAAGGTAGTTTAGCCGTGATTGTAGATTAAATTAGCTGTCTTGTGATTTATGCTTTCACCAAACTATTTGCCTTGATATCTAACATTATCTTGTTGTCAAAAGGAACAACTGAACTGTTAATAACAACTCGGTGAGAATACGTATGACTTCACTTTTATTAAACTATTAAAGCTTCTCAAGCTCCTCAGACAACTGTCTCCTAAGCATTACCACAACAGTGAAATAAATTCTGTCAAGTACCTTCATAGACAGTTGAATTTGCTAGTTTTTAAAAAAAAATCAGCCTATCAATTTTGTAATGGCCTTTACACTATAGTCATATAAGCTCACTATGAATATCCTCGGTATATATCTTATATTATATATTAGGGTCCATTTGATCATCCAGCAATGTCTGCAGACGTCTGTTATGTAGAACTCATTCAATTGCTTTAAAGTCCAGCATTAATTCATTCTCATATGACTGCTGATCATAATTAATTTGGCTTTCTTTATGTTTATATTTAGCCCATAATAAATGTTGGAACTTTTCATGGGCCTAGGATTTGAACCATGGCCCATTGTACCTCCTGGGTCATGTGATGGTGCTTTAATGCATGCAGCCACATTGGGATCATTGGTTTTTAAAAACTAATACAATCTTTACAAACAACTGTCATGACCAAGAAAACAAGAAAACGAGTCGAGTTATAAACATTAATCAAAAAGTGCCTTTGTTTCTCCTAGTTTTAAATTTTGTTGGTTCAGGGAACATATTAGCTGTCATCAACCTTTTTTTTTCATTCTTAGCTGAGTCATCTTATCATTCCAAAATTGTTATTATTTCTGATTCCAATAATTGGGTCGCAGTTCCACTGAAAGGGATATTTGGCAATAACCATTATTACATAAAAATACTGAAATACGTACATAAAAAAATACAAAATATTAACATGTACTTTTTTTTTAGTTAAAACCCATACAAAGTGGTGTATGTGACATCCACACACATACAAACTTACTGAACAGCACTAGATTAACAAATAATTTTGTATTTTCTTTTTTCTTGTTAATTTCTCCCACTTTTCCTAAATTGCATTGCTTTTTTTTGTTTCTTACAGATCATTATTTTTCTACCAAGCAATCCATCCTCCAATTTTCTTCACCCCTCCACCATTCCATAGTGTACACCATGAGTGCCCTTATTATTTAGCCTTTGTATCATACTCTCTCCTATTGAGTGGCATTCAGGAGGATGTGGTTTCAAATACAGGGTGCGGCAGCGTAACTTCCTTTTTTCAAAACTTAATAAAACCCATTGTACGAATCAGAAAATTTTTATTTGTTTTTTATAATGTAGGCACATACATAAAGTTTTGTTTTACTTAGTTTTGAAGATAAAATTATGTAGGTGACGTCCCCCATTCTGCACACGCTGAGTAAACCGATTTCTGTTGTTTGTCATGATCCCTGCCACCATAGCGGCCGTTATGTTGGCAATTTCTTCCTTGATGTTGGTATTCAAATCTTGTAGGGTCCTTGGACGGTTCATATAAACACGGGATTTCAAAAAACCCTATAGAAAAAAATCACAGGGGGTCAAATCGGGAGAGTGGCCCCTAATTGAGATGAGGCACTCTGGGAAGTGTTCCCTCAAAAACAACAATCGATGCTCTTGAAGTGTGTGTCCTTGCTCTGTCTTGTTGGAACCAAGTGTCCCCTCAGTCCAACTCATCTAGCCGTGGAAAAAAAAAAAATCCTGTAACATGTTTACATTTCGGTCCAAATTCACTGTCATTGTCGCTTCATTTTCCTCAAAGAACCAGGAACCAATAATTCCACCCTAAGGAAATTGCACACCACACTGTGACTTTAGGTTAATGCAAAGGCCTTTGATGCATTTGTCGAGGATTGGAGTCAGCCCAGTAGCGCGTTTTGTTTGTTGACGGATCCACACAAATGAAAATGGGCTTCATCATTAAAAAGAACAATAGCGTCCTCAGGGAACGTATCCAGAAGAACCTCACACGCGTTCCTCTGAGAATTGTAGTTACGTTCCGAAAGTTCCTGGACAGTCGCCATGTTGTATGGATGAAATGATGATTATCATGAAGAATTCTCCTCACAGAACGATCAGAAATACCAGAGGCAGACGCATGTTTGCGTGCAGAACGCCACGCCGTGGTGATAGCAACATTGAAGCTCTCACTGCCTCAATTTTCTCAGGTGATCTAATGGGCCCAGGGCCTCCAGTTTCTTCGTCTTGTCGCACTTGCAGTTTGTCTGAACGTAGTGACCCACGTAACAATTGATTTCCGAACCGGACAGGGGCCAACGGGGCGAAATTAAAGCGATTCCGATAAGCGTGCTGGGTTGTGATCACAGAACATCCGCTCGAAAAGTAGCCTCAACGGCAATCGCACGCTCCTCACTGTTCCAACGCATGATGGCGACTGAACTGTGTCGGGATAAAACTTTATAGTCAGGCCTATCGAACGAGACCACTAGCGCTGGCTACGATATCAACGACTGAATGGCGCGCATTTTAAAAAAGGAAGTTATGCTGCGCACCCTGTATCTGTCCGCTCATCCAGACTTTGGTTTTCCATTGGTTCCCAAAATCACTTCAAGCGAATTCCCCAGGAAATGAAGAAAGAAAGATGATGCAGCAAAAGAAAACAAATAATGCAGCTGTTCTTAGTTTTTTTTTATACGTGTCAGGTATAGTTTGTTCTATTTTATCAATTAATGAAAAATGTTAAATGAGATAAAGAGAATGTTTTTAGGAACACCTCAATACTGTACCTGAGAAAGAATGTTTTTCCAATAAATGATCATTTGTAGGATTGGCTAGAATCAACATTTCATCCAGAATATTTAAAATGATGGAAAATTAAATGACACAAATATCAGTTGCATTGATTATATACACAATAATTTTAATGACAGTCTGTCAAAAGAAAACAGTACAAAATGTCTTCTTGAATTAATAAGGAAGAAAAGCTGTGTGCCGCGTTTGGGGTATCACGGTAAAAGTCATGTCAGGCTACGTGAGGGGAGCCCAGAAAGGAGCCACATAGTTTATGGATGCTCCAGTACTACAGTTGGCATTTCTTTCAATAATTGTGCAAATGACTCGGCACTTCTTAAGAAAAGAACGGTATTGTGGGATAACAAAAAATAAAAAAGATAGCCCAATTATGCTGCAAATATGGTTCAATTAACAGAATGGCACAAGGTACTGACAAGAGTAATTATGTATGCACAACTATTAATAATAATGAACAAAAATGTGAAAAAAATGCCGAATTGATGAAAATCCAGTGCTAGAAACTTCACTTCCAATGTGCATATAACAATGTGATGACCAATGCTTTTATTGATTGCAATGGAGCTGATATCTAGGCTGATATTTTACTACATACATACTTTTGAATTATTTCATTATTTGAGGTAGATTTTTCGATAATCTGTTCTGTTCCCTATCTCAATTATTTACTAACAAAAACTTTCCCACCCCAATATGCCGGTTAACAAATTCCAGGTTATAGTGATTTTCCTACCACAAATTACTGCTTAAGGCTGATTCACACTAGGGATTAAGTGAAGTTAGGGCTATGTAAGAAAACTGAGGGGATGGGAGGGTGTTGAGACGCTTATAGATAAGGATGGAGAAGAAATTACTGAGGACTGGAAAAAAGCAGAAATTTTAAGTAACTGGTTTAGTGGGAGCATTGGGGACACTGAATCAGAAATGGGAGGGTCTAAATTGGATAACAAACTTAACAAAACAGTTAGAAATGAGCAGATCAAAAAATTTGTAATTCATCCTGAGGATATCATGAAGAAACTAAGAAAGCTGAAAAAAAAAAAAAAAAAACATAAAGGGGCTGGTGTAGATAATATTACTACAGATGTCTTAGATAGCAGGATATGACAATGTACCTTGCTTGAATTATTATTTAAATTGAGTCTGGATACTTGCTGCTTACCACAAGACTGGAAAAGTGTGATAGTAGTGCAGGACATAAAGAAGGGGTGAGAAATAGAGTTGAAAATTGTAGGCCAATTAGTTTGACATCAGTGGGGTGGTAGGCAAAGTAATGTAGTGATTGGTATGCAACCACATCAGAAATATATGTGAGGAGTGTAAGTGGTTTTAAAGTCAGCAACATGACTTTAAGCAAGTACATTCATGCGAATCTCATCGGATATATGTAAGATATTTCGGAAGAAATGGACAAGGAAGGTCAAACTGATAGTGTAGCACTAGATCAGTCAAAGGCATTTGACAGAGTGAGCCATAAAATGGTAGTAAATAAGGTAAAAAACTATTGAAGTGGATGAGAAAGTGATTTGGCTGGGTAGAAGAATTTTTAAAAGGTAGAAAACAGAAAGTTAGGGTAAGAAATGCCGGTATCAAAAGAAAGTGGAAGTAAAAATGGCAATACCACAGGATAAGCATATTGGGACCATTGCTGTTCATTATTCTAATGAATAATTGTGTTGATTGCTTACTATCAGAAATTAGATGTTTGCAGATGACATATCGCTATATAAAAGGATCAAAACGATAGAAGATTGTAAACAGCTCCAGGGTGATCTGGACAGGATATCTAGTTGGGTTGATAAACATGAGTCAGCTTTTTTAGATATACAAATAAAAAAAGTTAAAGGTTGATTATGATTTTAAGGAGGGGAAAAAATTTGCTTGCTGAAGACTTGAAATGTAATGTCTTGCCATTATATTTGATAACAAACTTAACTGGGTAGGATACGCTGGACAGGTAGTAGGAAGAGGTTTCAAAATTCTGCACTTGCTGGAGAGAGTGATTAGGGGATGTACGAGAGAAGTAAAGGAATTGGGTTACAAAACTTTGGTCAGAGCATTGCTAAAATATGGTAGTGTAGACTGGGACCCACATTGTGAGTATCAAAAGCAGGAGTTGGGAGAGGGTGCAAAAAAGGGCTGCTAGATTTGTTTCTGGAAAATACCGCAGAATGCTGTCAGTAACAGATATGATAAAGGGCTGGAATGAGATTCACTGAAAGACAGGAGGAGGGTAAAGAGGGTCATGGGAGTGTATAAGGTGTATTTTGGTGATGAGGCATGGAAAGATATTGGTGTAAGAATTAAAAGTAATGCATGGAAGGGAAAAGATGACCCTGACCACAAGGTAGCTCCCAATTTCACGCACAAGGGTGTAAGAAGATTTTCTTTTTTAGATAAGGTGGTCAGGGATTGGAATAAGTTACCAAGAGAAGTGATTAATAATTTACCAAAAGACACTGAAATAACTTAAAGTTGAAAATTGTAGAGGGAAAATGTAGGAGAGTACAGGAAAGGTGAGGAAGATAGGTGTGTAGGGAAATTTCCCACCGGAGCGTGTGCTCCATTGCAATTAATTTTTTTTTTAAATTAATCAAAATCGCTATACAAGTCCACTGGTCGGTTCTGTCAAGCCAGGGCAAACCATGTCGATCCAAGACAGTGCCACAACCTATCAACAACGGTCAAAGACCGGAATGCTGCTGAATTAATTTGACTGAACCACTAGAGTGGAACATTTAGCAGTCAAATCAAATCAACGTGGGCGACGAACGAGTCACAGAGCTGGTCCGGGATTATGATGAATTGTATTATTTTACTTTCAAAAATAATTGTGATTATCCTCGTGAAACGACACTATGTGTGGATATCAAAAATAAAACTCCAATAAGGTAAGCAAATACTTTATTATTCCATAAAAATTATAAAATTACATAATATTTCACAGCAGTTAGAATTATCACAAAAACTTAATTTTAATATTCATGTCGAAAACACTAGCGGCACAAAAAGGAAAATTCTTATTTTTCTTGACAAGTTTTTAGCATCTTACACTCCCGGAACCATAGTCTTTTTGATCTTGGCCTAACATTATTCTTCTCTTCATCCAAAATCAGTGTGATTTTAACTAAAGTTTTGACATTTTTCATTAATGAGTGTGTAACTGAAATGAAATGGCTTCGCCTATGATATCACCTGATCGGAACGCTAGTGTGAACTCTTGGATCGTGAGCTGATCGGCTTTTCATTCTCACTCCAATATACATCCATGCCGCATCCACCACATACGCCTTATACACTACTATGTCTTTCAGCTGCCTTTTATTGACTTCCAACACAGCTTATTAACCATATCAGTTACCGATAGTGTTCTGCGCGAATTTTCACAAATAAATCTAGCTGTCCTTCTCTGTACCCCTTCTGCGTCCTATAATTGATTTCCTAATATGATTCCCCTACTGTCGAACCATTCTCAATCAAGGTCCTTTCTATCCAACTTTCCTGCTACATTGCGTCATCACTGTCACACTGGGAGGTTGTAAAGTCTGAGATTTCGGGTCCTGTTTGTCTGCTGATTGATAGTATTTATTAAGCGACTGTTATTAGACTACTCAATCAAAGGCAGCTGGCTGGCAAAATCGTTCGACAACTTGTAAATAGTTCATGATTGGAACCTTTCGTTTATATCGCCACTGCATAGCGCCTGGGCAGTGTACAGTCTACTGCTATGCGCTACGGCCGCGTAGTGCTGGTAGTATCTCAGATACGTCAGGCGGTCTCGCAACTCGCTGTGACAGCGGGCTCAATGTTATCGACCAAACCACGGAATATGAAATCGTAGGGAAAATGGGTAATTGTCTCACAAAGATCTCTGTTAACTTACCCACTATTAAAACATAAAACTATAAATACTGTAAGCTGCGGTTGAAGCCGAGAACTATTCAAACCATGTTCACAATGAGCAAACGTACATTCCTTGTGAACAAAGTAGGTCTCTAGTTGCTTTTGTTTATTTAATGCTCTCCACACCGTGAAGATGAAGAGATTTTAACGAAACTACACCTCCCTATTTCAGAAAAGCAACTACTTTTCGCATCCACCGGAAGTCTGAAGTTACGATCTGTCAGGTCGTACGAATTTGCTCTATTACTTCAAATTTAAGCCTGTGTAATTTACGCCTGGAAGGGAAAAGATTACTATGACCATAACCATGCATTCCATTTCAGGCATAGGAGTTTAGGAAGGCCTTCTTTCGTGGGTAAGAGGGGTCAGGGATTGGGATATATTACCAAGAGAATTGATGAATAATTTACCAAAAACGCTAAAAGAAGTTTAAGTTAAGATTAGTAGAGAGAAAAAGTGGATGGGTAAAAGGAAAGAGGGAAAAATGGGTGAAAAGGGAAATTAGGGGGCGTCCATAAATTACATGAGGTGAAATAGGGAGGGGGGGGGGGATCAACGGAAATCTCACGTGAGGTTTAGGAAAGTTTTGTTGGACTGTAGACCTAAAGAAAAGAAAAAAATCTGCAAATGACGCGAAAGTCGATTTTAGGGGAGTGTTTCATCGAAAGACCTAAAAAAAATGTTTCAAAAATTTGCGAGGGTGATTTGATTTCTAGGGATCTCAACAGAGAGGGGGGGGGGTGAGGTCGGGCCAGATCTCACGAAGTCTCACCAGAAAAGGGGGGGTCCGGAAAAGCACCTCACGTAGTTTATGGATGCGCCCTTACCACTGGAAGAAGCGCCCCATCGCAATTAGATTAGACGTTTAGTATAGTCGAGAGTTTGAAAACGAACGGAAAATTTTTTAAATTAATTGCGATGGAGAATTTTCCTAGGTAGTAATTTCCCTGTTCATCTACGATCACCTCTTAAGAATTTTTCGTTTAAATTCTCTCAGTGCTCAAAACGTATTGTTCTGATCTGTCATTGTCAATTTTAATGATAGTTAAGAAAAGCTGTTGAGAAACAGAATGAGTCTGTCCGGAGCATCCTACTTATCGTTAAATTTTAATCTTTTACAGTTTCTGTTCATTCATGGGATTAGCATAGCTACTTTTAATGTGTTGGCTGAAAAGATGAATTTTTAATGATTATCATCGTGTAGAATAGCATCTCAAATATTTACAAAACATATAATTGGATTGTGATGGAGTGCATGCTTCGATGGCAATTTCCTTAGTTTTTATTATTTTTACTATCTTACACACTTTTGGTGTTAAATTCCTCCGCCCATCTACTTTTATCATTTACGAATTTTAAATTCATTCAGCGTTTTTGGTTTTTTTTTTATTACTTCCCTTTGTAATTTATTAAAAAAAAAAAAAAAAAAAAAAATCCCACACCCTTGTGCCTGAAATCGAGTGCCAGCTTGTGCTCATCGTCACCTTTTCCCTCCCATGCTCTGCTCCAAATTCTTCGACCACTGTCCCTCCATGCTCCATCACCAACATATGCCTTGCACACTCCTCTCTAGTTCTGAAGAGCTCTCCCACAGATGAACTACGCGAACTAGTTCCCAGATCCCTCGCTCCTTAGTTCGTTAGATCCTTTTCCGAAGACCGACTTGTAATAGGGAGTGCACATCACCACTCACCACACATGCGCTTCTCATCGTTCAGTTAAGTTACGGAGTGTATGATCTATGCTTAGTGACAAGACTGCGCGGCGCGGTGAATGTGGGTATAATAGAATACATTGCTAACAAGTAACTACCATATATTTGTAATGTAAAATGACTATTAAAATATTATGTGACTTCTGCAACGCGTCGATGGGAAGTAGTTTAATGTATATCAGTTTGATTACGGGGTTAATATGTTTTGTTTTAGGTTATTTATTGCGATGTCATAAAAAAGGAATCATAGTTCCCTATGGACACAGTTCAGTGAAAACATAGATTTATTCTTTAATAACTATTGCAGGAGGTTCAAACGCAAATTTAATCCGGAATATGAAAACAAAACACGTTTTGATCCCATTAACAATTAAGAGACAGCCACCAATAACTGCAACTACCATAACAAACAAAAGAGCGCGCGCAATAGCGGTAGCAAAGCGAGAGAAAGATGTGTCTTTCTGGAATTCGAGATGGCAGCTAACCAACTAAAAGAGCGACCTAGTTCGCTAAGGAGTTGCGAACTAAACTGGACACTCCCAGTCGCGAACTATTATGCGCAAGACTATACAGGCTATCGAGTGATTTTTGTTGTACACGGTAAAACGTGAAATAAGACAGATAGCGCAGGTCACGTGACCAACCTGGACCCGGTGAGTCGACAAATACAGGTTTTTTAACATCAATTTTATTTTTCACGGCGTTGAATATATTTTTCTCGGGCTTCCAGCCGTGTTAAGATGTCACAATTGTGGGACGTTTCGAAGGCGTCCTTCTCTGCCTTCATTCTCAAATCAATTTTATTGTTCAGCAGCCGATTATTTGAAAAAAAAATTTTTTGGGGCTTTATGCCTCGTCGATGCTAGGTCATTAGAGGCGGAAATATTTTAATAATTTTGAAGATACATATTTCACTTTATCCTGCCAATATTGTAGGAAAAATATTAGCCAGGTGCTTAAATAATCATCTATTTTCAAGGAAAAACGTGCTAAGAGCCTAAAACCTATAGTGTTACAGAAATATCGTTTAGGTGAAAGTAATTTAACACAATATTTGTACGACCACAACCGACCAATTAATATAAAAATTATTCGTGGTCCATTGTCCTTATTAACCCAGGTATTGGCAACACTCATCATTATATATAAAAAAAAACTTACGATAACAAACAAAAGCGTGCGTGTAGTGGTGGTAGCAAAGCGAGCGAACGATCTGTTTCTCTGGAATCGAGATGGGAAATAACGAACTAAAAGAGCGATGTAGTTCGCTAAGGAACGCTCCCAGTCGCAAATTATTATGCGCAAGACTACTCATCTCCCGTCTCGCAGTCCAGCTCCTTTATCATATCAGTTACTGAATAGCTAGTTCCTGCGTTAATTTCCAGAGACAAATTTAGTTACTCTACTTTGCACGCTTTCCAACTCCTGTAATTGATACCCAAAATGTGGCGCCCAAACTATACCACCATATTCAAGCAATGGTCTGACCAGTTTTGTGATCTAATTCCCTCACTTTCCTGATGCATCCTCGTTTTCACCCTGTCCATGTAAATGAAGGATTTTTAATCTTTTCCTATCATGTGCCGAATGTGTCGTGCCCAGTAATAAGCTGTATGAGGAAATATTTCCACTAAGATTTACTTTACACTTGGGGAAAACCTGAAGAAGTGAGAAATAATTAAACTTACTTAGTTCTAAAGATTGTAAATGCGACATTAAAAATGTGGTAGGATTGTTAGCGCCATCTTTAGCTGGTATGCCGAAACACGAAGTTCGGATTCTCGCTAACAGATGGTATCACCGCCGCTGGTCCGGCAAACATGGCGGCCGGCCACTGCCCCCACCATCTCCTCCACGCGGCGCGGTCCGACCAATAGCGGCGGCCGTCCCCACCGCGCCGTCATTCGCACGCGAGCGCTGCTACGCGTGAGTTGGCTGCATTGTGTGCACGCGATCGCCCGGTTCCCGCGGTATCGCTGACTCGGCGCCTGTCAGTGTTTTGTTTGCGTCACGCTCCGGCTCGTCTGTGGTGGGCGACGGAGATAGCGCAGCGGCCGGCGCGCGCGCCGGAGTGACTCTGTGGCGTCGCAGCGGAAGTTTCCTTCCGGATGAGGCGTGCCGCGTGTTGAGGAGTGTTTTTCAAGACGGCGTCGCCGACAAGGTAAGGACGGTCCCGAGCAGCCGGCGCCAGCCGCGTACTTATCTCGCCGCAGTCGTTTTTCCTGTTCTTCTTGTTGTGGCCGTGTCCGGAGCAGGTGGGGGAGGAGGATCCGGGCCCGCAGCGGGGAGGAATTTTCTCTCTCGTAGACCTTGGAATAACTTCTTCCTCCAGCTGCCGCGGCCGAATTCTGAGGCTGCGGACAAGGCGGAGAGGGAGATCGTTTTGTTCTCTGTCGCGCCGACTTGCGTGCCGCGGCAGGTTTGTTTCCGTAAAAGGCAAACAAGAGAGCCGTCTCAGAGAGTGTGTGTGTGTCTGTAAAAATACACACGCGCTCGCTCGTGCCGTTATCCATAACACAGGAACGAGAAATTAAACAGTTGTTGGGTTTATGAATTTAACGCGATGTTTTTATGGTCCACACCCTCAAACAGTCGAGGATAAGAGGTTTTAACTTGGCCACTCCCAAATACACAACACAGCTCAATAAAATAAAATACAAAAAACACTGCACCTTCCCGTGGAAAACTCGTCCTTCTAAAGCAGAGTTTCTTAATCTTTTTCAACCCGAGGACAAGTAAGTGATCACTAACTTATTCGGGCCTAATTTTTTACCTATATGTATATTATTAACGTTTGGGACACATTTTATAGTACCATTATTGCATTATAAATCTAAACGCATGTTTTGAATTCGTATGGAAATACACATATGAACTTGGAAGTGAAATATTGATACTGATCAGTCTCTTAATATTTATCGTCCAAATGAATTATATTACTACAGGCTGGATGCTACATTATACCACCCACATACATGCACCACATAAAATAAGACACTAGACTTTACACCTATTTTTATCAACTTTACCACTCTTATGTTACCAATAAAAACATACCAGTGTCCCTCACACCTGCTCCAAGACCCTCCGAAAACATTTACTTATTCCTTAAACGAACGCCGCTCTTTGTAATGCCAATTGAATAAACAATGCTCTCCTATCCTATCCTCATCCTAGATATGCCACATATTTGCTTGCTCTTTGAAATATTTGTGGCTTTGAAAAGTTAGGCTTGTAGTTTATACTCTCATACAGTCTTATATAGTACGAACGCAGTACCTGAACTTATAATATTCTACCTGCGGGTCACCAGAACCACCTTCGCGGACCACTAAGAAACACTATTCTGAAGTATTATTTCAGTGCATCGAACACACTAGCTGATGATAGGAATAAAGGAGTTTTTGATGCAGTAGATTCAATATTACTCGTGTTATAATTTGAGGGAGCGAGGCTTTATACAAAGTAGCGTATCAAACTACAAGGGGGGTAAAACGTGTTAAATCTCGTCTTAAAGAATCCTGAAAAAAATCTGTAGGAGTTCTTGGACAACATAGTGCATATTAATTCCTTCAGCATTTTTGTAAAAATTTTCATAACTTCCTTTGAAAATTTATTTCAAGAAATGCATGAAACTTAAATATTATTAAAACAGGCTAGTTAAAAAAATGTTAAAAGAGTTTGTTAAAACGAGAACACTAAACAGTAAGAAAACAGCAGGGCAGTATGGAACAAATTAAACAATTAAATAACAAATTAATAGCATCAAAGAGTGAATCTAGAGACGTATTCATGAAGTATATTGTGATCGCAGAGAAAACACTGAATTATGCATCATCACAATTTTTTCCGCGCACCTGACTCTGCAATAAAAGAAGGTGCGGGAATATTGAGCATTTTATCGGATTCTATTATGGTGCTAGTTTTTCTTGAAACACTCTCTTCGTGTTTCCTTGTGTTCTTCCGGTTTTAGACGGATACTAAGAAATTCATTTGCGTGTACTCAATCTCCTCTCTGAACGTATTGTTTCCAGATTTTCAAAAATAATAGATGTAATCAGTTATTGGTATAAGCACCAACTCTTTCTGGATTAATTCAATTTATGGTTTAATACTGACTGATCAGATTTCGGTGTCACGTATTTAATTTCTCCAGCTGTAAGTTCACTCAGCGCAAGTGAATCTAGAAAAATCTTTTATTATTATTTTTATGATTGCTGGACTACGTAAAAAGAATTGAAATGAGACATTAACACAGCTTTGTGCATACTCTGGCAATCATAAAAAAAGTTCATTTCACACTGTCAGGTTATAGAATTGCTTTTGATGACATAAAGTCGAGAGTGATGGAAAAAAAAACATTACACGCTACATGAACACTTGCTTATTCTGGCTGATGATTACTGTAATATTATCTGGATAACAACAAAGTGTAGCAATGAGGATATGCTTCTAATTTGTTAGTGAGGAAACATTTGTTAGTTTTCAGGAAATGTCAGTAACGGATAAGCCACATAGCAAGAGTTAGCAAATACTTCTTCGGGTAGTTCTATAAATGTTCTCTTTTACATTATGTCCTAAACTTTAATACCTAAATACTCGTAAAACCAAGGGCCTCTTGTTCGCTACAGAGTCCACGCTGAAGGGGACGCATTAATTACGTGAGGTGTTTTTTCGGAAATCCGGACCCCTTGCCCCCCCCCCCCCCGCCACTTATGATGAGGTGAGATCTGGCGGTACCCCCCTCCCCCCTCCTTTTGGTGGATTACCTCGACCTCGTAATTTTGGAGACCTTTTTCACCAAACGTAGTTAGTGAACGCCCGCTAATCCGACTCTGAAAAATGTGGAAGAATATCTTTAACTTATTTATGTGAGATTGCATTAAACTTCGGAATACGATGTAAGCGGAATTTTCATACAAAAGCAGTAAAAGTTGTAGTTACAGATGAGTCGGAAGAAACATACAAATGTCGTACACCAGATTCGTCGGAAACTTCAGCGCCATCTACAATACACGGAATTTCTGTATAATTTTGCGAGTTGCTGTAAAAAAATTCTAGCAGAGGTTTTATGGGATCTCAGATTGCCACCTAGAGGTAATTTTATTGTTACGCAGTATTTTTCTGTGCACCTACGCGTTCTTGTGCATCTTTAGGAGGGAAGGACCTGTACTTAGAACGGTAGCAAAATTTGTCTCGATAGTTGTTATGATACTTGTTCAGGCTTATCACGCTCAGTTCAGTGTCATAAGGTAAACTACAGAAATCTTAGTGTTTTTTTACGATATTTCCTGTAATTCTAGACTCTACAACTCCATTTCTCATGTTGGAAAATATACGTCGCACTTGAACACAGTCTTCGAATATTCCAGACTCAAGATCTGGAAGGTGATGTTACGCCACCGAGCACCAGAGTTCGGTTTTTCACGATTTCCCGAAACCACATTTTGGAAACAAAAAATACACTTATCGCACACAGAACATAGTTTCACATTTCGAAGACAGATGGCAGCAATTCATTTCCTCCATTAGCACGTAGTACAACCTGGCAGCAGGTGTAAAATGCTTGTCGACAGCAAGGGCATAAAACCATAGCTGTAAATATGACCACGCCAGTGATAAGTAAAACTAATCAAAGTCAGTCGACCCATAAAAGGGAATAAGGTGACGAAAAGGAAGATGGTTTCTCAAAATCACTCCAAACGAATGCTAGGGTGGTTCCTTCAAAAGGCCAATGCCGAATTCTTTCCCATTCCTTGCCCCTCCTTTCCCCGTCCCTAACGACGTTGACGGGACGTGAAGTCATTAAAAACAATGTCGTGTCGAAGTAAGGAGCTAAGAAAAAAAAAATAGGTATCATAAATGCGTTGAATCTAAATTCTCGCCGATGACATTAAAATTTTTAAAAAAAAGTAATAACAAAAGGATACTCAGCTAGGGTAATTAAATACTGTTTAGTATTTTGAAAAGATTATTGGCATTGCATCCAATATACAGTGGAATAAGTGCGACCTTTCCTCAACAATGATAGTGAAAGAGTGTCTAATTTGTAGTTTCACGATTTGATCAGTAAATCATTTCCTCATTCAGAGCGTTTCATTATTTAGGTATTTTTTTTGTCCATGATAGCGATTTGGTAGTTGTGTGATGTGAGGAGAGTTATGTGATAGATTGCAGTTGGCAGTAATCCTGCCTCTTTGAAAAATCTGCTACAGAGTTCGACGTTGAATTTTACAATAAATACGGTATGGCGTTGCGAATCCGAATTGGCTTTCAGTAATTTCTCAAATCAGGAGAGTGAGAAGCTATAAGTAGCACTTTAAAGTTTTGCGGGTAGTGTCCTGTTAGGCACAGAGCTCCCAATATCATCCACCACCTTGCGTACACATTAACCATAGGAATGTCGTAAAACTGAAAACTAACAAAGAGAAAAAAAAAATAGGCCACTGCCCATTGGGCACAAGAACCTACTGTGCCCGTTTTTTGTGTGTGTGATTATGTTGATGTCCTCAAGCTTTAATGCGAACACACAGCATAGATTCCAATCACTACGTGGATGATATTGAAAGATTGTTAAAAAAATGCTTTTGAAGCTTCTGCAAAGAAAAGCCACCTTGTTAGATACACAGATTAAAAAAAAAAAAAAAATGAAGGTTCGTTATGATGATAGAGTGGATAAGGAATCGCTTGTTGAAGACCTGAAATATAAATACCTTGGCATAACGTTTGATAATAAACTCAACTGGGCAGGACACATTGGACACATTTATTGTAGAGGTTTATGAAGCGATGTACCATAGAAGTGAGGTAACTGGGTCACAAAACTTTGGCCGTACCATTGCCTGAATGTGTGGGTGTAGTATGGGAACCACCAAATACAGGAGTTGGAGGGGATGCAGAGAAGGGCTGCCAGATTTGTCTCTGGAAATTACCGCAGAAGACAGTCAGTAACTGATATGATAAAGTAGCTGGAATGGGATTAATTGGAAGACAGGAGGAGTTTGAAGGAATCCACAAGGCGGATGATGAGGCGTGGAAAGATATTGGAGAGAAAATTAAGGGTTGTGCGTGGAAGGGAAAAAATGTCCCTAACGGCAGCTGGCCATCGTTTAAGGCATAAGGGTTTGGTAAAATTTTCTTTCGTATGTAACGGGGTCATGGATTGGAATAAACTACCAAGGCACGTGATAAATAATTTACCAAAAACGCTAGAGAATTTAAAATTAACAATAGTAGAGAGAAAAAGTTCGTGGGTACAAGAAAGGGAAATAAAGGTGTGAAAAGAAATTGTCACCGGAGCGTGCGCTGTGTCGCAATTAAATTGAATTAAGTTAAATATATCGCGAAATACACAACTGAAATAAAAAATTGCATACCAACGTTGATCATATTTTTGAATAACTATTCAGCGATACGGCATTCAGTTGGTACGAGTTATTGTGTGCGTACCTGGGAAGGTTTCTGGCGAAAACAATTTAAAAAACCACTCCCTCTTCCCCTATACACCCTTCAGTTTTTTCAGATGATGTTTATAGAAACACGCAGTTGTCCGATTTTGATAATACTTAGTGCACATATACTACAAAACAAGGCGGTCTGGTAGCTCAGTGGTTAAGGCGCTTACTTCCGAAAGTTTCTCTCTCCGGTCGCGGGTTCAACTCCCGTGGTGAGCAGGAATTTTTAGGATTGTATTTGATTATGTGAGCTATGCCGGGACGTTCTGATTCCACGTTAAGGGGAGACGGTGGCAGTCTTGCACTGATTTATTGGTAAATATAAATCTCTCTCATTTAGGGTTCAATCTCATTGAAATTTTGCACACTTGTGCATAGGGTTCCCGTATGCTGTAAATAATTTTTTTCAGAATTTTTAATAAAATATTAATGCTGTCAGAGTATTTTCAATTTTTTATTACATTATTTTTTGAGGTACACTTTTTCATTATTTCCATTCAAAATTATTAAACTTTCTGTATAGCAGATTAATCCACATTAATAAATGTACAATTAAGTGCAGTATCTTTTTGATAAATTATTTCAATTATTTTCTGTGATATTTTGCATTTGAGGGTTTTTTTACAGCCAAATTTTCCACATATTATTAACCATAAAACTTGTTAAAATGGATTGATTAAAACTTTGTTCCACTTAAATGTTTATTCCACTTGGAAAATGGGTGTGCCAAATTTCATAGAAATCCATCCAGTAGTTTCTGATATATGTGTACCTGAGAGAAGAAAAATTTAAAGTTGCAGAAAAATCAATTTAAATTTTACATGAAAACTTTTTCTATCGACCACCAAACTGACTTTTCCTTCACAAACAGAGCACTTGCAAGCTTTCCTAAGGGCTTCTACTACAATTCCAGATACACAATTCTAAAAACCTGTGTTTCTGTCATGTTTTGCTTCTTCTGACACAATATCTTTCCAAAGTTTTACTTTGGATGCACTTGAAGACAAGCTAATGTTTACTTCTACAGGCCCAGCCCTAACCCCAACATCAATTTTTCTCTTTATATTGGAAATACTGTATTTTTTAAATACTTTAACTGACATAGGCATTGTAAAACCGTATCAATATACCCAATATTGGAACAAGGAAACACTCAGTAAATCCAATTTCACACAAATTCTACTATACAGCACAAAAATTGTTTGCAAAACTTCACAACCTTTTATACAACACTTCTTGGATCATAAAATGGCTCCATAGCCTTCTATACATCACTGCTGTTCAGTATAAAATAAATCACAGCCTTCTAAAGCTATATATCCACGTTACACAGAAAAAAGTAAGCAAGACATTTGTTTTTCCGCTGGATACCTTAAAAAATGGGCGTGGCACATTATACTGTTTTAATATTTTTATACCATTTGTAGTTGGAATTTTGAAGAAAAAATTTGTGATAATAATCCTAACAATATTTCCTTTTAAATAAACAAATAAATTTTTTTTGATTTTCTTTCACGATTTCTGCCACCGTCTCCCCTTAAACTGTAGGTCCCTGAGGAAAGGAATTAGCCTCACTGATTCTGACACAATAGCTTGCTACAGCTCCTTCGGGAAGATTCGATCAACCTTCGGGATGTGGACTAAGTTAGATTTTTTAAGAGAAAATTTCTTTAGGTGCGTTGAACATTTTTGAATGCGCAAAATCATATGAGCTCGCGTCACCGACATGCTAGTGTTAACAGTATATCTGTAGCTATAATTATGACGTATTGCGCGTATGATATTCATAGATTCAAGTTGTCACTTCTGTCGACAGTACCCAATGACTGCCAATTGGTTTTTCTAAAACACTTTCGTTTCGTACCTAATTAGTTCGCTTAACTTTGAGCATCCTTCCGTAGCACAACACAATCATTGAGCCATACTACTGCATGAATGTCGTCCACCTTCTGTCCTCAGCCAGTTTCTCGGGAATTAGCTGCGACGAACGGATGTAATCAAGTGTTTCCGTGAGAAGAAAGCAAACAGAAGGAGCGCCGACTGAGGAAGCGAGAAGCGGAGAGAGGCTCTAGACACTCGGGCTGTGGTCTCCGGTCCACATAATTACATCGCGCCATCACGCGGCCGACGGTGACGAATTCCCCGCTCACCTCAAACAACATTCTGGTTCTGCCCCCTCGGCTGCTATGGTCACGCTTGTAAATAGCAGTGACGAAATACAGATATTAAAAAAATGTTAACAGAAGTAAAAACCAAAAACTATGAATCTCATACCCGAAACACGTCATATTTATAGCTGCAGATATACTAAATAATAATAATTTTAAAAAAAGTGACAGGAAGAGAATTTAATTTCCGTTTGAGATCGAACCAAGAATTATACGACGAGTTTGAAAAGGTATCAAACACAATTATGAAAAGGAGATTAGATTTCTATGAACAAATCAAGAGAATGGAACCAGAAAGAATGGCAAAGAAAATACTCAACTTTCAAGAGAACAGGGAGAGATCGAGCGTGGTGGTGTAACGGTTAGCGTTCTGGCCTCGCAATCGGGAGGACGGCGGTTCGAATCCCCTTCCGCGCATCCAGATTTGTGTTTTCCATGGTTTCCCAAATGACTCCAGGCAAATGCCGGGATGCTTCCTTCAAAAGGCCATGGCCGAATTCCTTCCCATTCCTTGCCCCCCATCCTTTCCCGTCTCTAAAGAGCTCGCTGTTAAGAGACGTTAAGCAGTTAAAAACAGGAAGACTCAAGTTCCATGGGTGAAGGAGGTCCATCAGGATCTGAAAAGATGTGGAATTAGCTTGAAAGACATTAATGAAGACAGGAAATTATTCAGAGAAAAAATTGCGGAGGTAAAGGATCTGACTGAAGAAAAACCAATCAGGAAAAGGAGGGAATTTTCAGAGGAACAAAAATCCAAGAGTTCGCGAGAGAATGAAAGAGTACTGGCGACGGAGGAATGAAGCTCAGAAGAGGAAATGAAGTTGCGTAGTCGTAGTCCACAGATGGCTGAAACGGAAAGTAAAGTAATAATAATAATAATTCCGTGTGGTCATAATTACCTGGTGACAGGGTTTCTACTGGCTGCGCATGCCACCTGTCTTAGCCGCCTTAACCTAACCCGGTAGTGCTACCAGGCACAGGGAACCTACAGTTCAACGTGGAATCCGAACCACAGAAGTGTTCTGGCGTACTTCACATTACACAGCAAGCTGTGCCAGAGGAGAAGGTCGAGTTAAGGGTCTAAGAAAATCATCCCGATGGCAGGGATTCGAACCGAGGACCTTTCGTTCCGCAGTCAGACACCTTAACCACTGAGCCACCCGACCGCTATAGATATACTGTTAATATTAGCATGTCGGGGACACGAACTTATAAGATTTTACCCATCCAAAAATCGCACAACGTGCCAAATGGAGTTTTCACTTCAAAAATTAGAAATCTAACTTCATCCACAACCCGAAGGTTGGTCGATTCTTCCAAAAGGACATGTATGAAGCTATTTTGTCGGAGGCAATTTGGTCAATTCCTTTCTTCACGATCCTACAGTTTAACGGCGAATCAGAACGTCCCGGCGCGGCTCATACAACCAAATACGACTCCTAAAAATTCCTGCTCACGACGGGATTTGAACCCGCGATTGGAGAGAAATACTTTCTGAAGCAAGTGTCTTAACCTCTGAGCTACCAGACCGCCTTCTTTTGAAGTATACGTTTGCTAAGTACTATCAAAATCTGATAAAAACTGTGTGTATGAGGAACATTGGAAAAAATATTGGTTTTTACGTATTAGATACCAGTATAATCTATACTTTCACTGCTGTCCACGCACAACACGTCATACTTAAAAGTACTGATCCAGGATTTTCGTTTGGGGGGGGGGAGGCTAGGATTTCGTTGGGGTGGGGGGCCTTGACTCTGGCCTTGGCTGTCCCCTTTATAAAAATAGTAGAGAAAAAAAGGGTCACCAAAACCGCATGTTGCCGGGGGTAAACCTGGTGGTTTTTAGGGGGGGCTTCAGCCCCCTAGCCCCCCCCCTGGATCCGCCACTGCTGTTAATATTAGCATGTCGGTGACGCAAACACATAAGATTTTTACCCATCCAAAAATCGCCCATCACATCTAACTTAGACAACGACTCGAAGGTTGATCGTATCTTCTCGTAGGAGATGTACCAAGTTATTGTGTCACAGGCAGACAGGCCAATTCCTTTCGTCAGGGACCTACGGTTTAACGTGGAATCAGTACCACGGAACGTCTCGGCTTAAGTTATTTAATCAAATACGACTCCTAAAAATACATGTTCACCGCTTGATTTGAACCCGCGACCGGAGAGAAACTAACTAAAGTAAGCTGCTTGACCACTGAGTTACCAGACCGCATTGTTTAGATTATACGTGTGCTAAGTACTATCAAAAACGAATAAGAATTGTGGGTTTCAATGAACAACGTTGACAGAAATTAAGGTGAAGGGGGAAGGATGAGAGAGTTTAGGTTTTTATAAATCAAACGTAAACAGTATTTTTCTATTTGTTTTAAAGTCCACGCATGCGAAATAGGCTATAAACTGTGTGTTATATGAAGAATATGTGCCCAAAATTAGAAATTCATTTTTATACAGGGTGTTACAAAAAGGTACGGCCAAACTTTCAGGACACATTCCTCACACACAAACAAAGAAAATATGTTATGTGGACATGTGTCCGGAAACGCTTACTTTCCATGTTAGTGGCCGATGGATTGGTAGAGGCGGACCAATTCCATGGCCCCCACGCTCTTCTGACCTCAACCCTCTTGACTTCCATTTATGGGGGCATTTGAAAGCCCTTGTCTACGCAACCCCGGTACGAAATGTAGAGACTCTTCGTGCTCGTATTGTGGACGGCTGTGATACAATACGCCATTCTCCAGGGCTGCATCAGCGCATCAGGGATTCCATGCGACGGAGGGTGGATGCATGTATCCTCGCTAACGGAGGACATTTTGAACATTTCCTGTAACAAAGTGTTTGAAGTCACGCTGGTACGTTCTGTTGCTGTGTGTTTCCATTCCATGTTTAATGTGATTTGAAGTAATAAAATGAGCTCTAACATGGAAAGTAAGCGTTTCCGGACACATGTCCACATAACATATTTTCTTTGTTTGTGTGTGAGGAATGTTTCCTGAAAGTTTGGCCGTACCTTTTTGTAACACCCTGTATATTAGATACAAGTATAATCTATACATTCACTGCTGCCCAAGCGCAACAAATTATACTTACAGCAACAGATATACTGACCGAGCGTGGTGGTGTAACGGATAGTGTTCTGGCCTCGCATTCGGGAGGACGGCGGTTCGAATCCCCGTCCGGGCATCCAGATTTGGGTTTTCCATGGTTTCCCAAATCACTCCAGGCGAATGCCGGGATGCTTCCTTAAAAAGGCCATGGCCGAATTCCTTCCCATTCCTTGCCCCCATCCTTTCCCGTCTCTAAAGACCTCGATGTTGAGAGACGTAAAGCAGTAAAAAAAAAACAAAAAAAACAACAGATATACTGCTATTGCAGGGTGTTGGTGACTGGAATTCATAAGATTTTAACCCTGCAAATTGCGTCCACGCGCATTCCATACATGCAACACTTCATAGTATGTCTGTGATGAGAAGTCGTGATAGCGCCCATAGAAGGTTTCACTTCAATAATTTAAATGCTTGTGGCATTGCTGAGACAGGAGGAGTTGAAGCAAATGTGGGTGCGGTTTTCTATGGTTACGTCGGGATGAAGTGGCTGGAACGGAATAGAAAGAATTAAAATTTGCATCAAACGCGTGAAACGACTAATAATTAAGGAACGTTTCCCTTAGATGATTTGACATACAGTACGGCAGGAAGTTTCGCAAAGTGCTGATTCACTGCGGAGAGGGATTTAAGAATCGGTTCGTTCGATGTGAGGTTTTTCTCCGATCTGAGTTGGACTGTTTCAGTGGAGCTGGATTTCTCAAAGTGGAGTAGACAATTGAACGCAGGTGGTTCGCAACGAGATTTAGGTTTTGGCGGCTGACTGGGTATCTCGAAAGTGTAACTCGCAACATGGTGAATTGAGACTGAAAATGAGCAAATTTGCTCCTAAAATCGACTCAACTTGCGACAAGAAACAAGCTCATCCATCAATAACACCTTGCTCTTTGTGACTGTATTACTTTTTTTTTGGACAAAACCTTATTTCAAAAAAAAAAAAAAAAAAAAAAAAAAAAAAAAAGCCAGTGTTTTTAAAGGTGTTGGCGATTGTTTGGGAAATTTTATAGGGGTACGCGGAACTATGATTTTGAGAAACACTGCAATAGAGGATCGCTGTCCTTGGCGTATTGACACATGTACCAGGTGATGTGGATGACGTTTCGCCCTCTCCCATGAGTCCATCGTCAGGGTGACGTTGCGGGTGCCGTTAAGCTGAGTTAGCGCGCGCGCGCGCGTCCACATCTCGCAGTAATTGTCACGCGAGGCGGTCGTTTAATCGCGGGGAAAGATACGGCCGGAATGCGCGACGTTTAATTTCGTTACAAACGGCTTTTGGCGCAAGCAGTCGGCGAGCCTGTCTCGTTTGTCAAGAGCGAACCGCATTCCTGGACCTCGGCGCGCCGCGAGGACTTCGGCTGACACAGAACACCTCACGATTCTCAGAAATGGCCATTTTTCGTCATAATTATCCGTTTCCAGTTTGCCACACATGTAGCTGTTGAACTTTTGTTCATGTACATGCGCCTAATCAAGTCGGATCTCACAGTACCTTTCTATCATTTCGCCGGGATGGTTCCTTCAAAATGCCACTGCCGAATTCCTTCCTACACCTTGTCCCCAACACTCTACCACCTCTAATGATCTCGGATGCGTTAATCCCAAAGCAAAAAAAAGAAATCCATCATTTCAGTATAATATAATTTGCTTACGGGATTAATGCTGCGTTGAAATACTCCTACTTCTCCTTCTTGCCGAAATTTCGACCAGGGCTTAGGTCTTCATCAGGGGCTGTCTACCGAATCTGCTACAGACTGTGATCTGCTGGTGGCTGGCGTAGTTGGTTGTTTACGTATTTGTACTGTCTATTGTTTAACAATATCGATTATCCAGGCTTGGAAATCATGGAGGAAGGAAATATATGGAGGAGAAGTGACGTTAAATTGGTGAAGCAGGCTCGCGCATGCGCAGTGGCGGCAGCGATGATATTGCGCTTCCAAACAATTGCGATGTTCCCAGTATATCCCGAAAACTAAGCAAGATATCGAAAAATTTTATTCTTTATTTTCGATTTGTCTCGTCGTGTTACATAAGAATCGATCATTAAATTTGACTTTTGCGAAATTTTCTTCTCCATTTCAACTCAAGACACCTCACTTTTGATACAGTATATCTCTAGAACTAGGTGAGATATCGAAAATTTTTATTCTATATTTTTCATTTGTCTCGTCTTTTTAAATAAGAATCCATCATCAAATTTGACTTTGACCAATTTTTTCTTCTGAATTTCAACCAAAACCATTTCACATTTTGGACAGAATATCTCGAAAACTAAGCAGGATATCAAAAAATTTTATTCTTCATTTTTTATTTGTCATTTCGAGTTACATAATAATCCATCACCAGATTGCGGCGTCACGTTTATCCTAGAGTCCCCTTGAGGTTTTTGTACATATTCCCCGTGTCTGTATGGAAGCGGCCATGCCCCCTCCACTCCGGCCATGCTCCCCCCACTCCTCCTCCGCCCTGCTTCACTTCAATGCGTGGTGAAAGTCTCTTGCGTCGTCTCCATATATTTCCTTCCTCCATGTTGGAAATGAGTGTTAGATAACTAATTAACTCTGGACCCACAGATATTAAATCGAATAAAGCATATCTGTGGATAATCGATATTGTTAAACAATCGACAGTACAAATATGTAAACAACCAGCTCGTCAGTCTCCAGCAGATCACAGTCTGTAGCAGATTCGGTAGAATGCCCCTGAAGAAGACCTAAGGCCTGGTCGAAACGTCGGGAAGAAGAAGAAGTAGGAGTATTTCATCGTAGCATTAATCCGGGAGGCAAATTAGATTATATTAATATGATGGCAGCGAAAACAACAAAATCCGTCATTTCGTTTACGTTTTTCTTCCTTTAGTTGCCTGGACCAGTATTTCTGCGCTGTTCGGGTGTTTCCGTCCTTATTATAGTCCAAAATCCGGCTGAATGATTTCTACGTCATCTGTTATTTGATTAAAATGCAATTTTTACGTATAATTATTGGTATCAGAATAAGATTCTGCCGGATTGCCTATCAAAATATGGCCTCAAGTATTTTTGACTAAATTTTCGAAAAAAATTAGTTCACTTTCTTCTTCTTTTTTTTTTTTTAAATGTAATTTATTTCAAAGAGGGACATGTAAAGAACATAAAAAATTTGGTTTGCCTATGTAAAAGTGGCCGCAAGTAGGGGTAGCCTGCTGTTTAAGATGCGTCAAAGCGCCTAAGAGGGCACTGAACCGTCTATCAGACGATGTGGTGCACTAACTTAAACAGCTGGTAATCCCTACTTGCGGCCACTTTTACATAGGCAAACCAAACTTTTATGTTCTTTACATGTCTCTCTTTGTAAAAAAAAAAAAATTATTTAAAAAAACAAGCGAACGATTTTTTTTTTTTTTTTTAATTTAACTAAAAATATTTGTGGCCATATTTTGATAGGCAACCGGTCAGAATAGTAGTCTGCTGCTAATAATTATACATAAAAACTGCATTTAAATCAAATAACAGATGGACGTAGAAACCATGCTGTTACGACTTAGGTATACACTGTCCTACACCAGTAAGACGCACTAGCAACTCACTTCCAATTTGTTTTATCCCTGATGTCATCTACTCCTTACGCATATTGGTGCCGGTGAGAGAGGTGTTCATAAGATCTATTATAATTACAATTTTCGTCCTAATTTTGCAGAAATAAGTAAATACTCGCACGATATTGCAACATCATTAGAGCTGGTGAAAGTAAACAGCATTCGTGGGATAAAACAGTCGACTGTTTCAAAGAAAGTAAAAAAAAAAACAAAAAACAAAAAACAAAAAAAACTGAAGGCTTGTGAAGAAGCGTATTTCTACAATTCTGAAAGTGGATTACGAGGTGAATGCAAAAAATAACAACCAAAAAATAGGTAAACTATAGTTTTATCATTAGTAATAACAATACAGAACGGTTTATAAATTATATTTTATTCATTTGCCACGACAAGGTAAGGTTCAGTACTGAAAAAGTAGTCTGACAAAGAAATGTATGGAAATTCCCTTCCTGCTGCCATGAAGTCAATAGAAAATTTACCCAGTCCTGTCTATTTACCAAATATTTTTTTTTATTTTTCTCCTCAGTAGTAATAATCAAAGGAGGTAACGTCTGTTGATTGTTGCACACATCTTTCTTCCGCCAAAGATAGAAACTTACAGCAGTCGGTGTAATAACTAGGCTTCTGACCTTTATGACAAGTCATAATTGAGTGTATCTGATTGTATTTACATGTATTTTATATATCAAAAAATGCATATTTAGACCATTTTCCAAGTTTTGGTCATATTACGATAATATTTATGGTCATATGGTCATATTTTGAGGAAAAATCTGATATATTTTTTTGATGGTACCGAGAATTCACTATAAGATATAGATTATATATTGGATGAAAGCACAAAAATAATTCTCATTTAATTGGTCAGAATTCAAAAATTAAAGTTATATGTTGTTGTCACTCTATAAACGTTAATGTTTTGCCGGCCTTTTAATCTCGATAATGCAGCAGCAGCATGCCTGTCTCGATCCGCTTCAAACAATGTCTCTTTGTTGCCAATACTTTGGAAAATAATCGTCCGTCAGTGTTAAATCTGCAGTGGATCAGTGGGTACCACTGTACCGAAAACAAAATTTTCTGAAAGTGCGAAGTTACGGAGTTACGTAAAAGAATTTGGAGAGGATTGTTTTAGTACAGACGAAAGATTCTTCGGGTTCGAATCCCCGTCCGGGCATCCAGTTTCGGGTTTTCCATGGTTTCCCCAAATCACTCCAGGCGAATGACGGAATGCTTATTTCAAAAGGTCATGGCCGAATTCCTTCCCGCTCCTTGTCCCCAATTCCATCCCGTCTTTAATGACCTCGACATCGACGAGGCGTAAAGCCATAAGTCGGATTAATATAACGGGGAAGCCATCAACATAGTCTACCATTGAACCTGTCTCATGATGAGAACCGATTTGCAACATGTTTAAAAATAGCAACAAACTAAGGGGAGGGGGTTAAAGCCGCGTTCCCACGACGTCTTGTAACGAAGGCGGGACGGGACGCAACGAATACTCAACAACACGCCATGGGAACAGGACCGCCTCTGCTAGCGGGGACGAGACGCAGCTACCCACTCTGCGTCGGTAAACATCACAGGTGTGTGTAGTGGAGCGCTGTTACCATCGGTTTGCAGCAGCGGTGCGCACCCCTTCTGTTGCTGTAAAGGGCGCATCCATAAATTACATGGGGTGAATTAGGGGGGAGGGGGTGTCCGGCGAATTCTCACCAAATCTCACCAAGGGGAGGGCGGGTCTACGGAAATCTCACGTGAGGTTTTGCGAAAAATTGTTTGTACTATAGAGCTAAAAACAAAAAAGGTCTACAAATTGCGCGATAATTACTTGGAGGGGGGTTCTCAAGGACCAGATCCACCAGAGGGGGGGGGGGAGGGGACCGGCAGGATCTCACAAAATCTCAACAAAGGGGGGGGGGGTTCCGGAAATCCGGAAAATCACCTCTGTGGGAAACGACACTAGGCAACGTGGTGTGGATGTGGTGAGGATGTGGTGGCGAGGTAGGGAGGCCTAACCTGCGGTGCGTGCTCGTCCCTACACTTCGGCTAATGATGTCCCGTCCCGTCCCGCCTCCGTTACAATAGATCGTGGGAACGCAGCTTAACACAGTTCCTACGGCAGATTTTTGTTTGTGGCTTAAAATTGTGTCACTTTCTGGGAACATCTTATGTTAATATGGTTTTGTACACAACATTTTTGGTTTTACTGTCCTTTCCTAAGATATATAGCCTTTGGGGATTGGAAACCAATGAGCTATCTGCATATATCATTGCCCATGGGAAAAACACGTCTGTAATAAAGTATTCCCTTGCTACTTGCAGTATCTATCCCTGGAATTTATTAATATTCATAGCATGCAGCGCGAATACACGTCTGTACTACATAATACGTTGTGACTGTACATAACAGATTACACGCAAACAAAGCCAGAGTGACCGATACAACATTACAGAGACACACACACGCTGTCCGTCTGTCAGTCACCGTTTGGTTAGTTTCCAAAATTTCATTACAAATTATGTCATTTATTCAGATGAAAGTATCCTAATGTTACATAGTACTTACTTGTCAAATTTTATTAAGATCTGTGTCGCCGTGGAAACGTAACAAGCAGACAAAGAAGCAGAGTTACTTTCGTATGTATAATACTGTTACTCTGTTAGTGTAGAAGTCCTTAATTACTTATTTGTAATTGTAAGGACAGGGAAAATGACTCATCACTCACCAAAGTTGACGGCAGCGACGAGAGAACATATATAAACACACAAATAAACTCAATATTTCGGTTAAACCTTAATCATGATGGAGAAAATGAGTCATGAGACTCGGCAGGTGTGAACACGCCGAGGTTTGTTACATGACTGATTACTTATTTGGCTATTTTACAAGTCAATCATCTCTCTATTCGACCGTCGATTTGGGGTAGGCATATTTTAAATTGTAGGGTGCTAGTGACGTGGTGTAACACTAACAGTTTCGGTGTTGTGACTTCGTGAGGTGACGGGGGTGCGAGTGCAGTTGTAGGAGGCGGTGCGGTGAGTTGCGGCTTGTGGTATCAGCAGAGGCAGGTGTTGAGCACGGGACAAAGGACTCCCAGTTCGGCGGCTGGCCGTGGCGGGCGCTACAATCGGCTCCTTTGAGAGGAGGCAGCGGTGTAAACCACAACAGTCCCAAACCGACCAGTGCTGATCGCACCGACATACTTGAACTCGCACTGCTAAACGAAATATCTAAAATAGCCAGCACAGCACAGAGAGCAGAAAATGAAGGTTTGTGTAATTAAGTATTGGAAGGGATATTGACTATCTAAATCTATACGTGCCGTTTCTGTGGCATTTCTTTATCCAAGCATCTGACAGAAACTAACGAACCGATTTGTATGGAGTTTTCACAATTTAATAGTACAGCAGTATGTCTTATGGCTCTGCGTGAAAGTTGGGAGAAGCAAGAAATGATCTGTTCGTTTCCTGAACAGATAGGTGCCAAATATTACACTACATCAAAGATAAGAGATTCATTTCTTAACCTGAACCGACGGGCGACAAAGATTACATCAAAGATAAAACACTCCTTTGTTAACCTGAAACAATAGGTACCAAAGATAACACTACATCAAATATAAAACACACTTTTTTCTTTGAATCGAAAGGCACCAAAAATGACTCTACATCAAAGTAAAACATTCCTTTCTTAACCTGAACCTATAGGCTGTAAAGATTACACTACATCAAAGAAAAAACACTCCTTTCTTAACCTGAACAGATAGGCGCCAAAGATAAAAACGCCTTCCTTAATCTGAACCGATATGCGCCAAAGATCATACTGCCTAATAGATAAACACTCCACTCTTTGGATTAATATTGATGTGGCTGCTTAACTTTGGTCATAAAGGCACGTGAAAATCGCAGTTTAAACTATTAAAAACGAAATTCGTCAAGTCTTTTGCGGGAACAACTTCACGATATTGTCTTTTCTTCTTTATATCAATCACCAAATATAAATAATATACTCTTTTGACTAATATTATTTTTGAATAGGTAGCCTTGGTTATTTAGTAACTATTAAAAACGATATTCGAATTGTATTTTGCGGGCCACGTTGGCGAAGATGCCGGGAAAAGCTAATACTATTATCAACGTGCAACAAGTCTGTGTCTGATTCTTTCCGATTCATGCAAAGATAAGTGAAGCGATTTTGTCAAGTTTTTCACAATTTGAAATCTTAGACTCTGAATTAAAATCTGAGGTATGTCCCATTACGCTATGTCACCTGGCGTGTGGCACTGAAATAAAATCTGTTCTGAACATTATTCCTTTTTACCTGTGATCTGGCATACATTAAAAACTACGTAGCCCATTTGTACGGGGTGTTCACAGTATGAGGATTGAGCTTAATGTCTTAGATTTATATGTGTATCATCGCATTACTTTAGCTGGGAACGTAGCGTTAAATTAAAATACGGATGGAAGGGGATATTTTCCACCTGTCCGAAACTGATACTGACCTGTTGAAATTTGTTTTAACTGCTTCCTTATAAAGTCCTCTTTGCGGTTTGCATTCTCCTTTTTCGGAAAAGTCTCCACGAATTAAACTATAAATGCCGAAATATGAGACGCTCCGCAACCACGAAATGTTAGCAACACTGCAAAAATAACATAAAATTATTGGTACAGGGATCATATCAACCTAAACAGGTTCGTTTTGCCATAGTGGTCGTGGTTAGGCTGAAATTCGGCCTGGACCAAGAGTAAAAAACTTACGGGAAATTCGTCCTGCGGCATCCATCTCAGAAAAGGCGCATTTGTTTACAACGGAAGCAAACGATTGTCTCTGCTTGTATCGATGTCAAGATGGCGAGCCTTGTTGTAATGCATCTCGGATAATTATTTTATATCTGTTAATTTCATACGAAAACTGTAAGAAAATATTACAACAAAGGATGTAACCAACATTTCAAAATATTGTCATTGTTTTTGCAGCGCCGGCGGAATCTAATAGTTGCCCGTCACTCTCATATTTCGACATTTTTAATTTAATTCGTGGCGACTTTTTCGAAAAAGGAGAGTGTAAAACATGGAGAGGAAATTATAAGGAAGCAGTTAAAACAAATTTCAACAAGTCAGTACCAGTTTCGGTCAGGTGGAGAAAGTCCCCTCCCACCCTAAAATACTATCGAAACATTAACAACGAAGTACGTGGATTCCTAACGCCGTCTATTGTTCATTTTCAATAAGTATTAAGCCGTTAACGCCGTCTATTGTTCATTTCCTATAAGTATTAAGCAGTTAAACCCAATAGATAGATTTAGTGTACTAAACCGCCTAGTGAATGTTAATGAAACACGAGTAAAAAACGTAAATTAATAATACTATAATCTGTACATTCACAACTGGCGGCTCAACGTCATATTCCCTTCACCCCACACCTCACCTCAGCGCCCCCTCCCGTTGCCTACCCCTCAGAACAGACCACTGTGTCAATGCAAGCGACACTAGACTCAGATTCTGTTACAGATATCACGCGGGATTTTCGACGCCAGTGACAGTGCGTATTGATTTTTTTGTTGTTGTTGTTTTTTGTGTTATTGTGTGTGGTTTCTTTTTTTTTTTTTAAAAAAAAAAGAGCTGCTTTGATTCGAATGGCTCAGATATCACCACGCGGCTCATTAGTAAAACAATTCTAATTTTATTCTTTCCAGTGAATTTCAGTACTTCTTTAATGAAAGGACTCGCTGAAGTGTTGTTTCAAGATCAAGGTATGTTGTGAAAGGGCGCTGTACAACAAACTTTGCGAGGTTTATCGGAAATGTTTTCTACATCCAAAATGGAGTCAATGAGCTATGGAAATCTTTTAAGCAGGGCAGAAGGATCATTGCGTGGTATTGAAGAAGGAAAGTTGGCAGAATTACATCAAAAGAAAACAACAAATTGCAGCACTTCTTAGATTTTTATTTTATTTTAATATAGATTATTCTAGTTTATCAATTATTAAACAATGATGAATGACATGGGGATAATGTTTTTATCAACACCTTAAGAAGAAAAGAGTTCCTGGTTGTACGTAAGAAAGATGTTTTCCCAACAAATGCTCATTTGTAGGGTGGTTAGTGTCATCATTAGATTCAGAGTATTAATAATTATAAAAAATAGTACAAAGCAAATATCGACCGTGTTCTTTATATACCCAATAATTTTGTAAGAGGAAACAGCACAAAATATCTTCCGGAATTAATTTAAAAAATAAGCTATGTGCCATAATGGAGGGGAGGATATGAAGGCAGATGTCAGCCGGCCCTGGTAGTGTAACGGCTAGCACACTGGCTTCGCATTGCAAGGGTCGCCGGTTCGAGTCCGGCCTCAGGCATGGGTGGTTTTAAGTAAGTGTTGTGTTCGTCTTGTGCTGTCCTCACTCCAGTGTTTACAATATCATAATTAAAGTCTGATACAAAAGTTGGTACAAAAAACAAATTGAAGCTGGCTAAATGGTCGCAGAGACCGAAGGCCATGTATATATAAAAAGGGGCAAAAGTCACATGGCGGGAGGGGGGAGAGGGGGTTCAAAAGAGGCGAAAGAGGAGACACGTAGGTTATGGACTCTCCCTCAGTAAATACTGAATAGTTCTTCTCTGGCATTCGTCCGGATATAGAGTGTAAATGTTGCTGTTGCCGCATCCAGTACTGTTTAGTGGCGAGTAGATTATAGAGAGGGAGTGAGTTCCTGGACTGGATTGTGTCACTTCGCCTGCTTGGTATGTGTTCCGCGCGGCGCGTGTGTATGCACACTTCCTGATCGACAGTTGTAACCCAGTCACACGCGCATCTCCACCTGACGGCTCAAGGTCACACGCTCAGGGTTCGACTCCCGAATACGGCGCCGCCCGCAGTCACTGAGAATAGATAACTTCTCGGAACTGGCACACAGAGATCGTGAGTTCGATCCTCGGTGTCCCACTGTTCCGCGAAATCACGAAAGGTGAGCATCAAGATGACAACTTCATAAAAGCATGGCTGATATGTTTCTCGTCAATTGTATGCCCGGTATAATAACTACTTCTCCGAAGAGCCGTAACGGCACCATAAAAAGAAGAAAATTCAACATTTTTGTGGCCTTACGCCTCGTCGACGTCGAGGTCATTAGAGGCGTGAAAGGACTGGCGCAAGGAAAGGGAAGGAATTGGCCCATGGCTTTTTGGAATGAACTATCCTGGCATTCGCATGGAGAGATTTGGGGAAATCGTGGAAAACCTAAATCTGGAGGGCCGGATGTGGGTTAGAAACCACGTTCCCCCGAATGCGAGGCCATAACGTTAACCGTTCACCCACCACGCTTGTTGAAAACTCAACTTTGCCAAATTCTTTGTTCATGTTAACCATTAGCGCTCATTTATATGCTGTTTTGTTTGTTTGTTATGACTTTACGGCTCGCCAGCATTGAGGGTGTTACAGATTAATGATCTGGAGGACGCGGGTTAGAATCCCCGTCCCGGCATCCAGTTTGGGTTTTCCATGGTTTCCCCAATTCACTCCAGGCGAATGCCAGGATGCTTCCATCAACAAGGCCATGGCCGAATTCCTTCCCGTTCCTTGTACCCAGTCCCATCCCGCCTCTGATGACCTTAGCCGTCAACGAGGCGTAAAAAAAAGAAGATAAATGAGATTAAGGAACGCGAACAAATTTATTCTCAGGCATACTTCCGCTTACTGTTTCAATGTGGAGTTCCTATATCGCAATGAAATTAATAATAATCATGAGAATAGAGTTTTTTTCCAACGTACAGCTGCTAAAAATTCCTTATGGGTCTTTTGACTGATAAGTTCTGTAATGCACGAAGTTTAAACATCTACCTTCTGTGTCATCATCAGGTTGAATAGTAGCTCGAAGAGGTTAATGCGACAACACGACAGTCGGTGATGTCTTTTGGCGCAGTAACCTCTTCGACGTACTATTCCAACTGATGATGACATCAAAGCTAGCTATAGAAACGTCGTTCTTGGCGGAACTTATCCGGCAGAGCACCCTTGATGAGTCTACACTAATATTATAAATGCGAAAGTAACTATGTCTCTCTTTTACGTTTTCACGAATAAACTGCTAAACTGATTTTGATTAAATTTGACACTGAAATGCGATGTATCATTATTAGTGATGTTCCGATACCATCGAAGTATCGATACCTACTTAAATGAGTAGTACTCAAATTGCCTTACGATACTTACTCATATGAGTACTGCAAATGTATCAATACTTACTCATATCGATAGTTTTTAAAAATTAATGTCTAAATGTAAGAATATGCATGAAATTTGGCTAAATTATTTATTTTGTTTGCCTATTGTAATAAAATCAAATAACACTCAGTAAACATTTTTATTTATTTATTAAAATTATAATAAAGCGCACATTGTTAGCAAACTTTGAAGGTTTTGTCGTGTCTTTAAGTATTTATTTATTATAATTTTAACACTTTTAAACAAAATGTCCGCTTTTAGAACGTTTCCCAAAAAAGCAATTATTCCAAATATTTTCAGGACAGCTTGTTACTTTTGTTTGTCATTGTTTCACCTGCCTTAGAAAACAAACATTCATTCGGTTGTGACGTTGCTACAACAATAAGATACTGTTGTGCGTATTTATACAGAGAAGGGAATATAAGTTTCATTTCTTCCCATTCTGTAAATGAATTGTTTTTTAGAGACGTTACAGTGTTTGACAAGTAGAGAGTTTGTCACTACGGTGCGTTTTCTTTTTGTGGCCGTGGGCTTTGTGATGTTTCCAGAAGTCGTATTCCTGTGAAGCTTCTTCTTTCGATTCACATGGGCTACTTAGTTCCTCATGAACCTTTTAGTTTTTGTGTGGGGCTGCACGGGAGCGGTCATTGGCCAGCAATAGCGAAATGCACGCCAAATACGACTTTATTACAATGAAATAGTGATCTAAAACAAACTCTTTGAGATTAGATTGTTTGTTGCAGTTGCCAATTCTAAGACTGATTTTGTTTGATTTTCAATGCGACCAACTTACGTCAGGGGGAAATTAATTTGGCAGGCGCGACCGAGTGGCGTAGCAGGGTTGATGCGTTTAGAATTTAACACCGGGTGCTTTTCCATACTTTCGATTCGATACAGGTACTTTTCTTCCGATACCGAGTAAGTATCGAATGAATTAATTCGAATACGAAAAGTACTCGGTATCGAAACAAAGTATGGAGTATTTACTCGTATGTACTTGTATCGAATCATCACTAATCATTATGAAGTCCATAGGATACTTCTTTCGGGATAAGATATTTTGTCCTGAAATTTTGAAAGCTATGCGAACGGCCGCAGGCAGACGGATAGCGTGTGTAGTCTCTGTAATGTTATATCGGTTACTGAGGCTTTTGTTTCACTCGCAGTCAGTTTGCGTACGCTAGTTTTTAGCATGATAATAATCCTTTCTACTCCTTGTATCTTTAGGGATTGGAACGCTCAGACGAGTTATTAATTTTGGTGGAAAGCATCCTCTATCGCGGGCAGTTTTGTGACTTCGACAATATTGCAGGTGTATGAAGCAATCTACTCAGATTGATTTACAGCTCGCAGTACGGGAGGTTGGGTTGTAGGGCAGGTTAGTGGAGGACTTGTCCTACATGGGTCCGATTTGGTGGTACACCGCATGCGGGAATGCAAATCGCTTTCCGCTGGGCCGGATTGAGGAACGTGTCCCACATTATAAGCTGGCTCGGGGCCCCGTCGCGGCGTGTGCCAAGCGCGACAAAGTGCGTACAACACCTGCCAACACACCAGTACACTACACAGTAACACGTCAAACAGTACACGGTGATAAAATAACTGTAACAACACACTGGACAGACAATATAACGAAAATGTCTGCACAAAAAATAGACAACTTCTAAGTCTTTTAAACATGGGGGCTTGAAGGCAGTGTTGTTTCGTCGCAGCAGCTTTGGGATTTTGCATAAACTACGTGGCTTGGTCTGGGGGGGGGGGGGGGGTGGTTGGCTGGAAAGATACACTGGGCTACTTGGGAGGGCAGTGCGGGTGCTGAACCAGGCAACGTAGCTTTTCTTTCATATTATTTGTCACAGTTAAAATGAGATACAGAAGCATGTAAATATTTATTTCCACCATTTAATTATCCCCGTATACAATTTACGATAGTCTGACAAGAGAAAACAGTGAAAAATGTCTTCTGGAATCAGTATGGAAAAAAGCTACGTGTTACGGGGGAGTGGGGGGGGGGGTAGAGACAAAAGCCACGTCGGGCTACGTGGGAGGGGGGGATTCACTGGGGGCCCAAATTGAGCTACGTGTTTTGTAAACGCTTCCTTTACGAAATAGTGTTGATTTCAAACAACGTTCATATCCTTCATTTTTTTTAATGATATAATGTCGTACATATTCCGGTCTACTTTGCTCCATTGCACGATCCTCTTCATAATTAATATGTAGATTTAAACAAAATACATGCTGTTGTGACAGAACAGCAATATTTGCATAAGAAAATTATATTTTTAATCTCTGAGAGTAGATAAAAAAAACTAATAATATATATATTATTAGAGAGAAAACGCAATGAGTTGTAAGTTGCTATGGAGATTAGGACTTGTGAGATGATAGTTATCAGAGTAGACTAGTAGATTGAATGCTCGAGAAAAACATTGCCTAAAAACGAACCTGCATCTTCTGAGAATAACCAATTCCATTGTAATTCCTAGTAGATCCGAATGATATAAAATAAACGATATATTTTGGATCTAAAGAATTGAGTTATTCATAATTATAATTACAATCAAATCAACGACAAGAGACGCTAAAGCGTTACACTGTGTCTTACCATCAAATTTTAATTTAAAGAGAAAAAAAAAATTTAAACCATTTCAAAAACACAAATAGGTAACCTAACTTCTTTGCTAGCTGTAATAGCTTCATCTGTGGATGGTTAACGTTCTGGCCTCGCATCAGGGATGACGCGGGTTCGAATCCAGATTTGGGTTTTCTATGGTTTCCCCAAATCACTCCAGGCGTATGCAAGGATGCTTCCTTCAAAAAGGCCATGGCGAAATTCCTTCCCGTTCCTTGCCCCAATCCCATCCCTCCTCCAATGACCTCGCTGTCGACAAGGCGTGAAGCTCAAGCAAAAAAAAAATCATCTGTTGAAAGAGTATACCGAAAACATCTACATGGAACAAATATAAACAAACAAAAAGCAATTACTAATTAATATGAGGATTTAAATGAAATGCATGCTTTTCTTTATACTTGGCTTGCAATTTAAAATGTATTGAACCAGTACAGAAATAAAAACAGAACATTAATTTGTATGTTGATAACAGTAAACTGTTATCTATGGTTTTAGAACCACAATATCTCTGGTCGTTATTGGCTTACCGAGGAAAGACGGGCGAGGGACGTCACAACGTAACAGAAACGATGACCAAACTGACCTTTTATTAGCATTGGCAATAAAATTGACAAAAAATGAGTTTCTGGGGACATAGGTTGCGGTACCTGATCTCATCTATTTCTTGAGTTTGATCCAATCTACTCTCAGACATCCTCATTTCTGTCTCGCTGCGTCTTTCCTGTCCTTCTTCATCTCACTGATTTCAATTCTACTCTCCTCTCTCTTCATCTCACACCAAGCTACTGTGCCAGTATGTTTTGTACTTATTCCCTTTCACTTCACTGGGACTTGCTGATTCCACATAGGTTCCAAATATTCTGACACGATGCATTCCCATATTGGTGTTCAGTTTTTAAAACAATCTGTAAAAGTAATTTTCACACCTACCCTCTCAGTGATATCGAAAAAGATGATTCAGTTTTCAGTGAAGCCTCTTGTTGCAAAATATATCTAGCGAGATGGGTGAGCGGCAATGCCCTGGCTTCGCATTCGGAAGGACGTGGGCTCGAATCAGTGTTGCCAATTTAGCGACTTTTGCTTAAGTCTTAGCGACCAAAAAAAGTTTTGACGACAAAAATGGTTTAGCGACTTATCTAGCGACTTTTGGAGTAGAAGTGAAAACAGTTCTAGAGCCAATAATGGAAACATTTTTTGTCAACTCGACACAGAATTATACAGTGCCAAGAGATATATAATATGGAAAACGACAAACCCGCTTGCGCACCAAATTCAAACTTAATTTAATTAAAGTTCCATTCGTGTTTGCTCTAGCTTTAACTATTTCAAAAAATATTCAAATCAAAACATCCAATTTTATTTTAAATCTAAGTTTAACATTTATTTGTTTAAAAGCTCTAGCTTTAATTGAATGTTAAACTTTTTGAGTGAATTCGGAAATCTTCTAATTTAAGAGTTATCTAAAAAAGTCAACTTTTTTAAAATAAAATTTGAATGTAAAAATCTTCATGTAGAATTTGAAAAAAACTATGCGCGACTTGCGCGCCAAATTTAAGGTACACAAACAGAATACATGTATACATGGTATACTAATCTAATTTCAGCCAAGGTTACTAGGATTTTAGTAACCTTGATCTCAGCACCTGCTTAGCATTTAGGGCATTTAGTAAACCTGAATGCGACCATTGGCTCTATAGTAACAATTCAGAATTCACTGACTATTGAACAACGTACCTTATTATCGTCCATAACTCATCGATCTATACTTGAAATTTTCAATTTTTTAACCTAAATTTTTTTTCGGGTTGACAAAAAACTTATGTAATATTAAGTAATAATGAAATTTATTTCTGTCAAACTACATCTTATTTTTCGAAGTTCTAACTTGTAATTGAATTATTTCTACCGGTAGTAACAAAAGAGTAATGTGGTCAGGGAATCCCCGAACTTTTTGTACACTGAATAATCAGCTGCTGGCGGAATTAATTTTAGCGACTTTCTAGCGACTTTTGATCTTGAGTCTAGCGACTTGAATTTCTAGGAGTTGGCAACACTGGTTCGAATCCTCGACCGGGCATACAGATTTTTTTTTTAATGGTTTCCCCAAATCACTATAGGCGAATGCCGGGATACTTCCTTCAAAAACTCCAGGAAGGTAGTTGATATGTAGCGAACAAAGGTATGGATTTGAGGTTGGTAATGTTGCCTAGGAGTGCAGGCGGCAGTAAAGTCGCCCAGAGAGAAGTACCGCGACAGCGCTGGCCGTTTCCGTAATCAGACACTCTGGGTAGGGGGGACAGCCTGCGGTTTCTCGTCACCTTGCACCACTTCTACCAACTTATAAACTCCAAATCCTTGTACTGCGATGTAGAGATACTGGCAGTTTATATACTAGAAGAATAGTTCAATATCTCCATTACAAATGTGGCTGTGATGGAAATATGTTGAGTCCATATATGTTTTTAACACCTTGAACGGGCGTCGTGGGTGAGCGGTAACGCTCAGCCCTCGCATTCGATAGGACGCGGGTTCGAATCCCCGTCCGTCCGGCCAACGAGATTTGGGTCTTACATGGTTTACCCAATGCCGAATGCCGGGATGGTTCCTTCAAAAGACCAAGGATGATTTCCTCGACGTCGACAAGGCGTAAAGCCAGAAGTAAAAAAAAAATATATATTAATAATAAAAACCTGTAAAATACATTCTTCGGATATGGTTTTCACAATTCGAAAACTTATGGCCTAGCTTAAAATCTGCGGTATATCTGATGATTCCACGTGGTCAGTGAATAGATCAAGAATCATGCCACAGATCACACTCCTTAATACGTGATTCCCATCAAAGATCAGCCAAAACATTACGACCACCTGCTTTTTAGTGTGTTGGTTCATCTTTGGAGGGCAATACAGCAGCGATTCGGAGTGGATGAATTCGAAAAGTCCTTGTTAGGTTTCCAGAGTTGGCTGGCACAGATGTTTTCGAAAGGTCACGCAGTTCCCTTAAGTTACAGGCCGGTGTTTTATGGTCGCGCCGGCTGGGAACGAGCATCTCGGAAACGGCGAGGTTGGTCGGCTGTTCGCGTGCTACTTTAGTGAGCATCTATGCAGAGTGGTTGAAGGACGGTGAAACCACGACTGGGCGACAAGGTGGTGGACGTCCACGCCTCATCACAGAACGTGGAGGTCGGAGGCCTGCCCGCTATGTAAAGCGTGATCTGTGGCAGATCTGGCAGCAGAGTGTGCTCCAAAACACTTGTGCCTCGACCAGCATTGAACTCTGCTTTCAGATCTGTGACAGACCGCCACCTATCCTACTTTAGAGAATGACAAAGCCTCCGACCTCCACGTTCTGTGATGAGGCGTGGACGTCCACCTCCTTGTCACCCAGGCGTGCTTTCACCGTCCTTCAACCACTCTGCATAGATGCTCAATACAGCAGCACGCGAACAGCCGACGAGTCTCGCCGTTTCCGAGATGCTCGTTCCCAGCCGGCGCGCCCTCAAACCCCCGGCCCGTAATTTAATTAATTGCTTGACCTTTGCGTAGACATCTGGTGCCAGATGATTCAAGGAAACTTAACAAGGACTTTTCGAATCCATGCCACGCCTAATCGCTGTTGTATTGCGCTCCAAAGATGGACCAAAACACTGATAATGGGACATCCTTTAATTACGTTAGGTGAAATAGGGTGGGGGTCCGGCGAAATCTCACCAGGGGGGAGGGGGGCGGGGTCTACGGAAATCTCACGTGAGATTTTGCGAAAAATTTGTGGACAGTATAGCCAAAAAAAGGTCTACAATTTGCGCCAAAGTCGATTGTAGGAGGGTATTTCGTCAAAAAAGTTAGGGTGTGACCTAAAAAAAAAAGGTCTTCAAAAGAGGAGTGGGGGTCCGGCCAGATCTCACCAGGGGGGAGGGGGTCTAGAAATCTGGAAAAACACCTCACGTAATTTGTGGATGCCCCCTAAGCAGGTGGTCATAATATTTTGGCTGATCAGTGGTGGTGGTGCTTCAACGAGCGCAGGGTTATTACGAAGATATCTGAATAAAATTATGCGATTGGCGTACATCAGAGCAGTATTCTGTTGAATTATGTGGATAAACCACTGAATATCGGAAAGTGGACGGTGCATGTAGTGGAAGGCTGTCTCGTCGACTAGGCTGCGCCGTGTGGTGAGGTATAGAGCGCATGGCTTGGAGCGGCGCTTGGTGTAGGAGGATCCGCCGATGGTGGCTCGGTCAGATCGGTGAAACCACATTCCCGGGCCGCCTTGGTGTCTGGCCAAGGTCAGCAGCGCAGACAGAAATAATATCTGTAACGGCCGCGCGGGGCCGAGTATTCACGTGGCAACACGCTCCCCTGCTGGGCAGGGCACACTGCAGTTGTGTACTGCACAGGGATACGGGACGTCCATTAATTACGTGGGGGTCTGGCAAAATCTCACGAAAGGGGGGATCCATAAATACGTGAGGTGTTTTTCCGGATTTCTGCCCCCCCCTTTCTCGTCAGATATGGTCCGTCAGACCCCCCCCCATCTCCCAGAAATCACACTCGCAACTTTTTCGAAAACCTCACGTGAGATTTGGTGATAATTTGCCGGACCCCCCTCCCTCAGGTAATTTATGGACGCCCCCAAACCTCACCAAGGGGGAGGGGGGTCAACGAAACTCTCACGTGAGGTTTTGAAATTCTGGTACCGCTGTGGAGCTAAAAAAAATCTTCAAACGACCCAAAAGCCGACTTTAGGGGGATGAGGGTATAAGGGGGCATCCATAAATTACGTGAGGCGAAATAGGGGGGGGGGGGGTCCGGTGAAATCTCACCAGATCTCAGTAAGTGGGAGGGGGGAGTCAACGGAAATCTCACGTGAGATTTTTAAAAATTGGACTGGACTGTAGAGCTAAAAATTGACGCGAAAGTCGATTTTAGGGGGGTATTTGGCTGAAAAGTGTGGGTGAGACAATAAAAAAAGGTCTAAAAAAGTTGCAAAGACGATTTCTAGGGGCGGGGGGTCTCACGGGACCAGATCTCACCACAGGGGGGGGGGCGGGCCAGATCTCACCAAAATCTCACCACAGGGGGGGGGGGGGTCCGAAAATCCGGAAAAACACCTCACGTAATTTATGGATGTCCCCTAACGGCCCTTGGAAGCATTATAACTAAAAAAGTCTCAAAAAGTTACGAGGTCAATTAGTAGGGGGGGGGGAGTTCTCAGTCAAAATCTCATGTCACTCATCTCATTTTAGAGAGGCGTGGGGGTTAGACCAGTCTCACCAGAAAAGGGAGGGGTGTTCCGGAATTCCGGAGAAACACCTCACGTAATTAATGGACGGCCCCTAAGGAGACGCAGAACGGAAGTAGGCTAGAGTGATGCTGGCATTTGAAGTCAGGTGAAATGGAATTTTCTTTGTAGGTAAGGGAGTCAGGAATAAATTGCCGAGGGAAATAATGGACAGTTTACCAAAAACATTGAAGGAGTTTAAAGGTGAAATTCGTAATGGGCAGATGTAGGTAGGTGGTGAAATTTCATGACCTGGGAAAGTGAAGATGTAGGGACATTCCCACGTTTATGCTCCGTTTCAATTGAAATTAAATTAAGTAAGTGAGCTAGAGTTGTGGGGTAGCGTGGGACTCACATTATGGGTAACAGGTATAGGAGCTGGAGCAGAAAAGTAAAATCTGGATCAAAACATGAATTTTCTAAAAAGATAGATGTCTATAGCGCGTTCTTAAAGTAGCGTAAAGTATACTTAATCAGCTCTACCCATTGTGTGAGTTGGTTGCGGCGCCGTGATGGTGTCCGGCGCTGACGAGACTTGAATCGTGGTGGTGGGAGAAATTATTATCATCAGGGCCGGCAGGGTAGGAGACGTAGTGGTGCACAATTCCTTAAGTCCTGGGTTAAACCTCTCCGCAGTGCGTATCGAATGAGGGGATACCACACTGTTGCCAGTGATTCGTTAGTAGGATGGAGACCTTAGGCTTGATGGCCTGGTTGGTGTCTTTCGGAAGAGCAGGCCTGTCCTTTCTTTCATCTCTCATCCGCAACGCAGAGAACATTCTACACTGAACTCACACACTATCACAGTCAGTATCACACTGGGAAAGGCAACGGTAAAGTTAATATTTTCGTGTACTTTTATATTTTTCTTACAGTGTATAGTACAATACTATAAACATATCTAACCTTTTATGAGACCCACATTTTTTGTATCAAATACAGGTGTTGGAAAAGTTGCAACGAGGAGCAACTACATTTGATTGTGGAAATCACTACAAGACTTAATGAGTATCTGATACGATAAAGAAGCTGGACTAGAATTCATTAGAAGATAGGAGGAGTTTAAAGAGAGGGCTTAGAATGTGTGTGACGTACATTAACGATAGATGTGCATAGATATTGGAAGAAAAACTAGGAGCAGAACGTAGAAGAGGTAAGATGAAGATGTAAGTAGGCATACAGAGAAAATTAGACACAATGCACAAGAGAAGGCTGATGTTTTATGGGCATATTATGAGAAAGAATGATGGTGACAAAAGAACTGGTTAAGGAGACGACAAAATATATGGAAAAAGTTGGAATCTATGTGGATGAGGGTAGAATCGAAGAGCGTGTCAAACTAAAATTGATAAATTCGTAGAGTTCCAGGAACAACGAAGAAAGGCCAAGACCACCTGGACTGAAGAAAGGAGGAGGAACCTCAGTGAAAGAATAAAAAAATTCTCGGGGAGGAAAAATGGCAAAAACAGTAAACCAATTGTTTCCTGTGGTCGAAAGTAGGCCAAAATCGAAAGAGGAAGAAGAAAGGGATTATCATGACAGCAAGCTGGTACTCGATTCCAGGTATAAGCGGGTGGAAAACTTAGTTTTGTAGTTTAAGCCGTGGTAGACTGGAGCATGTTCTCGAGGCAGTGCCAGTTCTAGGGAGGGGTTTACCCCGGGCGGCAACTTCGGGGGGGGGGGCGGCTAAATCATGTTTGAAGGACAGAAAATTAGTTCACGGCGACCTTTTTGTAGTTCTTGTACTGCCATCGTTGGCAGCCAAAAGAAGGGGTGGAAACCTCACAAGTTTTTACTAGTCTCGGAAAATTCCTAGATCGCCACTGCATCAGGATATATCGTACATACCCCAAAGGCTGGGACAACTGGAAGCAAAAATGGCCGTTGAACTTTGGTACTAACTTAATGAAATCGGTGCGGAGCATTAGCTCCATGGATTATCATTGTTACTTCGTCTGTGCGAATACTTGTACACGCGGGAGGTCTATTTGTCAAGACCCTGTCAACGCAAGGAGGACTTAGCGAGGAAACAATGTCACCCGGGTATGGTATGCAGGGCCAACGCCCAGTTGCGACTGAGGCTCAGCTCCTGTATACATAAGTGAATCTCACTCTCTACGCGAACTGCATTGTAAGCTAATAGTGTAGTAATTGTGATCACTGTTATTTGCTACTGTAATGGAGTTTGGAACTACGATTCAATATTCAAACGGCATTAAAGCGTTGGCGTGGAGTTAAAAGTATCGTGGGGAGATTAAGTGCAAGTGAACGCTCTGCTCATTAACTATTAGCGTTCCATTGTGAGCCTATTGCAGCTGGAGAGAGAACAATTAAAATCTGACACTTTCACCGTGGGCTGTTATATTATTACTAGATGGGTGAGGAAAGAAGTTTCTGGAAGAAGCTTTCAGAAAGAAGAGACAGGCTGGTAGGTCATATTTTGAGACATGCTGGATTGGTTAATTTGCTGGTGGAGGGAACAGTCGAAGGTCAGAACTGTAGAGGAAGACAGAGATTGGAATATGTGAAGCAGATAATTGAGGACGTGGGTTGTAAGGGGTATGTAGAAATGAAGAGGTTAGCACAGGATAGGAAGGGATGGTGGATTAGATCAAACCAGTCGAAAGACTGACGACAGATTAAGCCCGTGATCGTTTTTAGCGTATCATCACGGGTCTAGATTAGTTGCAGTTTTTAGGATGAAAGATTACGACAGGATGATCTGATTTGACCAGATATAAACTTGACCTGTGTTTCAGGATAAATAAAATATCTTGAGCTTGAAGAACTCAGAAGCATTAATAGAGGTAGGTATTAAACACGAACAGGAACGATAGCGCAATCGTATAATTGTTTCGAAGGTCATAGACTCGAACTTGCTAGAATACAAACTTGACTTGTATTTGAACCTCACTGTGCAAAATCTAAAAAAACTCCTGACAACAAATTTTCTCGGGTTTGCAGCAGGATTTTATTAAAAAGCGACAAGCTTTCGGCAACTAGCTCAGCAGCCATTATCAGCCATTGCCGTTCCAAATACCAGGCAAGATCGCCGGTACATATTTGACCTGATGATGGCTGCAAACCAGAGAAGATTTGTTGTCATTTATTCGCCGTGAAAGCCTACACTCACATATTAAAAAATTCCTGTTTGCTTCGGAAGCATTACGTTGTTTTTCATTGAGAGTAGTCAAACACTCATAAGGGAGCGTGCACAAACTACGTGGCTCGGGGTTGGCTGGAAGACTACGTGGGGGAGGGGGGGGTACCGAGCCAGGTCACGTAGCTTTCCTTTCATAACATTTTTTCACAGTTAAAATGAGGAACAGAACTCACAACTGCATGTGAATATTTATTTCCCTCAGTTAATTATCTCCATATGTAATTTACAATAGTCTGACAAGAGAAAACAGTACCAAATGTCTTCTGGAATCAAAAGGGAAAAAAGCTACGTGCTACGTGACGGGGGGGGGGGGGGGAGAGACAAAGGGAGCTACGAGGTTAATGCACGCTCCCTAATGTAAACATTGGTCATAGTATATGTAATGGCCTTATTACGGCGTTTTTCATTGAGAGTGGGCAAACACTCATAATGTAATCATTGGTCATAGTATAGGTAATGACCATAGAACTTAACACATATTCCATATTATTAAACATTTGAGCAACTCAGAAGAAATGGTTTGCCAGAATAGTTAATTCAGTAACATATTTGGTCCGATGTTCACTTAAAATAACCTAATAACTCACGTACGGTGAACATGAATAAAGACCATCAACAAAAGTGGTCAGTAAAATACCTGAAAAACAAATAACCGTAATGAATAAACATTGGTCAAGTAACATTAGTGACAGTTTTAATTAAAATGAAATTTATACTAAGCCGGAATGACAATTGGCATTCATGGTTACAGTAGAAACCGTGTGTAATTTAATTTTTAAAAGATTTTTATATTGCTTTCATTAGCAACACGTTACTGAAAAGCAGATCAACGTTTTTTTCAGCCACAAAATTTATCAGTACTTTTTTAAAACTATGAAACGCTACGAAAAGCAAACTTAATTAATGTATTATGGCAATTAATTTGGTAGCAATTGCCTAGCTATTAAATTGTGAACATAACCACGAATTTCTACCTATGGAAACTGGTCGCTGTTTTTCAAGCGAAAGCTGACACGTGACCCCATTCTCCAGCCAATAGCTATCGAGGTTTCCCAAAATCCCTCCAGGCGAATGACAGGATGCTTCCTTCAAAAGGCTATGGCCGAATTCCTTCCGTTACTTGCCCGCCTCTAATGACTTCGACGGTGACGAGGCGTAAAGCCATAAAAACAGATTGTAGTTGGAAACGCCCGCCAACTTCTGATGATTCTTTACCACCATCATCTGATAACTCCGCTTCTGCACGCAGTTTCTGTTCTTTCGGTCTGTAGATTACGTAGGAACGATAATAACAAGCGGAATGTGAAGGCGGCGTCTTTGTTTTTGCAGACTTGTCGATGTGAGTGGGCTAGGACAGGGTCCTATTCCTTATTAGGAGCCGAAGTGGTTCGGTATGTGTACGGATTCCTCTCGGATGAAGTATGACGGCCGGGTTGCTGGCTCTGAGCTAATTAATCCAATTACGGCGATAATTGGCCGCCTGTCTTCTTCGATGGCTTTGTCGCCGCCGCCGAATATTACCGCTCAGTCGACAAGGCGCGGCTTCAGCATAGCCTGGTGACTGTCTCGCTTGAGCCTTATCGGACTACTGGCTACGAATAAACTTCCCACGACCCACACTCAATCTATGAATGTAGAAAGACTGCAACCAGCCAGATATATATATATATATACTAGATGTTACCAGCGACTTCGTACGCTGGATTTAGAATTTGATTGCTAGAATTGGATACACAAAGCTGAAAGTTACCTAAGATATGTCGGCATAATATGACTGGAACGCTATCGATATACCATTCTACCGTCGAACCTGTCTCATTTATTCATATCGGAAAAAAGTATCGCATTTCGTTCCTAATGATACATTGTATTTCTGTATATCGGCATACACATACAGTCGTCAAAACGCGAGTCTTACTTTCGCATATATAATATTATTAGTTTAGATCACACAAAAACTGCCTGTGGAACCAGTATACCCTGAATAAAGTAAACGCTTAGGGCGCTATTCTATCACCAAAGATTTGTCAGAACGTGGTCTCCTTACTACAAAATCCTAGGATTGGCTCAAACTATGAAAAACAATTCATAAAAACTTTTGCTTCCAGTGGGGTTTGAACCCGATGCCACACGGGAGTTTTCTTAAGAAGCAAGCACGTTACCACTGCGCTACGCTGCCATTGGTGCCTACGTTACGCATTAGAACATATAGATACTATGCGTTTGTCTTTCAAAAATCAGATAGTGTTCATAATTTAATGACAATATGTTCTTATCTATACAGAATATGGTATCCCATGTCCATCCTAATGTCAAATAGCATCTCCTTGTCAAATTTCATCACGATTGGAGTAGCCGTTTAGTCCAAGAAACGTAACAAGCAGACAGACAGAGTTACTTTCGCATTTATAATATTAGTATAGATAGTCGTGCGTGTCCTTATATTTAGCTTTGCAGCCACAACTATCTAGCGCAGACAACTGGTGTTGTGTTTGGTAGTAGCCTCAAGTCTTGCGTCGTGCACTATGGTGGTTGCTGACGGGGTGTCGACATACGGTGGTTAAAAGTCGTCAACCGAAGGCATTTTCATGTTTCAACCAAACACGTGTGCGTCCTTATATTTCACTTTGCACCACAACTCCCCAGCGCGGACGACTGATGTTTGTGTGTGGCAGTAGCCTCGAGATTGGAGATTTGTGACGTATTTTACGGGACACATGGTCCCGAAAGATATAGACGGAATAGCGGAAGACTTAGATAATAATGGACGAAGTCAGTAGATACACGAGAGAATTAGAAGAAAATAGATAAATAGGTAGAAATAAGTGATATTTGATGTACAAGGTGGCGCAAAAAGAAGGCATGGATTTGATTTGAGTAGTATAAGTGGTGGGAGTGGAATGTAGGGGTGGGGGATCTGTTGTTCTGTAGGTTAGAGCGTCCAGTTTCAGTTGCAATGCCACAGTGGTCCGTGCAGCATCGCGTTTTCGCTGTTGAACATTTTTTCAAAAGTAATGGATCTGTTACCACAGTTCAACGTGTTTTCCGAACACAGTTCAATGTTCCGCGAAGTGGTTTGGTTCCTGATCGCAACACAATAATTCGTTGGGTTAACTCTTTCGGGAAAACTGAAAGTGTCATGAAGACTTCTGGTCGTCTTCGTACGGTGCGAACCCCAGGAAATGTCAACAGAGTAAGAGCGTCTGTTGTTCAAAGTCCTCGCCGCTCCACTAGGCGGCGCGCTCCAACTCTGGGTTTGTCTCGTCGCTCGCCGCAGCGCATCCTGAAGGATGAGTTAAAATTTCATCCTGCAACAAACCTTCTTCACTCAATGATCTGAAAGTTGCTATAGTTGAAGAAATCGCTGCTGTTTCACATGACACTTTGAAGAAAGCAACGGATAACTTCGAAGAAAGACTTTTTAAGTGTATAAATACACGAAGAAGGCCGTCATCTGTCTGAAATTATCTTTACGTGTTAAGTTAAGTGCAATTCATAAACTGGATAAATTGCATATTGTACTGATGTGAGTAGATTTTCTGTGTGACCAAAATAAAGCCAATTATAACAGTGTGAAATTCATGCGTTCTTTTTGCACCACTCTGTACAAGAGACATCTGAGGAAAAGTGGCTTTAAAAACAATTGTCAAGGAAAATACTGTATATACGATTTGAAATTACTATCTTGCCGTTTCCGTAATTACAAGTATGGCACAAGTACACTATAATTACTGTTGTCACAATGTCCACGAGGTTGGGTCTTTTCGATAGATTTATGGAAATGTTTTCTGTGTTAAATTCTAGCCGCTCTCCTCAGTGAAGCGGGAGCCGGTCTTTTTGCAGTTTTTGCCCCGCGGCTCTCCTGCACGGCGCTGTGGAATTATGGGTGTTTTTATTTTATTTCGGGCGGTCTCAGCTGTTCGCCCGGTGACGTCAGAACCCTGTTTGAGCGTTGAACGCCAACAGAAACAGAGATCACTGACAGGTGGGCAGCATTACTCAATAAGCCGCAACCCTGCAGCCAACAAGAACCCACACCGCACGGCGCCTCTGGAATTTATTTGTTTTTATGTTGTCTGGTACAAGGATGCAAAGGTAGCAGCGGATCTAAGAATTTTCGGAGCTGGGGCTAAAACCGTAAGATTGCCATCCCTTCGAACAATTTTTTTTTGCCCCCGCCATTGTTGTCGTCCCCTGAAACTGCCGCCCGGGGCAAGCGCCTCGGTTTGACCCCCCCTAGATCCGGCACTGTACAGAGGTAGTACTGTAATTATATTTAAATTCAACCGTAGATGTTTCTACAGATTGATGTCGAGAGATTGCAGTCATTCAGTCGCCTCTGTCGTTGTTTTATGAAACTGCTGTATCGTTCCGCTGAATCTTCTGAGAGTAAATTCCATGGCGATGTGGTGGATAATTTGCTGGTGATTTCTACAGTCACAAGAAGCGATCTCTAGTTGCATCTACCGCGGCCGGTTCTCTCGCGGTTCAATGTCGTCCAGGTTGTCATAGGCAGCCTGAATCCAGGAGGCTGTCTTGTAGGATCTTGGATTAGTGGATTAGTCTCCAGATTAGTCCCTCGAGAAAGTTATGTATCTCCACTGTCTAAAAGTTTCTGATAAAGGCTAAAGGGCGAAGGTGATAGACGAATAGAAAAATGAAATTAGTAAGTTCATAATAGAAAAAATGTTTCCAATTCAATTAATTATTGCGAGGCTTTCAAAGTCGGTGACGTGTTGTCACTGTAGCAACTTCGATCTATTATTTCACCTGACGATAACGGTGGACGTAGATGTCGAAACGTTATGTATGGCAGAACTTGTCCGGCAGAACACCGGTGAAGAATTTTTATCAATAATTAATTATTTTTCCCCTTGATACGGTCCAGAGGATCACGAGTCACCGGTCACCTCTTAGTCAGGCGTCCAATGTGCATTCATGAGTACGGGAGGGAAGGTGATCTCCCAGTGTTTTAGGACAGCAATTGTGAGATACACCTGTGGAATGTAGGTGTTGCCATATGTCGGCGGTACGTATAACTTGAGTTCTGTACGATAAGTGTATTTTTGTCTGTGAAATGTGTAGTTTATCCGTCGGAGATTGGGGACCGTTCAACGTTTGTCTAGGTGATTGCTGGAAACCGCGTAAAAACCAGTACGTGGCATCCAGGACGCGAGCCTGGTCCCTTTGTATCTACCCACACTGGCGGGTAAATAACAATTACTTACCATTTTTACGTACCTGCTATTATCATCAACAAAAATAATATTTTTATCACATACTTAATTATATACGAGTGGTAGGAGTAAAATTTCTCTGATTAAATTTTCGGAGTTTTTATTTAAGATGATTCTCACAGTCAGTTTTTTTCTTATGGCTTTACGCCTCGTCGACGTCGAGGTCGTTAGAGGCGGGAAAACGATTAGTAATAACGGACGGAAAGGAATTCGATCTAGGCCTTTTGAAGGAACCATCCGGAATTCACCTGGAGTGATTTCGGGAAAACGTGGAAAACCGAAATCTAAATGGTCTGACGGTCATTCGAACCCGCGTCCTCCCTAATACCAAGCATTCAGTAAGTCAACGTGACATATACAGGGTGTTACAAAAAGGTACGGACAAACTTTCAGGGAAACATTCCTCACATACAAACAAAAGAAAATATGTTATGTGGACATGTGCCGGAAACGCTTACTTTCCATGTTAGAGCTCATTTTATTACTTCTCTTCAAATCACATTAAACATGGAATGGAAACACACAGCAACAGAACGTACCAGCGTGACTTCAAACACTTTGTTACAGGAAATGTTCAAAATGTCCTCCGTTAGCGAGGATACATGCATCCACCCTCCGTCGCATGGAATCCCTGATGCGCTGATGCAGCCCTGGAGAATGGCGTATTGTATCACAGCTGTCCACAATACGAGCACGAAGAGTCTCTACATTTGGTACCGGGGTTGCGTAGACAAGGGCTTTCAAATGCCCCCATAAATGGAAGTCAAGAGGGTTGAGTTCAAGAGAGCGTGGGGGCCATGGAAGTACAGTACATACTAACGAAACTAAAATGAGCTCTAACATGGAAAGTAAGCGTTTGCGGACACATGTCCACATAACATATTTTCTTTGTTTGTGTGTGAGGAATGTTTCCTCAAACTTTGGCCGTACCTTTTTGTAACACCCTGTATAATGACATATGACCAAACTGGGAGTTTTACTAGTATTGATAACTACCACGGAAATAATCGGCTACTTGTTCACATTGCATTGAGCGATTTCTTGCTTTAAATTATATGACAATTTGATGTAAATTTGTTCAGCACTTCCCTCGATAATTTATGCCACTTTTTGACTTCCTAATCTGCAAATGAGGAATTTCTCTCGTAATTTTCACTGCAGTCAAGTGCTGTTTAGATCATGGTCATTATTTCCTGTTGCAGGGTGTTCCAACACCCTCATTACAATTTCTTCATGCGTTTTCCAATGACTCTCAATGCATGTCTTTTACAGTATCAATTAATGAATCTGTTTTACGATGATTTTCGCAAAAAAAAAAAAAAAATCCAGTTGATCTCCTTCAGAATCCCTCCAACTCCCGTATTTGATACCCAAAATGTGTATCCATACGAAAGCATCATATTCAAACAACAATTTGAACAAAGTTTTGTAACCTAATTCCCTCAATTCTCTGGTACATCCGCTATCTCCCCCCAGTAAATGAATGATTATGAAACCTCTTCCTACCACCCACCCAGTGTGTTCTGCGCTCTTGATTTATTTTTTTAAACTGTTTAACGTCTCTTAAGAGCGAGGTCTTTAGAGACGGAAAAGGATGGGATGCAAGGAATGGGAAGGAATTCGGCCATGGCCGTTTGATCGAAACATCCCGGCATTCGCCTGGAGTGATTTGGGAAATCATGGAAAACCCAAATCTGGATGCCCGGACGGGGATTCGAACCGCCGTCCTACCGAATGCAGTCAAGTGCTGTTTAGGTCATGGCCATTCTTTCCTGTTGCAGGGTGTTCCAGTACCCTCAATTACAATTTCTTCATGCGTTTTTCAATGACACTCAGTGCATATCTTTTACAGTCTGTTCTACGATGATTGCCACAAAAAAAAATTAAAAAAAAATTCCAGTTGATCTCCTTTACACCCCCTCCAACTCCTGTATTTGATACCCAAAATGTGGGTCCATACCAAAGCATCATATTGAAACAACGATTTGAACAAAGTTTGTAACATAACACCGCTCATCTCCCCCCCTCCCCCCTCCCCGCAATAAAATGAATGATTTTGAAACTTTTTCCTATCACCTGTCCAATGTGCTCTGCGCTCTTGAGTTTATTATGCCAAGATATTTACACTTCAAACCTGCAACAAGCCAATCCTATAATCATAAACGATCTTTAGTTTTTTTTATCTGTGTACCTGTATCAAGCTGACTCTTCTTTGCATTTATGTTCATTCTATGTTTATCTACCCAGCTAGATATGCTGTCCAGATTACCCTGCAGCTTTCCACGGTCTTGTCACGTTTTTATCCTATTATATACCATTATTTCGTCTGCAAACAACCTAAATTTTGACTGTAAATCATCCGCGCAATCATTAATTAGAATGATGAGTAGCAACGGTCTAATACACTACCCTGTGGTACTCCCGTACTCACTTCCACCTCGTTTAATGCTGCATTTCCAAATTCCAAGGCTTTGCATTCTTCCTTTCCTACGGCACTTTTCCACACTTTCGGTTCTCAACCATTATTGTTTATTTATTATTAATGCCGAAAAATTTTCTCCTTTAGAAGCAAGCCCATATAAAACAAAAATACTGTACAACAGCTGCTGAGCAATCAAAAATATATAAAAGCAGTATCCCATAGTTAAGGTTTTTTTTTTAATAAAAAAAGAGAAAGCCTGTGATAGAAAATTTGTTGAACTGAATTTAATTAATTGCGATGAAGACTTTAAGTCTTAAATTCCTCCACCTACCTACTTTTGCCATTTACGAATTGTAATTTTAAATTCCTTCAGCGTTTCCGAACTCAGTGAGACAATGTTTCAGGGACTGGCACAGCGACAAATTTCTCTCTTTGGTATAACAGAATAGTTCTTTAGATTAATGAATATCAATGTTCCCAAAACACTACGCTTCCCCTGTTACTCATTCTAATGTTCGCGATTCCTTCATTCTGAGAAACTCTTCTTTTTTTCCCCTGCCCTTCAAGGTAGTGCTCGTCATGTTTTGGCAGAACAACAACAAGATGGCTGCCCCCAAAGGAAGACAGGCTGTTCCCAGAATGACGGTCCCGGCTCAGTGCTCTCCCAGCCAATAAAAAACAGGCCCGGTTGCCATTGTTTCCGACGACAGGAATGCGCACTCATTGTTGGTCACTATCTGGAAAAAAGGAACCGACCATCGCGAACAAGTTGCGGAAACTCGCCGTCTGTGGAGCAACATTCCGCGCGGCATCTCCGCCCAAAGAACCAAATAAAAACTGAACGTCCCTGTAAAGGAAAACTCATAACAAAGACGACACAGTTAGAAGCTTCCAAGATAAAAAACGAACTCAGAATTGACGAACCATTACATAAGGAGACGTCCACTAATTATTGACCTTATAATTTTAATTTTTAGATAATTAATTTTATTTTATATGTTCATGTATTTTGCTTCTTGTCTCTAATTACCTAAACGTTAATATTGATGTCTTCTACGTACAACCTTTTTTTTTTGTGAAATAAGGGGAGAAAAATGATATAAAAAGTTGACGTGGAATTTTTATTGACCCCTTTCCCCCCTTTTAAATGAGTTTTGGGGAGATTTTGCCGGACCCAAACTACACCTGTTTTATCTCACGTAATTAATCGACGCTCCCTAAGGGATTATCAATAAATTATTTTAAAGCGTTGGGGGGGGGGGGAGTCCAAAAAATTGTGATTTAACGGGAAAATGGGAGGCACGCCGTATTCATAATCATCATGACGTCACATTTGTTACAAACAAAATTATCATCGGAAGTTTTGTTTTAATCGAGTTCCAAATTTGAAATTGTCTTATGTCTTCCTGGGAAAGGGCAATGAGCTAGATGGTATAAAGCAGAGGCAACAAACAAACGTCTAAGCAGAGAAAATTATGTGTGTAGTAATTTTAATAAAAATCAGTTGAATGTTATCCGATCGTTCTGGTGGCTCAGTGGTTAAAGCATCTGAATGAAGATCGAAAGGAACTCGGTTCGAATCCCTGTCTCGGCGGGTATTTTCATAGGCCCCGAACCCGACCTTCACATTTGGCACAGCGTGCTGTGTAATGTGAAGAACGCCTGAAAAATTCCGTGACTCGTATTCCATGTTACGCTGCAGGTCCCTTTATCAGGTGGGTTTTGGTAAGGAGGAAAAGAACTGGTCGTGCTACCTCCAATACCAGGACGTGGGATCGAATCCCCGTACGGGCACCCAGATTTGCGTTTTCCATGGTTTCCCCATATCACTACAGACGAATGCCGGGATGCTTCCTTCAAATGCCCATGACTGAATTCCTTCCCGTTCCTTGTGCCTAGTTCTTTGCCGCCTTTTCTGACCTCGACGTCGCAGAGGCGTTAAGCCATAAGGAAAAAAAAAAAAACACGGGAGTGTCCAACCGACATTCGGGTTGAATAACAAACTTAGCTGTTAATATAATATGGATTCAGCACTAAATAGACTCCCAGTAACAGAATCAGCATACCCGAAATCATACACATCAAAACATGAAAATCGGTTAGGATTACGTAATGGAAGTATCGGATCGACGCTTTTTCTGTAGTATTTATTATGGACGAAACAAAGAAATAGGACCATTGTTTATTTGGGTCACAGAGACTGACTGATTGCTTCATTGAAGACGGGTGCTGGGTCCAACAAGTGTTGACAAGGAAACTGCGGTGATGGCGGAAGTGTTGGAAACTGACCAACTGGGCTTCGCCGTCGTCCTCACTCCAATTAATCCCAAACACAAATATCGCACGCCCGGGGCATCAACCTCGACTCAAAGCTGTCTTTTTTTATTAATGGCATTTGGCTCCTCTTAGGCCATACAGCCAGCTCGACTGTGAGGTCAGTTCATCCAGTGGTATTTGGCTCCTCTTAGGCCATACAGCCAGCTCGACTGTGAGGTTAGTTCATCCAGTGGTATTTGGCTCCTCTTAGGCCATACAGCCAGCTCGACTGTGAGGTTAGTTCATCCAGTGGTATTTGGCTCCTCTTAGGCCATACAGCCAGCTCGACTGTGAGGTTAGTTCATCCAGTGGTATTTGGCTCCTCTTAGGCCATACAGCCAGCTCGACTGTGAGGTTAGTTCATCCAGTGGTATTTGGCTCCTCTTAGGCCATACAGCCAGCTCGACTGTGAGGTTAGTTCATCCAGTGGTATTTGGCTCCTCTTAGGCCATACAGCCAGCTCGACTGTGAGGTTAGTTCATCCAGTGGTATTTGGCTCCTCTTAGGCCATACAGCCAGCTCGACTGTGAGGTTAGTTCATCCAGTGGTATTTGGCTCCTCTTAGGCCATACAGCCAGCTCGACTGTGAGGTTAGTTCATCCAGTGGTATTTGGCTCCTCTTAGGCCATACAGCCAGCTCGACTGTGAGGTTAGTTCATCCAGTGGTATTTGGCTCCTCTTAGGCCATACAGCCAGCTCGACTGTGAGGTCAGTTCATCCAGTGGTATTTGGCTCCTCTTAGGCCATACAGCCAGCTCGACTGTGAGGTTAGTTCATCCAGTGGTATTTGGCTCCTCTTAGGCCATACAGCCAGCTCGACTGTGAGGTTAGTTCATCCAGTGGTATTTGGCTCCTCTTAGGCCATACAGCCAGCTCAACTGTGAGGTTAGTTCATCCAGTGGTATTTGGCTCCTCTTAGGCCATACAGCCAGCTCGACTGTGAGGTTAGTTCATCCAGTGGTATTTGGCTCCTCTTAGGCCATACAGCCAGCTCGACTGTGAGGTCAGTTCATCCAGTGGTATTTGGCTCCTCTTAGGCCATACAGCCAGCTCGACTGTGAGGTCAGTTCATCCAGTGGTATTTGGATCCTCTTAGGCCATACAGCCAGCTCGACTGTGAGGTTAGTTCATCCAGTGGTATTTGGCTCCTCTTAGGCCATACAGCCAGCTCGACTGTGAGGTCAGTTCATCCAGTGGTATTCGGTTTCTCCATTGTATATACATTATCTTTCAAGTGGACGACATGACGTTCACAGACACAACACTTAAACACCCCTGCCCTCGGCCCGACTCGAACCGGCGATCCTCGGCTCGTGGAGCCAGTACGCTACCGCGGTCGGCTCAAAGCTGTCGATGCAGTTTTTACAGCTGATATTCTGTCTTTCGTATTTCTGCTAAATACGCCGATGACGGCCGTTCCATCACGTCAGAATTCCTCGTAAGCGTCTACAATTTGTAACATTTTCACTAACTTTTATTATTATTATTATTTAATATTAGCTGCCCCGACAGACTTCTTTCTATCAAAAGTTACTGTCCTGTCGTAGTCCAATAGAAAAAATAAATAAATAAAACGTATTACAGAGTGATCACTTTATTTATTGATTTAATGTCTCAATAATAAACAACGATTACTTACAAAAAATAAGTTTTCTATTTCGTACACTGCAAGATGTTAGCAATAATGTGATGATATTTTTATTGTAATGCTTTATGGTACACGATATTTTTTGTTTGGTTACGTGGCGCGTAAACTAATAAAGCTGACGGTTTTCCAACGCGGGAGCAGGCAACATACAACTGTCCATGAGACCAGCGTGGGTTTTCTAGATTAACGCCGCAAACACTCAACGAGTGACCCTGGGATTTATTTATGGTCATAGCGAAAGCAAGCCGCATTGGAAATTACAGTCGTTTAAATTCAAATGGTACGTCAGTTGGTACCATTGGTATGCGAGGTATCAACACATCTTCTGCCTTATATTTTCCCTTTGGAATGGTTGCTTCGATGACATTGTTCAGTAATTTTTTCACTGCTAGCCGTGTTGGTTGATATTTCGCAACATTATTACCACCTATCCTGGTGGATAGTTGATGACATCAGATGGTTGTCAACTGAATTATATGTCCTTAATTCACTGCCAATTTCATTTTGAATTTTGAAATTTATTTCATTTACATCCGTGTTTTTGTCTCTGTAATATAGCTCGTTCGTTCAACCAAAAAATTGACAGGAAATGTAATGCAACCACTCAAAACGTCTACACGGATTTTGTGATTGCCAATGCCAATGAGTTGTTTTGAAAACATTTCTTCAGATCGATCATTTTGCAATTCCAAAGATAATCATAAAGCGCCTTTGTTTTGTTATGATTGACTGGCAGTAATAGCCTATTATTTTCGTTGATGACACGCAAACCCTTTTTTTCCTTCGAACTTTATTTTGGGCAGGCATAGACTAATATCCATACAGTCTAATCAACTTGAAGTCATACCAAAGATAATCATAAAACGCCTTTGTTTTGTTTTGATTGGCTGATTTATATGGGAAAAGAAAAGTGTTGATTTTACTATTTTCCTCGCAATTTTTACGTTTTTTCTCTCCATAAGAACCTCCTTGTGGATTAACGAAAATATGAAGAAAAAAAATAGCCGAATTGGTCGAGCCGTTCTCGAGTTTTTCGCTTAGCAACACATTTGGCGATTCATTTTTATTTATATAGATTTGAAAAAAGTAAGAAAGTATTATTACTCGCAGCCATTTCAATAATCGTGAATTCTACCTGAACATAACTTAAAACGAATGGAACTCATCACCACAAGGCTTACCAGAACTTTGCATTCTTAAAATAATAGGATAAGTGTGGCTCGATCGTCAGACGCTAATGCATATCACTTCTCAACTGAAATACCAGTAATCGATTTTGGTTTTTAAGTATTCTTAGTACTGCATGCTTCTAAACTGATGCAGTCTATTTTCATAGTCGAAACTTTCGTGATAGGCGGCATGGGTCTAAATGTAAACACACTGAACAAATAAACACACAATTGGTTTTAGAGAGAAATGAAAATTTAAAAGCAACCAAGAAAATACCACACACGGAGGAAATAATGATAACACGTACACCAGCGATATTATTTTCGCTGATCACACGCAGACATAGATTAATATCCATAGAGCCTAATCAACTTGAAGGCATATCGAAGATAATCCTAGCACGCCTTTATTTGTTTGATTGAGGGAAAATGAAAAGTGTTGTTTTTACTATTTTCCATCCAACTTTTGCGTTTTTTCTTTGTGTCTTAACGAAAATATATATATAAAAAAAGAATTAGCCGAATTGGTCGAGCCGTTCTCGAGTTCTGCGCTTAGAAACACATTTGGCGATTCATTTTAATTATATAGATTATTGTATTATTTTGCGTTTAATAATTATAGGTATCCTATATAATTGTATTAATGTTTGTAACTTGATTGTAATATTGTCTTTTTTTTCTTCTTCTTACTGCTTTACGCCTCGTCGACGGCTAAGGTCATTAGAGGCGGGATGGGACTGTACAAGGAACGGTAAGGAATTCGGCCATGGCCTTTTTGAAGGAAGCTTACCACCATTCGCCTGGAGTGATTTGGGGAAACCATGGAAAACCCCAATCTGGATGCCCGGACAGGGATTAGAATCCGCGTCCTCCCGAATGCGAGGCCAGAGCGTTAACCGTTCACCCACCATCCTCGGTGTATAATATTGTTGGGTTTGCACACTGTAGTTTGTTTAGTAACTGGGATAGCTTAGTGTTGTTTCAATTAAGTAACAATCTTTGACGCTGGGTGGGCAGCGATTGTTGATTTGGGCGCCTACATGGTACCATGACAGGGCGCAGGGAGAAGTAGTAAAGTAGCTTGTGAAATTTATTTGAATAATTTTTCAGTGTAACATAAATGTCTTAAAAGTTGTGTCAGTGAACGTTATTCATTAAATTCAATAATATTTCGACCAGAACTGTGAGTTTTTCATTTCCAGACTATCTCAAATTTATTTATCCGAGTTAACGGCTTGCATGTGTTGGGAGAGGAGAATTGGGCCTTTTTCGTCTTAATAACACGCCGTCATCCACTGACGGAGTGGTTAACTCACAATCGGCTGACCAATTCCAGGCTAATTGGTAGCTTACATTTGGCGACCAGTGCCAGCATAGCTAATATTTGGGCTAACCTGGAAGGATAGCTAAAAAAATTCCTTGAAATTAGCGAGCCATAATGGACTTTGATTATTGGCCACTTTAAACCCGTTTCGCTCAATAGTTCGCAATATCAAGAGCATTTGATGTTACTTGAAACAGATCAACGTCGTTAGAGCATGATGGGCACATAGGGCACTCGAGCATATGTTCCATGGTTCGGTCCTCACCATATTCACTCCTAATGTTTGTAGAGTCAATATAAACCCATTTCGCCGGATTATCGTTGGACCTGCCCACTCCTGTCCGCAATAGATTCAAGGACCTCCACGCGTTCCAATCCTCTGCGTTACCAGCTGGCAAGCGCACTGTAACTGCAAGGTCTTTGATGATGAAGTAGGTAATGCCTTCCCTCCACGTAGCGTGTAATGGTGGCGTTTGTTGTCCGTGGTTGATTGCTTGAAATTCGGGTCTGTCATTCGAAATGATGCGGGTTCGATTTCAGGTTCGGCCAACCAGATATCAGCTTCCAGAAATCACTACAGGGGAATGCAGCGTTGGTTTCTTGAAAAGGCAATCGCCGAATTCCTTCGCGTACTTACACAAAATACCTTGCTGGCTCTAAAGACTTCGATATTCACTAGACGTAAGGCTGTAACAAAAAACGGTATGTCGTAAGTTCGTATTTAATTCCGTAACATTCATCGAATATACAACATTCTATATTACAACATAAGGCAAGACAAATGTAGTGTTTAGTAATTTGAGTTGCCTCCACGAATGTCATGGTACTGACGTCATTACTAATGCCGCAGCTCTTCCGGCGTTACTAACCACTAGTACCGAAAAAGGAGAAAAAAAAAATGTAAATTTCATGTATGTAGTTTCCCCAGTCCTAGCTACTTTCATGTCTGATTTACGTTTTAGTGTGTTTTAAAGTACTAAACTTCAGAAAATGGAAGAAATAAATAAACCAAAGTTACTTAGTCAAAAACAATATTAACAAAATTCAAAGAGTGTAGAGTTTATCGTTAATGTAGTATAACCTGTGATGGGAATCTGTTTAGGTTAGGAAATATGTATTGTCTTTGATGTGGTCTCATCTTTGAAGCTTATCTGTTCATGCTAGGAACAGGCAATCATTTATTGTTCCGTCCATCAATCACGTAGATATAATACATACCACAGTTTTTAAGTTAGATCCAAAGCTTTCAAACTGTGAAAACCCCTTCCAAATTAGTACTCTAGTATTTTGAGTGATATCTTAACAACGAAATAAGTAAAACTAAGTTACGTGGTCAACAACAATGTCAACAAAATCCGAAGAGAGAAGTTTTTAGCTTTGATGTAGTATGATCTTTGTTTGGCATCTGTGTAGGTTACAATAGGTTTGTTTGTCTTTGATGCAGTGTGATCTTTGGTGGCCTACTGTACAGGATACGAAAGGAGTGTTTATCTTTGATGTAGTGTGTTCATTGGTGTCCATCTGTTTAGGTTACGAAAGGTGTGTTTATCTTTGATGCAGTGTGATCTTTGGTGGCCATCTGGTTAGGTTACGAAAGGTGTGTTTAACTTTGATGCATTATGATCTTTGGTGACCATCTGTCCGGGTTAGAAAGGTGTGTGTATCTTTGATACAGTGTGATCTTTGCCGCTTATCTGTTCATCCTACAAACAGACAGTCATTTATTACTCCGTTCACAGTTCACGTAAACAGAAGATATACAGCAGTTTATAAGTTAGATCCTAAGGTTCCAAACGGTGAAAACCACATCCAAATCGGTTCTGTTGTTTTTGTGTGATATCTTAACAACAAAATCTCTAGGAAACGGTAGCTTGCTGGTTTATATGTGTAGCGATAATTACCTTGTAGGATGATGGAAAAAAGATGTTACTCTCGCTATCCTCCTTCGCTGAGACGATCTAGGCGAACGTGAAGAGATTTGGAGCAGTGATTCGGGAGGAGCATACGAACGCGTTCCCGAGTATCGCGGCATTAAAACGTTACGCTTAACTAATCCCCCCGCAGCTACACGCGCCCAAGTCGTTAAATGGTAAACGCCTTCTTGTTGGCTCTAATTAATGTTGTGTCGACCTGGACTGCGCTCCAATTGAAGCTCTCAGGAAGCCCGAGAAGCAGATTTATGGCTGATTATTCCGCCGCCAATGACACGGCGCAGCCTGCAATCTGGGACGCCGAGGACAATACATGGCCTCGCCATAAAAATGCAAACCAGCCGCGCGTCGTGTCTTTAAATCCTCACTGCACCCGACCCCAGTAGCAGCTACATACAATGGGGCGCCGCTTCTAGGTCTCGTGTTCGAAGCCTGAAATTTATACGGTTGCAAAACTCTACTTTCACCTCTGAGGGTTTCTTTTTTCAGTCTCTCGACTGGTTTGATGCAATCCTCCATCTCTTACTACCTTGAGTCAACCTCTTCGCCTTAATGTAATCCTTATAACCCAAGTCTTCAATTATCTGCTTCATATATACTAATAACTGTCTTCCTCTACAGTTCTTACCTTCGACCATTCCCTCCACTAAAAAATAACCAACCCCGCATGTCTCGAAATGCGACCCACCAGCCACCATTCTGTCCCTTTTTCCTGTAAGACTCTTCCACAAACTTCGCTTCTCATCAAACATTTCCAAAACACGTTCATTACGTAGTTTGACTGTCCACTTCCAACATTCTCCTGCAGCAACCACATCTCATATGTTTATTTCTGGTATTTCAAACTTCATTACCCGGAATAAATTACCAATGAAGTGATATATAAGTTACCTCAAACTGTGAGGAATTTTAAAATTAAAATCCGTAAGTGGTAAAAATGATGATGGGTGGGTAATAATAAAAAACTATAATGATAATAAGAAAATTCAATTCAAATGTTGTGGTCCATTCATTGAGCTGTAAAAAGTCTGAGACGAGCAATATTTGAAGCTAAACGATTTTTCATTTTCAAGGAGGATCTTTTCGTTGGTGTTATTCTGCCTTTAACATCATTCCAGTTTCGACCATCAGTTGTAATTTTACTTCCTAAGTAGCAGATTTCATTACTTCTGCTTTTACGTCTGATGCTATTCTTATATTTATTTTCTTTTTTTATTGCTACCATTTCTGTTTTATTTCATTATTTTTGTTTTGTTTTCGTTTATACTTTAATGATCTTTGTATTGGGTTGCGGAAATCTGGTAGCTATACGTTAGGTGGCATCCATAAATTACGTGAAGTGTTTTTACGGATTTCCAGACCCGCCCCCCCCCCTCCCCCTTCTGGTGAGACAACGTGAGATCTAGCCCGACCCCCGTCCTCCTAAAAATTACCCTCGCAACTTTTCTAGACCTAAATATACCCCTAAAATATATTTTCGCGTCATTTGTACACCTTTTTCTAGCTCTACAAAATTTTCCAAAACCTCACGTGAGATTTCCGTTGACCCCCCCCCCTCCCTCTTGGTGAGATTTGGTGAGATTTCACCGGACCCTCCCCCCCTAATTCATCTCACGTAATTTCGACGCCCCCTTACTATGCGCCAAACAGTTAAAGATATGTATTGATTACAGTTAATAATTACATTTAAAGCACATGACGTATCTTTCAGGATGAATAAAATGGGTTCATATCAAATTCATTAACAAGCGGAATTAAAATGGTTCATCTTAAACCATCAGGGATTTGTTCCGCCTTCACAAACTGCGTACCGAGCGTGGTGGATGAATTCTCGTCCAGCCATCCAGATTTCGGTTTTCCGTAATTCTTCGAAGTCATCCCAAGCGAATTTCGGAATGGTTGTTCCTTACTGTTCCTTGCCTCCAGTTCTTTGGGGGCATCCATAAATTACGTGAGGTGTTTTTCCGGATTTCTGGACCCCCCCCCTCCCCCTTGGTGAGATTTCGTGAGATCTGGCCGGACCCCCCCCCGCCCCTCTGGTGAGATCTGGTCCGTGAGAACCCCCCCTAGAAATCGCCCTGGAAACTTTTTTCTTTAGGTCACACCCTAACTTTTTTGACGTAATACCCTCCTAAAATCGACTTTGTCGCAAATTTGAGACCTTTTTTTTATTTTTTTTGCTCTACTGTCCCCAAATTTTTCGCAAAATCTCACGTGAGATTTCCGTAGACCCCCCCTCCCCCTTGGTGAGATCTGGTGAGATTTCGCCGGACCCCCCCCCCCCTTCCCCTATTTCACCTCACGTAGTTTATGGATGCCCCCTTTCCAGCCTCTAAGGGAGCGTCCATAAACTGTCTGGCTCAATTTTGTTCTCCTGTGAAACCCCCTCTCCCCTCCCCCCCTCCCACGTAGCCTTACGTGACGACCTTTTCTTCTATTTTCTCTTGTCAGACGTAAATTACGTACGGATATAATTAAATGGCGGAAATAAATATTCACATGCTGTTGTGTGTTCTGTACCTTATTTTAACTGTGGGGGACATCCATTAATTACGTGCGTCGAAATACGGGGTGGGGGAGGTCTACGGAAATCTCACGTGAGGTTTTGTGAAAAATTTGGGGACAGTAGAGCCAAAAAAAGGTCCACAATTTGCGCCAAAGTCAATTTTAGGAGGGTATTTCGTCAAAAAAGTTAGGGTGTGACCTAAAAAAAAAAAGTCTACAAAAGTTTCTAGGGCGATTTGTAGGAGGGTTTCTCACGTTCTCACGGACCAGATCTCACCAGAGGGGGAAGGGGGGGTACAGAAACCCGGAAAAACACCTCACGTAATTTGTGGATGCCCCCTGACAAATAATATGAATGAAAAGCTACGTGGCTTGGCTCGGAACCCCCTCCTCCCCTTAGACCGAGCCATACAGTTCATGGACACTCCCTAATAACCTAGACGAGGCGTAAAGCAAAAAAAAAAAAAAAAAAAAAAAAAAATAATAATAATAAATAAAAAATATGTCCTCCTCTTTTTTGCTGACCTATCGTCCTTCTTCCCTGTTTTGCCTTATAGTTTAACCTTTATCTAGTGTCTTCCATATTTCATTAATGGTCCACCCATTTCTTCCTATATTTAATTATTTTCTCATTTAGATTAAAAATTTCTTCACTTTTTCTGTTATATAGTAAGGTGTACCCAGCTACGGCTCTCAGAAACTCATCTGTCCGCATTGTTTGTTGTTTAGTCACTGTCACGGATAGTTTTCAGTCGTGCTTACTGATTCCTCAGCCACGTTGTGACTATGACGTCATTAGTGGTTACCTTCGTTGGCGGTGACGTGGCTACCTGTTGCGCCTGAGCCACTTGCTGCTGGGCTGCGATAGTATTGTTTGTGTGCGAAAACCACCTGTTGCTGGTTCTCGCAGTGCTCTGTGGAGAGAGAGGGCGTTGTGGATTCCGTTCTATTCGTGGCGCCGTGGTGGCAGACATCTTGATACCCGTGTCTCTTATTTTACTGTTGGAACGCGGGCAGACGCGCGGCATGTGACAGTGAGACGTCCCGCACGAAAAATACTCAAACTGTCTCCGGCGAAGGCTTGCTTACTTTCTTTATACCCGAAATACTCGTCTCCTATTAGGACATGGCGGCGCTGTCATTGTCATTTCCAGGTGTTTACCCATTATGAGACGTCTTAATTTCAGATAATATAAGGAGAATAGCGAGAAGATGATAAAGATTTTGAAATCAACTGGCATTGACCAAAACGATTTACGCATTGTCAGCATGCTGTATTGGAATCAGACTGCAGATGTCAAAATTGACCAAGGAACATCAGAAGCGACTGCAATCAGGAAAGGTGTTCGCCAGGGCTGTGTACTATCACCTCTCTTGTTCAACATTTATTCCGAGGTAATTTTGAGGGAAGTGTTGCAGAACGAAAACAGTGGGATCACAATAAGTGGAAAAGTGATCAATAATATAAGGTATGCAGATGACACTGTTGTAATAGCCAGTGATTTACCTACACTCCAACACATAATAGACAATTTAGTTCAGCGCAGTGAAGAGTTTGGTCTGCTTCTTAACCCTTCCAAGACAAACGTTGTAGTCGTCTCTAAGAGAAAAATCCAGGCAACCATATCAAAAAAGGGTAATAAGATCGAGCAAGTATTCTCCTTCAAATATTTAGGAACTGTGGTCGACGAACAGGGCGATTGCAAGAAAGAAATCAAATCGAGAATAGAACAGGCAAGGAGACAATTTATTACCATGAACAAATTTTTCATAAGATCGGACGTCAGTCTGCAATTGAGAATGCGAATGATTCGCTGCTACGTGTTCTCCATTTTTCTTTATGGCTGTGAAAGCTGGACCTTAGACAAAAATCTAAAGGGAAATGATTGAATCTTTTGACATGTATTTGTATCGTCATTTCTTACGCATATCTTTGGTGCTGAAAGTCTCAAACGAAGAAGTACTTCATCGGATGGGGAAACAAAAAGAATTGCTGCTCACTATAAAGCAAAGGAAAACGCAATATCTAGGACACATTATGAGAGGCGAGAGGTACCAGCTACTGCAGCTCATCATTGAAGGGAAAATATCTGTTGGGAGGAGAAGGAATTCGTGGCTGAAAGGCATTCGGAGATGGTTCGATTACACGTCTGAAAAGGCTTTCCATGCTGCAGTTTCACGCTCAGAGCTAGGAGCTATGTGGACCGCCAACCTACAACAGGAGAAGGCGACTTAAGAAGAAGAAGCGAGAATGGTGGTTTGTAGTAAGAATGTAACGGAGCTCCGTACCCGCAAGTGCGGAAGTTTCTACATCCGCTTTCGCATCCGCAATTTTTAATGCCGATGTATAGCGGAATTTTTGTTTTAGTTGCAATATAAATTATTCTTTTCTCTTGATGCGAGATTCGGCCCATCGTCGCTTAGCTAAAAACAGTGGTTGTTTTTTCCTTACGATCTTGCAATAATAGTTACAATGAACTGAACGATGTTATTACCAAAGTGACAAATTTACAAGTTTGAACTTGCATGTAAAGTAAGGTGGCCTATTTACAATCTAATTTATCAGACATCCGTGGAGAGCTACCATAGGATGCGCTCTCCCATTCACGCTACTAGAAGGGGTTCAACATAATGTCCCAAGCAGTCCTTTCAACTCGCACTTTCTCGCGGCACACCATGTGTCCTTATCGCACACTCGTAGCATGATTCCTCGATTCATCATCCAAGGCCATAGCTTGTTGGACGGCAAGGACCCGTGTTGGTTGTATGGGAGTGCAACACGTCCTACATGTAGGTCTGTAAACCCTTTCACGGCCCATCAAGACTCTTTTATCGGAAAATCGGATCATCGCAGGTCCTACAAGTTGTACTGCGAATGGGCCGCTAGAGCCGGGTGCTAAGGCGAGTGGCGGGCACGGAAATGTGCGGTGGCGTGGCCTTGTGCTTGACGTTTCAATAGTAGAACCGCGAACTCCGAAAAGTTCATATGACAATTTTTATTATTATTATTAATTTGACGCTTTCGTTGCTATGTAAATAATTTAATTCACGTGTGAAATCTTCCCACGCTTTTTGTTGTTTAAACATGAGACAAAAGATAAATGAATATGGCAGTATTATATGGATACTGACTTTGCTTATTAAATAAATGTGTAATTTGGAATAAAAATATACTTATTTTGATGTTAAATTTATTTTTGGTAAAATATTAAAATCTAAATAATTATAAAATTGTTTTTCCACCTACGCTTCAGCAAAACACCCGCATCTGCTTCCGCATCCGCAGAGATGACATGAAAAAAAACTGTGAAAAAAACATGTTTTTTTTCTGGAATATGTTTTTTTTTTCATAACTACTAAATTTCAAATTTTTAAGGCATTTATCGTTTAATATGTCAGTTTTAGAGTTTATACTAAGTACTTATCTTACTTTTAAATCTACTATATTTTTCTGGTTCAGTAGAAAAAAAAAATTACAAAAATATTGGTAACATTGACTGAAGTTTTCTTTTACGAATGGGGACTTCCCGAAGAGGCTAGGTTGCGTGAGAAGGAATCCCCGTTCCCCATTGTTTGGATTGATACTCGCTATTTGAACTAGTGCTGCCAGGCCCTACAAATTTATCTGTAGACCTACGAATCTTTTTAAAAAATTAGGAAATTTAACTAAGATGTTTTGCCTTTTATTACTTGTTGTGATTTCCTTATATTCGTATAGTTGTTAAACTCGCAGCGTATAGTGATACTAAGTCATTGTCAGTAATTATGAATTATTTCCTTGCAACAAATAAAGCTCCAATTTTGTATGATAATAGTTTTAAATTCAAACTTAAGACCGTAATACATTACTATCGGCGCAGTCTTCATTCACAGTGTGTACTTGGCTCACAATTTAAAATTGCAATACAACCAGTAAAAGAAAATGTAACTATTTCTGAAGTTATGGATCTAGGGGGGACAGAAGAAGAAACAGAAAATTCCGACTCTGACCGAACTAGTGTTGGTAGTACTGATACTAGTGAATGTGGTACCGACATAGAGGATATAAAAAAAATTATGTTACCTATGTAGATACATTTATGAATCATTATGTAAGATGTTACATGATTCAGTAAAGCTTAAAACACACATGTAAAATGTAACTTCCATAAATAAAACTATAATTTATCAAATATATTGTTTTCTGAAAAAAAAAACAAATTTAGAAAAAAAAACAAGGGTGCTAGGTTTTTTTCATGTTTTTTTTTCACAAATGTGAAAAATTTTTTTTTTTTCAGTTTGCAACACTGGTTACAACCCTAGTTTGTAGTAGGTAGTACAGGTTGTTAATCATCTGTTTATCCCTTGGATCCGTCGATCTGTATTTTTCTGGGTATTCTATAGAGCAATACCTTGTCTCAAATTTATATTTACATTAATAACCATTATTATTCACATTGCTTTATTACATTAAATGTGTAACCTGCATGGGCTTATTTTATCCGTCATAAAAAAAAAACAGGAGTGTTAGACGACATTTAAATAAGTCAGCAGATCGTATGTTTCTCTACAGGAACATAGAGTGTTTTTTCTTGAGTTGTGATGGTCCATTAGGGAAGACTTGAAGGAGAAACTTCCACAGTTATGATGAACGAACATGTCATTGGCAATAACTATCTAGGCTACATCACATGATGTATCACTCCAGCCCAACCTGCCTATTAACCACTACAAAATAAAAGTCAGCTGTTTCACAACACAAGAGAAAGACCTACTCTCAGGAACAAAACCATTAGCATTAGCAAGTGTCGTCTTTAAGATAAGTGGGAGCTGTTTCGAATGTTCATTACGGCCGCAAACGAAGTATAACATCTACGATTAAACATACAATGCTCAGTTCACAAGTATGAAGACATTTTTTAAATTATTTTGTTTTGTTTGTTTTTGTTTATTTTTTGTTTTATGTTTGTTTTTTGTTTGTTTGTTTGTTTAAGGGTCGACATCGCCTTGTCAATGGTTTTCGCGTATTTATCGAACAGGCAGATACAAATTTTAAAAACAGTCGGTTCATTTTCGTTAGTTTGTGAAAAGTGCCCCAAACTATTATTTTTTTCCCCCATAAATATCTGAAATGTTCAGGCTTCCTTCCGATTACAACCTTATTATAAGTATAAACAATGTTTTTAGTATTTGTCGTTTAAAACAATGATGCGGTCGATCGATATTGAGGGCAAATTTTCTCATTCCTACGTAACAGCGTTTTTTAGACCTGGGAGCAAGAAAGGTCTAAAGTTGGTTTTTGACGGCCACACAGATATATTAGTCTTCTGCTTGACGTACGGTAAACATTGATAGAATTTTTTAAATATAATTTTACAGAATTTTTGATACGATATTCGATTTTGCAAATTTAAAACCTGAAATATGTTTTATTTTTTTAATTTTTTATCGCTGTCATCATTCTCTCGACTGGATTGATGCAATCGTCCATCCCTTCCGGTTTTGCTCTAAACTTTTCATTTCAACATACAACATCATACCCCTTACAGCCTTCGTCCTCAAGTATCTGATTTTTATATTCTGATCTTGGTCTACCTTTGTATTTCTTTCCTTCAACTGCTCGCTCGGCTAACAAATTAACCAAACCCTCATGTCTCAAAATGTGGCACAGCATCCTGTCTTTTCTTTCTGTCAGACTCTTCCACAACCTTCTTCCCTCGCTCATCATTTCGCAAAGGCGTTAATTTCGTGGTTCATCTGTCCACTAAATTTTCAGCATTCAGGTCGAGACAGAACTAAAAAAAACGATCTGATGCGAGACGACTGAAGTGATTGATAGTAATGAAGGTTGTAACAGCCCTCATACCTGAATTTTGAATAGTATTGTACTGTATGAAGTATTTGTAGTGAGCTAAAGTTTGCTTGAATATGATCTGGTATGTTTGTTTTGTAATTTCTTGTAAATCAGTGCATATAGACTTTTTTTATGAAAGAAAATTATTTAAAGTCCATTTAATATGTTTAAGAACAGAATTGTGTAATAAAATTGCTTAAAGTGTGTAATTCCAAGTATTAATGCAAGTTACGATGTCTACAGGACAATTTTCTACAGTTTGAAATGATTTCTGTAAATAATTTTGTATTTAATTATCTCTAATTTCCATTTCTGATCATTGTTTAATGGTGTTAAGTGATTATGTATTAATTCCGATTGTTTTTAATATGTTTAATTGTTTGAGTAATTGTTAATGTTCGAGAAATATCGGGCGAAAGCTTTTCAAGAATTCTCGCAATTTCTATAGAGCCTATATAAAGTAATTCGGCAGAAGGACAGAGAGTTTACAGTGTAGTTTTACAGTAGTTTTCAAGTTGAGTTCACAGAAGTTCTGTAAAGATTTATCTTTGCGACTGCTCAGAAGTGCATCTCTGTATTGTATATATGCAGGTGAATATCGCTGACTTCGTTTTGAGAAAATAAACAAATCTTCAACATAACCTTTTGGTGAACATTTTAATTAATCAGTATTTTAATTAAACCACCGAAGACCCTAACAAGGTGTTTCTGAAATGATGGGCGAGGAAAGAAGTTTGTGGAAGAGTCTGTCAGAAAGAAGAGACAGAATAGTGGGTTAATTTTGAAATATGCGGGATTGGTTAATTTGTTAGTAGAAGAAACTTTCTATTCTGCTGGCTATATGGATTGTCAACTTATGTAAGGATTTTTTGAGGGGTTATGGCTTTACGCTTCATCGAAGTCGAGGTAATTTTTATATACATATATATATATATATATATATATATATATAGGTTTATTGAGACCTTACAACATTTCTATATTAATGGCGGGAAATGACTGGGGACAAGAAACGGAAATTAATTCGGCCTTGGCATTTAGAAGGAAGCATCCCGACATTTGCCTGGAGTGATTTGGGGAAACCATGGAAAACCGAAATCTGGATGCCCGGACGGGGATTCGAACCGGCGTCCTCCGGAATGCGAGGCCAGAGCGTTATCGCTCATCCACCACGCTCGGTGTAAGGATAGTGGCTTAACAAGTTAGCACTTGACAGACTTCAATCCGTGAACGAGAGAAACATGGCGTCACCCCCAGCAGACGGAGCAGCTATTGTCCTGAGTCCCATCTGCGCTCGGCTTTGTCGAGTCAGCTATAAATCTTCTCTTCGTCACCTGCGGTGTTTCCGGAATGTGCCGATGCGAGCCGAAAGGACCGCCGCCACTGGTATGCGTCGTTCCGGGAACTCTCCTCAGCCGGTCGTAAATAACGAGTCTTTACTATCGAGGCTGACGCGGGAAACGACTCGCGACGGGATCGACACAAAAAAAAGAATCGATACAGTTCTCTCTCCTACTGCGCTCCATACCGCCACATGCAAGGCAAAACAACCAAACACTCTGTGACACGAGAATGTGTTTGTTGAAGAAGACTATTGTGAATCTATATACTTAGGGCGCATCCATTAATTACGTGAGGTGAAATAGGGGGGGGGGGGACGTGCGGTGAAATCTCACCAGGGGGGGGGGGCTAAAAACCGACTTTAGGGGGGTATAACCGCCCTTGGGACCATGAGACCAAAAAAACAAGTCTCAAATAGTTGCGAGGGTCATTCGTAGGGGGCGTCGGGTCCAACCAAATCTCGCTAGAGGGGGGGGGGGTCCGACCAAATCTCACGAAGTCTCACCATAGAGGAGGGGCGGGGTCCGGAATTCCGGAAAAACACCTCACGTAGTTAATGGATGCCCCCTTATGGTATTTTCATCGAGCGTTGTGTGTGAGAGGTAAGGGAAGTCCATTAATTACGTGAGCTGAGAATAAGGGGACAGAGGTCCGGCAAAATCACACCAAATCTCATTTTAGGGGAGGAGGGTTGATTGAAATTCTCACGTAAACTTTTTATTTCAGATTTCCGCCCTTCAAAGAGCAGTAGTTTATTTTAAAAAACGGCCCAATACTCCACTCTCAACACATGCAAGCCGCTAGCTCGGATCAACAAATTGAGAGGTATTTTGACATAGTCTTGAAATGGAAAACTCACTGTTATGGTCGAAACCTTATTGAATTTAATTAATACCGTTCATTGAAACAACTTCTAAGACACTTATGTTAAAATTTCGAGGTCAAACTCACGTTGGGGGGGGGGGGGAGAGGAGTCCAACCAGATCTCACCAAATCTCACCAAGGGGGGGAGGAGTCCAAATTTAAGAAAAATCGCCTCATGCTGGTCCTCGCAATCGGGAGGATGCAGGTTTGAATTCCCGTCCGGCCATCCATAATAACTCCAGTCGAATGACGGGATGGTTCCTTCAAAAAGTCAAAGCCAAATTGCTTTGTATTCCTAGCTGCCTGTAATGCCCTGATGTCGATGAGGCATAAAGCCTTAAGCCACGGAACAGGTGTTTTATTCATGGCATCGATCGTAGTTACGGAACGAATACAAACCAGCCGTATCCTAGTTACTGGCTTGATATGGGGTTGCTTGGGACGTGATAGTAGAGCGGTCCATTGCCCCTAGAGAGAGCAGGTGTCTATTTCGGCGGCAGGATGCGGTCGTGTCGAGTTTTACAGCTAGCAGCGCGTGAGAGTGGGGAAAAACTGGCGCGTCGCCCAACGCTAGACCTCACGCACGCGCTATGCGTGGGAGGACCCTCTGCACCACATCCAACCATTACATGGTAAACAAGTCATACAGCCCAAATATCAGCTACGTATCCTGACATTGGTCGCCAAATGTAAGCTACCAATTATCCTGGAAATGGGCAGCCAATTGTGAGCTAACCTCTCCGTCAGTCGACGATGGCCTGATGTTTAGACGAGAACGGCCCAATAGTCCACTCTCAACACATGCAAGCTGTTAGCTCGGATAAACAAATTGAGAGGTATTTTGACATAGTCTGGAAATGAAAAACTCACTGTTATGGTCGAAATATTATTGAATTTAATTAATACGTTCTTTGACACAACTTCTAAGATACTTATGTTACATTGAAACAAGTTTCCGATATATTTCACAAACTGTTACGAGGAGCCTGTACTCACCGTATACAACCTTCTCCAAGCGTCGCGACACACACACTGCCTCGCGCCCTGCCATGATACAAAGCAGGCGCCCAATCAGCAATCACTGTCCACACAGCTGTGCTGGCCAGTACCAGAGATTCTTACACAAATCATATAAGGGGCGTCCATAAATTACGTGAGGTGAAATAGGGGGGTGGTCCGGTGAAAGCTCAACAAGGGGGAAGGGGGTCATCGGAAATCTCAAGTGAGGTTTTGGAAATTTAAAAAAGGGGTCTACAAATGACGCTTTGGGAGGGAGAGACCAAAAAAAAAGTCTTCTCAAAGAGTTGCGAGGGCGGTCTCTCACCAATTGGGGGAGGGGGGCGGATATCCGGAAAAAACATCTCACGTCATTTATGGATGCCCCCCTATGCTATCCTGGTTACTAAACAGACTATAGACTGTGGAAATCCAATAATACTGCAAATTAGATTATAATACTACTTTAATAATGTTACTTTATTCCCATATGCGTTTCGCCCTTTTGGTGTGGGGCATCGTCAGTGGAGCTAGGGTGATGGTATTTACATGGCGATCTGGAACAGCACTTTATGCATCTTACAGACCTTCTATTTCACAAGTAGAAAAAATTAGTTAGAAATTAATAAAGGAATTCAGGATACTTATAATAGTAAATTAATAATAAAAAATATTGGGGGATTAGTGATATTGTAACACTGCAGAGTATAGTTAATCTCTGATTCTAGGCATCTAGCGGGGGATAGCTACATTACATACGCTTGTATCTTCTTACTTCCAAGCATCCCTTAGTAGAAGAGTACTGTATATACGGAGGCATGTAGCTCGAGTCGAAGTCTAACCGCACCCAATAACACCGTGGTTTTATTTTTTGCTGTCGTCAGTCTCTCGACTGGTTTGATGCAATCTTCCATTTCTTTCCATCTTACGCTAACCCCTTCATCTTTAAATTCCCCTTACAACCTACGTCCTCAATTATCTGCTTCATTTATTCTAATCTCTGTCTTCCTCTGCAGTTCTTATCGTCGACTGTTCCCTCCACTAACAAATTAAAGATAATTATAATATCTTAACATCCCAAAAATAAAATTCACAACAGAATTTGAAAAAAAAAAAAAGCATAAATTTCCTGGACCTATGCATCTAAAACTTCAACAATAAACACAACTTCACTATCTACAGAAAAAACACAATGACTGATTGCACCATACCATCAGCATCTTGCCACCCCAATGCACATAAACAGGCAGCCTACAGGTGCATGGTACACAGGGCCAATAATATCCCCTTAAACAAAGCCAACCATGATTACGAGCTTGATATAATGAAACAAATTGCTGTAGCTAATCAATACCCTAGCCAGATGATAGACAAAATTGAAATGAAAATAAACAAAAATAAGAATACAAATTTCATTAAAGATGCAAAACAAAGAGAAAAATTTATTTCCAACATCCCTTATGTAGGCAAAATATCCCAAACAATTGCTAATGTGCTTAAATCACACAAAATTAAAATAGGTTTCAGAACCAAAAACAAATTACAACAAAAATTTAAACACAATATTAACACTAACGCAGACCCAATGCTAGAATCAGGCATTTACAAAATAACATGTAACCTATGCTCAAAATTCTATATAGATCAAACTGGCATAAATTTCCATACAAGATACCGAGAGCATATCAATGCCTTCAAAAAGGGACAGCACACAAAATCAGCAATAGCCACACATATACACAACACCAGCCACCCTTTCAATGACATTAACAAAGATTTGAAGGTACTCCACCACATAAATAAAAGCAACCATATGGACTTAATGGAAGAATTCGAAATTTATTTACATCATAAATCATCTAAGGATACAATATTAAATGAAAAGTTAGAAAGTGAATCTGTAACCTTTTTTAAATGTTTTGACGCCTTATTATAAATTATGTATCATCCGCTAAATCCTAACTCTTATGTAATTATTAATATGAAGCACATTTCTAAATCACATACAAAATCTCTTTTATGTAATAAAAACCACAACAATTGTTCCTGATTTCCGCGCATGACTCGGACACAGAAACGATGGAATAGTAAGGATTTGTTTTTTAAATGCGGAATGTTCATCTCCCCAGATTGTGATTGCGATGCAGGGAAGGATTTTTTTTTTCCTTCTGGATTTTAGGCTGATCAACGCCTAGTTCATTAAAGGCGGCAGAGGAAGGGGCAAGGAAATGGAAGGAATTCGGCAACGACCTTTTGAAGGAACCATCCAGGATTCGTACAGAGCAGTCGTTGGCAAACTTTTTAAGGGGTGGGCCAGATAAAGAAAAAAATAATCTAGGCGGGCCGAAAAAAATTGAACAAAACAAATTTTTATAAGTGATAAAGTTTATTTTTTATTTTTAAATCACACACAGCTTACATGCTACAATGGTAAAAAAAAAAAGTTACAAATATTGATTATTCTTTAGAAGAGTATGAAGGCGCATGTTACAGATGAAACTGTTACTGAGGTTCTAAAAGTTGTTTATAATCTGGCAGAAACAGGGACGAGCTGATTCGCAGTAGAGAAGCTAAATGGTGGTCAGTCATTCGGTTTCTAACGCTGTTTTTGCCAAGCTTCATAATAGAAAACACATGTTCACAGATGTAGGAAGATGCAAACATCGTAATTATCTCCGGAGCGTGAGATTTCAGGTTTGGGAAACTTGATTTTGACAGGGGACGTTCCCAACCTAGAAGCGAAACACACGCATCTTAACTGTTTTGTGGGTTCTTTCTGCCTTGCAACTAAACAAAATGCTTTTGATGGCATACGCGTTTCGCCTTTATTCAAGGCATCATCAGTGCCCTAGATAAACATATATACACATATATATACAATGTTGTTGTTTGATTTTTGTACAGTTTTCTAAAAAAGTATTATGTGGGTACTTACAGTTTTTATATATTCATTAACACGCACAAGTTCGTGTTTCCATACCAGCTACTCTTTTTGCACTATCACTACTGTCCCAAGTTTGTGTAGGCTGTATTTTTGGTAATTTCACCGGCCACGAACTGTATATATAGTTATTTGTTGTTGTTGACATCGAAAAGTCGTGAGCCAAAGATTATGTGTTGTGTAGCTATTTGTTATTTTGAATCTGCGGTCATTAGCTGTGTGTATTCTGTGGCGGTATGTTTGATTATAGGATATGTGTTATTTATTCCTGTTTTAATGTTTTGAACAAGGTTTGGTTCGTTAGGTGTATGTATTCGTTCATAACTTTTTTACCATTATTGATTGCTTTTAGTATTTGCAGGTTTTCCTGAATTGTCAGCATATTTTTGTTGTGATTATTAATCTTTAGTATTTGCATATCTGTCTGTATATTAGTGTGTGAATGATTGTGTTGTAACAAGTGTTCGGCGAATGTTGAGTGGTTGGTACATCTGAGGGCTCTCAGGTGTTCCTTGTATCTGGTCTCAAATTTTCTAGCTGTTTGTCCTATGTATACAGTGTCACACTGCTGGCATGTTGATTGGTATATTCCAGATTGGTGGTATTTGTCTGTAAATGTACCTCTGTTAAACTGTCTTTGGATAGTGTTTTTGGTTCTAAATGCTATTTTTATTCCCATTTTTCTGAAGACGTTTGCTATTTTGTGTGTGTTTGTGTTTTGATATGTCATAGTGTACCAGTGTTTGTTGTCTTTTTGTGTGATGGATTGTAGTTTTATGTGGTGATCATTGGGTGTTTGATTTATGTTCTTGTTTGTTTGTTTTCTGATTTTTTGGTTAAGCTTTTCTACTGTGTTACTATTGTATCCGTTGTTCACAGCTATGTGTGTTATGCTGTTTAGTTCCTTGTTATAGTTGTGCTTAGTGAGTGGTATTTGATTCATCCTGTGTAACATATATCTGAGTGCTGCCTGTTTCTGACTGGAGGGGTGATTGGAGCTTTGGTGGATGATTATGTCAGTGTTGGTGGGTTTCCTGTATATGCTAAAACTGTGCTTGTTGTCAATCTTTTTGACTGTAATGTCTAGGAAATGTAGTTGGTTGCTTGTTTCTGTCTCCATAGTAAAACTGATATTTTTATGTATGTTGTTAATGTCTGTGTGAAATTCTTTTATGCGTTCTGGTGGTTCATTTAGGAGACAAATTACATCATCTACATATTTAAGCCAATAGATTACATTATATTGTTTACTGGGGACAATGGATTCGAATATTTCATTTTCTATATAATCCATGAAGATGGAGGCCATTATTCCAGATATTGGGCTCCCCATTGGCAATCCTTCCTTCTGTATAAAGTAGTCATTGTTGAATTCAAAGTAATTTTGTGCTGTGACTAAATTTAGTAGGGCCAGTATTTCTGTTATGAGGGCTGAGGCCATTTTGCTGTGTGTTGTCAAGTTTCTGTGTATTTGGTCTATTGTTTGGTTTACAGGGATTTTTGAAAACATGCTTACTACATCAAATGATATAATGGTTGCTGTGTCTGGGATGAAGGTATGTTCTAATATTTCTGTCAGGTGTTGGGTGTTTTTTATGTTTCTGTCTTTGTGGTATTTGTAGTGTTTTGTGAGATATGTATGTAAATATTGGGCTACTTTGTAAGTTGGAGCATTCCTGAAATTTACTACAGGTCTTACTGGAATGTCCTCTTTGTGTATCTTGATTTGGCTTCTCATTTTGGGTGCAGTGGGATTTTTCTGAGTCATATTTTGTTTCTGCCAGTCTGTTAATAATAATGTGGTGGTTTTTAAGCATTTTTTAACATCTGTTTGGAATCGATTAGTGGGGTCTGACTTGAGCTTGGATATGTTATTGTTTTCTATGAAGTGGTTAGTTTTTGTGATGTAGTCATTGTTTTGTATTAGTACAACAGTATTACCTTTATCTGCCTTGGTTACCACAATATCCTGTTTTGTGAGTTTTCTCTTTAGTTGTTGTAAAGTTTTGTTTGTGTTTTCTACATTTCTGTGGTTGTGAGTAGACTTGATGCTGTTTATTTCTTTTACTATAAGCTCTCTAGCAAGAGTTGTGTTTATCTGGTTGTTACTGTGTTTTTCTTCTTGTGTCAGTATGTATTCTGCTTCAGTTATGGTGTCTTCAATGAAATTATTCTTGTCTGAGTTATTTAGATTGTGTTTGAGACCTTTTTCTAGTAATTTTTGTTCTTTTTCTGTTAGATTTGTAGTTGTTAAGTTGACTACACGTGGGTGGAATGTCTGTATTGGTGTGTGGTTGTTATATTGTTGGTTATTTGTACTTGAAACATGTTGTGTGCTCATAAGTATGCTCATTTTCCTCTTATGTGTGCTCTTTAGTATTTCAATATGGTGTGCTGTGTTCTTTTCTACAATGTCAATGGTATTTTGTAGAACTTGTGGGTTGTTTATTGTATGTGATAATTCTAGATGCATCAGATACAGTGTTTTATTGATTTTTTTCCTTGTTTGTATAGTGATTTCTAATTTCGTTGTTTAACCAATTGGTTTCTGCTGCTTGCTTTGCTTTTTTGCGCTGGTATGGAACTGTTACGATCCTTAACGTTTACATAGTTTGGTTTTATGCAATTTTGTTTACACAGTTTGTTGAAACGGATGTGCTGGATCGTCCGGTGTAGTTTAAGGTGAGTCCTCTTGTATTTGTTGTATAGGCCTGTTGGAAATGCTTGACAGAGCTGATTTAACATGTTGGTGATTTTTTCGGCCCAAGTCCCTAGTTGCTATGATAACTGTTTTGTGGGTTCTTTCTGCCTTGCAACTAAACAAAATGCTTTTGATGGCATACGCGTTTCGCCTTTATTCAAGGCATCATCAGTGCCCTAGATAAACATATATACACATATATATACAATGCTGTTGTTTGATTTTTGTACAGTTTTCTAAAAAAGTATTATGTGGGTACTTACAGTTTTTATATATTCATTAACACGCACAAGTTCGTGTTTCCATACCAGCTACTCTTTTTGCACTATCACTACTGTCCCAAGTTTGTGTAGGCTGCATTTTTGGTAATTTCACCGGCCACGAACTGTATATATAGTTATTTGTTGTTGTTGACATTGAAAAGTCGTGAGCCAAAGATTGTGTGTTGTGTAGCTATTTGTTATTTTGAATCTGCGGTCATTAGCTGTGTGTATTCTGTGGCGGTATGTTTGATTATAGGATATGTGTTATTTATTCCTTGGTGATCGGTGGGTTCCTATTTCAACTCCGCGTCTAAGTGAGAAGTCAAATGGGGCATCGAACTCTATCTTTGGCAAAGATTCGGTTTTCCGTGGCTCCCCGAATCACTCTATATCAGTCATGGAAAAAGTACACCCCATGGGCCAAGTGCGGCCCTTCGAGATAGTCAATCCGACCCGTGATATGGTTTGAATAACCCCTACAATTACACATAGGATGTATTTTCCATCTTACTCCACATCGCTATGCTACCGAACTACAGACATATACTACAACACTACACAAACCACAAACGCAAGGCCGGCGTTAGGAATTTCGGGCCGGGCCCGGGGTAAAATGGGCGATCTTTTTTTTCCGAGACCTGGGGCCCCTCCAGCCGATGATCGGGGCCCCCCATCAGACGGCGGGCCCGGGTACATCCCGCTTACCCCCCCCCCCCTAACGCCCCGGCCCTGCACAAACGCAGTTAATATTAGATGCGATAATAATGTACTTAAAACGCAACGAGAAGGAAACCGTTATTATATTCTAGCTACGTAGAAAATACATCCTATGTGTAATTGTAGGGGTTATTCAAACCATATCACGGGTCGGATTGACTATCTCGAAGGGCCGCACTTGGCCCATGGGGTGTACTTTTTCCATGACTGATATAGAGTGATTCGGGAAGCCACGGAAAACCGAATCTTTGCCAAAGATAGAGTTCGATGCCCCATTTGACTTCTCACTTAGACGCGGAGTTGAAATAGGAACCCACCGATCACCAAGCCATCGCACAGCAATTAGCTGAGGTTGTAAAGGACCATGTGCTCGTAATTATTTAGTGAAAGGGTTTTTATTGGCTGCGCAATCCGCCCTGTCGTAGCCACCTCAACCTGTCCTTGTAATCCTACCTGGTATGGTACGGTATAATGGAAAGATTGATATGCAACGACATCAGAAATGTATGTGAAGAACGTAAGTGGTTTTCAAGTAGGCAACATGGGTTCAGGCAAGGATATTCATGCGAATCTCAGTTGGTGGGATATATGCAAGATATTTCAGATGAAATGGACAAGGGAGGCCAAATTGATAGTGTAGCACTAGATCTTTCAAAGGCGTTTTGACAGAGTAAGCCACAAAATGGTAGTAAATAATGTAAAAACTATTGGAGTGGATGAGAAAGTGATTTGCTGGGTAGAAGAATTTTTAAAATGTAGAAAACAGAAAGTTAGGGTAGGAAATGCAGTATCAAAGGAAGTGGAAGTAAAAATGGGAGTGCCGCAGGGTAGCGTATTGGGACCATTGCTATTCATTATTCTAATGAATAATTGTGTTGATTGTTTACTATCTGAAATTAGATTGTTTGCAGGTGACATAATGCTGTATAAAAGGATCAAAACGATAGAGGAGTGTAAAACAGTTGCAGGGTGATCTGGACAGGATATCTAATTGGGTTGGTAAACATGGGATGAAGATAAATGGAAAGAAGAGTCAGCTAATTAGATACACAAATAAAAAACAAAACGTTTAATTATGAATATAAGGTGGGGAAAGAATTGCTTGCTGAAGACTTGAAATGTAAATATCTTGGCATTAAATTTGATAACAAGCTTAACTGGGCAGGACACATTGGACATGTGGTAGGAAAAGGTTTCAAAATTCTGCACTTGTTGGAGAGAGTGATGAGGGGATGCAGGAGAGAAGTAAAGGAATTGGGTTACAAAACTTCGGTAAGACCATTGCTCGAATATGGTAGTGTAGTATGGGACCCACATTTTGAGTATCAAGTACAGGAGTTGGAGAAGGTGCAAAGAAGGGCTGCTAGATTTGTTTCTGGAAATTATAGCAAAATGCAATCAGTGACAGATATGATAAAGGAGCTGGAATGGGATTCATTTGCAAGACAGGAGGAGGATGAGGATGGTAATGGGCGTGTACAGGGCGTATACTGGCGATGAGGCATGGAAACATATTGCAGTAGGTATGAAAAGTCGTTCATGGAAGGGAAAAGATGACCATGACCATAAGCTGGCACTCGATTTCAGGCACAAGGGTGTAGGAAGATTTTCTTTTTTAGGTAAGGGTGTCCGTTACCAAGGGGAATGATGAATAACCTACCGAAAACGTTGAAAGAATTTAAAGTTAAAATTTGTATAGGGCAAATGTAGGTGAGTGTAGGATAGGGGGAAGTTGGGTGTGTAGGGAAATTGCCACCGAAACGTGTGCTCCATTGCAATTAAATTAAATTAGACGTGTAATGTGAATCACGGAAGCTGTGTAAGGCCCTATTAAAATGCCCGCCGAGAGAGGGATTCGAACCTTAACCATTGAGTCACCAGACGGCTCGCCCGACATAGGACGCAGGATCAGACCTAGGTGTTGCCGTACTCGAAATGTTCAGCATGTGTTGCTTGCTGCTGCCCCGTCATGCAGTGTGGCTACGTGACTGCTGTTGCATACGAAGCACCGCCAGGAGATGTTGACGTCTCGTGTCGTGGACCACGTAGCAGTGACTCAGAGTCGTGCCGGCTTATAAGGCCGTCACTGGACGTCTGTCGCAAGATGCCTGACGCGGGATACTCAGCCTTGAGTTCCCGGCTCTGAGGCGTCTATTAAAAGAAGTCGACGCTATATACTGCCGAGTCTTGTGGCTGACGTTCGATTCCCTCTCCACCCATTCAAATTTCTATTATCCGTAGTTTCCCAGTGACTATACTTCGTAAATGCCTCCGCCGTTTCGTAATGCCTCACTTCCGGCATGGCGCAGTTTCGAATCACCGTCTGCCAATTCAGATTCCGGCTTTTCATGATCCCCGAAATCACTCCAGGGCGAAGGTATGGATGGTTCTTTCAAAAGTTCGCTGAACACAATGAATGACGTCGCATTGTGTCCACCGGTGAATCGCGGTTCTGTACTACCTCGGATGACCATCGTCGGCAAGTATGATGGAGGCTTGGGGAGAGGCCTCATTTTTCGAATTGCACAGCGGTGTTACTTCTGGTGTCATCGTTTAGGGAGCCATCGGGTGTGACTTCAGGTCACGGCTGGTAGTGATTGAGGGAACTCTGACGTCACAACGGTACGTCACGCGTCCTCGTGTGTTACCTCTCATGCGGCAGTATCGCGGTGCCATTTTTCGACTGGGCAGTGCATACCTACCTGCAAAGGTGCTGTATTTTACGGCTGTACGGAAGAACGGTGCTATTTTACGAATTTCCAAACTAAAATTCAGTCACCTAGGTGACATATTTATATGGAATAAGGTTATTGTGGACAGTTGTGGTAGGTTTCTTATTTCCTTCCTGACTCTAAGTGTGCTCTTTTATGCGCGTTGAAGCTTCTTTCATTTGACTAAGATTACTCCAAGATACTAAATCTTTCCGATTTTATATCGATACTATTTCTGAAAGTCGACTCAGCAATCGTTTGAAAGTCGATTTCTTTCACTCCCGGATAGTCCTTCGAGCGTTGAATCGCTGACTGGTAATATGTTTAGAATGTGTAACTCTGATGTATAACCATGAATAACTCCAAGAAACAGACATTTAGCGAAGCAGATTTTTTTTTTAATAGTACATGGCTGCGATATCAAAATGGCACATAGCAAATGATTTGTCCAGTCATGTTATAAACATATTGCGAGTTTAAAATCAAAGGAAGAGAACCACAAAATCAAATTTTTCACTTAGTTTTTTACCAATGTTCAAGCTAAGATACCGACTGCCAAGTTTGTCCTGAAGGTTATGTTTGTCAACAAATAATATAAAGTATGTGGATAAGATTTCACTTGAATATGCTGTTTTCCATGGTCGATTAAATGCGGATTTTAAAATTCTTGTGAGGTCTAAGATCTACTCGGAAACAATTTAAAAAGTTGGTAGGTATGGCACTGCTTGTACACACACGTGTCTCTATGAACTGTCTGCGTGTTGTTGAAGTACTCCCGTGGCCAGCAAGATCACCAGACCAGCCCCGATAGAACGTGTGTGGGACCAGCTCTGACGTCAACTCCTTCCCAGTGCCAGTATCCAGGATATCAAGGACCAGTTACAACAGTTGTGGGTCATCTTGTGGCAGGATGAGGATACAACGGCTTTATGACAGCCTTCACAACCGAATCTAGGCCAGAGGGGGTGCAACGTCATACTGATAAGTGGCATCATATTACCAAGTTCAAAGTTTTGTCTGATGGGCTGTTGGCTCTGTCATCATGTTTCGACAGCACAAAATGATTTATAAACCCTTTTTTATTTCGCATTTACGGTTCATGATTTCGTACTTAGAATAGCTGTAGGCTACTGGCGGGGAAACTAACTATGATTAGTTAGTTGTAACCAAACGCCTCGTCATCATCCACTCAAGTAATACCAAAACACAAACATCACGTATCAACAAGCTCTCTAATTAACATTTTAATGACTCCAGGAAGTCTTATGTCGGTGAGTTTTATTTATATTTACTGTGTATCTTATCTGCTTCGCTGCTAATATAAACTTTGTGAGTCGTCATAAGAAAACATTGAGTTGAATGCATCCCAGATTATCAAGAGGAGCATAATTTAGTCATTATAGTATTATACTATTATAGCACCAGTTTGAGATTTAATTTATTATAATTGCAATGGAACACATGCTTCTTTGGCAATTTCCCTACACATCTGTTTTTATCCTTCCCTCCTTCCACCTATTTTTGTCCTCTACTAATTTGAACTTTAAATTCTTTCAGTGTTTTTGGTAAACTATCCCTACGAAAGAAAATTTTCCCACACCTGAAATCGAGAGCCAAATTATGGTCATGGTCATCTTTACCCTTCCATGCGCTTACCTTAATTCTCCCACCAATATATGCCTTGTAGTCTCCTATGAACTCTCTTCACCCTTCTCTCTTCCAATGAATCGCATTCAACTCCTTTACCACATTAGTTGCTGATTTTGTTCTTGGTCCCTTATCATCAGTACCATTAAACATCATTTTTGTAAAAAAAAATTATGCGTTTAGCAGACATCACGTGTGCAAAATTCCACTTAACTTTTTGCGGCTTTAGCGATGCTTTAATGATTTTAACATCTGGTTGTTGTGGGCCATTTCCTCAATTGAGATAAATAATATTTATATGAATAATTACGCCTATGCAATTGAATATTTGTTTATTTCACCGAACGCGTTTCACTTCATGTCTGAAGCATCTTCAGCGGTTCGTTAATTTTCCATCAATTACAGTATTTGGCATAGATTATACCGGTAATATCATTTTGCATCTTCATTTTTGCGGTATCAAGTCACTTACACTGAGCACTGAATTTAACATTTGTTCTGTGTGTTGTGCTTTCTTACGATAATTACCGTGTGTGTTTACTGTGGTGTATTTGCCAAGCCAGCCGGATGTGTTCGAGATACACCTTGTATCTTTGAGAAGGGGCGCCGTTCCATGCAACGGGCTTGTCTGGATGCATCTGACTGTAGGCTCAACATTTGGCATGCATTAGTCGCATGTGAGTGAGTAATTATCAGTAAAATGATCTGTAATGGTTTTGTTTCTTCTCTTTGTGTCAGTATTATTTTAGACTCCCTGTAGCGGCTCTGGATCGCTGTTGCGACCCTCTGTTCCTATGCGATTTTTTATCCTTATTGTATGACTGATCTACCATGTCATTTTGTCCGCGTTATTTTGAATCACCCTATATATTTGACGTAGGTTTCGTGTGAATCTGTTGGGAATTTCTCATTTACGAGAGCAATGAAATACTTCATCCACCAACCTATTTGGGTAGCAATGATAGGAAACACGAAATATTAGGTGCCGTGATGATGTTTACATAAATTCTTTCTTCCTTCGTGCCATTCGGAATTAGAATCCACAGACTGTAGTCCTGATGAAAGGCACCCTTTGCCAGCCACAATTTTGCGAATTCCAGAGTAAGTTACAGATGTACAGACGAAGAAAGAATTCGCGACAATCCTCGCCTTTCGGTTATGCTTCGATCTAGACAAGATTACCTCATGTAACAGCATAACTGGTATCACGAACATTAAATTCATCATAAAATAGACCCTCAATACCCCGCAATTCATCCAATACTTAAAAAAAAGGTCACCCTGCGCTAAAGACTCGCAGACCCACAAAAGTGATGTTGCGAGTTCTACCATTGAAATAATTATGAATACCCCATAATAATTATTGAATTTATCAATTGATTTTCAAAGAATAATATAGCTGTTTTCATAAGTCTGATATCCGTCTTTCTTTATTTTTTATTAAGGCGGGATCCACAAATTACGTGAGGTGTTTTTCCGGATTCCCCCCCCCCCCCTCTCTGGTGAGATCTGGTCCGTGAGACACCTCCCCCCCTTTAGAAATCGCCCTCGTAACTTTTTGAGACCTTTTTTTTTAGGTCTCACCCACACTTTTCGACGAAATACCCCCCCTAAAATCGAATTTCGCGTCATTTGTAGACTTTTTTTTAGCGCTATAGTCCAAAAAAAAATTAAAAAACCTCACGTGAGATTTCCGTTGACCCCCCCCCTCCCCTTTGGTGAGATTTAGCTGATCCCCCCCTCAAATTTCACCTAAAGTAATTTATGGACGCCCCCTAAACAGCGGAAACTTCATTAGCAAATTCATTTTTAGTTCAAAGCATAACCGAAAGGCGGTGGGTCTCGTGAATTCTGTCTCCGACTCTACATGTAGATGAGGGCAGTATTTTGAATTGCAGAGTACAGATGGAGATGTAAGTGAATGAGAGTTGACATCAAGAGCCGCTGAAAATGGATTAATTAAAGTAATTAGTATTCTGCCACCGCTAGATGACTGCTCACTTCAGGAACAGTTTGACGATCACTTGGTCGCCGTACGGACTCTTTAGAACCGGCGACAGCCTACACATTTTAAATGGTGTCTTGTGGGCAAGGCCAGTTGCCGTGCGTGGAGGAAACTGGTCGTGGGAGTTCTAGCGGCAGATCTGCATTCCAGGACCGGAGTCCAGCGAGTGACGTCACGGACGTGGGCGGAGGTGGCGCCGCCGCGGCCCGCACCCGGAACTAACGGCGCCGGCCGGACAGGACGTAAACGGCAAAAGTAGTCTAGTACAGTACAAGAACGAGTAAAAATGGGTTGTAGAGAAATTGCCGTCGGAACGCTCCATCGTTATTAAATTAGTTACAATTCTGTTTTAGGCGTAGGTATCATCAAGAGTTCTCTGCTATACGGCAGGTCCAAGCACAGTGACAGCCCTCCACGCCTCCCTCTGTTCCGCCATTCTCTTTAAGCAGGCATTCGTTCCTCAACACATGCCCAATCCAGTTTTTTTCTGTTTCTTATTGTTTTAATGAGTGACCTTTTCTCTCCTATTCGTTCCAGCACTTCCTCATTCCTTACTTTGTCCTTACAACTTATTTTCTCCATCCTCCTCCATACCCACATTTCAAAAGCTTCCAACCTCTTTAGATCTTCTTTGCGTAGCGTCCATGTTTCTGCTCCATACAGTCCTACGCTCCATTCAAAACATTTAGCTAATTTTTTCCTCAGGGTTTTGTCCAGCCTTCCGCATAGTAAATTTTTCTTTCTATTGAAAGCTTCCTTTGCCATTGCTATTCTAGTTTTTACCTCCTTCTTGCAGCTCATATCGCCACTCACAATACTCCCAAGATATTTAAAGGACTCCACTTGTTCAATTATTTCTCCTTGCAGCGTATGTGTAAGGGTAGTCAATATCAGGAGCACGCTCCATGGGTCGGATTCTTTATTAAACTGTAGGCCCCCTGCACCCGGTAGGATTACCGGGTTAACGGTAGAGACGAGAAGAATTTGTCACCTCTCGACAGAGTGTTATGGGTGAGCAATAATTCTCTGACATCGTATTTGAGAGAACTTTGGTACAAATCACCTTCCCGCCATCAGAGTTTGGATTTCCATGCTTTTCCGAAATCATTTCAGCCGAATGCTGGGATGGTTAATACAAACAGCCGAATTCCTTCCTGTGCTTTGGCCATACCATAGGGGACATCCATAAATTACGTGAGGTGAAATGGGGGAGGCGGGGTCCGGCGAAATCTCACCAGATCTCACCGGGGGGGAGGGGGGGTCTACGGAAATCTCACGTGAGATTTTGCGAAAAATTGGGGACAGTAGAGCCAAAAAAAAGGTCTAAAATTTGCGCCAAAGTTGATTTTTGGAGGGTATTTCCTCAAAAAAAAAGGTCTACAAAAGTTTCCAGGACGATTTGTAGGGGGGGGTTCTCACGGACCAGATCTCACCAGAAGGGGGGGGGGGTCTGGCCAGATCTCACGAAATCTCACCATGGGGGAGGGGGGGGGGTCCAGAAATCTGGAAAAACACCTCACGTAATTTGTGGATGCCCCCATACTCCTTCCCGGCTCTAAGCCACACACACACACAAAAATAGTTTCATAAGGGGACGTCCGTTAATGACGTGAGGTGATTTTCCGGAATTTATGACCCCCCCCTCCCCCTCTGGTGAGAATTCGTGAGATTAGGTCGGGCCTCCCCCCCCCCCTCTAAAATGACCTCGCAACTTTTTGAGACTTTTTTTTTTAAGTCTCATGGTCCGAAGAGTGGATATACCCCCTCTCAGGTCGGTTTTTAGACAAAAATACCCCCCTAAAATCGACTTTCTCATTTGTAGACTTAGCTCTACAATTCTACAAGAAATTCAAAATCTTACATGAGATTTCCATTGACATCCCCCTCTTTCCCCTTGGTGAGGTTTCGTGAAATTTCGACGCCCCCCCCCCATTTCACCTCGCTTCAAAATGCAGGCCCCCTAAGTAATCCGCAGAAACATTTAGAGGTATACTAGATATAACAATGAAACGGTCATGAGAATACGAACGACCGTCATTCAACAAAGACCCATATCAGCCAACAAGTCAGCTTGGAAAAAACGAAGAATTGTTAGTTGCCTTTGTTGACCGATACTTCATTCTGTAGTACAGCCGTTGTGGTACTTGGCGGATCGATCACACAATAGATGTTGTTGTGGCTTTAGAGCGCGTCGACAGCGAAGTCATTAGCGCCCTAACAATAAACCGCTATTACTGTGGCTTAAGAATATCCTAAATTACTGTCTGCATAAGACTGTACAACATCTGGAAGTCTGTAAAGGGGCCACATAGGTTTAAAAAGGAATTAAAAACACTACATGTCTCACTGACTGTATAGTGGGCAGCGAGACAGGAATTATAACAACATAAAAAATAAAAACAATGCATATAGACGAGTGGTTGTAAAGGGGCCTTCCATCACAATAGAGGACTCTGCATGACGACCACACGGAAAATGCAACACTGAATTAAAAAAAAAACCTTCCGAGGACACCTGACAAACGTTATAGTAACGCCCGACAGCGGTAGGGGACAAACTACAGCTTCCCGCCACGTAATGTTTTTTTTTTTTTTTGCTTATGGCTTTATGCCATGTTGACGTCGAGGTCTTTGTAGACGGGGTGGGACCGGGGCAAGGAACGGGAAGGAATTCGGCCATGAATTTTTGAAGGAAGCATCCCGACATTCGCCTGGAGTGATTTGGGGAAACCATGGAAAACCCAAGTCTGGATGCCGTGACGAGGGTTCGAACCGCCGTCCTCCCGAATGTGAGGCCAGAGCGTTAACCACTCACCCATCACGCTCGGTCCCACGTAGTCGAATCGCTATATAGCCAGCTAAAACTTCAACTTGTCAGTATAGTAGCGAGAGACAACCACTTCGAATACAGTGTCTACTATGGGTTTTAATCAAATATCCTTGCAATATTGCCTACGCTTAAGTGTTCTATATGTATATCTTATGCTTCTTTTTTATACTACCAATGTCTATATCTTAACCATATATTATCAGCGTTTTTCAACCTTTTTTCAACCAGAGGATCAACAAATTGTCAAAAATAATGCTGCGGACCACTGACTTACATGGGTTTAATTTTTTACTCATGTGTATACAGGGTGTTAAAAAAATGTAAAATATTTTAGGAGGTGATAGAATGCATCAAAATAAGACAGAAATGTCTGATCAACATTGAGTCGCAAACGCATACTTTCAGAGCTAATAACAGGTCCGCAATATGACACCCGTCCACGGAAAGGCATGCCTCAGCTCTTCAACGTAAGGGGTAGTCCATAAATTACGTGAGGTGTTTTTCCGGATTTCCGGACCCCCCCCCCACCCCCCTGGTGAGTTCTGGTCCGTGAGAAACCCCCTAGAAATCGCCTTCGCAACTTTTTGAGACTTTTTTTCCAAAATCCGGTTACACCCCCACTTTTCGCCGAAATTCCCCCTAAAATCGACTTCACGCAATTTGTTTACCTTTTTTTTAGCTCTTCAGTCCAACGATTTTTTCCCAAAACCTCACGTGAGATTTCCGTATACCCTCCCCCCCACCTTGGTGAGATTTCACCGAACCCCCCCCCCTATTTCACCTCACGTAATTTATGGATGCCCCCTGAGGAATCACGCACTCTTTGAAACTATCTTGGTTGGTCTTCAATGCATGTCATCACGTATAGGACCAACCAAGACAGTTTCAGAGAATGCGTGGTTCCTCAGGGCGAAGTGCTGATGCGTGCATTGCCGTGGACGGCGTTACATTGCGGACCTGTTATTAACTCCAAAAGTATGAGTTTGGACACAATATTTATTTGACATTTCTGTCTTATTTTGATGTATTCTATCACCTCCTGAAATATTTTATACTTTTTTAACACCCTATATTATTAACATCTAAGACATAGTTTATGGTACCATTACAATATAATAAATCTAAAGGTAGACATATATTTTTATCTCCTGTGAAACTGGAAGTGAACTATCAAAAGTTCCATACCAACTTTTAATACTAATCGCATGAATAGTAATGTTATGGTAGCTATATGCTACACTATACCACAAGCCTACATGCACACTAAACCTTATACTGTTTATTTGTGTTTACTTCACCACTCTTGTGTTACCAATCTTACCACGAATTTCGGTCCCTCACAAATACTACAAGACCCTCAGGAAAGGCTTATTTATTTATTCCTCAAACGAAACGGTGCTCTTTTTTTATTCCAACTGAAAATCAATAAACTATTTTAGAAACCCAGCTGTCCTATCCTATCCCTAGAAATGCCAGATTTTTGTCTGCTTTTCTTAGGCTTATAGTTTAAACCCGTTATTAACTAGGAATACGACATCTAAATTTACAAATTCCTGCCTGCGGGCCACAGATTGATAAACACTGATATATATTATGATATAGTTTAAAAAATGCATAGAATTGTAGTAAATTATTATTTCGTTGACTAATTCGGTGTTTCCTTTGTTGTGTGTTGCAGGTACGGTACCAGGCAGGGTGAAGGCCTGACCTTCATTAACACCGGACACTGTAAGTCCACAGCCTAGTCTAGTCGATTCACCAAACTAATCAGCAACCTTCAAATAAAAATACGAGTACGGTAATTTCATCAGGCAGAAAATTACGCATGTCGGTACCAAAGTGAGATTTAATCCGGAGTTATAATCTGTGTTTTAGGATTCCGCGTTAAACCCTAGGAGCAGCAACGACAAAGGCAAAATATGCGGCTAATTAAAACTCTGTCACCAGGTCACAATGCAGTACGAATTTTTGAATATAAACAATTACCAATCGCAGACTTTACTGTATTTAACTGTTTAATTTGTTTGTTTCTTGAATTGCATGAATATTATAACTATACCCTGTTCACTCTCAGCAGGCGGCTCGAGGTCGTGTTCCCCTCGCCCCACTCTTCACCTCACCATCCCCTCCCTTCCTACCTCTCCGCGCTGTATCCAGGCGGGCGAATGGTAAATTTCCCCTTCGCATGTAGGGGTAAAGGCAGCGGAGTGGGGATAGATCAGACTGACCTTGAGCCGCCTCTCTTAACTGAACGCGGTATAGCTATCACCCGTGACTTTGTACACATGGAATTAGAATTGTATTGCTAGAATTGATATAGAAAGCCGTAAATTACATAAACGGTGTCGCAAAAAGCATAGAACCGGCATTACACAAACTGACTGCGAGAGAAACAAAGCCTGAGTAACCGATGTAACATTACAGAGAATTACACACGCTATCCATCTGTCTGTCATCATTCGGTTAGTTTTCAAAATTTCGTGACAAAATATGTTATTAAACCTGAAAAGAATATCGTGTAACCTTCATAAAGATACAAGGTATTTCTTTGACAAATTTCATCAAGATTGGTTTAGTCGTTTAGTTGTGAAAACGTAACAAACAGACAGAGTTTCTTTCACGTTTATAATATCTGTGTAAATTTCTTTTATACTTGCAGTTCACAATTTAAAACTGATGCCTTCGACACGACAAAAATATATTAAGATAAAACTGTATCCAAGACAAAATATCTTAATACTGTTACAAGGGGAAAGATCGTCAGAGATGATATTTGACTCACCATAACATCCTTAATACATTTTCTTTCCCAATGTGCTTTCAACAAGTACGCCATATGCTGGCCTCGGTAGCGTAGGGGCTAGAGTGGTAGCTCCGCGTGCCGAAGGCCGCCGGTTCGAATCCGGCCACGGGCATGGATGTTAAGTGTTGTGTGTCTGTGTGAATGTCCTGTCCGTCCTGTGGCGTCCATACATTGAAAAATACAATATATACTGGATGATGACTTATACACTGAAAACTACAAAATTACATTGAGCTGGCTGTATGGCCTTCGCTGCCACATGCCATTTAAAAAAAAAAAAAAAGTACGCCATATAGCCAGATGCTATTCATTCTTGGCACGCCTATATGAGTGTTTAATTCAAAGCACAATTCATGTGGTCGTAATGACCTGGTGACACAGTTTCTTATCGGCTACTTAATCCGTCCCTACAGTAACCACCTAGCATAACCATTTAACCTATCAGGTATAGTGAATGTTCAGTGTAACGTGGAATTCGAACCACGGAAGCGTTCTGGTGTACTTCACATTATACAGCAAGCTGTGCAGGAGGTGAAGGTCGAGACAAGGAGTCGAACCACGGACCTTTGATCTCCGGTCAGAGACCTTAACCACTGAGCCACCAGAATGCTCCAGAAATTCAATAAAAATCCATCCCTGCACTACCGTTACACTTTGAGGGCATCCATAAATTACGTGAGGTGTTTTTCCGAATTTTCGGACCCCCTCCTCTGGTAAGACCTGGTGAGATCTGGTCCGACCCCCCCCCCCTTCTGGTGAGATCTGGTGCGGGAGACCCCCCCCCCCCTAGAAATCGCCATCGCAACTTTTTGAGACCTTTTTTGACTTTTGCGTGTTTTGTAGACCGTTTTTTTGGTTTAGCCTACAGTCCAACAAAAAATTCCAAAACCTCAAGTGAGATTTTCGTAGACCCCCCTCCCCCTTGGCGAGACCCCCTCCCTATTTCACGTCACGTAATTTATGGACCCCCCTTGCACACAATATTTTTATTTTTTTATTTTTGGATTGTATGACCCGCAAAAAGATAAATGCATAAAAGTAAGTGTAGGTAGGCTACAACAGATACCTGTATACAGTTATATTTTCAATCAAGTAAAGAAACACACCATATATACAAAATGTATAACACCGCAAAAGTTATATGGAAAATACTGGATCTCTGACGATACGTCGATGAGAGTTAAAACGCGTCTTATCATACATAATCTAGAAACGGTCTACAATAATTAATTATTACATGAAATTGTGTATTTGGTTCTTTTGAGGGGAGGGGGGGGTCAGGGCTGGTCAACATGTATGAGACCAGCCCCTGCTGTTTGTGAGAGTGGAACTGAGAACAATGCAGACACCCCGCAGTGCAGGGTTTTACTTTCGGCTATTGTATCTGGACGACTGTTCACCCCACAGCCCACGGGGTGTTTGCATAGCAACAACACTGCTTCCTCTTCAATATCCACTGGAATTCACACCCTCTTACGTCACGACACGATTTATTGCCAGTCAAAGACAGTTCAGTAAATAATAAAAATAATCTCGCAATCGTTGCAAACGTTATGAGTTTTTGGCAACCGTTTTCTTCATAAGGGATACGTAAAACAGTGACGATGGACGGCTCTTGAGGCATCCATTAATGACTTGAGGTGAAATAGGGGGGGAGGGGGGGTCCGGCGAAATCTCACGAATCCTCACCAAGGGGGAGAGAGGTCAACGGAAATGTCACGTGAGGTTTTGAAATTCTTGCAGAACCGTCCTTCGGAGCTTGAGACCTAAAAGAAAGGGACTCAAAAAGTTGCGAGGTCGATTGATAAAGGGGGGGGGGGGTCTCCGTCAAAATCTCACCAGTGGGGAGGGGGGGGGGGATTCCGGAATTCCGGAAAAACACGTCACGTCATTAATGGACGTTGTGAAGTTCCTTAGTTCCTACGTTTTTGCCATTGAAAGAGCAACGATAAAAATCTTTATGAAACAGGAACGAGGTTATAAACTCCTAACAACAAATGCATGTTTAGTGGTTACACAAATATAACAGGTCTGAAATAATTGTGTGCTTACAAATAATCAGACAGGTTTTGTATTAGAGAACAATACGGTGAGTATGTGAAACATAGTTAGTCAACAAAAGGCTGAAATGTAATAAGGGGTCATCCATAAATTACGTGAGGGGAAATAGGGGGGGGGGGTCTACGAAAATCTCACGTGAGATTTGTGAAAAATTGTTGAACTGTAGAGCTAAAAAATTAATCGAAAAGTGGGGGTGTAACCTGCTTTTCGGAGGGTGAGACCTAAACAAAAACAAAAAAGGTCTCAAAAAGTTGCGAGGGTGATTTCCAAGGGGTGGGGGGTGTGTGTCTCACAGACCAGATCTCGCCAGAGGGGGGGGGCTAGATCTCACGAAGTCTCACCAGAAGGGGTTCGGAAATCCGAAAAAACTCCTCGCTTAATTTATGGATGTTCCCTAAGGAAACAAACACTGACACAGATGATGATCTAATAGATCAAAAGGCGTTTGCCAAAAACAAAGTTTTATTTTATCTGCACTAGACAGATAAAGCAATACCATGTGCTACTAGGGAAATATAATGTGGTAGTATCCCGTTCCTTTCCACATAGGCAGTAGGTTGCCCAGCCTTAAATCAGCCGCTCATTCTGGAAAAGACTCGACAAGTGTTTTGTATGGAGGCGGAGACGTGGACATTGAGACCAGAGGATGAAAAGCGGTTTGAAGCGTTTGAGATGTGGAGGAGGATGGAGAGGATAAGCTGGGTGGATGAAATGAGTAATGCTGAAGTGCTGGACAGGTTCAGTGAAAGCAGAAAAATACTCCAACTAATAAAAGAGAGAAAGAAGAACTGGTTGGGACACTTGTTGAGAGGGGAGTGCCTGATAAAAGACGCTTTGGAAGGTCTAGTTTGTGGGAGGAGAATAAGAGGAAGAAGGAGGTGCAAAATTATAGACAACATCAAGGAAGACGGCAGCTATATGGACCTAAAGAGAAAGGCAGAAGATAGAAGAGCATGGAGAGCAGCCAAGTGAAAACCTGCCCGAGGGCAGAAAACTGATGATGATGAGACAGATAAAAAAAAATACTAGAAACCCTTTATTGGCTAAGCAGCTAAGGAAAAAGGCTTAAACATCGACATGTATTAGCAGACGTTAGCATTGTTAGGGGCACTCTTGCCATTAGTGACAGGTATGCAGCGGGAAGGTGTTAAATAGCTTAGAGGTTCCGCTACCTGCTAATGGGTTTCTTCTTTCGCCACTGCGGCTAGCTTCCTATGATTTGAGGGACGTTTCCCCGTTACGTGCTAATGTCTTGCGATCTACAGTAGACGTGGTATTAAACACCTGCCTCGTGACCGATACACATAAACACCACTTTGCTTCCAGCACAGGCTCTAGGCAATGTAATGGTGATTGCTGATATAATGCTGTAGTCCTCATCACGTAGCCACGTCTCAGTTATATTTGTATGGTGTGATGTGCCTTCGTCACAAAAACTAGTTTAAATTGGTGTAACTGTCTTGTTCTGTCTATGCTTGAGGACGTACAAAAATCTTAAAACCAAAATAATCTTCGTATTTCTTTTGCTTATTTCTCCCCATATTCCTCAGGAAAAGAGGTTAATTCGTATTTTTTTCCCCTCCGTTATCAGTCTTTCGACTGGTTTGACGCAATCCTCCATCCCTTCCTATCCTGTGCTAACCCTTCATTTCTACATACCCCCTACAACCCACAAACTCAATTATCTGCTCCATATATTCTAATCTCTGTCTTCCTCTACAGTTCTTACCTTCATCTGTTCCGTCCAACAGTAAATTAACCAATCCAGCGTGTCTCAAAATATGACCTACCAGCCTGTCTCTTCTTTCTGTAATCTTCTTCCACAAGCTTTCCTCACCCGTCATTTCAAAAACTCGTTCATTTCGTATTTTGTCTGTCCACTTAATTTCTTGCTTCGGCCATCGGTTGTAATTTTGCTTCTCAACTAACAGAATTCACTTACTTCTCCTATTGCTTCCGATCCTATTTTGATATTTAATCTACTAGTGTTGGTATCATTTCTGCTACATTTCATCACTTTTGTCCTGCTTTGATTTATATTCAGTCCAAAATCTTCCTTCAGTATTTTGTTCATGCCGTTCAGCAACTTCTCAATATCCTCAGCCCTTTCTGCTAACAAGACAATGTCATCAACAAATCGTAGCATACTGACTTTTTCTCCCTGATCGCTTATGCCACATGGAAATTCGTCGTATCCTGTATTAAATTAAACAAGTTACTTTCCTTTAATGATAAATAGTTCCCGTTTATTCGTAGAAATTCACTCTTAGATATTCAATCATACTATACATCTACATACAAAGAAGATAAAAGATAAAGGGGCTGGTGTAGATAATGTTACTACGAATGTCTTAAAGATAGCAGGATGTGACATTGTCCCTTATCTTGTATTATTATTTAAATTGAGTCTGGATACTTGGTGCTTACCAGGTGATTGGAAAAGCGCTATAGTAATAGCAGTATATAAAGGAGGGGTGAGAAATAGAGTCGAAAATTACAGGCCAATCAGTTTGACATGAGTAGGCAAATTAATGGAGAGATTGGTATGCTATCACACCAGAAATGTGTGTGAGAAAATAAGTGGTTTTCAAGTCGACAACATGACTTTAGGCAAGGATATTGAGGCGAATCTCAGTTAGGAGGCTATATGAAAGATATTTAAGGTGAAATTCAGAACGGATTCGAAATGGATAGTGTAACTCTAAAGCCGCGTTCCCACGATCCCTTGTAACGAAGGCGAGACGAGACGGTTTCTCATTAGCCGAAGTGTAGGGACGAGCGCGGGCCGCAGGTTAGTCCTAGCTACCTCGCCGCCACCTCCCCACCACGTTGCCTAGTGTCGTTTGGCACAGAGCACTTTGCAGCAACAGAAGGGGTGCGCACCGCTGCTGCAAACCGATGGCAACAGCGCACCGCTACACACGCCTGTGTTGTTTACCGACGCAGAGTGGGTAGCCGTGTCTGGTCCCCGCTAGCAGAGGCGGCCCTGTTCCCATGGCGTGTTGTTGAGTATTCATTCCGTCCCGTCCCACCTTCGTTACAAGACGTCGTGGGAACGCGACTTTGGGGGCATCCACAAATTACGTGAGGTGTTTTTCCGGATTTCTGGACCCCCCCCTCCCCCCTGGTGAGATTTCGTGATATCTGGCCGTACCCCCCCCCCCTCAGGTGAGATCTGGTCCGTGAGAACCCCCCCCTACAAATCGCCCTGGAAACTTTTGTAGACCTTTTTTTTTAGGTCACACCCTAACTTATTTGACGAAATACCCTCCTAAAATCGACTTTGGCGCAAATTGTAGACCTTTTTTTTTGCTCTACTGTCCCCAAATTTTTCGCAAAATCTCACGTGAGATTTCCGTAGACCCCCCCGTCCCCCCTGGTGAGATCTGGTGAGATTTCGCCGGACACCCCCTCCCCCATTTCACCTCACGTAATTTATGGATGTCCCCTTTATAGCTATAGGTATATTGGTATTACTGCATGTTGGTGACGCAAACTCAAAAGATTTTAAGTACTTAAAAAGCTTCCAACGGCGCCTATCATACGCGCAGCACGCCATAGGATGTCGGTGACGGGAATTCGTGAACTTATATTTTTATCCCCGGCCTGACATCACCTAGCCCGCCTATAGAAGTTTTCATCTCAATAGCAATAATGAGTTAGTAATAAATAAAAATCTTTGGCTCACGACTTTTGGATGTAAACAACAATAAAAAAGTTTATATACAGTTCGTGGCCGGTGAAATCAGTGGCGTAGCTAGGTCAACGAGGGCCCCGGTGCAAAAATTTATTTTGGGCCCTCAGGCCAGACGGGCGACCTTTTTTTTGCTTCGTGTGCTGGTATAGGTCGCCAGTTTGCCCGCAAGCCCTCTAAACTGCGCTTGGGGGTCCCCTTGAGCATAGCGGTGCACTAGCCCCATAGTAGATAAGCCCCTGGGTGAAATTCGCTAGAATGCAGCCTTCAAAACTTTGGACAGTAGTGATAGTGCGAGCTTAGTAGCTGGTATGGAAACACGAACTTGCGCGTGTTAATGCATATATAAAAACTGGCACTGAAGATGCCTGGAATAAAGGCGAAACGCGTCTGCCATCATAAGGGGGCATCCATAAATTACGTGAGATGTTTTTCCGGTGTTCCGGACCCCCCTCCCCCGCTGGTGAGATCTGGTCCATGAGACCTCCCCCCCCCTAGAAATGGCCCCCGCAACTTTTTGAGACCTTTTTTTTTTTTTAGGTCTCACCCTAGCAAAGCCCGTTACACCCCCACTTTTCGACGATACCCCCCCTAAAATCGACTTTCCCGTCATTTGTAGATTTTTTAATTTTTTTTTTTTAAGCTCAACAGCCCAAAAAAAAAATTACAAAACCTCACGTGAGATTTCCGTTGACCCCCCTCCCCCTTGGTGAGATTTCGCCGGACCCCCCCCCCCCCTACTATTTCACCTTACGTAATATATGGATGCCACCTAAGCATTTGTTTAGATGCAAGTAGGAAACATAACCCATAAAACAGTACTAAAAATATTTGATTATTGTAGGCCATTTTCTTCTACAGTTGCTTGATAAATTCGTATTTGTTCTTTAATAATACGCCATTACAACTGTTGGATATTGTTTTTATTTTCCGGACGCGTTTCGCCTTTCGCCGAGGTATCTTCAGCGTACAGTTTTGCTGTAATATGTGATTTGTTATTGACTTTTGAATACAATGATTTTTAGATTTACCAAAATTATTCTTACATAGGCAGCATAATATTACTTATATAATCCAAAACGGATATAAAAATAAGTAATATTATGCTGCCTATATAAGAATAATTTTGGTAAATCTAAAAATCATTGTATTCAAAAGTCAATAACAAATCACATATTACAGCAAAACTGTACGCTGAAGATACCGCGGCGAGAGGCGAAACGCGTCCGGAAAATAAAAACAATATCCAACAGTTGTAATGGCGTATTATTAAACAACAAATACTAAAGTACTAAAAATGTTTGTGGGTTAGCGCTAATATTTTGTGTTAGGCGGTGGGGCTCGGTGAAGCCGCGTTCTGGTTGTCCAGACTGGTCTGCTCCGTAATGACAGGGCGGAATGTTATCGCGCTGCTTTTTGTGTGAGTCCTCGTTTTTGTCGTCGGGATTATTCTGTCTGAGCGGAATGCAGTCCACCTGCTATCGGGACGCGAGAATGCACTCTCTACAGGTAGCAGCCGCGCGCGATTCTTATCTCGACCTGGAGGTGCGGGGGTTCGGTTACCGACAAGGTCAACCCCTTGACTCGAGTAGTATTCGATACACGCTTCCACACGTTGCACCTACGCGACGACTTAATGTCAGCCTTCATACGCGCCTACTTCAAGGGCCTGGATATAGCGACCCACGGCCTTTAGACAACTAGCAGAGTTCTACACCGCTTCTACAATACGTGTTCTAGAACATTCTACACTTTTCAAAAATTCCTCTTAATGACCTCGATGTTATGAGCTGTTAATTAATGCTTGCAGATGTTCGGCAACTACATGATTTCCGTAATTAGAGTCGATAATTAGCTGACGACAATCACGTGATCAGCTTCCGAAGAATTAGAAGGAAATACAGCTTTATGTAATGTCCAACTCATCATCAACACATTTATTTTTTAAATTAAAATGTAGTTAATTAAATTAATCCATCAAAATGACAAAATATGTTATTTATCCCGAAAAAAGTAGCCTATGAGCTTTCTGTGGGGGCGTCCATTAATTACGAAAGCTCAATTTTTTTTTGGGTGGGGGGGGGCGATGGAAATCTCAATAATTTTTTTTTATTTCATATTGCCGCCCTGCAAACTACAGTAGAACTAAAAAAAATATCCAAAATTACGAGGTCAATATCACGTTAGGAGGGGGGGGGGAGGTTCCATTCGATCTCACCAGAAAAAGGGGGGGGGTCCAGATTTACTAAAACAGAAACAAAAAACAAAAAAGACTCCAGAATTACGAGGTCGATCTCAACTTAGGGGCCATCCATAAATAATGTCACACCTTGAGGGGGGAGGGGAGGGGGTCAACAAAGTGTGACATCATGTGACCAAGGGGGGGCGGGGTGGACATGTCATAAACTTTGTGACATCACATGCATAATTTGTATCACTTTTTGTCTCGCATTGCCCCAGTGTCGAGGCATACTTATTTAAACGATCATGTGGCATCTGTGGACTATATTTTTCATCATATAAAACCACTAACCAACATAAGCAATTACACAAGAGGCAACTAGAGGTATTCCCCATCATGAAGATTCGTGAACAAAGCATTGCCGCTAGACTAAACAGGGAAGTTATTTGCTTATTAAACGATGACGATGCTTTATGGTTGGTTTTCGAATGCTTCAATTTTCCTTCCTTCGCTACCGTAAAGCTCCGTGCTCCACACCTAGACTTCTAAAAAATTCTTTATATTTGAAACTAAAAGATTTTTCTTTTCATTGTGGCTCTTTTTGCTAGTGCTAGTCTGCTTTTAACATCATTTCTGCTTCGGCCATCAGTTATAATTTTACTTCCTAAGTAGCAAAATTCACTAACTTCTTCTATCGCGTCAGATACTTTTTTAATATTTAATCTACTATTATTGCTATCATTCCTCCAACATTTCATCACTTTGTCTTGCTTTGCTTTATATTTAGTCCAAAATCTTCCTTCAGTATTTAGTTTATGCCGTTCAGTAACTTCTCAATATCGTCTGTGCATTCTTCTAGCAGGACAATGTCATCAGTAAATTTCTCACTAGAGCACCTAAACAAGTTCCACTTAAAAATACTGCACCTGGGATCATAGTGGATGAGTGTAGTGTACTAAAATTTTACAACTTAGTTGAAAGAACCTTTGTAGTGTTATTACAACTATAAATAATAAAAAATCCTTTTGTCTGATTGCCAGACTAACTTTTTTCATGGTATGTTAAGCGATAAAACTTTGTTCAGATACACAGTATTTTGAATGTTTCCACTGTTATAATTGATTATTCTGAACATTAACTTTTACGACTCTTTCATTTTTAATTGATTCTCCTTTCCTGCTTGGTTACTAAGTAATTAAATCGAAGTTCAATGCCTTCCATTAATCCATTAGCATACTATTGTGGTTTCAACATTAAACAAGAAGCAAGTGAACGTGATAATTATTGAAGCTATTTGAGTGGATGATATCTTCAGTTAAAGACTATTAAATTATTAACAAAATAATTACGGTCATGGATCAACAAATTTCCTGAAGTAGCTAAAACAGTAAGTGGTTTTGAGACCTTGATTCAGTGCAGCATTTGAAGATGAAAACTTACTTCCTTGTTTGAGGAAAAGTTGCTTTTATGTTATGATCAAAACAGAAAACAAGTTTCTTCTTTGTCAATTATATTACTAGCAACATTGTTTCCTATCAGATCCATTGTTGTTGAAACGATTCCTGGACCACGAAATACTCATATACAGGGTGTTCAGGAATGAAACCGCACATATGTCACATCATTTCCTACAATGTGACAAAATTTTATTTCAGCAAAAGTCTCACAATTTTCGACATATTGATTATTTAAATATTTTTTTGAAACATTTTGTTCATTTTATTTCATGCCACAGCTCTACAAATTAAGACTTTCTGAATCCTGTGTTTTTTTTTTTTAATTTACTCAAAGATATTCGAGTCATCTAAAACAATGTTCTTTTCTCCTTAAAACGTTAAAAAAAACATTATAAGGAACCCTAAATGGTGTAATTATTTTATGCTTCTTTTAAAATGATTGTTTTATGGCAGTTCAATCTGCTAAATACACCAAGGTGCTTAGTAAAAAAATTATGATAATGATTTAAAAAAAAGAGTTTGTTGTGGTGTGCATTCAAATAATACACAGAATAAATGCAAGTAAAATGTTTTATTTTGTTAATTTTAAAAATTGTTCATAATGGACGCCATTTGCTCTTATGCGCGCCGTAAATCTTTTGATACATGATCTTTTTATTCGGCGAGCATAACCTTTGCAGTTACTGTGTTCCGCAGCTGTTTTTATTTTCTCACGCAGATGTGTAATCGAAGTTAACTCCGTCGCGGAAACTAAATCTTTCAGCCAGCCCCAATAAAAAAAATTCCAAGGGATTTTATAAAGTCCAAAATACCAACCTTTATGCTTTAGAACTACCGTAAAAACATAATATTAAAAGGAATGTTAAACAATAATACCATTTTAAAATTGGCAATAACGAAGCAATTTTTTAATATAATTGGCACGATACGCTTAGTACATTTTTTTATACCATAGGCTGTCAAAAGTCTGCTGTTTGAATAAATTTGTATACACTTTTTACTTTTTTTTTTTTATCCTTCGTCGACGGCAAAGGTCATTAGAGGCGGGATGCGACTGGGGACAAGGAACGGGAAGGAATTCGGCCATGGCCTTTTTGAAGGAAGCATCCCGGCATTCGCCTGGAGTGATTTGGGGAAACCATGGAAAATGCAAATCTGGATGCCCGGACAGGGATTCGAACCTGTGTCCTCCCGAATGCGAGGCCAGAACGTTAACCGTTCACTCACCACGCTCGGTCCTTTTTACATAAGATTTTAAAAGTTTTTTTAATTTACTCAAGGATGTTTGAGTCATTTAAAACAATGTTCTTTTTTTAAAAAAAGTAAAAAAAAAAACTTTTAAAATATTTTAACATAAGATTTTTAAAGAGTTTCTTTAACTTTTTTTTAAAAAACAACAACATTGTTTTAGATAACTTAAACATCCTTGGGGGGGGGCATCCACAAATTACGTGAGGTGTTTTCCCGGATTTCTGGACCCCCCTTCCCCCCTGGTGAGATTTTGTGAGATCTAGCCGGATCCCCCCCCCCCCCCCCTATGGTGAGATCTGGTCCGTGAGAACCTCCCCCTAGAAATCGCCCTGGAAACTTTTGTAGACTTTTTTTTTAGTTCACACCCTAACCTTTTTCACGAAATACCCTCCTAAAATCGACATTGGCGCAAATTGTAGACCTTTTTTTGGCTCTACTGTCCCCAAATTTTTCGCAAAATCTCACGTGAGATTTCCGTAGACCCCCTCCCCCCTGGGGATATCTGGTGAGATTTCGCCGTACCCCCCCCCCCCCCCGTATTTCACCTTACGTAATTAATGGATGTCCTCTTGTGTAAATTAAAAAAAAACAGAGTTCAGAAAGTTTTAATTTGTAGTAATGGCATGGAATCAACTGATCAAACTCCCGTTTCGAATTTTGTTTTTACAAAATCAATATCTCGAAAATGGTGAGACTTTTTTACTAAAATAAAATTTTGTGATATAGTAGGACATGAAGTGACCTATTTGCGGTGCAGTATTATCGTTTCATTCCTGAACACGATGTATGTACTGTGCTTCTTTTTCCCTCAGACCTCTCCGCACTGAGATCTAACCCAATTAATACGACGGACAGGACTGAGCAGATGCGATGCCCTGTGGAGCGCCATTGTTCCTGGAGAGCCGAGGCGCAGGAATTTGATGGGCGAGCAGACCAGACCCCTCATCTGCGATCCTCTTATTTTCTCTGCCCCGGGCGGCAGTCCGACTCACACCCAGCGCGCTGTAATACGAGGCGCTATACTCTACACAAAGTATACACCCAAAGTACACATCAGCGCGGATAATACCACGACTCCCTGCGACGTGGTCGTTAGCGTTTCCCACGGTCAACAGTGTTCCTTCCCTTAGACTGCGTTGTAACGGGTGTGCCCTATGATGTACGCAATCATGATTTTTACTTGTCTTAATAAAGGTGTGAGACAAGTTTGTAGTCTATCCCCTTTAGTATTCAACTTGTATGTAGAAGAACCAATGAAGAAAGTCAAAGAAAAATTTCTACATGGTATAAATTTTCAGGGAGAAAAAATCAGTATGCTACTATTTGCTGATGACATTGTCTTATTAGCAGAGAGGGCCGAGGATATTGAGAAGTTATTGAATGGCATGAACAAAATACTGAAGGAAGGTTTTGGACTGAATATAAATCAAAGCAAGTCTAAAGTGATGAAATGTAGCAGAAATGATACCAATACTAGTAGATTAAATATAAAAATAGGATCGGATGCAATAGGAGAAGTAAGTGAATTCTGTTACTTGGGAAGCAAAAATACAACCGATGGCTGAAGCAGGGATGATGTTAAAAGCATAATAGCACTAGCAAAAAGAGCCTTCACGATAAACAAAAATATTTTACTTTCAAATATTGATCTAGGAATTAGATTTTTTTTTTTTTTTCTTACTGCTTTACGCCTCCTCGACGGCTTACGTCATTAGAGGCGGGATGGGACTGAGGACAAGGAACAGGAAGGAATTCGGCCACGGTCTTTTTGAAGGAAGCATCCCTGCATTCGCCTGTTGTGATTTGGGGAAACCATGGAAATAAGAATTAGAAAGAACTTTTTAAAACTCTGTGTGTGGAGTACTTTATGGTTGCGAAACATGGACTTTAGGATTACCGGAAAGTAATAAAATTGAAGCATTTGAAATGTGTTGCTACAGAAGAATCCTGACAATTAAGTGGACTGACAAATTAAGAAATGAACGAGTTTTGGAAATGATGGTTGAAGAAAGAAGTTTGTGGAAGAAGCTTACAGGAAGAAGAGACAGGCTATTAGGTCATATTTTGAGACATGCTGGATTGGTTAATTTGTTAGTGGAGGGAACAGTCGAAGGTAAGAACTGTAGAGGTAGACAGAGATTAGAATATACGAAGCTGATAATTGAGGACGTGGGCTGTAAGGGGTATGTACCGTTAGAGATGAAAAGGTTAGCACAAAATAGGAAGGGGTGAAGGATTGCATCAAACCAGTCGAAAGACTGACGACAGTAACAAGGGGAAAAAAATGATACAAAATACCATCAGAATCTGGAAAGATGTGGAATCAAGTTGGAAGACATCAAAGACAGGGAATTATTCAGAGGAAAAATTACGGAAATAATGGATCTGACTGAAGAAAACCAACCAGGAAAAGCAAGAGAGAATGAAAGAGTAAAGAGGAAGGAAACTCGGAAGATGAAATGAAGTTTCGTAATTGTAGTCTACAGTTGGCTGAAACGAAAAGGAAAAAGAATAAAAAGGTTACTTGTTTAATTATTTTAATTGTTACGAAAATATGTTGTAAAAAATGAAAAAGAATATCTGTGGTGAGAGAAAGAAGTTTTATGTTTAGTGGTTTTTGTCTTAGAACAAGGAGTGTGAAGATTATCTTAGCGAGGAAGGACAGAGGTTGAAAACCGAGTCGTTAAGATTTGATTTCGCAAGATCTATCAGCATTATTCAAACTCAAGAACTTTACTTTAAACCGTAACAAATCAACGATAAGATTTTATGTGTAAAAGACAAGCATATTTGTTTCATATTGAAGACTATGTTGTTCCTTTTAGCTCTCAGATGTTACAAAAGGAAATGTTGATCAAGATCTGGATTTTCCATGGTTTCCCAAATCACTCCAGACAAATGCCGGGATGCTTCCTTCAAAAAGGCCATGGCCGAATTCCTTCCCATTCCTTGCCCCCCATCCTTTCGCGTCTCTAAAGACCTCTCTGTTAAGAGACGTTAAGGAGTAAAAAAAAGATCAATAAGTTAAGAAGCTCGTCTTTTCCCTTGTAAATGTGTAAAGAAGTTGAAAGTGTAGTTTTATTTCATTGTAAGTGTGATTTGGTTTCAGTTTTGGAGTTAAACCTGATTTTATATCGACTTCAGGTACATCGTTTGAGGGATTCTGTTTTTTTATTTTATTTTGGCCTTTGGTCTGAAACCACGTAGCCAGCATTTAACATTATCATATGTTTGTCCTTGTTTTCTCGTAACCTGTTGTGGGGCTTATATATTCATTTCGGTGTGTTCAAGGAAGCTGGTAATTGCCTTATAAACCAGTAAATTTTTTTGATTGCAAAATGGTAGTAACGTTCGCTGGAAACCTGACAGAAAGTTGTTCTTGGCGCCTGTAGAATCGCTTGCGTTGTAGCTGGTACCGCAAACAGGAAAGCAAGGTGTGATTGAGGTCAGATTTCTCTTGATCGGAGGTGCATATTGGTTGGTGATTGTACTAATCGGATGCGGCATAAATGATATGGATAAAAACCGTGCCCTAGTCTCATGAACTAGAGAGTAATCCATCTAAAGTGAATCTCTGATAATGTGCTTCTTCTTATAACACCAGACTAACGAAAACTGCGGAAAAGAAAAGCAAAGAGAAGGCTAAGTATGCTATACACAGACATTGGGGGCCATCCATAAATTACGTCACACCTTGAGGGGGAAGGGGGTCAGCAAAGTGTGGCATTGTGTGACATGGGGGGGGACGTGTCGTACATAAACTTTGTGACGTCACATGCATAATTTATATCACTTTTTGGCTCGTGGCGGAAGATGAAATTGATGTTGACACATCGAATGTTCCCAACACTATCGAAATCAAGAACGAAGTGACTATTATGCCAATAAATTCATCATTTTGTATCATTATTTCGATTTTTTATGTTTTTTTTTATATTTTCTTAAATGTTTGATTTATTGTTGATATGATTTTTTAACTAGAAATACATAAATCATTTTGGAAGTGCTGTTTTAATTTGTAAATTTAAAATTGCAAAATATGTGACGTCACCCCAGGGAGGGGGAGGGGGAGTCCCACTAATGTGACAACCTGTGACATGGGGGGAGGGAGGGGTCCAAAAATCATGATATTCGTGTGACGTAATTTGTGGATGTCCCCTTGTGATATCACATACAAACCAAACAGACTAGAGTTAGGAATATTTCAGTTTTATTTAGTAGCGATGGCGCAATTTCCCTACACACCCACTTTCCCATTTCATGTTAATCATGAATTCTTTGGCGCCATTTATAGACTATTTTTTAGGTCTACAGTCCAAAAAAATTTTCAGAATCTCACATGAGATTTCCATTAACCCCTCCTCCTTGGTGAGATTTTGCGGTACCCTCCCCCCGCCTCCTATTTCACCTCACGTAGTTTATGGACGCCCCCTTACACAGCAAGCTATGCCAGAGGTGAAAGCAACGTGTCTTTGAAAATCTCTGCCGATACCGGGATTCGAGCTGGGGACCTTTGGATCTCCAGTGAGACGCCTTAACCACTGAGCCACCACTGTACTGGTAACGTAGAGGTGAGCCAGGTAGGTATTGCGTCAAGTCGGCAACAGGGTCTGGTTGTTGTTGTGTACCTGCCTGATGAGGTATGTGGGAGAGGCCCGCCGACGCAAATCTCAGGGACAACAGAGGACCGGAAACCATTGTGCGTCCCCACAGCCAGGCTGGAAAATAGGGGATTACTGCTCCCTGCTGTCAACTCAGTCCCTCAGGCACTCGCCTGGTAAATGGACTCTTAATCGGCTTTCTCTGTGTTGATTTGGTAGTAGGCCTACTGACAACGTCGTAATTAGCTGCCGAACATGAAGAACAGCGGGGACAGCATCAAAAGTCAAATAAGCACTGTGCATGCATTGTGTTTAGTGCGAAGTATGCAACATCTAATCTTTCCATCTTTGGTATCTGTCACCATACGTTCAGAATTTCTTTTCATGCTCCGGCGTTATATAACGTTTCAACATAAGACATACCAAATAAATCAATTGAGATTCTAATTTTAAAACCGTGAAAACCCCATCGAAATCTGATCATTAGTTTCTGAGTTTTTTTAGCACAAACTTATTCGGTTTACATTTTATAGGTAAGAAAAATAAAATATCACAAAAGGCAACATAAAAAAAATCACAATATTATAAAAGAAAACGTAATTTTTTCGCGATTATTAACTAAGTAGATGCAAGCCCGTGACCGACTTCTCTGGAATAGTACGCAGTGGGCAGGCATGTTGTAGCAGGTACTCGTAAATGGCTACTTTGTGCAGGGCCTGACCTTGAGAGTTGTTAATTGTCATTGAAAATGCCAACACGACAGGGAACTGCTTCTTATCCGTTTGAAATGGAAGGTCGCCAACTATTTCGGGTGTTCGGAGGATTAAGCGTGGTATGAATACAACCTCAACCTAGTAATTACTAAGCAATAAGGGAATAATCATGTTGGGACGAGTTTACATACATTTTTTATATGGTTATAGTTCATGACTACGTGACGTGATCTATCTGACCTGTATTTGACACTTAACGTTTGGTCTGTAACATTTTAAGGATTTCTACTGAGTTTGAAGTGTCAAAAAGGGAGTGACACCATTTCACTACATAGTGACTGGTTGAGCTGTAATGACTGTTGAATATTTGACCTCATTGCTAATAAAAGCTAAGCTTGATATTCAACGCGAAAGTTGGTTGCACCCTCCCGAAGGAGGTAAACTTAACTTTGTATCGGAGGCAGTGATGCCAGTTCCTTTTATTCTCACCTAATGCAACCCAGTAATCCCACCGGGTACAGTTGACGTCCAGTTTAACGTGGAATCCGAACCACGGAAGCGTTCTGGCGTACTTCACATTACACAGCAAGCTGTTCAGAGAGGGAGGTCAGGTTAAGGGTCTATGAAAATCACCGCCGAGACAGGGATTCGAACCAGGGACCTCTTGTTCCCCAGTCAGGCACTTTAACCACTGAGCCACCAGACCGCTACAGATATACTGTTAACATTAGCATGTCGGTGACGCGAACGCATAAGATTATACCCATCCAAAAATCGCCCCCCCCCACGCCTAAAGAAGTTTTCACTTAAAAAAACTAAAAATCTAACTTAACCCACAACCCGAAGGTTGGTCGAATCTTCCTGAAGGATCTGTACCAAGATCGGATTTGGAATCACAAAGACTACAGATGACAGGTGGTAGGGAAAGGTTTCAAAATCCTTAATTTTTTGGAGAGAGTGTTGAGGGGATGTACCACAGAAGGGAGGAATTTGGGTTACAAAACTTGGGTCAGACCCTTGCTTGATTATGGGACCCAGATATTCGATACCAAATACAGGAGTTGGACGGGGTGCTGCTAAATTTGTCTCTGGAAATTACTGCAGAAAATAATCAGTAAATGATATCTTAAAGGAGCTGGAATGAGATTCATTGTAGGACAGTAGAAGAGTGAAGAGAGTGGGAGGAGTGTACAAGGTGTATATCGGTGATGAGGCGTGGGAAGATACTAGTGGAAGAATTAAAAGTAATGTATTGACTTGAAAAGATGACCACGACCACAAGTTGGCACTCGATTTCAGGCACAAGGATGCGGGAAGATTTTCTTTCGTTGGTGAAGGTGTCAGGTATTGGAATAAGTTACCAAGAGAGATGATGAAAAATTTACCCAAAATGCTGAGTGAATTTACAATTAAAATTCTTAGAGCTCTAAAGTAGGCAGTTACAAGAAAGGAGAAAATTTTGTGTCCAGGGAAATTGCCACAGGAGCGCATGCTTCATCACAATTAAATTAATTTCTTACTAATCTTCCTTTCATTCTGTTAAGACCCATTCCCACGGCGCGTGTTAGGCAGTACGCGCCTTTCGTCTTTTACCGCCTGGCGGTGGGTCGAGGTACCACGCGCCGTGGGAACGTACCATTAGTCATACCGACTATTTTCTGTAGAGGAAACTCATAACCAAATTGATGCCTCTCATCAAGAAGTTATTCAGACTCGTAGTTTAGACAGCTGTTTGTTTCGCGAGCCTGGGTAATTCAGCCAGAAAATTTCGTTTAATCATTTCATTGAATTCTGCTGCGACGAAGCAAAGCATGAACGCCATTGAAATATGCAGCATGTTTGACATCTGGGCTCTAACTATAAATCACAATGCTCCAATTATGTTACTGAAGGCATACATTTATGTTACTGAGGACATACATTACTGTTACTGAAGGCATACATTAATGTTACTGAAGACACACATTTATGATACTGAAGGCATACATTTATGTTACTGAAGACATACATTAATGTTACTGAAGGCATACATTTATGTTTCTGAAGACATACATTAATGTTACTGAAGGCATACATTTGTGTTACTGGAGGCATACATTTATGTTGCTGAAGACATACATTTATGTTACTGAAGGCATACATTAATGTTACTGAAGGCATACATTTATGTTTCTGAAGGCATACATTAATGTTACTGAAGGCATACATTTGTGTTACTGGAGGCATACATTTATGTTGCTGAAGACATACATTTATGTTACTGAAGGCATACATTTATGTTACTGAAGGCATACATTTATGTTAATGAAGGCATACATTTATGTTGCTGAAGACATACATTTGTGTTACTAAAGACATACATTTATATTACTGAATACATACATTTTTTAATTTATTGTTTGTCTGAGACTCTTCTAAGTCAGATAACGTCTATAAATGTAGTATCTGTGATGTTATCTGCTGCTCCTTACACCTGGTTCCCAGATGGGCGTCAGGATTCGGCCCAACTTGTTGCACGTGTCCTTACGTCCCTCCCCTGCAGTCCCGACGGACAAAGGACCCAGGTGTGGGCTGTTCCTTATTGTCAGTATATCCATCCCCCACAGTCCGGTAGCAGTCCTGGATCATCCTGCTTGAGATATATGGCAAATAGCTTCTTATCACCTCTCGAAATTTTCACATCGTAAATAGGAACATCAAGAATTTCGGATTAAATCAAAACGTGAGCCATTATATTGCTAAGCCATTGCCTGGAAATAATGTGAGAAAAATCAAAATAACGAAGATATCAAGAAAAATTTGTGTATCAAAGGAGGTTTGACTCGACGGAAAGAGATTGGAATGGGCAGAAGAGTTTGTTTACTCGAGAAGCAGGGCATCTACAAATGGAAAGATGGAGGAGAAACGATTTCAAGAAACTACGAAAAATCGAAAACTGGATGGACGGATGAACGCTAAGAAAAAAATATTATATTACTCTCTACTAGTCGTCTTAAGAATATTATTAACTTTCTATTCGCGCTGCAGAAAATCTTGGTTTAATGAGAGAGAGAGAAACATTAATTTACTTAGGAACTGCGTTAAGCAGAGATTTCCGTATTTGGCTGAATTCATTTCCTGGAACAGGCAGATGGAATGAGTCAGCCCCATTCAACGTGGCTCGTGAGAAAAGATGATACAACAGCAGTGGAGGTCACCCAACTCTAAATGAAATGCAAAGAACAGTGCGTGTGTCGTACATTGAGATGCTTTGTGTTTCTTATCTTTGTCGCGCTATCCGTTATTGCATCTCTGGCGGCAGATTGCGTTCTCTGTCTTTGTTCGAGCGAGCCAGCCATTACGTTTTTCAATTTACAGTAATCTCTCCCCGAGAGATAATTTCTTATGTCTTTCTGTTTACTTATAAAGAAATATTACGTCTTCAGAAGATGATATCTGCCGTAGCAATAATTTCCAGATTCCTTGGGAGGTAATCTCGATTTGCAAATAGAGTAAACCTATTTACTGTAAACGAAAGAAAGAAAGGATGTAAAGATAAAACTGTTATTCCCCTGTGGCGCATGACATGATGACTCCATACGTCAAAATTTTGTAAACTAATCTTCCCTATATATGGTAGTTTATTCTTAAATTTCTCAAATTTCTGACTTCACGTCAAGATGAAACATGCCCTATTTTACCCCGGTACTATGGGTTGTCGGTTGTACATTGTTCGAAAGTCCTTCAAAATCCGAGAAGTAATTTTTGAAAACAGACAGAGAGACACTAAGTTTAAAAACAGTTGTTTCGTTTCTTGTAAGTCATTACTATTGCCCCAAATTCGTTGTCCAAAAATTTCTTAAATATACAGATTTTCTCCCGGCTACTCTCATCTATACTAATAAAACGATAAAATTGGTTACTGTGTTACTTAGTTGGTGGCCAGAGATATTACTATATAGTAGAGGTTATGAGTTTTATTTAATGACAGTTCTATTTTGCTAAGCATCCACCAAAAAATGATAGACAGAACACTATTTCGTTTAAATCGACTTATTAATTATTAATTACTTTTAGTCATTTACATTCGTTCGAAGTAGATGTTTTCCAATAGAAAAATAAGATAAAAGCATTAATTCTCGATCAGCAATATTAGCGGAAACGTTAATAGGATTGTTACTTACCCTGGTCAGAATTGCAACTGGTATTTGACGTTACAACACAGGGCATGAGTAATTTAAAAACTAAAAATAAAATTATTTTCACGAGCGGCCTTTTACTGAAATCATTAATTCGTTTGAATGAAAGTAGTTCTTCATGTCTATGCACCAGAATAACAACTAACATTCGGCAGTACAGCATAAGTTACAACAATTTTAGTATTTACTTTTAATTTATGTTACTTTCATGAGTTCGATATTGCCGACGTCATTTCTTCAGCAGCCAGTAACTATTTCCAGCTGTATCTTGATCCGTAATTGTGGCCGAAGTTTGTACTTACGTTGTTTTTATTTATATCACATCGCAGTCGGATGTTTTATTTGCCATCGGACTCCTCGTAGTTTATATCACAATAATTCTTACCTTTATGGACGACGATAATTATTGCGATTAATCCCTACAGAGACGCTATAAATTTATTTCAAGGATTGCCCGACTGGTTTGGAACTGATATACGTATTACGTTATGCGCATGCGCTCTCCAGTAACTGGTTTCTGATAGACCCAGCCGAAGTAGTCCGACGGCACCCGATCTTTACAATCGCTGGAATGCTAATGGGTACGTGTAGGAATATCAAAGACAGTAAATTAGAGACTTAGGGAATATTTATTGACACGTGAACATAATCGGTAGGGTTGCGTCATGCCTCAAAATAGAGCAACACGCCAAAAAGACTTATCTAGTATTAGAGAAGAATTTCGGCAGCTCTATGATAACCATGTTGCCGCAATTTGATGATGGATTCTTATATAATTCGACCAGATAAACTGTAAGCGAAGAATAGATTTTTTTTTGTTACTCGCTTAGTTCTCGAGATATCAACTGTCAAAAATTATAGTTTCTTGAGCCTTTTGCGACGTTTTTCTTCGGGTTAGGCCGGATTTCAACCTCACCACAATCGCCAGAAAAAGTAAAACAAAACGTCTATTGTGCTTGTCCAGCTTTTAGTTCCTTCTGCCATCGACGATTTTTTTTTTTGGTCCAGGCCTCATTTCAATCTAACTATGGTTTATCTCGACAACTAAGCGAAATATCGAAGAATTTTGTTATTTACTTTCGTTTTGTCTCGTCGTGTTACATAAGAACCCATCATCAAATTGCGGTGCCACGATTATCATAGATTCCCCGAAATTTCGTATAGTAATTGATCAGTTTTCCTAATAGTCAAACAAAGCTTACATTTCAGCCTGACTTTCCAAGCACTGTTTTATAACCAGCCGGTTACTGCAATGAATATAGTTACTTTCGGAAACGTTAATTCTGATCCAAATATTTCTACTGAAAACGATATGATTTTTCTCTGTATAAATGTAATACACATCGTTGACAGCTATAGTGTATAGAGTAGTCGTTAATTTCGGAGTAAAACTTTATTGGTCTATAAAATGCGCTCTATTTCCTGTTGTACAGTAGACATATTGATTATAAATTTTTGTTCGTATTTCATACGTTTAGAAGAACATTGCTGAGACTTAATTGTATTCTGTTGATGCTGGTCAGTAGAATTCAAAATATTATACCGTAAATACCGAATTAAGGATTTCGTATTTGATATCATTGGCGCCATGCCTCCCGGACGCGTTGCCATGGTAACGCGAGCGCTCCGCGTCCTTCTTTTGTCTTTCCCGGCGCGGCGCGCTACTCTTTTGTTTCCAGCGCGGCGCTGAGGTCGAGTTTCGAAGCGTGGAACTCATTGTGTTCACGTCCCGGATGGTGGCACCACTGATTGTTCTCCCCTCACCCGGCCCGCATGATTGGCCCGTCAGGAGAACATAACCCGTCTGCTGAAACAAAAAACGGGGGGGGGGGTAATTGGGCGTTAGTTAACAGGGGCTTCTCTGCTTGTCTAGGGGTCGTAGAAATCTCTCCTCACATTGAATAAATGTTTGGCTTGTGATTTTCACTTCTAGATTGTCCAACAGAGATATTTTACAGTTGTTGCTTGTTACATTTTGCTAGAATTTTGAGGACGAAACGAAATTTCGGTATTAAATCTTCTTATACTACGTGTTTTACTACTGAGTTGAGTCGAGTCTGTAACTGTTTTCTGCACACCTGAAGCTACGAATTTAATACATTCTGATTAACTACTATCTGAGTTAACTCATTTACTAAAATTTACAACAAAAACAACATGGGAGGTAGTTTTAATAGTCTAGTATTAAACGTGAATCTCCACAGAAACCACGCAAAATAATATTATTAGAATACCTTCTCTCCGATATGGTTTACACAGAAAGCTAAAAAAAGGATTAAACCTTATTAGTTGACTTTATCTATAAGACCCTATTTCCCATACTGATTATATATCAAACGTTGTTGCTTCTGTGCCAACTGTTCAAGTTCTTGATTTATTTTGAAAAACACCATTCATCTTATCATTCACAGTGCCGGATCTAGGTTGGGGGGGGGGGCGGGGAGTCAATCCGGAGTAGTTTCCCCGGGCGGCAACTTCAGGAGGGCGGCAAAATAATGTTTTAAGGGGCGGTAAATGGCCAATTCGTGTTGCTGCAACCCTTTTTTTTTATCTCTACTGCCTCGAGTGGCAACCATCAGGTGGCGGGGGGGGGGGGGGAGGCAAAATCTCAGAACTGTTCTATACCGCCCCAGGCGGCAAATTCATGTTTGAAGTGGCGCCAATCTGAAGTTTTTGTCCCGGTACGGGAAAATCGTAAATACGCCATTGACCATTCAATAGAATGCTGCTTTTCCTGCTCTTAATTTTCCGTATCTCCTACAATGCTTGGTGTGTGGTCTATCAGTCTGTTTGCCTTAAAGCTCCTTTATCGCATTAATTACACAGCTGAAATCTTCCATAATTACCACAAATAAATCTGACAGCCCGATTTCTCTTATCTTGTGCTCGTGATGTCTCCCACATATTGTCCTCCTCGAACGAAGTGTTTTGTATCTTCCTTGGTACATTCTATTATTAGAATTTCTTATATCTAAAGCTTTATGGGTCAAAGATTGTAAATGAATTGTATGCAGGTATTCTGCCCCAAAAGATCTTTGACTCTCTCAAGAATTGTTCTGGGGCACTGTTGCAAAAGTGTGTTTACTAGTTCCTACTGTCTGAGTTCTATTCTTGCTGTTTAAGAGCTGTTCTGCTTCCTATGGCAGATGTTAAACTCAGTACAAATTGTAATAAGCCCATGATATAGATACATTGTCCAATCGGTTTTACTGTTATCTATAGATGGCTGTTGCATACCTGCCAACGTTTACTGTTTTTCCGTAACATGTACGGAAAGGTGCTGTATTTTACGGATGAACTGTGTTATTTTACGGATTTCCAAACTAAAATTGGTGATTGTAAAATAAGAACGAGGTAAGATGGACTTTTGCTATTCGCTTGAAATTTGTCACACACGTTCCTGTGGCCATACTTTTTGAGAAAAAGTGTACAAGAAAGCGAAATGAAAGATACCTTAGACATGGTGCTTCACGAAAGTTACGAAATGATGGATTTCAATAGTAAAATACCGCCATTTGCAGTAAAATTGTTCTTTCCAAAGATAGTACGTGTAATCTGCAGCAACGAATCTAAAAGTAATTCCTCACATCAAATACTGTTGTAACAAAGTACGTGTTTTTTTCACTGTGGTCCAGGCTGCATTACAACCTAACCACCGTGCCAGTATATTGCTGCCAAATAAAATCTGGCGACTTTAATTTATTAATGAAAACTAAGTTCCTTGCTGTAACAATTTACGTTTTTCTTCAGTCTGGTCCAGCTGGTCTGTTATCACGTAAACATGACAGCGATTTACATTCATTAGAATAGAGTGAAGATATTATCTTTGGCGTGAACAACTTGAATGGAAATGGCAGGTCTGTACTGTTTAGAATGCATCGTTTCGTAACTTTCGTGTGGCACCACGTCTATGGTACGTTTCATTTCACTTTCGTGTACACTTTTTCACAATTGTATGACCAGAGGAACGTGTGTGACAAATTTCAAACGAATAGTACAATTCCTTCTTACCTCGTTCTTATTTTCCTACTACCATAAAATTCGATTGCATAGGTGAAATCTTGATATGGAACAAGGATATTGCTGTTTTTATGGACAATTGTGGTAACTTTCATTCATGGCTGAAAGTTCTCTTCTATTTGACTCTAAAATTACGCCAAGATACGCTATATTTTACTCTAGTCAATAATTAATCGATCTGTTTCTTCGTTTTAGTTGATTAAATGTAGATTTAAAAAATTTTGCTGTCCAGGGTCTTTATGGAAACACAGTATTTGTGGTCCAGGTTCTTTACAGAAACACAGTTTTGGAAGTTGGCAGGTATGCTGTTGTCAGCGTGTGTTAGATGCAGTGTTTTGTTAGCGTTGCATATAAGAAGATGAAACCCAGTGCTGCTACTGAGTAATTGAAAAGGAAACATATTAAAGATTATGAACAATAATAAAAATTATAATGCAGACTTGATAAAATCTATACTATTATAAAACTATAAGTAAGCTGCGTGTGTCTTTCCCTTTGAACAGGCATCACGCAAAAAGTAACAAATTAATTTTGATGAGGTTTTCACAGACTTAAAACTTATGTCTAACATGAAATCTTCGGTATATTTTATGACTCTATGTGGTCGAGGAATACATCTACAAATGATAATTCTTTTGTACTGAGAACAAATAAGCGCCGCAGATCATTTACGAGATACTCTCCAACGATCATGCAACAATTACAGATAACCACTCCATTATTCGCATTCTGTTGGTATTGTTTTTTGACCGCAAAGCTTTGCATGTTTATTTCTTCAGTTTTCTGTACATTAGAATATACTGAAATCGTTAATCAGACCACTATATCGCAGATTAACACTCCAATAAGCCTAACGAAGTTGTGGAATTTAATTTACAGTTAAGATTACAAAGATATTACATAATGGTTTGCTACTTGGAGAAAAACAAAAGGCAAACGCATTACTTCGCATCTGAAGGCACTCACGAGTGAAGCAGTGAGAAAATGCTAGTCATGTTATAAGTACGGACTCAATAAGCCAGAGCATCATTAGACTAAGTGTGTTGACCTCACAGCAGAAATCTTGAAAATAGAACAGGTTGGCGCAAAAAAATATCTCTTTCTTTTATTTTTCCGTGGACCAACAAGCAGCTCTTGTAGGGCAATACCTGCATGATTCGCATGATTACTTACATATAACTTCCATCTTCTTCATCACCTAGGAATTCTTCTATCGGGCCGGTATGGCTTTAGAACAATATGCCTTCATTTATTTCGGTCTTGGTAATTTTTCCTCCTCTTTCGTATTCTCTCCAAATTCCCGTTTATTTGGTCTATCCATCTCTTTCTAGGTCAACCAACTGGCCTTCTCCGTACCTACATACTGCCTAGGTATATGGAAGTTCTACATCCATTTCACATGGCCAAAAGAACTTTTGTTTTCCCAGTCTTTCATCCATTCGCAAATCCACCTTCAAGTCTCTTCTTACATCTGTATTTCTGCCTTTGGTCTTTCTATTATTCTGTACACTTCAAAGACTTTATTTCGTGGAAATGATTTTTTTTTCCTTATTGCTTTACGCCTCGTTGACGGCTAAGGTCGTTAGAGGCGGGATGGAACTGGGGACAAGGAACGGGAAGAAATTTGGTCATGGCATTTTTGAAGGAAGCATCGTGGCATTCGCCTGGAGTGATTTGGGGAAACCATAGAAAACCCAAATCTGGATCCCCGGACGGGGATTCGAACCCGCGTCCTCCCGAATGCGAGGCCAGAGCGCTAACCGTTCACCCACCACGCTCGGTCGAAATGATATTAACTTACTTCTATATGTTCTTTACACCTCTATAAACTGTATGCCATTATTGCCATGAGATATGCCTTCTATATTTTCTGCTTAGCTTCTTTATCCAAAATTAGATTACCTGCTTTTTGAAAGAAAATTAATCCTTTCACTGCCATATTCTGTACTTCTAGCATAGGTCTTGTATGACGTCCATAGGTTTTTAAATCCCACAAAGCGAGAGAATCAATACCACAGAAATTTCCACACACACACACACACACACACACACACACACACATACACATCAAGTCCAGCCACAGATTTTGCGACAGCGATACGTGCAGATGGAAAAAATGCAGTGAGCATCCGAACGTAATTAAGATTTCCGTTTATTTATTTCGAAATCTCTTCATCTTATAAAAATGTTTATTGACTTTAGCAAATGAGTCCTTAAATATGTATTTCTCCATGCAACGTTAGGGATAAAACGATATGAGTAAATACAAGTACTTACTCGATACATTCCTTCCGATACCAAGTACTTTTTGTATCGATACTTTAAAAATAAGTATCAAGTAGGTATCGGTCAAAACTACTCGTATCGGTGTGTATACAAATATCACGAATATCATGATTTCATTTAACACGTTAATTGATACATTAAACGCTTATCTACACTGTAAGGAATATTTTTTGGGTGTCATTGCATTTTTTAACACATTCTTTTTCTAAGTATGTGTTGTTGGCAAACTTGTTTGTCTATGCTTGGCCGAAAAAAAAAAAAAAAAAACTCTCTGCCATTCAGTCAGTCGCCATTTTATGTCGTGGTCGTTATTGACTCATTGTTTTGTTTTCGTTCTGCGTTCGTAATTCTAACCTAGGGCTGTCGTCGTTGATTTGTGTTTAGTTTTGCATTAGGTATATTTGCTGATTGAAAATGGGATCTCCAAAGTCTAATGTGTGGCAATATTTCAAGAAAAATTATGACAAATCGCAAGCTGCAAAAAATGCTTTAAAACTGTACGGTTTTGTGGCAATACTTCTAATTTGCATAAGCATTTTAAAAAGCCACCCCGATATTGCACCTGTTAATAGAAACGATAAGATTTCAATGTAAATACAACATTTATTAATCTACAAAAATTTCATTTGATATGTTTGGATGTTGATTGTGAATAGTGTTGTGTGGATATGTTAATCGATATTGTTTGATATAATCATATTGTAAGTATTGACTGGTATCGATTAAGTAGAAAACTTTTAACTTAATAGGCAAACACTTAAACAAACAAATATTTTTGGGTAGCACTACAAAAACCAACTTTTTTTCATAAAATTAGTTTTATTTTGTCCTAGTCGGTATTAGTCCTGGACCGATCAGTAAGGTGAAAATGTAATAAATATCTTTCGTCAAATAAATATTTAGTTTTATATCAATAAAGACTATCAATACTTATTAGATACTAATTTTTTTTATTTATTCGAAATTTCACTACGAAAAATCAATCGATACGAGTAAGTATCGATACTTTTCAATGGCTACCGAATAAGTATCGATACTTTACGACCGATACTGTATCGAGTAAAAGTATCGATACCTCAGTGGTATCGTTTTATCCCTATGCAACGTATAATGTAAACCCATACTTTGGCAAAGCTTTTAAATTTAGTTCACGATTACCAGCACTGTTTGGACGGAACTTTTGCTACGCTAGTTGTCACCCGTGACATCGCACGCGTGGACTTAGACTTTTATTCCTAGAATTGGACATAGAAAGCTGTAGGTTACGCAAAAAGGTATCCCATAAAGCATGCAGTCAGGATATGATGACGGGCAAGCCATGTCATTCTACTACTGAACCTGTCTTATAGAGAGAACCAATTTGCAACATGCTTAAAAATATCAACAAACTAAAGGGAAGGGGTTAACTGTGGAAGACTTTGCAACATTACAGAGCCATAAGCTAACGAACTGTTAAATTTCATCTATGTCAAAGATGTCGATAATCGATATCTATCATAAGTAAGTCGTAGTATTAAACTCTTTGAAAGCAGGAGCAGTCGGTGTATGATTGTCGCTAACAGAGATAGCGCGGCAAGTTGTATAAGTGTGGAGTAGTGGTATTCTCCTGAGTGAAAATGGATTTCTAATTCGCGCTTCCGTTTCGCCTCGTTCGGACAGACCAAATCGTACTAACTGCATTAACATTCCTTTAGTGAGTGTATAATAAGTGGTTTATGAACACTGGTTGTCGTAAGAACAGTGATTACGCTAATAACTGAATTTACGCTAAGTGATTGTACTTTTCTCTCAAGCGGGCCTGTAATCTCGGATTAATATTATTTTCAGTTGGTGTTCTTTAAAACCAAAACTGTGTGAATAAACTTAATATAGCATTAAAAGACTGTGTTTGGGTTCAGTGGTATAATACCCAGTACAGTATTAAATGTTTAAATTATACCTAGGATTGATAAATTCCTTGACATTACGTCGACCATCAGTTGTGGCAACTGCATTGTTTGAATAAATTTAAACGAAGTCCGAAACCTTCCATTAGGTTGCTCAAAATATCAGTGTATAGTGACTATCATTTTCATTAATTAATAATCCCGTAAAACATCATCTAGTTGTTTTACTCGGCTCAAGCCGTAACAGACTAATTGTGAATGATAATTCATAACGACAAAAGTGGCTCAAGGCTTATGATCACAAAAAAGATAGAATTATTTATCATTGCGACAGATTATTAATTTACACAGTAAAAACATCTCTTTTTGTTTTACAACTTCCTACAACAATTCTTTCCGCAGAGGTTTGTTTGTGGTTTGAAATTATGTCACTTTCTTGGGACATCTTATGTCAATATCTTTTTGTAGACAACGTTTCCGGTTTTGCTTTCCTTTGCTACGATATCCAAGTTTTGGGTGTTGGAAACGCGTGAACTGGCTACATATAACTGCTCATGGGAAAAATTTCTATTTGTATCCCTGTGTAACAGCCGTCATACCTGAATTTTGAATAGTATTGTACTGTATGAAGTATTTGTAGTGATCTAAAGTTTGCTTGAATATGATCGGGTATGTTTGTTTTGTAATTTCTTGTAGATCAGTGTATATAGACTTTTGTTTTATGAAAGAAAATTATTTAAAGTCCATTTAATATGTTTAAGAAAGAATTGTGCAAGAGAATTTCTTAAATATTTGTAGTTCCATGTATTACTGTAAGTTACGATGTCTACAGGACAATTTTCTACAGTTTGAAATGATTTCTGTAAATAATTTTGTATTTAAGTATCTCTAATTTCCATATCTGCTCATTTTGTAATGTTCTTAAGTGATTTTGTATTAATTCCGATTGTTTTTAATATTTTTGATTGTTTGAGTGACTGTTAATGTTCGAGAAATATCGGACGGATGCCTTTGAAGAATTCTCGCAATTTCGATAGAGACTATATAAACAGATCGGCTGGACAGATTCAGTATTCATTCATCCAGTTAGTTTTCAAGTTGAGTTCACAGAAGTTTTATAAAGTTTATCTTTGCGACTGCTCAGAAGTGCTTCTCTGTATTGTATCAATGCATGTGAATATCGCTGACTTCGTTTTGAAAGAATAAACAAATCTTCAACATAACCTTTTGGTGGACTTTTTAATTAAGCATTATATTCAATTAAACCACCGAAGAACCTAATACCTGCTACGTTCAGTGTTCGTCCCTGGGTTTTATTGATAGTCATCGCATGCCGCGCACATCTCTATTATATAACAAGTTTTGTCTATACGTTAAATTTATGAACAAATCATACACAAATTAACTGCGAGATAAACAATGCCTGAGTGACCGATATAACATTACACAGACTTACACATGCCATCCGTCTGTCTATCACCTTCCAGTTAGTTTCCAGAATTTGATATCAAATATATTATTTATCCCAAAAAAAAAGGTCCTTCCTAATGATGTATAGTATTTACTTGTCAAATTTAATCAAGATTGGTTTAATATTTTGTCCATGTGGACTTGTGGAATCAGCGACTGTGATATCAAATTTGGTTGATAATTGAATACAGCGACCAGTCACAGTTTGTGGTGTTGCTTTATTTTATTTTACCATTACCAGTTTCAAGCATACATTGCTCATCATCAGATGGTTTTAACAATACAGATGTGAATTGCAGGCGTGTTTTTGTGTCCTAGAATAACAAAAATATGATGGTTGACGAAAGAATTTAAATCTGGAGTGATGATAGTAAAACTTGTTATATAACTTACATTAGGTGTCTGCTTATATCCGAGAACAAAGACTTGTATGGAACACAGTTGAGGAGGCACATTTTTGTGTAACACTATGCACTATCACCATTATATTGCACAAATATATGTGGAATAGACACGCTGCACACGTGCTACTGTATTTACAAACAAACATGATAGATACGTTAATCTACAAAGAAGTATTTACAAAGAGGTTTATACAGACAGTAATGTGTAATTGATAAAAAATTAGATATGATAAAATTGAACTTAATTCTGTAACTATATTGGTTATCCATAATTCCGTTTTTACAAATATAGTTATAGAATTAAGTTCAATTTTGTTATCATATCTAATTTTTTATCAATTACACATTACTGTCTGTATAAACCTCGTTGTAAATACTTCTTTGTAGATTAACGTCTCTGTCATGTTTGTTTGTAAATACAGTAGCAAGTGTGCAGCGTGTCTATTCCACATATATTTGTGCAATATAATGGTGATAGTGCATTGTGTTACACAAAAATGTGCATCCTCAACTGTGTTCCATACAAGACTGTTCTCGGGTATAAGCAGACACCTAATGTAAGTTATATTACAGGTTTTACTATCATCACTCCAGATTTAAATTCTTTCGTCAATCATCATATTTTTGTTATTCTAGGACACAAAAACACGCCTGCAATTCGCATCTGTATTGTTAAAACCATCTGATGATGAGCAATGTATGCTTGAAACCGGTAATGGTAAAATAATATAAAGCAACACCATAAACTGTGACTGGTCGCTGTATTCAATTATCAACCAAACAAGATTGGTTTAGTCGTAAAAAACACAGAGAGAGACAGTGTTACTTTATAATATTAGTGTAGATAAACAACATACAAAACAACCGCTGGCAACAAAACATACTTTTTTCAACTAGATATGTTCAGAAAAACATGTTTCCTTGAATCTTAAACATGAAGGTGTATTTTTAGAAGTGGACGAGCTGGTTGCGTGTACATTGAGTGTTGCTGCCCGGGCAATGCCCCTTCACCGGTTACCGAGAATTATCACGGTTGGAGGCTGAAGCTACCGCAGTCATTAGACAGAGCAATCTGGTCCCGATGTTAATCTCCCCCCAAGGCCGCCCCCTCCCCCCTCTCCGCCGCGGCTCTCCTATTAATCTTTTCTCCACTCTGCCGACCTCCAACCTCCGAGGGGCCTCTCCAGCAAAGCAATGCAGCAGGTGGTCGAGGTGGAAAAAACCAAACACATTCGCAAAAGGCTTATCGAAATACCTGTCTAATGCGCATCTTCCTCTGGTATCCGTGTGAAACTGGAAGAAGAAGGAATTTTTCACACCACGAAAGTATTAGAGCCTTAACCGATGGAAAGCGTTCCATTATTTGTAAATATAAATTACTAGCCCGTACCCGCGACTTCGTACGCGTGGATTAAGCATTTTTTTTGCCAGAATTAAATATAGAAAGTTGCTAACGAAGGATTGGTCCCAAACAATATCGAGTAGGAATAATATGACAGGAAAGCTATCACTATATCATTGTACCGTCGAACCTGTCTCTTGAAGATAATCAATGTCCAACATATTTCTGTCACCATTTGATAAGGTCTCAAAATTTCGTGACTACAACTGTTAATCATACTGGAAAAAATATCCTGTGCCCTTGATACAGATTTCCTTATAAAATTGCATCACAACGATATAGCCATTTAGTCGTCAAAACGTAACAAAAAGATTGAGACTTACTTCCGTATTTATAATAATATTACTGTGGTTCACACTCACACACTGACTGCGAACAACATCTGAGGGATCATTATAATGTAAAAAGTGTACACCTACAACATTGCAAGACTACGTACGATTTTCCTCGCATTGCACCCCTAACTTTCTAATATCTACAGTTTAACATTCAATCCGAATAACCTGCGGCCCAGGCCTGTCTCTTACGATGAAAAATAATTTTTTTTTAAATCTCAGCCTCCACGGAGATTTGAACCGGAAACCACGACGTTCGTAAGCAAGCGCTTTAACCACTAAGCTGCCAGTCCACTATACGGAAACACGGTACGGAGACGACAATATCCAACGTGTCTGTCTATCGCCGTATTTCGAAGTTATGAGACAACATGTGTTATTTATACAGATAATTTTTCAACCAAATGTAGACAGTATTTTTCTCCTTGTTTCAAAGGATAAGTGTGCAAAGTTTCATCGAGATCGTATGAAAACTGTGGATTTGTATGAAGAACAAACAAACTAACAAACATACATTCTTCTTTATATTTAAAGATAATACTTGTATTGCTTCCTGACAATTTTTGTACAAATACAGTAAAGAAACATGGTTCTCATATCAGTTATCACGAATTAGAATAAATACTACGTTAACGATAACGTTATTTTATTAAAGTATGTATTTCTTTTGTTGCTCCTAAAGAGAAAATTTACACAAAATTATATCTTTGTACTGTTGTATATCTTACACAGTCTATGCTTAGCTTTTGCTCATTCGCATAATACCCTATAGTTAGAGAAGATTTTGACAATATAATATCTTTGAACTGATACTTACGAGCACGTTCTATCACCAGCTTTCGCTGAGACCATAGGTAGGTATATACGAGGGCGTACCCATAAATAACCGGAATAGCATTGCCGTGGGCGGAGCTTGTATAGTACGCGTTTCTTCCGCTAGGCGTTTATAGCGCAACTCATTGTCAGTTCAGTGCCGCCTGTGTTGTCGACCTGGCTTGTTCTGTTAATCTTCAGTGATTGTTTTTGATAGCGCTGTTTTGTTATTGTTTCGTTTTTGATAATGACAAGTTTGAGTGAACAAAGTGGAGCTGTGAAATTTTGTTTTCTACTCAGTAAAAATGCTGCTGAAACTGTTTTAATATTAAAAACAGCTTTACAGAGAAGACGCTATGGGGAAAACTCAAGTGTACGAGTGGTTCGCTCGGTTTAAAAATGGCGACATGTCGTTTGATGACAAACCTTGTTCTGGACGTCCGTCAACTGCCCGAATCGACGAAAATTTTGTGCTCTGAGACGGTTGTCAGACAATTTATGAACTTTCAGAGATTAGTGGGTTATCTTGGAGCTTGGATTTGGGAATGAAATAGGTTGCTACCGAGTTTGTTCCTCAGGCTCTGACTGACAATCAAAAGAACGTCGAGTTGAAGCAAGTGATTTGAAACAACAGCTTGAAATTGATCCACATTTTCTGTCAAAGTTCATTACTAGTGATGAGTCATGGTGCTATGGTTACGACCCAGAAACAAATCAACAGTCAAGCCAATGAAAGTCGTCACTGTCACCTCGTCCAAAAAAAAAAAAAAAAGAAGTCAAATCTAACATCAAAACAACGCCCAATTTGCTTTTTTGATGCCAAGGGCGTAGTTCATTCAGAGTTTGTTCCCCCACATCAGACCTTAAATCAAACCTTTTATTTGGAAGTTTTAAGGGGACACAGTCGCGAAGGACCTCCCATAAGAAATCAATGTTAAAACAAACAAACTTCAGGTACACTTTCTGAAGAAACTAATGGAGATACAGATCTGAAACTTTCCCAGTATCCAGATAAAATATAATCTGCAAATCACATAAAGATTTGTTACTATATTTTATATAGTTTATGAGTAATGATTTTTTGTTCTAAAAAGACAAAAAAATATTACTTTTATAAATACCTTGGACCTTATAAAATTGTTCTTGTTATTACGACAGGTTCCATTTTTTATTAGATTAATCATAGTTTTTTTTAACGATAGATGCTGAAAGTCTTATGTCTTTAACAGTCTTAGTTTTTGAGAATAGTGTACCAGAAGATCAAAAAATGTAGTTTTGAGAAAATATTGTGTTAAAAGTTATACATACGAGAAACCAGGGGCGGATCCAGGATATTGGTTTGGCGTTGAGCGGAATTTGGTTTTTTTGGGGGGGGGGGGGCTTGGCTTGAGCGAATCTTGGTTCAGAGCGCTTGCCTTCAGTGGATTTTGGTTTTGGGGGGGCTTGAGTTGGCCAGAGGGTAAGAGTTTAAAAAAAAAAGGTCTCCAAAATTACAATTTCGGGGAGGGACCTAGATACTTTTGGGAGGGGCTTGAGCCCCATAGCCCCCCCCCCCCCCCTGGATCCGCCCCGGCGAGAAACTACTGTACATTCCAATACAGAAACACTATTACCACGCTTCACTAAAAAAAATAATAACTCCGAATCTAATCGTCAAATTTGCATGAAACAAACGGCATTTTGTAGCTAAATAATTGGAGCATTGAACAAGACTAAAAAAAAAATAGTATTCGACAAAAAAGACCCGATTTGTGGCAGACAGGAGACTGGTTCTTCCACCACGACAATGCACCTGCACACACATTTAGGCAGTTTTTGGCTCAAAATGGCATGGTTCCTCTGTCCCACGCACCTTACTCGCCTGCCTTGCTCCGTCCGATTTTCTCTTATTTCCACGCATGAAAAGAGGCATGAAATCACACCGATTTTTATAACATTGAAAAGGTCAAGAAAAAAACGACGGAGGAGATGTCAGCCATTTCTAAAGATGACTACAGAAAATGTTTCGAACAGTGGACAAATGTATTAGTTGTAAGGGAGATTGTTTTTGTAAAAATTTTGAAAATGTTTAATTTCTCTTATCTTTTGTTTTATTTATTCAGACATTTAGCGCACAAATCGAGAACTAGTGAAATAACAAGTATAATACAATATTTATGCATAACCTTACGGTTAAAAGCTTTCCAACCAATTTTTTTTTTCTGATCCAAATTTTTCTGAATCATTAATGCAGAACTTTTATAGAGCTAGAAATATTCAAGTAAACGCAAATATAAACAGTTTTACGGTCGATAAGGACTACGCAGTTGTCGAAATAGAAGAAAACTGATTTTTTTTTAAGTGTCAATGCATAATAATACCATTGCATTTCTTAGATATTTTATATATTTTAAACATTTATATAATAAGTAACGGATAATGCGTTTGTGAGTTTCATAGATCTCCTTGGAACAGAAACAAGATGAGAAAAACGACCTCACTGAGCATGGCAATAGCACTCAAGGACAAAATAAATGAAACAGTGGAGATAAAATTGAGTGTAAATAATAGAACAGCCGATAGAAAATTGTGCCGTCGACATCAAGGTCGAAAAAGTGATGTTATTTAAAGTGTCGATAATCATAATCTAACGGCATCCGGTAATCTAAATTTTGGTCTCTCAGCAATCTATCGTACAAATTTGGTCGACATTTCTGTAAATAATTGCAGAAATTTTGCGCTGTTCCCAACAGAAAGTGGGTATTTATGGATGTCATTATGTTATAAGGGAAAAAATTATATCTGAGTAGTATAATACAAAAGAATTTTCAGTTCCATGTGCGGGTATAACGTTACACTACACTTTTTTCACACACCTTAGTTTAGAGATGCAGATTGCTTTAAAGGAAAGGTGCGAGTAGAAATATCGTTGAATTACGAGCGTCGTCAGAGATGCTGTAAAACTGCGTAGTTATGCCAGCGACCGCGTGGAGCGCTAGCGGTCTTTTAAGGCCGAGTCAAATCTCCGAGTATTCCTGCCGCCTCATAAAGCCCCTGCAGACCCTGTGGAGGGCCATTGTGTTGGCACTACACTTGTTATTGTCGCCCGGCCAATCCGGCGCAGAAAACGAGTTCCCCCTCCTTTGTTTGGTCGTCGCCATTACGTGCCCTCGTTGCTTCTCGCCTCCTACCTTTCTCTTTCTTCGTCTCTCTCCTGTGCGTGCCGACCCGCGCAGTATTTCGTGTTATTAATCTTCGGAGCGAAAGATAATTAACGTTTTTCTTATTGGCTCGGTTCACCGCCGCCTCGAAATGTTCGTTCCGAGGCGCTGCCTGCTGAAACGAACCGTGAGCCATCTCGCGGCGAACGACCGTAATTATACCGTAATGGCCTATCCGCGCGAAATTGCGGTTATGAATTTTATGGCAACCGTATTCTAGCCTACTGTTTCATAGGTTCTAGTCCTCTTAAGGCAGCTCTTTTGCAAAGGTTGTATTACATAAAATGACTCTGCAATGCGGGCGTTGATGAGTACCTTTTACTATTCGTTATAGTTGAATGCTGAAAGGTCGTTACTGTTAACAGGACATAACCATCACAATAAATTAAAATGTTTGGTATTAATTGGCAACGGCATGTTGGAAGTGTCACTGCTCTTGTTTTAATGGTGCAAAGTCTATTTTGTAATAAAGTCATGTATAAATTAAATAGTAACGATTATTTTGATTTTAATCATAAAACAGTACGATAATAGATTTTTTGGCACCAATTGGGTCATTCGTAAGATTATATTTAGAAATGTCAACCAAACTTGAACAATTTTCATTTGTAACACTGACCAACTTATTTTTTTTATTTTTTTTAACTGCTTTACGTCTCATTTTAACATTGAGGTCTTTAGAGACGGGAAAGGATGGGGGGCAAGGATGGGGGCAAGGAATGGGAAGGAATTCGGCCATGGCCTTTTGAAGGAAGCATCTCGGCATTTGCCTGGAGTGATTTGGGGAAACCATGGAAAACCCAAATCTGGATGCCCGGACGGGGATTCGAACCGCCGTCCTCCCGAATGCGAGGTGAGAACGCTAGACCAACTTATAAGGCAATAGAAAGTTAGATCAGGATTAAAAACATTTTCACCCAATACACTTTTTAAATTCATAAATTGATTAGAATCTCCTGGGAATGAAATTTTGTTTACACTGAGTTTTATCTCTAACTTTTTATAATTGGTTTCATCCATGTAGGCCTACTGTCTTCATGTATCATTACCACGCTTCAATATTTCGGCGGTTTGTATGTTGCTAATCTATTGGGTTATTGTTTTGCTGTCAGCAGTGTTGTACTGGTTTAATGAATCATCCTTACTTCCTAACCTGAGCATACAAGTCATCATTACATCTTCGTTCTTAAACATGTGCTTGATATGCTCTAATTTTTATCATCCGTTGCAAGTTCTTTTATTAGACTGTTCGTTGCATTAACAAATAAGGCAATCCGTGTGTTTTAAAATGCGACTCAGTTCCACAAATTTCTTTTCTAACCCATCATTTACAAAATGTATTAATTTCGTGCTTTATCTCCGTAGTTAATTTTCAACATTCGTATACAGCACCACATTTCAAATGTTTAATTTTGTTTCTTCATCATGTTTCGAAGGTTCAAACTTCGCTTCCATAAAATGCTGTGCTTCGTACATACAGATTATTAAGTTATTTCTACGACATAGTTTCTACAGATCGGATTCCGCATTAAACTGAAGGTCTCAGAGGAAAGGAACTGGCCTTCCTACCTCTATGACACAATAGCTTAGTATGTCCCCTTCGGTAGGATCCTTCGGGTTATGAACTAAGTTAGTTAGTCAAGACCTAAAATTTCAGTTTTTACCTCCGTTATCGATAGTGATTTTTTGCTATTCCAGGTTAACAATGTTTCTGTATTTGATGTAATGTACTGTCACTTCTGCTAGGTTCCATGACTTTTTTTCTAATTTTTGTTAACATTCAGCTCAAGTTCTCCTCCCAGTTTGTTCATGCCATTCAGTAATTTTTGGAAATCCTTACAGTTTTGTCTCATTAGGAAATCGCACCACAGTGTTATTAATTTTTTGTTTGATGCAGTGAGTTTCTTGTACGCGGCATATAATCTTTGGTGACATGAGGCAGAATCTTTGGTGAATGAGATAGCATCTTTGGAGTATACGGAATATGTTTTGATCTTTGTGTTCTATAATTGTAAAACTGAGGAAAAAATTAAGGGAAAGAATAGAAAAACACGGTTCAGAACTGATTGATTCTCCTTCTTACGCTCTTATTAGATTTTTCGATAGAGACTACAAGTTTGTCCGCGACCGTTTAAACCGATGATTATCTCTGGTGAGTGACGAGTGTCAACTCTGCAAGACACAGTACCTATAGTTACAGACACTATCAGATAGATGGCATTAGGATAGCGGTGAAACGCAACGGAATTATTCCTCGTCGTTACAGTTAACGATACAAATTTCGCTGAAAACAAAAAGGCGGAGACTAAGATCTCTGGCTCGTTACGTCAGATGTCTGGAGGCGCACAGAGACCAATCTGGGTAATTCGTGAGGGCTCCGCCAGGTGCTAATCACGCCTGCTCGTTGTTTGGTAACACTGGCGGCGACGGCCAATCTTTACACGCGGCGCCGCCATAATTGTCGGCCCGGCTGGTGGGTCGGCGGCGGGGGGGGAGGGGGGGGCAGTACATCAGCCGCGGGTCCGACAAAGCCTGCTGATTACAGCGGACGCCAGAGCTTATCGTTAGGAATGAATCAGGCGCCTCCGAGAGCCAAAAAAAAAAAACTCGACCGGGCAGCATATCGGGTTCCCAAGGGACAGGCAGTAAAAACCGGACTCTCCCGGGACTGGCTACCTTGTTGCCACCTGCTCAGGTGCTGCCACCTCGCCGTCACACATCAGCATCATTACGACGGAGCTTAAACAAATCGGGATTTTTCTTGTTGGATTCCATTATTGTAAGTGCCACCAATTTAATACAGTGATGTGTAACTTTGCAGCGGTGTTTCGTTGAGGCCGTGTTTTTTGTTGGCAAAAACTGAACCCTGTCATTTCTGCATGCGCGTTCTACCGTCTTTGGATCGATTGTGGTCAGATTGATGGTGAAGCAGTGCTTTGTTTATGAAAAAAAGGAAAATTTCGAAAACATTTTTCTTAGAGGTTTTTTTTGTTTATCTCATTGAGTGTACAATCGTTAAAGAGGTTTTTTAAAAATGCATTTAAAATTGTTTTGGGGGATTTTTTTATTGCGTATTTCGTGAAGTATGGATCCCCATAACGTTAAAAATGTGTATTTACACATTTTTAATTTTTCATATATCTATGACTAAAAAACAGGCAAATACGAAAACATTTTTTTTTAGAGTGTCTCCATATTCTTTTTCCTTTATCCCATCGCGTGTATTATCGTACAAGAGGTTTTTAAAAATGCAATCAGTATTGCTTTGGGAGATTTTTTAAGTTGCGTATTTCTCGAAACATGGGACCGAGCTCAATGGGTGAGCCTCGCATTCGGGAGGACGGCGGTTCGAATCCCCGTCCGGGCATCCAGATTTGGATTTTCCATGGTTTCCCCAAATCACTCCAGGCGAATGCCGGGATGCTTCCTTCAAAAGGGCCATGGCCGAATTCCTTCCCGTTACTTTTCCCCAGTCCCATCCCGTCTCTAATAACCTCAAATTCATGAGGCGTAAAGCCACAAATAAAAATTATAAAACAATACATGGACGCCCAAAACGTTAACAATGTGTATTTACACCTTTTTAATTTTTCACATATCTATGGCTGGAAAACAGGCAAACACGAAGACATATTTTTCATAGCGTTTCTCCATATTTTTTTCTTTATCTCATCAAGTGTACTATCGTTCTAGAGGTTTTTAAAAATGTAATCAATATTTTGTTTAAAATATTTTTAATTTCGTGTAACATGGATGTCCAAAAGGCGTTAACAATGTGTATTTGCACCTTTTTAATTTTTCATATCTATGACAGAAAAATTTGAAGAAATTCTTTATGATGGCATTTAAGAAACTTGATTTCGGTAAGACACGTTGAAAAATTTGTTTTACATTGTTACCAGCAAACAGTATCGCAGTTCCGCCACGTTTACAATTTCAACACGCTTTTATTAGCTTGACCTTATGTATGTAAGAATGTAATGCAATATATCAACTCACATTTCACCCACTTCCTTGACGTTCTAATTATTTTAAATTTTGCACACGTATTAATAATAGATAACAGTATCATAACATCACAGCTCTGTCGTGGTATTCTCATTACTTTGACAGAAAATGTAGAAATCTCAACGCATGTTCTTCAGAAAACATGTATATCAAAATAGTTTTCTATGCTAAACAAAGTCTGTTTAGAGTTCGATAAATTAGCCTCTTTGTTGCTGGACAGGATTATGTAGTTGTCTGTAGCATAGAGTCACTGGTTGGTCTCCAAATAGAACTTGATTGCTCCAAGCTAACAAGGAAAGTTCCATGTAATATTTACGCGTTAGATGAAATGCCTTTTTTTTTTTTTTTTTTTTTTTTTTTGTAACTGCTTAACGTCTCCTATAACAACTAGATCTTTAGAGACGGGAAAGGATGGGGGGCAAGGAATGGGAAGGAATTCGGCCATGGCCTTTTTGAAGGAAGCATCCCGGCATTCACCTGGAGTGATTTGGGGAAACCATGGAAAACCCAAATCTGGATGCCCGGACGGGGATTCGAACCGCCGCGCCGTCCTCCCGAATGCGAGGCCAGAACGCTAGCCGTTACACCACCACGCTCGGTATGAAATGCCTAACATGAATGAAATAATTTTACCTTCATTATCACAAGTAAAATATTAAGAATGGAATGTCCTCGTTACTTATATCTTCAGTTGTGTTTCAAGGCTAATTAACAAAAACAAAATTGCTTAGAAACTAAAAAAAAAACACGTTTTTGTAGCAATGTTAACTTAAAAGTTAAAAATAAAATTATACTTTTAAAAAACAACAAAAAATCGCCTTTTTAGCAATGTGAACTAAAAATCTAAAAATTGAATTATATTTTTAAATGTAAAAAAAAAACCTCTTTTGTAGCAATGTGAACTATGAAGTTATTGAGCAACGATAGGATCTCTCACATTTTACTATCATTTAATTTCTGAATAAGCTCAAATTAAGAATAAATTCATTGACCAAACCATTAACTTTATTTTTTTTAAAAGCGTGAGACATTTTATAATGATTTTAGGAATAAATTTAAGACAACTGGTATCTGGTCAGTTACTTTGTCTTTATTTTAAATTTTTTCAAAAATTAAATTGTACTGAATTGTGGGACACTATATCGCTGCTGAATAAAATGTTTATTTTTAAAGATTATTTTTAACTTCTTAGTTAACTTTGCTATACAAGCGTGTCATTTCAGTTTTTTTAAACTATAATTTTATTTGTATTGAGATTTCACAGCAAGATTTCCTTTTTCGTCCGCAAGATGGTTACCAAAAATAAAAATGCATTATTTCCACGCAAATTAAACATTTTCTTTTCTGTACCTCACAGAACGTGGTATCGCTGAAGCGATATCAAAACATGCAATCAATGATGTTTTTTAGATATTTGTATTCATTTGGGTATTTCGCAATGTTTTGGTGTTGTTTCGTGAAACGTGTGGAATAATTTCGTTGCATTTCATCGGCATTTGACGCTACCACTGTTCTACCTATCGCCTGTTTTTTCTAACTAATCCGACAAAAAACCCTGCAGATAATATTAGAAAAGTAACATGGCAAACGCTTTGTAACGACAGTATTAAGAAAATAGGTAATTATGAAAATGTCGAGATAATTTTAAATGTTAGTAGAATAACAGATTACGGAAATCCGTGCGTCGATGTATATTGTGTGGATCATAAACTGACTTCGTCTTTACATTAGTGTTCAAAATGTTGCTCATTCAACAAACGATTAACAAATACATTAGGAATTAGTCGAATCCAACTTTCCCTTTGTAAAGGCTGAGCGCATAGTATAACAAACTTCAGATACACAATATTGTATTATTTTTATCATCATTCAGTTTTTTGAAACGTAATTTTTATCGACATAAAAAGTTCGTAATGAAACTGACATCTCAGTTTTTTAAATTGTATGGTGTTTTTGTGATAGTCGTTGGAAGTTCCGTACAACCGGAGAATCGATTATTTCCGGTCGATCAGATGAGCCGCGTTCGATTATTTCGTCATAATCGATTAAGGGACGTTTCGATTATTCTCGCACGGGTGTACCTGTCCGCCTCTGCTCTCCTATCTCTCTCTCTCTCTCTCTTTGTCCTTATCGTCTCCCCTGTCTTCACACACTGTTCGTAGCGGGCCACTCCTTTGTTCGCTCCTTCTGCCCGGGCCGTGCTTGGTGTAACATCCTCAAATTACTGTCCTACGCCGACTGTGTCAGACCCAACTACATCGCCAAAACAGTCATCGCAGCGTCAAATGATAACTCTCTGTAACTCCGTCAGACCCGGGGGTTAGAGCCTGTAATCTTGTGAAAACATTCTTGCACTCTTGCGCTTTCTAAGCAACGAAACAGAATGTTTAATCCTTAGAAGAAATTTTTAATTTACTGCTCCACCATCAGTCAATGTAGCGAAATGAGGCGTACCTCAGATTTTAAACTGTGATAATCCCATCAAAATCTGTTCTGAAGTTTGAATAGTCAATCACAATAATTTTTTCCAAAAATGTGTTAAACTTAAAACACAGCTATAGTTTCGTAATCAGAGAGTACTTCCAAACGGCTGCAAAACTATAAAACATTCAGAAAAAAAAAAAAACAAAAAAAAAAAAGGTTTTCTTTGCTATCGACTTAAAATATTCTAAAAATATTTACGCAAAATCTGAAAGAGATTATTGATGTGAACTTATTTTTAACAACATTTTGTATACAATTATTTATAGTCAAAAGCAATCGTGCTGAATTTTTTGTTTATCATCCGAATTATTTGGACTTTTGCAGCCGATAACAATGCAATTATTTCAGGGCTATGTCCTAGTGTTCTCAATACTCTAACAATTAAAAAGAAAAACAAGGAAATCCGAATGCAGCAAGTAGTAGCCTGTGTGCTATGCAATCAGGCGGACGACAGTGGTGAGTTGGTTGCAAACACGCGGGCATCCGCCTGGGCTCGTTCTTCCTGAAATTCAAAATAGTTTCCTATGGCAAAAAAAAGTCTGATTAGATTTCGATGAATTAGTCTCTTTACTGCCAGAGAGTCACGTAAAGTCACTGACGGTCTACAAATAGAAGAACTTGATTGTTCCAAGCTTACAGGAGAAATGTCATGTATGGTTGACGCGTCAGATAATATGACTAGATTATGCGAACATGAAGGAAATCATTTTAAGTTCGCTTTCAGATATGAAATACTAATAGTCGGCTGGTATCCTTACTTAATTCTTCAATTTGGTTTCAGGATAGACAAAACAAATATATAGTTTTAAAAAGTAAAAAGCACTCTTTTTTAGCAATGTCAGCTAAAATGTTAAAAATAAATACTTTCTTTTGTAGAAATGTGAACTAAAAAGTTAAAAATAGTATTTAAAGATTTTGTTCATAGGCAATGGGATGTCCTAAATTCAGTATAACTTAATTTTTTGAATAAGTTTAAAATAGTAATAGAGTTATTAATGAAAAAAATTTAATTTAAAAGTACTTTTCAAAATCATTCCACCTTTAGGAATGGTTAGTGGAAAAAATGTAAGACAGCTAATTTCTATTTTTTACATTAAAGCTATACTGAATTGCGGGATATCCTATCGCAGTTGAGTAAAAAATCTTCCTATTTAAAGATTATCTGTAACTTTATAGTCAACGTTGTTACAAAAGCGTACTTCATTTTTGTTTTTTTAACCTATAATTTTATTTTGCATTTAGGTATACCCTTTCTCGGAAATAATGAATTTTTGGAGGGGACTGCTAGTAAACTAATTTTTCCTAGGTCCGTGATAGATGCCGAATTAGTTACTAAAGGTTGCAGCCAACTTCTTTTCTAATAATCTTAGTTACTTCTGCAATCACCATGCCACCGATGAATTGAGTATCCCGAAAGTGGAAACCACGAAGTCTGGCCTACAAGAGCATGTACAGGGTCCGGCAATAAAACCTCCCTCATTTTAATGTGTTTTCACATAAAAACTAAATATGATAGAGAATAATTACTTTTATTTATGAAAAATACATACTTTGCCATTTTTAATTATTTGGTTTTAAAAATTATATCTGCCCTCCATTGTTGACACATTGACAAAGTCTATCCAGAAAGTTCTCCATACATTTTCGCGTCATTTCTCTTGGAATGGCTGCTAATTCTTGGGAAATGGCCTCTTTAAGTGCTTGCAGTGTTGTGGGACGATGTTTGTACACTATAGGCTTTAAGTGTCCCCAAAGATTGGTGAATGTTGCATAGACACACTCACACGCGCCAAATTTTCCGGCGTTGTTGCAGTCCGAGGACGGCCTGTAGGTTTTTTTTTTTTTAGTGCCGAACCTGTCTTTCTAAAGTTTGACACCCACAGTTGAATAGTTTTTCTATACGGGACACGATCATGTAGGCCAAGTTCGAATCGTCTCCCAAAATCTGAGAACAACTGTTGCGAATAAATTCGTCCACAACAAACGCACGATGCTCACCAAGCCACGACATGGCGCCCACTGAAAAATGGCAGGTACACCTCTTTAAAACAAAACACATTCCACATCAGTATCCTCACTACAACCCGCACGCCGGCTACGTGAAATGTGGGAGGTTTTATTGCCGGACCCTGTATTTCAGCTCCTTCCCTTGTTGCAAATAAATGATTTTGCAAACATGATCTCCGTAAGAAATGTGCCTCCTGGTTAACTTACACGCGGAATTGATCAAACTGTATACTTCCTTAGGAGAGACGAGATTCCGAGGCATGAGACTTCGTAACAGCCTCCTATTGATTTTGAAATACCTTGCTGAAAATACCTTCAAAACTGCACCTAGTTTCTAATTCCATAATTCAATTATTATTTTTTCGTGTTTGGGCTGGAGCCTCTCTCTTCTACAATTTCAGCCACGGATGGAGAGATGGTAGATTTCAAATTAAGGAACCGATACAACTCGCCTTGCAGAACTACTCTAATCCAAGAATACACTCACTGATGAGCAGAAACATTATGAGCATCTGCTTAATAGTGTGTTGATACACTACTGGATCGCAATACAGTAGCGATTCATGTGCTCTGAAACACTTGTGCCTGCTCCAGCATTGTACTTTGCTGTCACATCTGCCATAGATCGCCGCCTATCCCGCTTTACAGAGCGGGCAAGCCTCCGACCTCCACGTTCTGTGATGAGGCGTCGACATCCACCACCTTGTCGCCCAGTCGTGGTTTCACCGTCCTTCAACCACTCTGCATAGATGCTCACTACAGCAGCACGCGAACAACCGACCAGCGTCGCCGTTTCCGAGATGCTCGTTCCCAGGTGCCGCGCCCACAAACCACCGACCCGTAATTTTAGGGAATTGCGTGACCTGTGCGTAGACATCTGGTGCCAGATACCTTCGAAAACGTATTTTTTTTTATGGCTTTACTCCTTGTCGACGTCATTGGAGGCGGGAAACGATGAGGGGTAAGGAATGGAGAGGAATTCAGCCATGGCCTTTTCAAGGAAGCATCCCGGTATTCGACTGGAGTGATTTGGGGAAACCATGGAAAACCCAAATCTGGATGCCCGAACGGACATTAGAACCCAAGTCCTCCCGAATGCATGCCACATCGAATCACTGCTATATGGCGTTGCAAGGCATGTTATAAAGCATGTGATCATAATGTTTTGGCTGATCATTCTAAGTTCTTAGATTGTAACTAATGTGTGGAAAAGAAGAGTTGTATTATACAGTAGCAATCAAAATAATGACGTCTGTCGTTTTTAGTAGGCTATACGACTAACTAGTCTTGTTGCAGGTATGCCGTATATTATTTTTAAGTCGCCGATGTTATATTTTATTAACTTCCTTTTGTTTTATAAGTAATATGGATGGATATATCGTCAGGAGTACAGAATCACTTTTTAAGTTCTTGTGGCGAACAATAGTAATGATAGTCTTTCTTATTGTTCACTTAACGTTTATTTCGCCTTATCTCATTTCTCAACAAAACCGAAGAATTACCTAGGTCCTTAGGTGCCAGTAACTTTTATTTCAACACATCGCCAAATGCGAACTAAACCTTGTCTAGTCGCTCACCAGAAAAAACCTTTCTCGTTTTTTTTTTTTCTGGCCTCTATAACAACCGATTTTTCCCTAAGAGTAATTATTCTCTGAATAGTCTGTTATGCTATAAGCAGCAATTAAAAATAATGACGTTTTTCGTTTTTAGTATATGACTAACTAGATAAATCTTCTGTCTTGTTGCAGGTATGCCTTCTTAAACACTTGATGATGGTTTGCTTGTATCACGTCTGACTTTGGTGACACCAAATTTTCCTGTCATGAGTTGGTGAGTGTTAATATTACTATTGATCAAGACACCTCTAACTTCAGACTCTTTTCTATCTAATTCTTAATCAGTTCGGCTCATTCCAATGGGTGAGCGGTAACGCTCGGATCTCGCATTCGATATGACGCGGGTTTTCGGTTCGGCGATCCAGGTTTCGCTTTTCCAAATCACTTCATATGAATGACGGGATTGTTCCTTTAATAAACCACAGTCGAATTCCTTCCCGTTCCTTTCCCAAATCCTCTCCAATGTCTATTCATCTCGACAAGGCGTGAAGCCATCAACAAAACAAAAGGACAGATCCTAAATTTGTATCCCGTCTCCTATTAACAAACCATTATTAGCTGATTCCCATATTGTGCCACTGATACTGTTGCACCGACCAAGAATTTACGTCTGAAAATTCAGTCTTTTGTAGATCTCCCTGATTTCTATCGCCGAGCGTGGTGGGTGAACGGCTAACGTTCTGGCCTCGCATTCGGGAGGACGCGGGTTTGAATCCGCGTCCGGGCATCCAGATTTGGGTTTTCCATGGTTTCCCCAAATCACTCCAGGCGAATGCCAGGATACTTCCTTCAAAAAGGCTATGGCAGAATTCCTTTCCGTTCCTTGTCCTCACTCCTATCCCGCCTCTAATGACCTTAGTGGACATCCATAAATTACGTGAGGTGTTTTTCCGGATTTTCGGACCCCCCCCCCCTCTCTGGTGAGATCTGGTCCCGTCATCTTCGCAACATTTTGAGACTTTTTTTTTTAGGTCTCACCCTCACTTTTCGGCGAATTACCGTCCTAAAATCAACTTTCGCGTCATTTTGAGACCTTTTTTTTAGCTCTACAGTCCGGCCCAATTTTAAAAAATCTCACGTGAGTTTTCCGTGACCCCCCCTCCCCCTTGGTGAGATTTTGCTCAACCCCCCCCCCCCCCTATTTCACCTCACGTAATTTATAGATGCCCCTTAGTCGTCGACGAGGCGTAAAAAAAAGATTTTCTATCATAATCCATTTTGCCATCGTTTATCGTAAGTTTCTCTCTTTATCGTCCCTTATTACTGATACCTATCCCATTGTTTTATTCTCCTAACAAACTCTCTTGGTGATAAGGCTTGCAATGATGTTGATGGAAACATTAGGAAGGGAATAATGACCATGACCACAAGCTGGCACTCGATTTCATGCATCAGGTAGCGGAAAATTTTGGTTTGTACGTAAGGGAGTCAGGGATTGGAATAAATTTCCGAGGGAAGTGATGATTAATTTACAAAAAACATTGAATGAAATTAAAATTCTTAAATAGCAAAAACAGACAGGTGGAGGCTTTACACACAATGCATATGGTAGAAGCTAATCTTACTACGAAGTGCATACCTCTAGTATTTGTGTGTAGTTGTAGTCTCAAGTCTCCCATCGTGCACTACGGTGGTTGCATGTCGGTAGCTATGATGGTGTGGGATATATGGTGGTTGAAAATGGCCGACCTAGGGCATTTTCATATTTCGACCTAAGTTTTCTCAAAATCTTTGAAATTATCTAGAATGTAATAAAATTTTCTTGACTGTTTTATAATACACAGTTTTTTCAGCTTTTTCAGTTATTAACAAAGGTAAATAATTAATATGCAACATACTTAGTGTGTGAACCGATTTTGACGGGATCTTGATTTGGGCTTGCCGATTTGGCTGGGAGTAACATAGACTTGTTTTTATGTTGAGAATATTTAAGGTTCCGTGCAAAAACATAAAAACCTTCAAAATTCTTGACATATACCGTGGGCACGAGCTAGTAATAACAAAAGAGAATAAATAGATGACTAAGGGAACAGGGGAGCACTCATTCAATCAAAATTGAGTCCAATTCAACCCTTTGTTTAAGAGCATTACACTGATAAGCCAAAACATTATCACCACCTGCTTAATAGCTTGTTGTTCCATCTTTGGAACGCAATACAGAAGCAATTTAGGCTGGCATGGATTCGACAAGCCTTTGGCAGGTTTACGGCGTATCTGGCGCACCAGTTGTCTAAAATTACGGGTCGATGATTTGTAGGCACGGCGCCTGGAAACGAGCATCTCGGATTGGCGATGCTGGTCGGCTGTTCGCGTACTACTGTAGTGATCGTCTATGGATAGCGGTTGAAGGACGGTGAAACCACGAGTAGGCGACAAGGTGGGGGACTTCCACACCTGACCACAGAACGTGGAGGTCGGAGGCTTGCCCGCTCTGTAAAGCAGGCTAGAGGGCACAGTACAATTCTGGTAGAGGCACAAGTGTTTCGGAGAACACGAATCGCTGCTAAAAAAAAGGTGAACCACCTCTCTATTCAGCAGGTGGTCGTAATGTTTTGGTCCAACAGTGTTTTTTCTAGGACCTTTATACACGAACTATAGATTTTATTGATCCTCCCGTTCTGTTAAATGACAGCTTTCTCGTCCACTTCCCTTCTGTATACGCAGTTGTCAGCTGGTACATGAATATCGCATGAGGCGGGCAAGCCCTCGTGGAAGTGCGCGCCTGTTATTTGCTAACTGCGGCCTTGATGATAATCGGTATAGTTCCCGACACCCACTGCGAGTGAGATTTTCCCAAATTGATACCTGCCTGTCCCCTGTTTGCGTGTCGGAGTGGACGTACTAATTGGGGCCCTCAAAGCGCCCGGCGTGGAACAGGTAGTTGGAGCTCTGCGATCACCTGCCAGATACTGCCGTGAGCTGCAGGTAGGCGGAAACACAAAAGCTGGACCTACAAAAAGACGAAAGTCACTTCTCGGATGAAGAACTGAAACTTAAGCTGAAGAATAAAACGTGTCATGCCCGGGAACATATAACGCGACATAAGTTGATGGTAAAGATATTGGTTTGCCACACGGGATGCAACAGCTCTGAAGTCGTAATGCTGTGTGGCCTGTTCTGTAGAGTTTGTAATGGTGTCTTCCCACGGCCCGGGGTTTTGTAGGCCGCTCCAAGCAACTGATTTGTACGGATGAGCACGCGCCACAGGCTAGCCCTCGCTACCTCCCCACCACGTGCCCTAGTGTCGTTTCAGCTACTCGGGCGTTTGATGATTACCGACTGCGCGACGAATAGAGGCGCGCCATCCCTGCCAGTAGAGGCAGGTCTAGTTTTGCAAATTGAAGAAAAAAAAATATTTTTTTCAGAGTTTTGAAAAAAACCTAGCACCCTTGTTTTTTAAAAAAAAATTTCCCCCCCAGAAAACAATATATTTGATAAATTATTGTTTTATTTACGGAACTTACATTTTACATGTGTGTTTTAAATCTTACTAAATCATACAATGTCTTATATAATGATTCATAAATGTATCTATATAGGTAACAATTTTATTCATCCTCTATGTCAGTACCATAATCACTAGTATCAGTACTACCTACACTAGTTCAGTCGGAGTTGGAATTTTCTGTTTCTTCTTCTATCTCCTCATATCCATAAGTTCAGAAATAGTTACATTTTCTTTTACTGGTTGTATTGCAGGAAAGAGCTTTTCAGATTTCAATTTTAAATTGTGAGCAAAGTACACGCTGTGCATAAAGACTGCGCCGATAGTTCTGTATAACGATCTTTTAAGTTTGAATTTAAATCTATTATCATAGGGGACATCCATTAATTACGTAAGGTGAAATGGGGGGGGGTTCGACGAAATCTCACCAGATCTCACGGGGGGGGGGGGGGGGGTCTACGTAAATCTCACGTGAGATTTTGCGAAAAATTTGGGGACAGTAGAGCCAAAAAAAAGTCTACAATTTGCGCCAAAGTCGATTTTAGGAGGGTATTTCGTCAAAAAAGTTAGGGTGTGACCTAAAAAAAAAACAGTCTACAAAAGTTTCCAGGGCGATTTGTAGGGGGGTTTCTCACGGACCAGATCTCACCAGAAAGAGGGGGGGGGGCCGGCCAGATCTCACGAAATCTCACCAGGGGGGAAGGGGGGGTCCAGAAATCCGGAAAAACACCTCACGTAATTTACGGATGCCCCCATACAAAATACGAGCTTTATTTCTTTTCAATCGTTGGTTTACGCCAACGGTTGCAATGAAATGATTCATAATAACTGACAATTTAATGACTCGGTATCACTATACGCTGCGAGTTTAACAAGTATACGAATATAAGGAAAAAACAATAAGTAGTAAAAAGAGGCAAAAAAGCTGTAGATAAATTTAAAATTCCTAATTTTTGAAAAGATTCGTAGGTCTACAGATAAATTTGTAGGTCTGGCAGCACTAGTTCAAATAGCGAGTATCAATCCAAACAACAGGGAACGGGGATTCCTTCTCACGCAACCTAGCCTCTTCGGGAAGTCCCCGTTCGTAAAAGAAAACTTCAGTCAATGTTGCCAATATTTTTTTTCTACTGAACCAGAAAGATATAGTAGATTTAAAATTAAGATAAGTAGTTAGCATAAACTCTAAAACAGTCATATTAAACAATAATTGCCTTAAAATTTCAAATTTAGTAGTTATGTAAAAAAAAACATGTCCCAGAAAAAATGCGTGTTTTTTTTCACAGTTTTTTTTAAGTCAGAATTTTTTTTTTTTTTTTTTTTTTTTTTTTTTTTTTTTTTTTTTTTGCAACACTAGGCAGGTCTCTTCCCACAGCAGTCCACTGTTCATAGCTGGACCGGCGCGGTAGGTAAAAGCACGTGCCGTGGGAAGCCATCTTAAGGGATGTGACCCGAACAGTTTTATTCTTCATCACTTTTGGAGTCGGCTGCCTGTGAAGAATTTTATTCATCGTTGACATTGTTAAATTTCGAATTACGGTTTTACGGTCGCATGCGCTTGTATTTTATACACATTGCCAGGTCGTACTACGTACTAATGGAAGAAGTGAAGTATTGCCATCTGTCTGTGAAACGAGTAACTATGTTCTGTGTGTGATAAGTGTATTTTTTGTTTGTAAAATGTATGGTTAACGAGGTGGAGATGCGGGACAGTCCATGCATTTTACTTGTTTTTAATAGTTAACAAATAAAAAGGTTACTTGGTTAAAGGTATTAGTTGCAATTAGAATATGTTGTAGAAAAGAAAAAGGGATACCTGTGGTTGGTGATAAAGGTTCAGTGTATAGTTGTTTTTGTTTTAATAAGAGGACTGAGTAACTTGTAATTCTATCATTGCGAAAGGAGACCGATGTTAGACTTCATGCCATTAAGACTGCTTTCATAAGATTTATTTGCAGCATTTAAGCTCCAAAAATTGTATATTGGACAAACAATGACCGTTTGTCTGTGAGAACGATCTGAAGCGCATAATGAGAGTTTGTAAACAGGAGACAGGAGCATATGTGCATGTATTGATGAATATATTACTCTTCCTATCCTCCAGCTGAACTCAAGAGCGGCAACAATAAGATCTATCACGTGTTGATAGATGGATGGATTATAGAAAATTCTAACGAAAAGAAACCTATTGAATCGAGACTTCAGAAAATGGAAAATGCGTTTCAGATAGCAAAAAATACTTACAACAAGGAAAGTCTCTCTTGGAACTGAAAAACCGGACCTCATGCAACAACAATCAAACCCGAAGCTCTCAAACACTCAGTCTCAAAACACCAAAAGGACTACTAGAAGCAAAATAATGAGAAAAATTCTAGGACCGCGTACGGAAGCTGGAGTGTATTACCCAAATCCTAATGCAGAAATATATATATGTAAAAAAAAATCACTGATTCAATGCGCATGCGGGTCATAAAATTCACAGGACACCTGAAAAGAAAGGACTCGAGCAGACTAACTCAAAAAATTCATTCATTCTTAAGGAATTAGACCATCTGATCAAGTTGGTACAAACAGATAGGGAAGGACCTGAAAGAATATGCATCACCAAATCTACTGGGACCGATGGTTCGAGTCCGGCCGAGGGCATGGGTGTTTAGGTTAAGTGTTGTGTTTTGTGTGTCCTATGTTGTCCTACAAATTGAGCGTTCACATAAAAATTTGGAAAGATTCATGAACTTTGACTATATATAAAAATATTTACATTGAGTGCTGGCTGAATGGCTACAGGCCCATTGCAAAAAAAAAAAAAAAAAAACAACAGGAAGTACAGAGAAACCGCATGTGGTGGGTGTGCGTTAACGCCCTGGCCTCGCATTCGGGAGGACGCGGGTTCGAATTCAAATCACTCCTGGTGAATGCCGAGATACTTCCTTCATAACGCCATGGAAGAATTCCTTTCCGTTCCTTGCCCCTCATCCTTTCCCGCCTCTAATGACCTCGACATCGACAAGGCGTAAAGACACAAGCAAACAAAATAAAAATAAAAAACAGGAGAGAGAGAGAGAAAGATCAATCGACCTGCACGGTCATTGCAAGGAAAGCTTAACCATTCGTTGTGTACGAAGGAAAACTGGTCTAACAGAAAGGCCAACAAACGTTGTTCCGCGAGGAGTTAAGTGACGCATTCGCCAAGAACTATAGAGAATGTGGATATTTAATGGCTAATTTATGCATGGGTACGGACATCTTCGCGTTGCTCCCTTTATTAAAGATATGTAACTTTGTCAGCTTGACTCCGCGATTTCGTTTTCCACTTCAGTCGCCTGCGGAGCTGACGACTGTAACGCCTGGGGCGTAGTCAACCAACTTGACGGACTGTGTGCCGCTTGGAGAAAGAGCTTAGTGTTTACAGTCGATTAACTAAACTTTTGTCAAAAACACATAACACGTTATTAAGAACTAGCCTCTAGGCTTGTCAAAAACTGATATGTTAAGTGCAATATTTTGGCAGGTGTATTTGCTTAACTAGTTGGAATTGTTATTAAATAACGTCCATAACATTGATTTTGTTGTGTTCTATTTTATGTAGCCATACAGTTGGAAATACTCAACAGCCTATGCTATAACGCGTAATATTAATCATGGTACAGGCCGCATTTTTGGGACAAATGAGAAACTACTTTCACCCCCATTACTTCAATAACATGACGCTCTTGAAACCAACTTAAATAATTAAAAAAAAATTACTCATGACCTCTGTAGTAACAATTCCAGTGTAATTCTGGTCCAGGCTACATTTCAATCTAATCAAAGCTGCTCGAAAATGAAATCTTCTATTGTTAAGTGCATTAATACATTCACTACGTTCCTATACAAACTTGACGTCATATTTTTTACTTACGGAACTGGTGACTAAAATCCATGTTAGGGGGCGTCCATAAATTACGTGAAGTTAATTGGGGGGGGGGGTCCGGCGAAATCTCACCTAGGGGGATGGGAGAGGGGGGGGGGTCAACTGAAATCCCACGTGAGGTTTTGAAAAAAAAGAGTCTACAAATGACGGGAAAGTCGATTTTGGGGGGGTGGGGGTGTCACCGGCTTTGGAAGGGTGTGACCTAAAAAGGTATCAGAAAATTCCGAGGGCGGTTTCTAGTCGGGTGGGTCTCAAGGACCAGATTTCACCAGAGAGGGGGGGGGGGGTGGACCAGATCTCACGAAGTCTCACCAGAGGGGGGGGGGAAAAGGGGGGGGGGCCGGAAATCCGGAAAAACACCTCACGTAATTTATGGATGCCGCCTTACCCTGCTCCCTCTACTCACCTGACCACACCCTCCGTACCTACTTCTCCCAGCTGAACGCTGTGTCCGTGTAGGCAAGTGGCAATTTTCATCTTTGCTTGTTGAGGTATGGATACTGTTAACTGAACGGACTTTAACTCGTATAACAGCGAAATCCTCGGACCAGAATTAAACGATGAGATCTATATCGAAATAATATAAATAATCAAAAATAATTAATAAGTGGATTTAATTCTTAATTTTCTTTCAGTGTTCTGGCAATTCATTGGTTCGCAGCAGTTTAACTAAACAGACTTGCTACTAAATAACACTCATAGCCTTGATATTGTAGTAATGCTGTACGTATTTCTTTCTACGTCGATCGAATATAAATATATGAAAAGCAACTAATAATTAATATGTTAATTAAAACCAAATATATTCTTTTCTTTGTGAACAGTTTGCAGTATTAAACATATGGAGCCATTAAATAACAATTAAAATTTCCAACAGAAATTCTCAGCTTCTGTAATAGCAACATCTTTGGTCAGAGAGTAATAACATCTCTGGCCGGTCATAACCATGGAGGAAAGAAATATATGGAGACGACGCAAGGGACCTTCACCACGCATTGAAGTGAAGCAGGGCGGAGGAGGAGTGGGGAGGCGTGGCCGCCATATTACCTATCCACACAGACACGGGGAATATGTACAAAAACCTCAAGGGAACTCTAGGATAAACGTGACGCCGCAACCTGGTGATGGATTATTATGTAACTCGATGAGACAAATTAAAAAATGAATACAATTTTTTGATATGCAGCTTAGTTTTCGAGATATTCTGTCTCAAATGTGAGATGTTTTTGGTTGAAATTCAGAAGGAAAAATTGGTCAAAGTCAAATTTGATTATGGATTCTTATTTAAAAAGACGAGACAAATAAAAAATAATGAATAAAAATTTTCGATATCTTGTATAGTTTTCGGCATATACTGTCTCCAAATAGCAATTGTATGGATACGTAATATGGCCGCCACCGCGCATGCGCAGTATCAGCCGTGAGTTTAGAGGCGGCGTCACAGAATATTCCTCTCCATATATTTCTTTCCTCCATGGTCATAACCCGTCAACGAAGGCCTAGCACGTGACGTCACAGCATGACAGTCACGTTGACCAAGCTTGCCTTTTATTATCGTTGATTACATTCATATACACAACTGGTCTGAAGAGAAATAACGCAAGTTTTGAATTTACTCGTCTGGATTTTCGAGCCGATCTAGGGCCGCTGTTATTGGGCGGAGTTCAAGTGTCCGCCTGTGCTGAAGACAGACGCGGGCTGCGAACCAGCGCAGATGTGAACAGGTCCTCGACGAAGGAAATTTATGGGAGGTGCGACAGTTTGATGTGGTCCGCCACAGCTGTGATGTCGTCTGCTTTGATGGCTCGCCAACTTAGATTTCCAAGAAGAGAAGTATTTCTGCCATGACGCCTTGTAACATTTTTTTCCAGACCCGCGCGTCGTAATAACTTCGCTTCGAGCTCGACCCAAGCACTTCCAATGTCGGAGATGGAAGAAATGTTCAGTTTTCGGAACTTGACCAACAGGATACGAGAGGTGATGGTGCACGGTCCCTAATCACCAGACTGTGTACTGAGCACATGCATTAAATCCCAAACCTATTCCCAGTATCTATGCAGTAGGATCCTCCGGCAATCTAGATTTCGGGTTTTCCACTGTTTCCTGAACTCATTACAAGCAAGTGCTGGCCTGTTTCCTTCAAAACCCCACGGCCGAATTACTTCCCGTTTCCTGTCACCAATTGTTGTATATTATTGTTTATTAAGTCACCGATGTTATATTTTATTAACTCCTTTTTGATTTAGAAGTAATATGGATTAATATATCGCCAGGAGTACAGAATAATGTTTTAGGTTCTTGTGGCGAATAATAATAATACTCTTTCTTATTTTTCACTTGACGTTTATTTTGCCTTATTTTATTTACGAACAAACCGAAGAATTACTCAGGTCCTTAGCTGACAGTAACTTTTATTTCAACACATCGCGAAAATGCTAACTAACCTTGTCTAGTCGCTCGCCAGAAAAACTCTTGTTATTTTTCTCTGATCTCTATAACAACCGATTTTTTCCTAAGAGTAATTATTCTCTGTTATACTATAGCCCCTCCCAATATAAAAAAATATTATGGTAAACTTTTTCACTGAGGACCTTTGTACTCTTCGCTTTGTTACCGTTGCAGTGTATATATAATTTTTAAAAGTAACAATGGTCTAAAAGAAAACATGAGACACTTTTCTGTCCTGTCACGGTCGCCATGTTATATATTATTGTTTATTAAGTAGCCGATTTTATATTTTATTAACTCCTTTTTGATTTATAAGTAATCTACATCTACATCTATACTCTGCAATTCACAATTACTGTGGGTGGCAGAGGGTGCTAAGCACCAATCCTATTTAGAATCCCGAATAGAACGAGGAAAGAAAGAATACATAAATGTATCAGTACGGCATCTTATCTCTCGAATCTTATCCCTTCTGTCATTGCGACCTAAATAGGTTGGCGGAAGAAGTAATATCGATTAATATATCGCCAGGAGTACAGAATAATGTTTTAAGTTCTTGTGGCGAATAATAATAATAATAGTCTTTCTTATTTTTCACTTGACGTTTATTTTGCCTTATTTTATTTACGAACAAACCGAAGAATTACTCAGGTCCTTAGCTGACAGTAACTTTTATTTTAACACATCGCCAAAATGCGAAATAACTTTGTCTAGTCGCTCGCCAGAAAAACTCTCTTGTTATTTTTCTCTGGTCTCTATAACAACCGATTTTTTACCTAAGAGTAATTATTCTTTGGGTAGTCTGTTTAAGAGTAATTATTCTTTGGGTAGTCTGTTATACTATACAATCTTCTCTTTGCTTTAATGACCTCAACGTCGACTACCCGTAATGTCCAGAGTAAAGGAAATATACCCAGAAATTAATATATGATACGATCTGGAGGCTTATTGGTTAAGGGCTTGCTTTCCAAAATTCTAGGGTTCAAATCCCGGTGGGGGCAGAAATTTTTAAGAGTTGTATTTGATCATATGAGCTACGCCAGGACGCTTCGTGGTTCAGATTCCACGTTAAACTGTAGGTCCCAGAGGAAAGGAACTGGCCGTCCTACCTCTGACACAATGGCCTAGTATGCCTCGTACGGGAGGATCCAGCCAACCTTCGGGTTGTGAACTAAGTTAGTTTCATGACCACTCAAGGACACTTTCGGATTCCATGTTACACTGTAAGTTCCAGTGGAAAGGAACTGGCCGTCCAACGCTGACACAATAGCTTAGTATGCTGCTTAGGGAGGTTCAACCAAGATTCAGGTTGCAGACTAAGTTAGCTTTTACATTTTACACATGTCTTCTGCCTTGTCAAGCTCTATAATTCGGGGACATGCTTTAATAGATTAAAATGTTATAATGAAATAATTTTTTTTTATTTGCCTAAAAATGATATTAGGAGATAAAATAGAACCATAAGGTTGAGGGTGTAGTGTAAAATTTCGTTGTTTGATACGGGTTTTCATTCCTTATGACTATTCGCTTCATCGGCGTCAAAGTTTTTAGAGGCGGGCAAAGGACTGGGAGCAATAAAAGGAACTGACCCATAGATTTTTGAAGAAATCATCGCAGCAATCGCCTGTATTGATTCCGAGAAACCATGGAAAATCGAATACTGGATGCCCGGACGGGGATTCGAACCTGCGTTCTCCCAGTTGCGAGTCCGGAGCGTTACCGCTCACCTACAACGCTAGATTTTGATACAGGAAAATATTCAGTTTCATCAGTTTAGAGAATCAAATTTCATAATATTTTTCACTTGGGAATATATAAATTAGAACTCAGAAAATTGACTACATGTGGCGGAGTCCCAGTTTTTTTTATTTTTTTATTTGCCACAGAAATTTTGATACTTAACATTAGAAAGGTGCCAGAATTTCCAAAACTGAGATTCAGTAGATCGGTGCATAATACCAAAGAGAACATCATATGAAGAGGCTAAGTATACAGAAGTGTTTAAAGAGCTGTACACACAAGATGATTGTATTGCATAATCTCTGAGTGCAGATTCTTTTTCCTTTTTTTATTCATTGTTTACATTACAAACTTGGCACTTAGCACCTTTGTAATGTTAAGTATCCAATTGGGAATACGAAGAAAAAAACTGAAAAAGATATATTATTTGTCACTGGAAGTAATAGTTTATTGGCTTTGTGTTTCTTCGAAAAACAGATACTTTTTTAGCAAATTCCCCCTAAATTTTAAATTTTGATTCGTGACACTCCTACTAGAGTGGTGATTGTGCTCCCTCCGATTTCAGTATTTCAGGCATAAGTTACATCAGATTGAAACTTAAAAACCTGAAATAGTATTAGCTAACTATAGGTAGTGTTGAGATACGGCTTTATGTTATCGCGGCGTGCTTGCTATAAAACAAGGCGACGGGGCTGAAGTTGGGTGGTTAGGTTGTAGACCGCCATGTGGGTTTTAACCCTCCAAATGACATCCAACAGAGCGGAAACAAGTAATAGTCTCGAGGGGGACAACTTAAGGGCGAGTGACAAGCCGAGAACAACAGGCAAGTACAACACGGAAATATGGACATATTTGTTATATATGAAAAAGTTTGGATGGATGAATGTTTGGACTATCTGCCTCAATCACACCTTAAGTACTTAACACATTAAAATAAAATTTGGTATGGAGTTAGTATATAGTCTAGGTAGTAACATAAGATAATTTTAATACCGCAAAAACAAATATTTCTTCAGGAATTGTAATTATCAATTCGTATTTCGCCAAGACCAAAGAGTTTACTACTTCGTAGACGGTACTGCCGCGTTTACTCTTTGCTTCTTGCGAAAATCGTAAACACTGCTTTTCAGTGATCAAAGCAAGAACGTTGTGACGTATTCAATGGTGTGTTCAATTAAATCGTGCGAAAATGAATGTACTCGATAATCTAATACTTCCTGAGCAGAAAATATAAATCAGTCCTTAACCATAATTTTTTTTAAAGCCGTGTGTATTTAGTTTCTGGTAATTTGCACGTAGACGTACAATTCTGTTGGCAGATTGCGGAACTGTGGGATTATATTTACGTTTCCTCAGCATCACTAAATTAAAAAATATTTTCCGTTGACGCCTTGCGTCACTAAAAACATGGATAACACAGAAATTTAAAATTAGATACTGGTTGTTGTTTTTAATTAAACTGTAGTTAAATTACTGTTTTATTTTCGTTGAAAAATTGAAGCTTCACTCCTCAGCAAATCATTTAATATATATTTCCATATGTTTTAGTAAATCAACGCCAACCTACCAAGTTTAGTAATTGGACCAAGAGCATTGATTTTCTTTCCATGGTTTCCCAAATCACTCCAAGAAATGCCGGGATGCTTCCTTCGAAAGGCCATGGCTGAATTCCCTCCCATTCCTTACCCCCCATCCTTTCCCGTCTCTACAAGACCTCGCTGTTAAGATTTTCTTTGACGGATGAAGAAGTTAGAAGAAACCAATAATAATATTTTCAAAGATCATAATGAAGAAACAATCAGTTGCTACTTTAACGTGAAAATTCTATTTCAAAGCAGAATTAATTGATCGAAGCGATATATCGACGAAACAAAAGCAATTCATGCGCTGAACTATAAAAAGTCTGTTTTTTATGAGGTGTAACCTTGTCGTCCGCTACCCTCCCGTCGGCTCGGCGTGTAGTTGCGCGGCCGGCCGCTTGGAGCGCTGGTGCCGCGCGACCACTCCCTCGCTACCTGCACCCACTTTCTCTGTTCTCTCGAGTCGCAACCGTCACTGCGTGGGCCACGCACTGGACCTGTTCCACCGCACGCACAACGCCCACGGGAATCTCATTTACGAGCCACTCGCCTCGGCAGCGACGGCCTACAGACACATTACTTCTTACCAGATGCTGAAGTTACAGGCATAGCCGGTCATGGCCACATCTCACCAACGATGTCACTGCAAACAGTGACTCCGGTATGTTGCCCTCATTGCTCCTACTGGTTTGATGCAATCCACTACTCGCTTTATCTCGATATACTATTTACAACCTACGACCTTTAGATCGGTGTCCCCTGAAAAAGTGCAGTCGATCGTGGTGGGCGAGGGACGATCTGGCCTCGCATCCGGGAGGACGCGTGTTCGAATACCTGACCAGCAATCAAGATTTTTATTTTCTATGGTTTCCCCCAGTTACTACATACGGATGCCGTGATGGTTCCTTCGAAATACCATGGCTTAATTCCTTCCTTTGGTTGCTCCGGTCTTCTCTATTTGCCTCCACGTCAACGAGGCGGTAAGGGGGCATCCACAAATTACGTGAGGTGTTTTTCCGGATTTCTGGACCCCCCCCCTCCCCCCTGGTGAGATTTCGTGAGATCTGGCCGCACCCCCCTCTCCCCTCTGGTGAAATCTGGTCCGTCAGAACCCCCCCCCCCCCTAGAAATCGCCGTGGAAACTTTTGTTAACTTTTTTTTTTTAGGTCACACCCTAACTTTTTTGACGAAATACTCTCCTAAAATCGACTTTACCGCAAATTGTAGGCCTTTTTTTATTTTTTTTCCTCTACTGTCCCCAAATTTTTCGCAAAATCTCACGTGAGATTTCCGTAGACCCCCCTTTCCCCCTAGGTGAGATCTGGTGAGATTTCGCCGGACCCCCCCCCCCATTTCACCTCACGCAATTTATGGATGCCCCCTAAACAGAAGCAAAGATAATAAAATGAAACAAATAGTTTAACACCCTCTAAAGGGCCCTGAAAATAATGAACGCTCCGGAAATATGTTGCGAATTTCGTCCGGCCTTGAAAATAGTAAATTTCTGATATTTAGTTAGACATTAAAGTAATTTATTCCAATAACATTTAACCAGGTTTTGTACTAACTAAATGGTCAACAAAACGTAGCTTAGGTGTTTTTAAAATCAGCTTGATTCAGTATTTCTTTATTTATATACCAAGGAATACCATAAAGAAAGAAAATTGAGACATTTGAAATGTGGTGCTACAGAAGAATGCTGAAAATTAAACGGACAGACAAAATACGAAATGAACGAGTTTTGGAAATAATGGGTAGGGAAAGAAGTTTGTGGAAGAAGCTTACAGAAAGAAGAGACAGGTTGTTAGGTCATATTTTGAGACATGCTGGATTGGTTAATTTGTTAGTGGAGGGAACAGTCGAAGGTAAGAACTGTAGAGGAAGACAGAGATTAGAATATATGAAGCAGATAATTGAGGACGTGGGCTGTAAGGGATACGTAGAGATGAAGAGGTTAGCACAAGATAGGAAGGGATGGAGGATTGCATCAAACCAGTCGAAACACTGATGACAGGAGATGAAGTCAGGTCTTCTACGGAAATTACTAGCAACGACCATTTTAACTCTCTTTCTCTTTTTGCTTATGACTTTCACCTCGTCGACGTCGAGGTTATTAGAGAGGGGCAAGGAATTCAGCAATGGCCTTTTGAAGGAACCATCCCGGTTTTTTCCTGTATTGATTTGGGAAATCATGAAAAACCCAAATCTGGATTGCCGGACGGGGATTCGAAACCACGTCCTCCCGATACGAGCACAAAGCGTTACCGCTCAGCCAACACGCTCGGATTAAGCTTCTAATTTGCAGTGAAAGCTTAACCAAGAACGCCACATATGCAGTGAGAAATGAAAGAGGTTACTGCTATCATAAACAAGCTAAAGAACTTACAACCTACCCACTGGCTTATGTGTGTCATTTATTTATACTGAAGCTTTTTACCTTTCTTTCTTTCTTTTTTTTTCTTCTTCGTTTCAGCCATCTATGGACAACGACTACGCAACTTCATTTCCTCTTCTGAGTTTTCTTCCTCCGTCGCCAGTACTCTTTCATCCTCTGATTCTTCCTCTCAAAATTCCCTCCTTTTTCTGATTGGATTTTCTTCAGTCAGATCCTTTATCTCCGCAATTTTTCCTCTGAATAATTCCCTGTCTTGGATGTCTGCCATGCTGATCCCACATCTTTTCAGATCCAGATGGTCTTCGTTTACCCATGGAACTTGAGTCTTCCTGTTCTCTTGAAAGTTGGGTATTTTCTTCGCCATTATTTCTGGTTCCATTCTCCTGATGTGTCCATAGAAAGCTAATCTCCTTTTCTTAATTGTGTTTGATACCTTTTCAAACTTGTTGTATAATTTTTGGGTCGATCTTAAACGGAAATTAAATTGCTTCCTGTTACTTTTTTGGTCCCAAGATTTTCCGTAGAAACTTTCTTTCTTTCTTTCTTTAATTAAACAATATGCAAACCCTACTTTTTGGTCAGTTAACGAAAATTCTACAAATAATTCTACAACATTATCTTTACCTTGAAGTGATGATCCTTCACACCTTCTGCCAGTGAGGAAACACGTGTTTAACATTTTTTTTATTCCAAGAAGTATTTTCACGATAACCTTTCCGGTTATAAATCCTATTAACTCTTATACTATTACCTGAAATTATAGCTTAATTTCTCCTTTTTCAAATAATCAATAACACTATAAAATCTTTTTAGAATTGATTTTGTATTACAACTCACTTTACACGATAATACCCAATATTACTATTTAACATTTCACAACTTCCAAAGACATCAATATTTTCTCTGGCCGTCAGTCGTATGAATTTATTCCAGATTGATCATTTCCTTCCATCCATACATTTTCACGCTCTACATTCTTCTTTTATCAAGTCCTTCATAGTCATTTCATCCAATCTACACCTCTATATATAATCTCCATGGCTAGTCCGTACATATCTCCTTGCTGCCAATTAACCTTAACATAAACTTCTTATCAACATCTTTCAACATTCACTATCTGTTATATAAGTACAAAACATAGATATTTTTTATCTCATTTCCTAATAATTTATACCTTAACGGGATGTATGTCCGTTACAAACAGATGATGATTATTCGCAGTCACAGTTAAAAAGTGTCATGTGCCGCCATCTATTATCATCGGTTGTAAACGCTGGTAATTCAGACTTCTCTTAACCTATAATATTTATATGAATAATTACGCCTATGCAATTGAATATTTGTTTATTTCACCGAACGCGTTTCACTTTATGTCTGAAGCATCTTCAGCGGATCGTTAATTTTCCATCAATTACAGTATTTGGCATAGATTATGCTGGTAATATCATTTTGCATCTTCATTTTTGCGAGTAATTATCGTAAGAAAGTACAACACACAGAATAAATGTTAAATTCAGTGCTCAGTGCAAGTGACTTGATACTCGCAAAAATGAAGATGCAAAATGATATTACCGGCATAATATATGCCAAATACTGTAATTGATGGAAAATTAACGAACCGCTGAAGATGCTTCAGACATGAAACGCGTTCGGTGAAATAAACAAATATTCAATTCCATAGGCGTAATTATTCATATAAATATTATTTATCGCAATTGAGGAAATGGCCCACAACAACCAGATGTTCTCTTAACCCAGTGATGGGCAAACTTTTTAAGGGGAGGGCCACATAAAATAAAAAATTATCTCGGCGGGCCGAAAATTTTTTTTTGTTAGTGATAAACTTTATTTTTGATTTTTACATCACACACAACTTATTTGCAACAATGGTAAAAAAAACTTAGAAAAAAGTTACAAAAATTGAGAGTAGGAAGGTGCATGTGACAGATGAAGCTGTGACTGAGCTTCTAAAAGTTGTTCATAATCTGGTAGAAACTGGGATGAGCTGATTCGCAGTAGTGAAGCTAAATGGTGATCAGTCAATCGGTTTCTAACGCTGTTTCTGCGAAGCTTCATAGTAGAAAACGCCTGTTCACACAGGTAGGAAGATGCAAACATCGCAATTATCTTCTGAGCGTGAGATTTCAGGTTTGGGAAACTTGATTTTGACAGAGCCTTGTAGAACTCAATTTTAGAAACGTTGAGAAATAGTTGCTTCAATACAGTATTACATTGCAACTCAATCAGTTCGAGCTGCAATTCTGGTTTGACTGATTCACAATCCAGATTAAATGGCATGCTAAAAATGTCCAGGTCATGTTCGATAACTTTGAAATCTTGGAATCTTCGTTCAAATTCTTCATAAAGACATTTCAAGCTTTTCTCATAGCTCCTATGTTTGTCTTCCCTAACTGCAACAGTCTTTAGTCTTGGAAAATGAGTAAAGTCGTTCTTGACTAGTTGTTTGGAGAATAGATTCAATTGCATTTTGAAACCCTTGATATGACTCCAACTATCATGGATTAATTGATTTCTTTCCTGGAGTTTAAGGTTCAATTTATTGATGTGACTGAGAAGATCTGTAAAAAATGCAAAGTCCGAAAGCCATACAATATCTTTCAAATGTTCACACTCGTCCATTCCTTTTTCTTCCATGAAAGAGATTATTTCGTCTTTTAGAGCCCAAACTCGTTCGAAAACCCGTCCTGCACTGAGCCACCTTACTTTAGTGTAGTAAAGTACATCAGAATATTCAGAATGCAATGAGTCAAGAAACTCTCGAAATTGTCTATGGTTGAGTGCTCGAGAACGAATGCTATTAACAAGCTTAACAACAGCATCAAGCACATGTTTCATGTCTAGAGCAGATTTACACAGAGCTTCTTAATGTATGACACAATAAAAAAACACATCTTCGTTCCCAGGAAATGATTCGTTAAACATGCCTACAAAACCAGATTTCGTCCCTATCATATTCGGTGCTCCATCAGTTGTAATGTTACAAATATTAATCAAAGGTACTTTCAAAGACGTGATAGTTTCTTGAAAAATGTCTGATCCTTTTGTCGTTCCCTTTAATGAACGCATGCAAGCTAATTCTTCGCTAACACAAAAGTTGTCATCAATACCTCTTATAAATATCAGTAACTGAGCTGTGTCAGTTATGTCCATACTTTCATCCAACGCAAAAGAACAGAATTTAAACTCCCTTATCTTTGACTCTAGTTGTGAGACAAACTGCATATCAATTACTTCAATTCTAGACGTAATTGTTGTTCGAGACAAACTTACTGTCTCAAAATCCTTTGTTTTGTCAGGACACAAAATGTCACATACTTGGAGCATACAAGTTTTAACAAATTCGCCGTCAGACAATGCTTTGTTACTTTTTGCAATATTGTATGCTACAACGTAACTAGCATGTGTAGCTAGCTTTTGAGAACAACTTTGTTTCTTAAAAATATTCTGCTGACCTGACAGGTTTTTACGTAGAGCTCCTGCTTTTTGCTTCCGATCTTCTTCGGTCATAGATTCATAAGTGGCGTTGTTATGTTTTGTCATAAAGTGACGTGAGAGGTTGAATTCCTTGAATACGGCTACAGCTTCATTGCAAATGAGGCACACAGGTTATCCTTAATAGGCGTGAAAAAGTATTTCCAAGTCCACTCAGATTTAAAAACACGACATTCTGAATCAACTTTACGCTTTTTATATGCCATTGTAACGATCAAAAATTTAAAAAAACACTAGCAACAAAGGAAAACTATAGAAACACAAGCCAGACACACAGCCGCAGCACTGACTACGCGACTGTCCGAACTGCACTGACCTTGAGAACCGACTAAACGACAATGGTAGCGCCCGAGTCGTTCCGAACTTAGCCGAGCTACACGCGCATTGTACTCCACATCGCCATGCTACTGATCTACGGACATATACTACGTCACTACGCAAACTCAGTTAATATTAGACGCGATAATACCGTACTGAAAACGCAATAAGAAGGAAACATTCTATTCTAGCCACGCAGAAAATACATTTTGTCCTATGTGTAATTGTAGGGGTTATTCGAAACCATGTCGCGGGCCGGATTGACTAGCCCGAAGGGCCGGACTTGGCCCGCGGGCCGTACTTTCCCCATCACTGTCTTAACCTCTTCAACATACATATGACCTTCAAACAACACCTAACCTCACCGTACCTTTCATACTTTTCACTGTTCTTTCCAAATGTTCATCTAATTGTAAACAGGTCTTTTCCCTCTATATCGCAGATAGATTCAGTTCCGTCCTCATATACATTCAGTGATGAACCAAAACATTGCTAAATAGCGTGTTGGTTCACCTTTGGATTCGTGTTCTCCAAAACACTTGTGCCTGCACCAGCATTGTAATCTGCCGTGAGATCTGCCAAAGATCGCCCCCTATCCTGCTTTACAGAGCGGGCAAGCCTCCGACCTCCACGTTCTGTGATGAGGCGTGGACGTCCACCACCTTGTCGCATACTCGTGGTTTCACTGTCCTTCAACTACTTTCCATAGATGCTCACTACAGTAGCACGCGAACAGCCTCACCCTTTCCGAGATGCTCGTTCCCAGCTGCCGCGCCCACAACCCACCGGCCCGTAATTTAAGAGTATAGCGTGCCATGTGCGTTACAAATCTGGTGCCAGATACCTCCGGAAACCTACCAAGGGCTCGTTGAATCCATGCCACGTCGAATCGCTGCTGTATTGCGTTCCAGAGATGAACAAACACGCTATAAGGCAGGTGTTCATAATTATTTGGCTTTTCAATGTATAAGCAAAGTCTTCTGCTTCACTCTTCAAGGTATTGTATTCATTCTTCAGCCATTGTTCAGTGAAATAATCAAAGACCAGACAATCCCTATTTTCGTGGATCTGTGAATGTATTTCAATCCAGCCGCTAAAAGAAATGCCTTATTGACTCTACATGCTGTAGAAGCCACAACATGACTCCACATCCTAGAATCAGAATCACCTGCAAGTTCTGTTGTTAATTCAGATATCATGGGAAAAAAATCACACATTACGTCTATAGTAATTGTGAATGTACTAATTCTGGACTGTCCAAGCCATTTACAATAATTCACACTTAAATATGGTTTGTTCACTAATAATTTGTATTGATGGAATTCTCCTGCGAGTTTAAGAAGCGTTTTAAGTATTTAAATCGATTCAGATGATGAGAGCGTATTTTCTATATTAATTCCCTTCACTAACATGTTAATTTTAATGTTTATATCGCAACAATCAAAACCTGGCTCACTTTGTCCTACCTGTATATATTTTTTTTGCTCTGTGTGTGTAAAAATGAATTATCTGCATGTAATCTATAATTGGTTGTAGAAAAATGTGGAAAAGATGGCTCAAACTGACGAGATTCCATTATTTTTACTGGTATAAATGGATGGTAAACTATATACATTTTTTTACAAAAATTCACGTGAATGAACAATATTTTTGCTAATCCAATCGCTATACAACTGAACCAAATTAAAATAATTTAAACTAATTCTATCATTTAGCGTAATGGATTAACGATATTTTTGGTTTTCTGATTTGGTATACAGATGTACAAAGTTTTTGGAGTGCTACTCTGGAACAAGCAATATATAATATCTGGATGTTGTGGATCATTTTTCCCTCAATTGCTGATAATATTAATAAATAAATTTCGCCAAAGCAATTGAATTTTAATTGCTTTGGCGAAATTTATTTATTAATAAAAGCAATATATAGTTGGCTACGCGAAAAACATGGATTTTCTAAATTTAATCAGGCAAAGCACAGTGACTGCCCTGAAATTTTTGTTAATTATCATCGAGAAAGCAAGATGCACAGGAAACTGTAGGAGTTTAAATGTGACGGGCAAATCATTGTGAAACAATGGAATGCGCAGAATCAGCACATCTTCTCCATTACATTTTCCCTTACGTATTGTTGCTTCAATCACATTCGGCGTCAGTTTTTTCGGCGTAATAACAGATTGCGTTATGGGCATTGTAGATACGACAAAAAAATTTAATTCATGAAATGCTGTCGGGTAAGCGAAGTGTTATCACACGATATTTCGGCGATTACATCACTGTCGCCATCTTCTAGTGAAGTCTTAGGCTAGTTACCCGAGAGCATTTCATAAATTCTTAACGCCAAAAGAAACTTCCATCTTAGAAAAATTTTGATTTATATTTCCTGCTCCGGGCCTATTAATCTATAAAGTGCATCCATTTTCGCGCTTCTAAACTTATCACACCATTGAATATGTTTTAATGTTTGACCGTAACGCGGAGCCAAATTGTAAAGATTTCTGTCGTACCGCTGTATATTTATATTCGTAATTGTGACCTTGTCCCTCACATTTTTTTTTTTTAATCTGCTTAACGTCTCTCTAACAGCGAGGACTTTGGAGACGGGAAAGGATGGGGGGCAAGGAATGGGAAGGAATTCGGCCATGGTCTTTTGAAGGAAGCATCCCGGCATTTGCCTGGAGTGATTTGGGAAACCATGGAAAACCCAACTCTGGATGCCGGGACGGGGATTCGAACCGCCGTCCTCCCGAATGCGAGGCTAGAACGCTAACCGTTACACCACCACACTCGGTTTGTCCCTCACAGTTAAAGTATTATAAAATAGCTACATTTAGCTTTTATTTTCCAGTATCAAATTGATTCGATTGGTCACTTACTATCCAGCTGTATATTCGATTCAGAATCTATTGCCACAGCTGAAAAAATTACTTCATGAATAAAGTTCAATTATTTCTACAAATGCCAAATCAAACAGTTTATTGTAAACCTAGAATTTAACAGTTACTTATCTTTTATATATCTCTTTATGTACGTATGACTCTGTTTGAATACTTAATTATAATTTCCTAATGTTATTATTCTTTTTTATTGCCCTCGGGCTCATACTTTTTAAATATTAACTTTAATTTTAAGATAATCAAGTCAGACTTCGACCGTTTTTTAGCCTCTGGCCAACTTTTTTAATAATAAAATGCTGACCAAAGATCCTCTTTTTCTTGATGCTTGATTTTCCATGACCTTTAACACTCAAATCTTAAAGTTAGCCCATATATTTACAACTGTTTATTAACTAAACATGCTCTTAACATTAAATTCCATGGTCAGTGAGACCACGTACCTCACAGTGTAATATCGTTCTTGCTTTCATCTATGAAAAGCAGTGTATGCGATTTACCTAAGCAGTAAAGAGTAAACGCGGCAGTATCGACTACGAAGTAGGAGACTCGTTAACCGTTCACCCACCACGCTCGTTTCCAGTAATCAATATATACAAGCAGAAAACCCGGCGTTTCACAAGGGCTGAATATGAAAGGTCTGATGTTTTAACTCGTTTGATCGAATTGTCGTAAATACTCGTATTCTCCATCAATTTTGGCCGATTTCCCCTCTGTCTTCGAGGTCTATGTAAAAAAAAAAAAAAAAAAAAAAAAAAAAAAAAAAAAAAAACAGAAACTTTGCTCGTGTACCTTTTTTTTATGGGATGATGGGGGAGAGGGGGTTGGTTTTGTAAATCAAACGTAGACAGTATTTTTCTGTTTGTTGTAAAGTATACATGTGCAAAGTTCCATCGAAATCGGATAAAAACTATGGGTTTGTATAAAAATTAATGACGTAAAGGTGGTGGTGTCTGGATTTTTTGTTCTGAAACCTTCTCCATGAAAATGTATATATATGTGACAACTTTCATGGTGATCGGTCAAACGGTTTCCACGTCTATTGATCTTGGATATACCAACATCCATTTTTATATTGATAGATACAATTTTACTAAATTTTAAATGTCACATTACATTTTGACCAAACGCAGGACATGACTTATACAGATTTGAAGTATGGAGGTCCATGGCAGGCGGCAACGTAGGTCCATTTCACTTTGGAGAAGGAGTCTTAAAAATGGCGGCGATGCGAGACCAAATCGGTCCGCTTCAGTGATGAGTTTGGACATCATACTGTTGGCAGGTGGCAACCAGCCTGTTCTGCAGTTCACATTTGGCTTGGCGCCGCACCTCTTGATCGTTTTTCCCGCTTGTTATCGTTCAAACAGCGGCGAGCGGGATTTGGACAGTGCCTGTCCCACGCAGTGTTTGCCCGCGAGAAGTCGTTAAAGGCCTCGCTTTATGGACGCGCTATAAAAATAACTGCGGCCAGGTGTCTGGGAACGGCAAATAGCGCCCCCACCCGACCAACACTCCTCTCATCAGCCCGGAGGATCGCGGATCGATTCCGGTACGGCAATCCAAATTCAACATCGGCTTGCCGGATGGCGTTGCGTCGGCTTGTTGATAACTATAAAAAGGTAAGGGCAGGCGTGGTCGTAACAAACTGGTGACAGGATTTCTATTTGCTATGCATTCCGCCTCTGTCGTAGCCTGACTTAACCTAACCTGGTAATCCTACGGGGTATAGAAGACCTAAAGTAAGCTGTGCCAGAGGTGAAGGTTGGCATAAGGATCTTTGGAGATCCACGCCGACACAGGGAGTCGAACCAGGGACCTTTCCTATCTCAAGCCAGAAGCCTTAACCACCGAGCCATCAGGCCACTTATGTTGATAACTAACGTTTCGGCCCTCATTTCGTTGCCATCCTCAGTCTTGACATCCAAAAGACACTTTTGGCCAAGAAAAGATAAATGGAGTTTGGTTGTACATTTGTTTCGCACTTGCCTCCAGCTCGTAAACTGAATATGTTGCAGACTGCCAATTTTACATGTAATGCACTAACATTTTTTTTTTTTAATTTAATTTGTTTGTCGTTTAGTCTTTCACCTACACAGCCATTTTGATTTTACGGAATAACATCAACACAGTATTAGGAACATAGCCTATACAGAAGTATTTAAAGTTAGTTTAAATGTATACACCGATATTTCTTGTACGAAATCTTTTTTTTTTTTTTTTTCGCATTACGCCTTGTAGACATCGAAGCCACTAGAAGCCGGAAAGGACGGGGGCCAAGGTGGGGAAAGTATTTTGGCCATGGCTTTTTTGAGGGAACCATCCTGTCATTCGCCTTGAATGATTCGGAGAAAACATCGAAAACACAAATGTGTACGATAGGACGGGTATTGCACCCGCGTCCTTCTGAATGCAAGGTCAGAGCTTTACCGTTCACCCACCACACTCGGTTTCACAATTTTATCATTTTTATTACATGGTCTACCTCAAAAACGTTAAATTCCATGAATCTGAACTTTGTTTCCAATGTCTTGTCCAAGAATCACCATGTTGCCATTAAAATTCTAATGAAGATCCCAAAATGATGTACGAAACGTCTGTGTTTAAGAAGATGAAGGGGAGCCATCCAGAAAACCAAAGACGCCGTCGACAGAACAACCAAAATTTTAGTTTTTCGCGGTTTTCGAAAGCCTACTGCCTCATGATGGCAGCTTCGAATAATCTTATCACTACGCTGGATATGAGGTTTGAAAAGATTCATGTTCAGCGAACCGAACTACATTCAAAAGTGAAAATAGAGACAAGGAGATTCAGCTAGTGGCTAAGCTGTTGAAGAAGACAGGAAGGCTAGTGTTTTATTAAATATTTTTGTTTGGAGCTAAATTTTATCAACGGCGAGATCGTTAGAGATGGGAAAGGACTGGGTGCAAGCTGCAAGAAGAAATTCGGTCATGTCCTTTTGAAGGAACCATCCAGGTATTCACCTGTAGTGATTTAGTGAAACCATGGAAAACCGAAATCTGGACATGGATTCGAGCCACGGTCTCCCGAATGTGAGACCAGAGCGTTACTGCTCACCCATGAAGCTCGGTGCAAGTATTTGGTTGCAATTACATTAGTAAACACTATTTTTAGTGACATTATCCGATCAATGGACAAAGGACATACTGGAAAACACCCTCGATTTGCATCGTAGTTGGTTCTGCAGGTATTTTTGTTCGAGACAGACCGCGACAGTGGCGGCCAAAACCTTTTGGCTCAATGAGGACGATAACCACGCATGGTCGAGAATGGAAAATTTTCAGACTCGTTGAGGCCGTGTTTTGTGTCGTTGACTCTTGGGCTGTTGCCCAGGGCTCACCTGTAAGCTGTTGACCTGCCATCTGAAAGCGTCCTTTTCACACGGTTGGCTGTTTATCACAGTACAAACAACCAGAGCTCAGGAACGAGCCATAAGGATGTCAGGCCGATAACACCACGCAGAAAGGCTAACTCCACTTGCCGTGAACAGCTTATGAACAATCTACACTATTACATTTTCATGACTAAACACATAAACCAATTATTATGAAATTTGACAAAGAAATACTGCGTATGATTAGGAAGGACATAGATACTTTTTTCGGAATAAATACAAGTAATATATTTTGCCATAAGTTTTCGGAATCTAACCGAACTCTGACTGACAGACGGATAGCGTGTGTACTTGTAAGTAATGTCATATCAGTTACCCAGGCTTCGTTTCTCTCTCAGTTAAATTGTGTATGATGTGTTCATAAATTTCATGCACAGACACAACTTTTAATATATTACAGATGTGGATTTGCGCTGCAGCAGGTACAGACATTGAAAGTAGCAGTGGTATTTTTAGAAAAGACCTGTTTTTCCCATGTGTAGTTATATGTAGCCAGCTCATCCTGTGCCTATCCTGTGCTAACCTCTTCATTTCTATATATCCCTTACAACCCACGTCCTCAATTATCTGTTTCATATATCCTAATCTCTGTCTTCCTCTACAGTTCTTACCTTCGACTGTTCCCTCCACCAGCAAATTAACCAATCCAGCATGTCTCAAAATATGACCTACCAGCCTGCCTCTTCTTTCTGTAAGCTTCTTCCATAAACTTCTTTTCTCACCCATCATTTCCAAAACTCGTTCATTTCTTACTTTGTCTGTCCACCTAATTTTCAGCATTCTTCTGTAGCACCATATTTCAAATGCTTCAAGTTTCTTTCTTTCCGGTACTCCTAAAGTCCACGTTTCGCTACCGTAAAGTGCTGTGCTCCACACATAGAGTTTCAAAAAGTTCTTTATAATTCCTACATCGATATTTGAAACTAAAAGATTTCTCTTTTTCATGAAGGCTCTTTTTGCTAGTGCCATTCTGCTTTTAACATCATTCCTGCCTCGGCCATCGGTTGTAATTTTGCTTCTTAAGTAACAGAATTCACTTACTTCTCCTATTGCATCCGATCCTATTTTTATATTTAATCTATTAGTGTTGGTATCATTTCTGCTACATTTCATCACCTTTGTTTTGCTTTGATTTATATTCAGTCCAAAATCTTCCTTCAGTACTTTGTTCATGCCATTCACTAACTTCTCAATATCCTCAGCACTCTCTGCTAACAAGACAATGTCATCAGCAAATCGTAGCATACTGATTTTTTCTCCCTGAAAACTTATGCCACATGGAAACTTTTCTTTGACTTTCTTCATTGCTTCTTCTACATACAAGTTGAATATTAACGGGGATAGACTACAACCTTGTCTCACACCCTTTTTAACTGATGCATGTCTCTCGTGATTCTCTACTTTTATTATAGCCATTTGATTCTTATATAGTTTATAGAGTATTCTTCTATCTTGATACTTTAGACCTGACTTCTTTAAAATTTTGAACATCATGTCCCACCTAACATTATCAAAAACTTTTTCCAAATCAACAAACGCCATAAAAGTATCTTTGTTTTTCTTGATCTTCCCTTTAAGTATTAATCTTAAAGACAGAATTGCTTCCCTTGTACCGCGATTTTTCCTAAACCCAAACTGATCTTCACTTACTATCTCTTCTACTACCCTTTCCATCCTTCTAAATATTATTCTGGTCAGTAATTTTGAAGCATGTGATGTTAGACTAATGGTGCGATAATTCTCACATTTGGCAGCTTGTGCTTTCTTTGGAAGTGTGAAGATGATATTTTTATTAAAATCAGTTGGAATTTCTCCTGTTTCATAACTTTTTGATATCAGCTTGAATAATCTTTCGATTCCTTCCTCCCCTAGGGATTTAAGAAGTTCTGCAGGGATCTCACCATAGGTGATATATCTTAGCAAAGCACAGTAAATTCAAAAATGTTGTGTACAAAACGATATTGACATAAGATGTCCCCAGAAAGTGACATAATTTTAAACCACAAACAAAAATCTGCAGGACGAACTGTGGTAGATAGTCTCACACAGTAACGTCCCTCCCCCCTCCTTAGTTTGTTGCTGCTACACATTGTATATTGGTTCTCTTCATGAGACATGTTCGGTGGTAGACTGCTAATGTGGTAGATTCCGTTTCATATTATCCTGACTTCGGGGTTTTTGAGACACCATTTACTTAACTTACATCTTCATTTATCAAATTCTGGCATTAAAAGTCCGCGCGTATGAAGTCGCAGCTAGTGTAAAATATTTGGGGCTGTGAAGTAGAACTATGGGCAGAAACTGGATGATTTGGTTTCACAAAGGGAATTTGCATTGTGAAATGCGAGTTTGGCTGAGAATCTACCATATAAATTCGCTGGCACACTCCGAACTCACCTCGATAGATATTGGCTGGAACTGACGTCATCGAACGCGCGGCCTTCGATGGCAAATTAACAGCGGCCAGATACGGTACTAGAAATTAGAGTTTATGAGTGCAATTTAATAGCTAAACAACTGCACAGAAATTAATTGCCAGACTACTGTCACTAACTTTGCTTTTCGTAACATTTCATTTGAAATTAAATAATACCATTTTGATAAAAACACACTGTACAAGTTTAAGGCTGAACCAGAAGTGTAGCATAGTTGTACTTTACAATTCAATGAAGTCCTTCCCGTCATTACAATTTTTCAATTACTTCTGACACGCTACTTGGCCACCTATAGTGATTTAGACTGGACATCAGATTTGAGGTGACATCAGCCTTGAGGTTATATTAGACTTGATGTTAAGTTTAGTCAAAGCTAATACGTGTGTGAATTCTTTGGTTTCTACGTTATGTTAGTGGTCACTGTCGCTGGGTCACTTGCGTTATTTACTCTGCTATCTTTAGATACTTAACCAGCTCGTCTCTTTCCGTGTCTGAAGTTATTATTATTATTAGGACCTTCAAACTCAAGAGATTTAACTCACATTTTGCAACGGTGAAACACAGGTCAACTTCGTATTTCTGCAGCATCAGGTCAACCTCTCATCCTAAAAAACAGAACTATTCTAGACCCGTTACCATACACAACACACCGTCACGGCCTCTCACTAGTTTAAATTGATAGTGTAGCGCTAGACTTGTCAAAGGCGTTTGACAGAGTAAGCCATAAAATGGTAGTAAATAAGGTAAAAACCATTGGAGTGGATGAGAAAGTGATTTGCTGGGTAGAAGAATTTTTAAAAGGTAGAAAACAGAAAGTTAGGGTAGGAAATGTAGTATCGAAAGAAGTGGCAGTAAAAATGGGTGTGCCACAGGGTAGTGTATTGGGACCATTGCTATTCATTATTCTAATGAATAATTGTGTTGATTGTTTACTATCTGAAATTAGATTGTTTCAAGATGACATAGTGCTGTATAAAAGAATCAAAACAATAGAGGATTGTAAACAGTTGCAGGGTGATCTGGACAGGATATCTAGTTGGGTTGGTATTGGTAAACATGGAATGAAGATAAATGCAAAGAAGTGTCAACTTATTAGATACACAAATAAAAAAAAGGTTAATTATGAATACAAGGTGGGGAAAGAATTGCTTGCTGAAGACTTGAAATGTAAATATCTTGGCATTACATTTAATAACAGGCTTAACTGGGCAGGACACATTGGACAGGTGGTAGGAAAAGGTTTCAAAATTCTGCACTTGAGAGAGTGATGAGGGGATGCACGAGAGAAGTCAAGGAATTGGGTTACAAAACTTTGGTGAGACCATTGCTCGAATATGGTAGTGTAGTATGGGACCCTCATTTTACGTATCAAATACAGGAGTTGGAGAGGGTGCAAAAAAGGTCTGCTAGATTTGTTTCTGGAAATTATCGCAGAATGCTATCAGTGACGGATATGATAAAGGAGCTGGAATGGGATTCATTGCAAGACAGGAGGAGGATGAGGAGGGTCATGGGAGTGTACAGGGCATATACTGGTGATGAGGCATGGAAAGATATTGCAATAGGTATGAAAAGTAGTGCATGGAAGGGAAAAGATGGCCGTGATCACAAGCTGGCACTCGATTTCAGGCACAAGGGTGTGTGAAGATTCTCTTTTTTAGGTAAGGGTGTCAGGGTTTGGAATGAGTTACCAAGAGAAATGATGAATAATTTACCGAAAACTTTGAAAAAATTTGTAGAGGGCAAATGTAGGTGGGTGCATGATGGGGGGAAGATGGGTGTGTAGAGAAATTGCCACCGGAGCGTGTGCTCCATTGCAATTGAATTAAATTAAATTAAAATTAATTTCACAAAAAATATTATTATTATTTCTTTTTTTTTTTTTTTTTTAACAAGATATTTTTAAGTGGAGCCCATTGCACGGTTTTCGGGATTGTCTTTTGCATCGCGTTTATAAATCACACACAAATAAAAATATATATATAAAAATTTATTGTGGGCACTGGAAAACTATTGGGGGCGTATATTAATTAAGTGGGGCGTTTTTCTGGGATTACGGACCCCCTCCCTTTTCTGGTGAGTTTTGCTGAGATCTGGTCGGACCCCCCACGCCCTATCAATCAACGTCGTAGTTTTTTCAGGCCCTTTTTGAACTCTCATGCTTCCGAGGGCGGTTATAGCCCCATAAGTTTGGTTTCCGCGACGTTTCTAGACAATGTACCCCCTCCCTCCCGTAAGTCAATGTTCGCGTAATTTTTTTTTTTTTTTAACTGTTTTACGTCTCTTTTTAACATCGATGTCTTTAGAGACGGGAAAGGATGGGGGCAAGGAATGGGAAGGAATTCGGCCATGGCCTTTTTTGAAGGAAGCATCCCGGCATTTGCCTGGAGTGATTTGGGGAAACCATGGAAAACCCAAATCTGGATGCCCGGACGGGGATTTGAACCGCCGTCCTCCCGAATGCGAGGCGAGTCGCGTAATTTGTGTACCGTTTTTTAGCTCTACTATTCTTCAAGAATTTCAAAACCTCACGTGAGATTTCCGTCGATCGCCCAGTCCCCCTTGGTGAGTTTTCGGGAGATTTCACGTGACACCCCCCCCCCAAATTTTACCTCACGTAATTAATGGACGCCCCCTTTTGTAATCAAGTGTTTTCACGATGTATCTACTATTTATTTAGAGGATTCTCCGTCGAAAGGTACAGACGATTTTATGTCGGAAAAAAAATCATTACATTTATTATGCGAAAGTAATGAGCTGCAGAAAAATCGCTATAGTTTTCCTTTAAATTAAGCTGGATATCACTGTAATTTTTTTGTCTGTGGTTATGGCCTCGCATTCGGGAGGACGCGGGTTCGAATCCCCGTTCGGGCATCCAGATTTGAGTTTTGCATGGTTTCCCCAAATCACTCCAGGTGAACGCCGGGATGCTTCCTCCAAAAATGCCATGGCCGAATACCTTCCCGTTCCTTGTCCCCAGTCCCTTCCCGCCTCTAATGGCCGTAGCCTTCGACGAGGCGTACAGCAACAAGTAAATCTCGCCAAAGACAGCCGACTCCTAATGCTGGGAAAGAGAAGATGACTTTTTGAAATTTCTTGTTGTAGTCATTCTTGTTAATATCACTCCCGCCAACAACGAACTTTGACTAGTTTTTTTGATTAAACGTTATTTTTAATAAATCAGTTAATTTTCTTTTAAATCGTGACTATTTGCAACTTAGTTTTTGATTCCTCCTCTAATTTCAACTGTCTCACTGTCATCAAAGAGTGCTTCCAACTTTTCCATTAGTTTCTTTGAGTATCTGTTAAGTTTTAAACGAATTATATAGATGTAGCACTCTCTCTTTCCTCACGGACACACAGTGACTTTTGAGCGTGCTAGTTTGTAATTGACTGTCATGGTTATTGCACCTCCACCGTCGACTATCTCACCAGCTTATGTAAGAAGAACGCCCACCTGACCACTGTTTGTGTTTGAAGAGGCGCGAGATAGCGAAGAGTGATCTCAAATATTATATTGTGGACGCTTCCCACAAGTCGCAAAAGTGCTTGTCGATGTTTCCGACGTAACCTTGAGGCTTGTATTTATTGCAACTATGGCCATGAACGCTAGAGCACCCGCACACGGGGAGGTAACCTCGGTTATTGCGCATCGGCCGTCGCTACTATAGTCTGCAAGCGGTTTTCCGTAAACACCTATATGAACGCCGGATCCGCATCCAATCTCCGCGTTAAAAACTACATTATTACGCTAGATATACTATTCATACTAACATTTCATTATTCCGTTAACGCGTGTTCACAAGTTCTTTTGAGGCGTAAAGAAAAATCACAGTTTCGTGAAGTCACAAACATATACATGGTGATTCACGAAGATATGCAAATATTTTAATATGTTATTCTACAAGTAAAACTAAAGAAAAACGTTCGTATAAACATAGGTCCGCAAATCTTTAGTTACGGAGTTACGGCTAATAAAAGATTTTGCCTGAAATTTAGCAACCTCGCTAATATGAAACCATCGGAAAACTGTACGAGGTTACAGTAAAGCACGATTTCCATTTATTTTGTTGTTATTGATCTTGAGAATGTAATAAATAAGTCCCAAACATGTATCTGTAACCTCGTACAGTTTTGCGATGGCTTCATATTAGCGAGGTTGCTAAATTTCAGGAAAAATCTTTTATTAGCCGTAACTCCGTAACTAAACATTTGCGGACCTATGTTTATATGAACGTTTTTCTTTAGTTTTACTTGCAAAATAATATGTTAAAATATTTGCATATCTTCGTGAATCACCCTGTATATATACATCACAAAGAACGAATAGCAACACACACAAAATTTGGGTTAGATATCTGTCGAGATAGCGTAAAGAAACCTTTTATTATTTCATGTAACGCACTACCATAAAACAACACGCGGTTCCTTTGGTGGAGTGTACAATCTCTGGCCAGAATTGTCAAAATTCCGTGAAGTCTTAGCCACTAATTACTCATGATAAACTTATAACAATGTTCGATATTCGCTGGAAAGATTTTAAGTTAACTTTGTACGTGTTTTGGAAGTTTTTATCTTTGATGTAGTGCTTAATCTTTGGCAGGGGATGTATTAATAATCTTTGGCGCTTAACTGTTGAGGTTACGATCCGATTACCATTTGTTGCTCCGTCCCTCGTTTACGTAAAGACATAAGATATACTACTGATTTAAAGCCATTTCATAAGCTTTCAAAATGAGTGACCCCATCCAAATTTGTTCTGTACTTTTTACGTGATACAAGATTTAAAAAAAAAAAAAAAAATGACAGATTTATGCAAGTAAATAATAGACGCAAAGAAACTATTAAACAGAGACAATGGAGGGTGAATGACCATTGATAGGTAGTCCAAGAAGATTCAGAGTCAAATTTGTTTATTTTCCTTTTAAGACATCAGACTCCAAAGATACGTAACCAGATCCTCCAGCGATTAATGTTCAAACAACTACTACTCACCATGGAGGAAGGAATATATGGAGACGACGCAAGGGACCTTCGCCACATACTGGAGTGAAACCGGGTGGAGACAAGTGGGGAGGGGAGGCCGCCATATTGCTTGACCAGAGAAACACGGAAATATGCACAAAAACCTCCAGGGAATCATAAGACAACCGTGGCACCGCAATTTGATGATGGATTGTTATGTAACTCGACGAGACACATCAAAAATGAAGAATAAATTTTTTTGATATCGTGCTTAGTTCTCGAGATATACTGTCTCAAAAGAGTGGAGTTTCTGGTTGAAATTCAGAAGAAACGTGTCCCCAAAGTCAAATTTGGTGATAGATTCTTATGTAACACGACGATACAAATCGAAAATAAAGAATAAAATTTTTCGATATCTTGCCTTGTTCGCGAGATATACTGTCTCAAAAGTGAGGTTGTTAGGTTATGAGGGGATTAAACGATAACCGTGGCGCCGCAATTTGATGACGAATTCTTATGTAACTCGATGAGGGAAACTGAAAGTAAAGAATAAAATTTTTTGATATCTCGCTTAGTTCTCGAGATATTGTACCTTAAAATTGACGTGGTTAGGTTGAAATGCGGCCTGGACCAGAAAAAAACTATCGCCATATCCATATTTGATGATGAATTCGGACGTAACTTAATGAGCAGGTAATTCTTCTTAACTTGAATAACAAACTGTTTATTTCTACAGTCCTTAAATTTTAGTTGATGTTCAAATAGGTTATATTTTCACATTCTATTTCAGTAATTGACAAGGAAGATTTCAAAATCTAGAAATATACTTGTAGACATATTTACAAACAGAAACAAGTCATATCTGAAATTTAAAAAAAGCATAAGTCAATGCTTTAAAAAAAATTAATACTTCATAAAACCTCATAGTTTCTGAGCTTACTTAGAAGATATTGTACTGGTAGTGGCCTATATAATTTTGCTAGAAAAATCAGTACATTCAAAAATCAGAAGCTAACAGCTAATAATAAATAAATTGTTTGTTCTCTTCAGGTATACACCGCATTTCAACCTGCCAACATTTCCACTAATATTGCCGCTACAAAACCAAACTATGTAGACACATCTAAACACATGAAATGCATCGCGAGCTACATTTCCGTCAACAAAGTTTATTTCATCGCGTTTAGTAGTTCACATTGCACAAATTATCACGATTAATTTCATCGTGCAATTTCAGTGTAAACTTAAACGTTAGTAATGCATGCAGAATACCATATTCACTGTGTCGCGATGTAAACATGACCCGTTTAAATTAAATTTCCAACATTTGTCTACAATAAGGCTAGCTTTTCAGGTGCAAAATAGTAACATATGCTAATTGTCTACACTACACCAACAGAAATTTGAGAATAATATGATTCTATTGAGAGCAATGAATAAATTTATAGCGAATGGCACTAATGTTGCGGTTGCCAGTCAGATACTTCAAGAACGATAATTACAATGTGACTTACTTATCAAAAGCTATTCCAGGTTTTTTCCTATCTCGTCTGTTTGTGCAACCATATGCATCACAACTTGGCATTATAGAAAACTTTAGAATATTAGAAAATGAAATATTCTCAGCAGCTGACACAGTGCAAACAGCCCAATGTTTTGGTACTCCTACGATGTCCGCCGCGCAGGCACATTTTTTTCACGTGGTTTCACGGATTTCGCGTTATCTCGTCTCCATATATTCCTTCCTCCATGCTACTCACAATGCTTTGAAAAACTGAATACTAAAACTTGTCTTTGCCAATCGCTTATATAGGTTTGACAAAAATTCCAGAATAATTCAAAGACTTCCGACAGATGCTTCTAGAATTCGAATTCTAATTCATACTTAAAACAATTAAAAATCACATTAAAAACAATTATAATTAATACAAAATCATTCACAATCATAATGAAATCCACAGAAATGAAAATTAATGATGTTTAGACACAAAATTATTCACATAAATCAATCCAAACCGTCGCAAATTGTCCTCTAAACATCGCAGCTCACTTCAGTACATAGAATTACAAACTTTTAACTAATGTTTCCTGCACAGTACTGTCCTTGAACATATCAAATACTATTTACATAGTTTCTTTCCATGAAACAATGTTCGTTTACGCATTTTATAAATCTTTCCATTAATTTACCTACCACTGATGTCAAACTGATTGGCCAGTAATTCTCAACTCTATTTCTCACCCCTCCCTTATGTACCGCTACTACTATTGCACTTTTCCAGTCCTGTGGTAAGCAGCAAGTGTCTAGACTCAATTTAAATAATATTTCAAGATAAGGTACAATGTCACATACAACCACATCAGAAATGTATGGGAGGAACGTAAGTGGTTTTCAACTAGGCAACATGGGTTCAGGTAAGGATATTCATGCGAATCTCAGTTGGTGGGATATATGCAAGATATTTCAGATGAAATAGATAAGGGAGGCCAAATTGATAGTGTAGCACTAGATCTGTCAAAGGCGTTTGACAGAGTAAGCCCTAAAATGGTAGTAAATAAGGTAAAAACCATTGGAGTGGATGAGAAAGTGATTTGCTGGGTAGAAGAATTTTTAAAAGGTAGAAAACAGAAAGTCAAGGTAGGAAATCTGGTATCAAAGGAAGTGGAAGTAAAAATAGGAGTGCCGCAGGGTAGCGTATTGGGACCATTGCTATTCATTATTCTAATGAATAATTGTGTTGATTGTTTACTATCTGAAATTAGATTGTTTGCAGATGACATAATGCTGTACAAAAGGATCAAAACGATAGAGGACTGTAAACAGTTGCAGGGAGATCTGGACAGGATATCTAGTTGGGTTGGTAAACATGGAATGAAGGTAAATGCAAAGAAGAGTCAGCTTATTAGATACACAAATAAAAAACAAAAGGTTAATTAGGAATATAAAGTGGGGAAAGAATTGCTTGCTGAAGACTTGAAATGTAAATATCTTGGCATTACATTTGACAACAAGCTTAACTGGGCAGGACACATTGGACAGGTGGTAGGAATAGGTTTCAAAATCCTGCGCTTGTTGGAGAGAGTGATGGGGGGGATGCACGAGAGAAGTATAGGAATTGGGTTACAAAACTTTGGTCAGACCATTGCTCGAATATGGTAGTGTAGTATCGGACCCACATTTTGAGTATCAAATACAGGAGTTGGAAAAGGTGCAAAGAAGGGCTGCTAGATTTGTTTCTAGAATGCAATCAGTGACAGATATGATAAAGGAGCTGGAATGGGATTCATTGCAAGACAGGAGGAGGATGAGGATGGGAGTGTACAGGGCGTATACTGGCGATGAGGCATGGAAAGATGACCATTACCACAAGCTGGCACTGGATTTCAGGCACAAGGGTGTGGGAAGATTTTCTTTTTTAGGTAAGGGTGTCAGGGATTGGAATGAGTTACCAAGGGGAATGATGAATAACTTACCGAAAACGTTAAAAGAGTTTAAAGTTGAAATTTGTAGAGGGCAAATGTAGGTGGGTGCAAGATAAAGGGAAGTTGGGGGTGTAGGGAAATTGCCACCGGAGCAATTGCTCCATTGCAATTAAATTAAATTAAAGGTGGCTGGGGGACATAAAACGGTCTCGGCTGCAAATTTTGGGGCTCTTTAACCTGACAACTCGTGAAAACCTTTAGTTTGTGCGTATCGAATACGTTAGGACACTCCAAGGAAAACCGTTTGATGCGATGTTATATTACCGTAGTAACTACAGAGACGGTTTGCGTCGGAAATTGGTATTCTAGTAGTAATAATAATTATCAGAAGACGTAGATTATAATTCTATGTACATTTACAGCGAATGAACAGCACTAGACTCACAAAGAGGATCTTTGATGTGGTAAATGGTTCGCTCAGGAAAACCAATTGGTTCCAGGAAATAGAAGAGGACCTGAATCACGCAGGGATCAGCAAGGAAATGACACGGGTAAGGGGGCAATTCAGGAACAAAATTATTAACAAAAATTTTAAAATACAGAAGAAAACAGGAACTAAATGGACTGATCAAAGGAAACAGGAACACAGTGAGCGTATGAAGAAGTTTTGGAAAGATAAGAAAAGAAGACTAACATAAACAGAAAAGTCAATAATCAATAATAATTCCAGTTTAAACACTATCCTCAAGTGTAATAATTATTAATAATAATTATAATAACTATGCTTCACTCGTTTACTGTATTAATAGGTTCTGTATGTGGTGTACATACGCGAGTGTTCTGTGGGGAAGCGTTTGATTGTGAGGTGCGTTGAGGTTCTGGGAGCGGGGTGGGCTAGGAATGCCGTCGCCACTACACTCCTTAAATGGCTTCGCTCTCTCTCTCTGGTGTGGGCGGTCCCTTTAGTGGTCAGCGTACCAGCTGGACGGAACGGCGGCAACAACACACGCTCCGGACATCTACTGGCCGCTCTGCGAAGCTGCTGAGTTGCGGCAAGTCCGCAGCGCGGCGCTGGCGTATTGCTGCAGGTACACAGACACCTGTTGAATCTATGCGACCACATCAAAAGCGAGAAGATGCAAAGGAAAGGGAACGAAACCACGGAAAAAATGAAATCAAGAAACGTAGGTGGCGTTGTAATTCTCCTCTTTTTTTCTCTTTTGCCATAATTCTATCTATTTACTTGATGCTGTCCTCTATTTTAAGCTAATCTCGTCATCCGAACATACATTTTACAACCTACCTCTTCAGTTGTTTTATTTACACATAATGCTCTAATTTTCGCGTTTCTCTAAAATTCCTCCACTCAACTATTTCCTCCTTGTGCTCTTGTCTTTTATTTTTGACAATTCTTCAGCAAACTTAAGTCTTCAACCATCATTTCCAAAACACGTTCATTCCGAATCATACCCAGCTAGTTAATTTTAAGCTTCCTTCTGCAACTCTACATTTCAAAAGATTCAATTTTCCTTCGTTTTGGAAAAGGCTTATCTTCGTTTCCATATACAACTGTTCTCCATAGACATAGTTTAGGAAAGTTGTTTACCATCTTAACCTCGTCTATTGTGCGTGCTAAAGAAGAGGAAAACCAACCTTTGTACAGAGGATACGATAGTGACGAAACAATACGTAAGGATGTCGTTCATACATTAGAGATGAGTGGTTTCGTGGCTTAGGGTTTAATACGTTTGACAGGAGATTGGAAGGTTCTAGCTTTAAATGCCAGTTGGGATTTTCAGTGGCTGTTCACCTCTGGCAAAATTTGCTCTGTATATGTGAAGTACGCCACAACACTTCCGTGATTCAGATTCCACTTTAAACTGTAGGTCCCCTATATCTGCTTGAATTATTAGGTTAGACTAAGTGGCTATGATGCAAACGGATTGAGCAGCCGGTTAGAAACTCCGTCACCTGTATGTGTTATTTAATTTTATCCCCTTTCGCTCGGTTTAAGCAACCTTTTATCTACTGTCTGTCTGTGCCTTCTTGGAGCACTGGCCTATTTTTTCTGCAGCTAAAAGCATTTGCAGTAGAAGAAAAATAGTTGAATATATATTTCTTATTCATTTATTTCTGGCCAGTTTTATTACACTTCCCTGTCTGTCACTAAGAAACAGCTTTCCTCAGTTTCTTTTATTGTCTTTTTAAACGTAAATAACTCTCTAGTTCATAATTATGCCTCATATAAATATTTTCATAGATTATAAAGCTATACCAGTAGTATAATATAATTACGACAAATATATAGTCTCATTCTTTTTTGCAATATTGTTCTTTCACGGATATCAAAGATATTTCTCTTTCTCACTCACAACCAGAGATCGTAATCACCACCATGTCGATTAGCTATCAGAGATATTACTGTTTTGTGATTCTTAAAACTATAATAATTTTATATTAGTATCTGATAACGTATAATGATATTGATAAAGCAATTTCCATTGAATAGCCAACGATTATAACGTGTTCCGTTCATTAAAAAAAGCGAAATGTGCTATAAAATTTGCATGACAAAAACATTTTAGCCTTCCAGATATTTTCCACTGAAAATTTCGCATAAATGGGAAGTATATACTCAGCCCCGAACTAAAATCTGTTTCATCTAAAACAGTGAAAAGTAGGCTTAACACTTTTTATTCGTTGGCTTTTCATTTGTGACCACACGGCATTAATATTATACATTTGACAGAGTGTATTGTATAACGGATCTAGTAATATCTCTGACAGTAAGATATGTGGACCTCGTTATTGCTCGACGGATATCTCAATCGCCGTGAATCGACGCATTCCGTTCAGCCCGAAACACAATGCTGCCAACCGGAGCAAAAAACAAATAAGAAAACACTGTAGGGTAAGCTACCTGCCTCGTTTTGTCCCCAGGCGGCAACAAACAACACCGCTTGCTGTTGGGAGAAAGTCGGGGAGCGGTACATCACAACATCTCAACGTCACTTCCACTGAGCAGGGTGTAAAATATTTAAAGCTGTGCTTCCAGGCATGTGCTGCCCCTTCCACACGTTGAATACTGATGCAGGGTTAGGCTTAAACATTGTTACTACTATTATTATTAATTTCAATGCAAGTTTCCCAATGTGCATCCACATATCATCGCCAGTATGCGTCTCGTACACTCCCATCAAACTCTTCGCCGTATTCCAGCGCATCCGAAACTACTTCTTTTATCAAATCAGTTACTGATTCTGGTCTAGGGTAATTACAAGAAACAACTCTATGCTCCCACTAACAACGTGGGTGCCATAGTTTACCACCATACTCAAGCAACGATCTGGCCTACGGTTAACAAACCACTTCCTCTACTACCCTGGTACATCCCCTCATATCCGTCTCCAACAGATCCCTACAACATCCCCAATGTGTTCCGCCCAGTCATATTGTAACAGCCTTCAAACCTAAAATTACATGGAATGCTATTTTATAAAGCATTATAAAGCTTATAAAGCATCTTGCATGTTTGTTTTGCAATTTACTGTAAATCAATGTATATAGACTTTGTTTTATGAAAAGAAATGATTTAGAGGCCAATTAATATGTTTAAGAACAGAATTGTGCAAGAGAATTGCTTAAATGTTCGTAATTCCAAGTATTAAGGCAAGTTACGATGTCTAAAAAACAATTTACTACAATTTAAAATGATTTCTGTGAATAATTTTGTGTTTAAGTATCTTTAATTTCCATTGTAAATGATTATGTATTAATTCTGATTTTTATTAATATGTTTAAATTGTTAATGTTCGAGATATATCTGTCGGATTCCTTTGTAATGTTCTAGAAATTTCGATGAAGCTTATATAAAGCAAACATCCGAGACAGAGAAACAGTTTATACAGATTCAATATACGACGGACTGTACATATTGTCTGGATTGTATGTAAGATGTACGCGTGTATGTAACCAGTATCCTTGACGTCGTGTTTTCTTTGAACATAAAAACAAGTTAAAAGTAAACTGTATGGTGGGCTGGTTATTTATCATATTAATTAAACCACGAAAAATCTAATAATATGGCAACATGTATACATCTATCTCCATTTTATAATATATACATACCTTTATTTTTCTATTTTTTTTTTCCTAATAATTTAACTCTTTTTACACTTCCTCTTCGTTTATTGTTTGAGCAACGAAAATGGATATCCTGTTCAAATCCTTCTATATCTATTTTCCACCGTTCCTTGTTTCTGTCTTGTTATATAACGTTATATCATCGATATTCATGGTACTACCAGAGGTCTGACGAAAGTAGCGGGTACTTTGGAATGCAGCAAGGAGGAGCTAATGTTCTTGACAATCAGACCCTGGGATTTACCAGATTTAGATTGTATTGGGAATCTCTAACTTCATGTACTGGTGGGCGAGCTGAAACGCTTGGGCGAGGCATTCGATACCCCGTCCTGCTTCAAGTTCTCCACTGTTTACTTAAATCACTGGAAATGAATGCTAGCATGTTGTATTCAAAACTGTTTTTCTTTTCTTCCACGATCCTCTTATTTTAAGAGCTGTAAAGGCCGAATCGGAAAATAAATATTGTTCTTTTTTTGGTTCGTGTTTTACGCGTCTTCGTCGATAGAGAATGGGGGCAAGGAACGGGAAGGAATTCGACCTACCACTATGCAGTGAATCTAGGAGTACCATAATAGTAACAGGCATTTTCCTGGAGAGATTTCTGAAACCGAGATAGTCCGAAGGGAATTCGTACTCAGGTCATCCCGAAAGCGAGTCCCGAGCTTTAACGCACACCCACCATACTCGGTAAACAGATACCAATACTAACCTCTATTCCATTTGTTTTGTCTATATGCTGAGCACTATTGTGATTTGCGTTAATGTAATATCAAACAGGTAATTCGAGATTCGTTATAAATTGTTTTTTGTTGTTTGTATCTTGAATCGTTACTTGTTATTTCAAACTTGTTCATTCCGTCATTCCCGTATAACTTACGCACCTAATCATCTCCTTAATTACGTGAGGTGAATTGGGAGGTAAATCTCAACAAGGGAGACGGGAGGGGGGATTCTACAGAAATCAAGATTTTACTACGGGGGGGAAGGGAGGTCCAGATTTCCAAGGGAAAAAAAAACACCTCACGTAATTAATGGAGGTTTCCTTAACATAGTGCAAGCTCTGTCTTCATTTAAGATTTTCCTCTTGATCAATGCTTTTCAGTGCAAACTATTGAGTCTAGTATGCCACCAAATATGATCAACTATTCTACCTTTCTCCCCAAAGATTTTTCTATAAATTGATTTGTCTATTTATCTTTTCCACAATTTTATAATCAACTACTCTATTTTTGTGCTTATGTATCTCCATCCTGTACTATAACACCGAATTTAAAAGTATTGTTTCTTTGGGTGTTTTTTTATTTGACTTTTTTTTTCCTTTTCCCTAAAATCTAACCTTCCCTAAGATGGTACGTTTTAAACTTTATCCTCAGTTCTAGAGTCTTGTTTTATAGCTAAAACGCTACGGGTTTCTTAAATAAAAGTATTGCTGCTTGCACCTTCTTTGGTTTATCAATCTTCTGTAACATTAGTTTATAAATCAGGTCAAATATAGGCTTGTATTTATAGTTTGTATATTTTATTATCTTCTTACTGAAAGAAATATTGATATTACTTGTATAATTCCACTTTTGTTCTAGGCTTTAAAACAAATTTTTAGTAACAACACTGATACACTGACTACTTCGTTAAATCTTAACCCAACTTTCACAAAATACACCCTTCTTTATCTTGTCGCTCACAACGAACGCATATCTGTCAAGATTCATGATTCATCTTCAAGTTCTGCGATGTTACTTGATCTGTTTAGTTCTCTCGTTGTCTTTCATTTACTCCTTGTTGACCACTCGACGTCAGCCTCCGATGTTCTATGTCGATCAGAAGCATTGTTCCAATATAATTCATCATTAATTCTGTTTGATATCTTTCGTCTGTACATTAAAAATACATTCGAGGTTAAACTAACATTTTCTGTTCTTTGTGGGATACATCCCTTAGGAGGGCTAGGTTGTATGGCCACGAAAGACGTGGATTAGGCAGCAGATCGAAAATCTGTCATCAGATCAGCAGATTTATTTAGTATAGCACACAAATAAAAAATTCTTTTCTTGCAATGCCCTTAATATTTGCCAATATTACGCATTGTGAAATCAAAAATATTTAATGAAGTGAAAAAAATACGATTCAGTGTAATTTGCAAGAACAGTTTATGCCGTGTTCGCAAGAGACCAGTTTCTTGCTTTACAGTCTAACTCTGGGAAGGTTCACGACGGGAGGCCGGTGCAATTCAGTGTCCTCGCTAAGGCTGACAATGAAAGCTAGGGCCTGCTTCTAACCCTGTCGAAAAGTGATGTATATGGGCAATCGTGTTACAAAAGGCAGCGTGTTGAGTGGTCAGTTTCCACGGAAAGATTCGTAGTAAAGGTAAACGCTCTTGTCGTCGTAATGACCTGGTGACAGGGTTTCAATTGGCTGCGCATACCGCCCCTGCCGTAGCCACCTCAACCTAAAGGCGCACTCTCACGATCCCTTGTAACGAAGGCGAGACGAGACGGGACCTCATAATAGCCGAAGTGTAGGGACGACCGCGGACCGCAGGTTAGTCCTAGCTTACCTCACCGCCACCTCCGCACCACGTTGCCTAGTGTCGTTTGGCACAGAGCACTTTACAGCAACAGAAGGGGTGCGCACCGCTGCTGCAAACCGATGACAACAGCGCACCGATACACACGCCTGTGATGTTTACCGACTCAGAGTGGGTAGCTACGCCTCGTCTATGCTAGCAGAGGCGGCCCTGTTCCCATGGCGTCCCGTCCCGTCTCGCCTTCGTTACAAGGGATCGTGGGAACGGGCCTTAACATGGTAATCCCACCGGGTATAGGGGACCTTCAGTTTAACGTTAAATCCTAACCACGGAAGTGTACTTCACACTACGCAGCAAGCAATTCCAGACGCGAAGTCGCGTAAGGGCCTACGAAAATCTCACCCGCGATTGGAATTCGAACCGGCGACCTTCAAGCTGTAGTCAGACGCCTTAACCTCTGTGTCCCCAGACCTCTGCACTTTTAGTAAGGAGGCGCGGTTTGGTTGGTGAATTATTGGGTGTGTGTAGTGAAAGAACTATGTAGTCACTAATAAAACTGTAGTTTGTTACGTTTATATATTTATATATATATATATATATATATATATATATATATATATATATATATACACTAGCCCGTACCCGCGACTTAGTACGCGTGGATTAAGAATTTTTTTTTGCCACAATTAAATATAGAAAGTTGCTAACGAAGGATTGGTCCCAAACAATATCGAGTAGGAATAATATGACAGGAAAGCTATCACTATATCATTGTACCGTCGAACCTGTCTCTTGAAGAGAATCAATTTCCAACATATTTCTGTCACCATTCGATAAGGTCTCAAAATTTCGTCACTACAACTATTAATCTACTGGAAAAAATATCCTGTTCCCATCATACAGATTTCCTTATAAAATTCCATCACAACGATATAGCCATTTAGTCGTCAAAACGTAACAAAAAGACAGAGACTTACTTCCGTATTTATAATAATATTACTGTGGTTCACACTCACACACTGATTGTGAACAACACCTGAGGGATCATTATAACGTAAAAAGGTATATACCTACAACATTGCAAGACTACCTACGATTTTCCTCGCATTGCACCTCTAACTTTATAATATCTACAGTTTAACATTCAATCCGAATAACCTACGGCCCAGGCCTGACTCTTACGATGAAAAACAATTTTTAAAAATCTTAGCCTCCACGGAGATCTGAACCGGAGACCACGACGTTCGTAAGCAAGCGCTTTAACCACTAAGCTGCCAGTCCACTATACGGAAACACGGTACGGAGACGACCATATCCAACGTGTCTGTCTATCGCCGTATTTCGAAGTTATGAGACAACATGTGTTATCTATACAGATAATTTTTCAACCAAATTTAGACAGTATTTTTCTCCTTGTTTCAAAGGATAAGTGTGCAAAGTTTCATCGAGATCGGATGAAAACTGTGGATTTGTATGAAGAACAAAGAAACAAACAAACAAATAAACCAACAAACAAACATACATTTATCTTTATATATAAAGATTTACGTATGCTTCCTTATATTTCACTTTTCAGCCACCACTACCTAGCACAGATCACTGGTGTTTGTGGGTTGAAGTAGCATGGAGTTTCCTGTGATGCACAACGTTGGCCGAATGCCGATAGCTGTGGGGATGTGGGAAACATTATGGTTAAAAGTGGTCTATGCAGGGAATTTTCCTATTTCGACCAAAGACTTGTGTGCCCCTATACTTCTCTTTCCTGTCACAACTACTTAGCACAGACCACTGGTATTTGTGTGTGGTAATAGCATCGAGTCTCCCATCGTGCACTATGGTCGTTAGATGTCGGTAGCTATGGGGGTGTGGGAGATATGGTGATTGAACTTTGTCGACGGAGGACAATCGGAGGGCAACTTCATATTTCGACCAAACACATGTGTGTCCCTATATTTCACTTTGCAGCCATAAATACCCTGCGCAGATCACTAATGTTTGTGTGTGGTATTAGCCTCGAATCTTCCATCGTGCACTGCAGTGGTTACAGTCACGAATGAAGTCGTGAACATCAGCTATTAGTTTATAATGTTAATGTTTTCCATGGTGAACCACGAGTGCCCCATGGTTCCAGATGGAAGTGATTGCCTGTGGTGCATTGTAGAATGGCCGGGGAGAATTTTCCACGCAGCAACGATACATTATTATTATTACTCCGCGATTCACTAAAAGTGTGTGGCGGATACAAGAGCGTGCATAAACTAGCTGGCTCCATTTTAGTCTCTTTTGAAACCTCCCTCCCCCCCTCCCCCCCCCTCCCCGCGTGTTGCATGTAGCTTTTCTCATTTTGTATTGTTTTCTGTTAACAGACTATCGTAAAGATTATTGCGTGTATAATGAACACAACTGATATTTGCGTTATTTACTTTTCTACGATTATAAATATTGCGAAATGTTGACACTACATACCCCTGAAAATGATTAATTCCCGAGATGCTTCCTAATATAGGCCATGGCCAAATTCCTTCCCGATCCTTGTACCCAGTCCTTTCCCGCCTCTAATGACCTCGACGTCGACGAGGCGTTAAGCCATCAGTAAAGCAAGATCAAGTAATGAAAAAAACCTCTTTCTCAGGTACAGTAGGGATCCTTTTCACCTTGAGATGTTACTAAAAATATTCCCCTTATTTCATTAATCATTGTTCATTAATTGGTAAAATAGATCAAACTATACCTGACATGTAAAAAACTAAGAAGAGTTGCATTTTTTGTTTTGTTCTGTTGCAGTTCTGTCACTTTTCTTTCTGCATTACCAGGAAATGGTTCTTTGATCTGCTAAAAAAAATCTATAACTCATTGGTTAGTTAAAAGTCGTTGGAAAAACATTTTCGACAAGTAATTACATAACGCCACTTCACACCACAATTAGAAATTGAAATTTTCAGCGAGCACTATAATTAAAGTTGCACTGAAATTCGCTGACAGAACAAAATTAAAACTATTTTATCAATGAGCGGGCATTAATAATAAAAACAATTTTATTTCAAACCATCAAAACAATGTGAACTGTCACTGCCTTGAAGAATTCCGGGTGACATCTGTAAAGTAATTTGAGTCCAGGTACGGCGTGACTAATGTTTTTCTAATCGTAATGCGCCGTCGCGTGTCGGTTAGATCAAATGCGCCGGCCACGTGCAGCCCAACGCTATGACTACAAGTCACACGCATGCGCAGTACTGTCAGTATATAGGACACCTAAATTACATATGGAGATAGTTAAATGACGGAAATAAAATATCCACATTCTGTTGTGTGATCTGTACCTCATTTTAACTGTGACAAATAATATGAATGGAAAGCTACGTGGCTTGGCTCAGAAATCCTTCCCCCCCCCTTTCCCCAATCTAGACCATCGTAGCTTTCTACCCCCCCCCCCCCAGAACGAGCCATGTAGCTAATGGACTCTGCCTACGTGGTGTTGAGATTCTTGCGTGAGCTTCTAAAGCGAGAGGTTTCGCTTTCTGGCCAGTATTTCTGATGCGATCGTCTGGAGCGACAGATTTCGCTTACGCACTTGTATTTATGGTGCGATAATCTGCGCTCGCCTGTTCTGACGTCAGCTGCTAGTCTGTCTGTCTTACTTCTCTGGAATACAATGGCGTTTCCCCATTTGATGACGCGCTAGTTTTGCTGCGACTTCTAGACGCTGTGAGGTTAACAACTTGAGGCAATGGTTGGTCCTACGGTACCAATGCATTCACCACCGGTCTTCAACAATACGGTAATCTGACACTGCCTTCAAGACGCAATTAGATCCAGAATATCTGGAGCTTGGTCTGTTCGTTGAATTAGACAAGCCACGTTGCCATCATAGCAGTTTTCTGTGACACTACAGGGGGAAAAACTTACTTTATTTTCCGTGTTCCGGAAAAACGTCCTTACAGTCTCACCTCCCAAAATTCAGCGGCTTTAATCTCCTTGTCATTTGCTTCAGTCAGATCTTCGTTCGAGCGGACTGTTTCCACGATGTTGCATCTGGGCAGGTGTTCATTATCCTGCACCTCCCCGCAGTCACATCTGTCATCATCCTCATATCCCCATTCCACCATATTAGAGACCCCAAATCTCAATCACTTCAGCGTCCGCCACGTGGTATATTTTAATTTGTCGCCTGCTGGTAGTTCTTCCTTGGGGCAATTATTCTGATGGTGAAGAGTGCCCCTCCACTATTCCATACGGCGTGTCTCGGTTCGGTTCTCCAAAGGCGCAGTTCTTTTTAGGAAACTGTTCCTTGATTTCAGGCGGAGGACAGTCAGTGGCGTAGCTAGGTTAACAAAGGCCCCGGTTCAAAAAAAGCCCTCAGACCACATGGGACCGTCCACAAAGTACGTGGGTCGTTCCGAAATGGGGGGGGGCAGGAGGGGGGGGGGGTCAGCTGGAAGGCTACGCAGGGCTACGTGGGGGGACGGGGGGGTTCCGAGCCAAGCCATGTAGCTTTCATTTCTTAACATATTTCACAGATAAAATGAGGAACTGAACTCACAACAGCATGTGAATAATTATTTCCCTCAGTTAATTATCTTCGTATGTAATTTACAATAGTCTGACGAGAAACAGTAAAAACTGTCGTCTGGAATCAAAAGGGAAAAAAGCTACGTGCTACGTGGGGGGGAGGGGGGGGGGTAGAGGCAAAAGTCACGTAGGGCTACGTGGGGGGAGGGTAGTTCACAGGAGGCCAAAATGGAGCTACGTGTTTTTTTTTATTAGCTCTATCATGTCTTGTGAGGGCCCCATGAGCTGAGCCATGGAACCCCCCTTAGCTGAGCTTGGGCCCCCTGAGCCTGGGGGCACCGGTACACGGCCTTACTTAGCCCTTCGATAGTTACGCCCCTGAGGACAGGAATTTCTTGACCGTCCATCAGTTGTCTGGCGTCGTACATTTGTTTTGTTCTTTCTTTCTCTGCTATTACTCTCGTCTGATATCTCGTGGAGCTATGCCAGGTAGGGGGTAGATCTTTTTTTATGGGTGTTGCCAGGAGGTTGTCATACCTGTATTGACATGAATGTGTAGATCCTCGTTGTGCTAAATTTTTCGGGTAATCGCAACAGAATCCGTTTTCGTTTTATTTTTTTACGGCTTGATGCCTCGTCGACGGCTAAGGTCATTAGAGGCGGGATGGGACTGGGGCAAGGAACGGGAAGGAATTCGGTCATGGCCTTTTTGAAGGAAGCATCCCGGCATTCGCCTGGAGTGATTTGGGGAAACCATGGAAAACCCAAATCTGGATGCCCGGACGGGGATTCGAACCCGCGTCCTCCCAAATGCGAGGCCAGAACGTTAACCGTTCACCCACCACGCTCGGTCCCGTTTTCGAGAAATAGACGATGGTTGATTATGGTTTCAAACTGGTAACGAAGAGAATTTATACAAGATACTTGGGTATAGTTCGATTTGTGGTGGTGTCAACTTTTAATTTTTTTTTTATTTTTTAATATGGCCTTCGGTCTTTGCGACCATTTAGCCAGCTGCAATTTGTTTTCGTACCGAGTGTTGTATCAGGCTCTAATCATGATTTTGTGAACACTACAGTGAGGACAGCACAAGACGTATACAACACTTAATTAAAAACCCATGCCCGAGGCCGGACTCGAACCAGCTGCCCTTGCAATGCGAGGCCAGCGCGCTAGCCACTACACTGCCAGGACCGGCGTCAACTTTCTTGACATGAGCACTGTACAGTGAAGGGCACTACGGTAACAGGTGCATCCTACGAAAATGTTTTGAAGAACAAATTCCTTCCTGCACTGCAACAAAAACGTCCGGGAAAGGCTGCGCGTGTGCTGTTTCACCAAGACAACGCACCCGCGCATCGAGCTAACGTTACGCAACAGTTTCTTCGTGATAACAACTTTCAAGTGATTCCTCATGCTCCCTACTCACCTGACCTGGCTCCTAGTGACTTTTGGCTTTTTCCAACAATGAAAGACACTCTCCGTCGCCGCACATTCACCAGCCGTGCTGCTATCGCCTCAGCGATTTTCCAGTGGTCAAAACAGACTCCTAAAGAAGCCTTCGCCGCTGCCATGGAATCATGGCGTCAGCGTTGTGAAAAATTTGTACGTCTGTAGGGCAATTACGTCGAGAAGTAACGCCAGTTTCATCGATTTCGGGCGAATAGTTAATTAGAAAAAAAATCGGAGGCCTTAGAACTTGAATGCACCTCGTATGTAATCTGGTCCGACCCCCCCTCTAAAATGACGTGAGATTTTGTCGGAGACCCCCCCCCCCACGAATGGACCTCGTAACTTTTTTAGATCTTTTTTTTTAGGTCTCACATGCATCGAAGGGCGATTAGACCCCCAATTTTCGGTGAAATACCCCCCCCCCCTCCTAAAATCGACCTTCGCATCATTTGTAGACCTCTTTTTTTTTTCTTTTTTTTTAGCTCTACAGTCCAACAAGAATTTCGAAACCTCACGTTAGATTTCCGTTGACCCTCCCCCCTTCCCCCTTCGTGAGATTTCACCTCACGTAATTAATGGACGCCCCCTAACCAGTCGGAACAGAACTGATTATACCCGATATTTTGAGTACAGTTTGTTCACATGAGCATTGTACAGGGATATTCGGCTGCGGAGTGCGAGGAATTGAGGATTGTGTTTGTTGGCGTCGGTCTACCAGCTCGACGGCCCAACCTGTTTGGTTTACGACCGTTGTAAACCTCTCTTCTTGGCGCATTCCAACACTCGCCCCGCAACAAGCAGTCCCACTAAACAGGGCTCCCGCAGCGAGAATCAATAGCACACCCTCACTCGCTCCTATCCACACAAATCAGTGAATAGCGCCAGGAAAAGTTTTGGGACAGCCAATAAAAAAACAAGTGTCAACAGCCCGGCGATACGGACACCTGAGGGCTGATGGATGTGCCATAGAGGTTAAGTCCCTTCTCACACGGCGCTACTGAAAAGAAACCAGTTACGAACTAGGATCACAAGTCAGTTTCTTTCCAGTCACAGCACTAGTATTTGTATGGAGGCTCTCACACGGGGCGATCGGTTGGAAACCAGTCCGCAACGCGTCCGCGATTAGTTCGAAGCGACGCAGCCTGCCAGTTGCCGCGCTGCTAGTTTTCAACTAGTTTCTCAACACAAATGGCGGATCAGATAGTAAATTTAAACCTTGTTGCTGAAATCGAGAAACATCCGTGTTTATGCAACTACAAGTTGAGTGAATATTCACGGAAAGTTGACACAGAAAAAGCATGGAGTGTTAATCAGACAGAAAGCTAATTTATCAGCTATGTAAACATGTTTTTAAAAAAGAGTCTACATATCTACATTTATACTCTGCAATTCACAAAACTGTGGGTGGCAGAGGGTGCTCAGCACCAAAGCTAATCCCTTTGTTATGCATTCCAATCCCTAATGGTACCAGGGAAAAAAGAATTCATATAAGAATCAGTCCGGCACCTTATTTCTCTAATTTTATCTCTCCTGTCCTTCTGACTCAAATAGGTTGGTGGACGAAGTATTTCACTACACTAAAAGTGAAAGTGGGAGTACGCATGTTTACCAATAAGTTTAAACGAAACGTGTGTCGTCTATCTACCAGAGACTCCCAACCTAGTCTACTAATCAGTTCTGTGACGCTTTCATAAGGAATGTAGCAAGCGGTCACGAATCGAGCGGCTCTTCTCTGTACTTTCTCTATACTTTCGATCAACCCCTTACGAAGAATGAATAATATTTTATATAAACACTTCAGATTTATTTTTCTTACATTAAATTTCATAATATAAATCCATTGCCATGGAAGTGCTCTTTGTGGAGTAATAAAGTAATTGCCTAAATAATTTTTGGTGTAATATGCCGATGAACGAAAACTAATTTTAAGTTGTGACAGCGGAATTATGTGTAGTGTGTAAGTTGCATTATTTCCAAATTTAATCGGACTGTACAGGACTCCTTTCCCACTCCTGACAATTGTACAAGCTGATTTTAGTATATTAATCACTTTTTGTTAGTCGTTACATCGTATGTGACTGTAAAACACTCTAATTTTTTCCATCATGACAAATGTACATTCTACAGTTGAACGGGAAATCGTTGGTATTTTCATCACTTCGTAGCTTTCCAAGCAAAAGCTTTTAGTTTATAAAATATTTTGTTTTTTAAAATCTCCTATTCCTTCTTTGAATAATATTACATCGTCTTCTGAATCAGAAGAAATTGTCGCCTCGCTCAAATCTCACGAGTGACTGAAATTCCAGAGATTTGAGTAGCATCGTGTGCGAACATTGGTCAGTAACTAGTTAGCAATTTCAGTCTGAGTTCAGTTCCGTTTCCTTAGAGTAGCGTCGTGTGAGAAGGGCCTAATAAACAGGAAGTTCCTGTCGCGGAAGACATAATACACAACTCGCTGTAAGTTAATTAACCAGTCCTTAGATTACAGGTTTTTAGTGAGGTTGCAAAGTGATTTGTAACTTTCAAAGTGAGATAATTCCTGTAACTTCTGAATGGTATGGTAGATGATGAAATAACAAGTCCGTCCGATTTTTTTTACTTGGTTGTTATGCCAAAATCTTCATAAACAAATAGCCGGATAAGTTGTAAACTTCTTCCAAAGATTCGAAAGCACATTACTACTACCACAGGCGCAGCGTCCTATTAACGCACTTGGCCGCTCCTGATCTCAGAGCTTAAACAGGCAGTGCAGTAATATCGAGAAAACATCACATGTGCCGCCCGACGCTTCTGGATCGCTAACATCGCTCCAAACAATGGAAACAGTACAAAAACAATCAGAAACTATAGAAAGTTACTTATAATCATGAAGAAACATTTCAAAATGAAAATGGAGACCATTCACAGCCATTTAAACTTAAAAACGACGAATATAAACAAATCCATATAGCCAAAATTCATACTTACAACACTATGGATTACACACAAAATTCATAATTACAGGGTTTTAATTGACATTTCAAACATTGTGCTGCTTTTAATCTTGTGAAACTTCATTTAAACAATTTTTATCCGTCAAGAAATTGGAGAAGTGAATTCTGTTACTTGGGAAGAAAAATTGCAACCGATGGCCGAAGCAGGAATGATGTTAAAAGCAGAATAGCACTAGCAAAAAGAGCCTTCATGAAAAAGAGAAATCTTTTAGTTTCAAATATTGATCTAGGAATTAGAAAAAAACTTTTTAAAACTCTATGTGTGAAGCACAGCAATTTACGGTAGCGAAACATGGACTTTGGGAATACCCGAAAGAAGGAAAATTGAAGCATTTGAAATGTGTTGCTACAGAAGAATGCTGAAAATTAAGTGGACAGACAAAGTAAGAAATGAACGAGTTTGGGAAATGATAGGCGAGGAAAGAAGTTTGTGGAAGAAGCTTACAGAAAGAAGAGACAGCCTGGTAGGTCATATTTTGAGACATGCTGGATTGGTTAATTTGCTGGTGGAGGGAACAGTCGAAGGTAAGAACTGTAGAGGAAGATAGAGATTAGAATATATGAAGCAGATAATTGAGGAGGTGGGTTGTAAGGGATATGTAGAGATGAAGAGGTTTAAGCACAAGATAGGAAGGGATGGAGGATTGCATCAAACCAGTCGAAAGACTGATGACAGCAAAAAAAAAAAAAAAAGGCAATATATTCATTCATACAAAAATATACAAATTTCCAATGAATGAATGTTTATCTCTGTCCAGCACCAATTGTACTTAATTCGTAAGGTTGAAATTCGTAGAAAGCTGTCTCCGAGGGTTGTAAAAAGGCAAAAGGAATTAACTACAGGACCTTATTTGTGACACTGTTGATGTATGGTTCCCTAGCAAGCGTAATGGAGGAAAGGGGTGGTAAAAGAACGTTGACGACACACGTGAAGTTTCAGGAAACTGTGACTAGAAGGAGAGTGACCAAGGTTCGAAATGAGCATGAGATAAACTGTGCGATACGAAATAGGGAAGAAAGAGAGACCTAGAGAGGCACGTAGATTAAGGACTACAAAAAAAGTGTGGACGGTAGAGAAGTGAATTTGACAGTAGTGGTAAATATTTATACAAACACTGCTGGTATTTTTTTAAAGTATTGTTAGAACCATTCAGCTCTGTTTGACAAAAGGGTACTAGTAGGGATAAAAAAGAACATCCCAAATATTTTGTCTGCATAATCAAAGTTATCATTGAATTTAGCTTACGACCTGTACTCTAATCTTTATCTTCTTACATTAAAATATAATTATACTGATGAGCTTGTTGCTATGTTAAGTAAAATACCAGATTGCCGTGAGATACGTAATTCAAGATTAAGTCCCAGGATATGTTATGGACATCAAAAATATACTACCTATCAAATTGCTGAATATCTGTAGGCTCAGCTGTGTAACAAAGTTATAAAACCATAACGAGTTGTTTGTACACTATTGCCAACCTGGGCGTATGGCGGCCAATTCGCTTTTTTAATACTATAGGGAGCAGAGGTCATTCAATGTTTACGCGAACTGGTTGAGTTGCTCACTGCAATATAGCGCCTACCAAGCGGACGCTAGGCGCCCTGCATTGCAGTGATGTATACTTCCTGCAGATACGTGCCCCTGCGAGGCAGGTGAGGCTTCACATATTGGTGGCAGGCATATAAATTGGTTTTGGCACTCTCCCTTCGTCTTTGTTTCAAATAACCACATTTGTGTGAAACCCCCCCCCCCCACCTCCCTCCATCCATCCATCCTGTTTTTCCATTGCTCATATTGCAATTTTAAATTTAGAACTTGATTAAATCAGCACTTCCACTAACAACTTATATTTTAAAAAACTTTTCTATTAAAGTAAAGATTTTTACGTCCTCACTGCTTGCTCTCTTAAAATTCTATCGATAATAAGGGCTGCGTAATTTAGCCAAGACTCTAATTTCTGCAGTACATGTACCGGAACGATTTTGAAGATGTTTTCACGTCAAAACGTGGTACTTACTAATAGTCATTCCCATACGCGGGAAATCACTTTCGCATGGCATATTATGAATCCTGCAGGTCTCGGAACAGAACACTATATGTAGCTTCCTAACATTTGTTTTTGGCTCCACAAACAGTATTCAACCACGACGAATGTTTGTGCAAGCTGTCACGATTCTTAGACGGTCCCTGATTTTTAACAATCCTTTTCATTTTAAAATATTTTCATCACGGATACTAGTTGGCTGCAGCTCTTACCCTGTAGTAAGAATATTTTTAACGTAGTGGGCCTCTTGAGTATAGCATACACATACAACATACCATAAATGATGTATTAAGATCCTCGCCGAAAAACTCATTAGTTAGGCCGTGCGCTTTGCGAACTTTCAATCTGTTGTCGGCAATTGAACTTCTTAACCAAAAGCTGCTGTCTAGGGGCGCGTCCCTTAATTAAGTGAGCTCAAATAGGGAGGAAGGGAGGCGAGATCCAGCGAAATCTCACCAAATGCAATTAGTGTGGCTTCTGATATTGGACTGCGTGAATGCGAAAGTGATTTGGGATGTGATAACGTGGCTTTAGTGAAGTGTGCACATTGTTCTCTTCCACTTTGTTTTAACCACTTCGTCTAATCCCGCATCTGCACTTAAGGACTAATATAAACACTATCAGGTATGTGGTACTGCCGCATATGTGTGTTTTGCACTATATTAAGTACTTTAAGCTGAGAGTTTTTGGCACTGTTGATTGAAAACGTAATGATACACTGACGTCATTGAATTACGTATAATTTCCTTCGTATGGTATTGATATCTTGTTGCTTTGTCTCTCTGTATTAAAATGTTACTTGAGGTACACTGCAAAGTTTTGCATGGAAATGACAAACACCACTGTTATTTTTATGATCGCTTGTTATTGTAAGCATGTTTTTGTGAGATTCCGAGCGTTAGAGGTCAAAGATGTCCCTCCTTAGTGATGTAATTCTATACTTCTTCATGATTTACAATAATGCTAATATACAATAATCATCTGTATATATTAAAATAGATAATTTTTCACGGAGCTTTAATTTCTTACCGAGCGTGGTGGGTGAGCGGTAACGCTCTGGCCTCGCATTCGTGAAAGCACGGATTCAAATCCCCGTCTGGGCATCCAGATTTGGGTTTTCGACGGTTTCCTTAAATCACTCCAGGCGAATGTCGAGATGGTTCATTCAAATAGGCCATGGCCGAATTCATTCCTGTTCCATGCCCCCAGCCCCTTCCCACCTCTACTACCTCATCGTCGACGAGGCGTAAAGCCAGAAACAAAAATAATAATGACAATTGGGTAGGGGCGCGTGAAACAGCGGACAGATGATATACAGGGTGATTCCATGATAATGTTACAAACTTTCAGACATGATGGAAAAGGGTAAATGCATCAATTTGATATAAGGGACCCTGGTCCGAAAAAGAAAGTTATAAGCTACAATCGCTCTGATACATCAGATAGTGGGATACGTGTACCGCTACTATTGTTGAGGGTAGGCAATCCCAAAGAGCACTTATAATAGGTTCTTGCAACATATCCGATTTGTCATTTGTGAACGGATGTGGTTCCAACATGATGGAGCCCGACCTCACTTTCAACTGAGGGTTTGTGAAAACCTGGAAAGTGGTTACGTAGACTTCCGTGGTTGTTGTCAATATTATCTTGGTTGCCCGGGTTGAACCGCACCAAGTTAACGAAACCTAACGTTTCGGCCATCATTTTGTGGCCTTCTTCAGAGGACTCTCAGAGTTGGAATTGCTGTCGCCTATATATAGCTCCCGAAGTGCGCGCTAACCGTTTGGGGTGACGTCACTCAAACTACCGCGCCAAGTGGCCGGTCCGATGGGGACCTGCGTCCCGCGTTTTCCTGATCAAGCATCACCATATTTGGTCAAGTTGTAGCCCGTCGTCCGCGTTCATGCTATCTGGTTGTTTTTATTTTTTCCAACGCTTCTCTGACACCCCTGGGCCATCATCTGCTGGACGGACGGTCAAGGAAAGGCTGTGTGAACACTTAAGGCATCTTAAAAATAACGACGTCAGCAAATCAGCTGTAGCGCAACAATCTGCTGACAGTGGGTACGCAATTTTATTTAGTGAGACTAGTGCACTGATTGGTTCAGCAAAGCAGATGGTGGCCCAGGCGTGTCAGAGAAGTGTTGGAAATAAAAAAAGACCAGATAATATGAACGCGGACGGCGGGCTACAACTTGACCAAATAGGCCATGCTAGCTTAGGAAAACGCGGGCGCAAGCCCACATTAGACAGGCCACGCTGGCGGCGGTAGTTTGAGTGACGTCACTCCAAACGGTTAGCGAGGAAGAGGTGGCAGAAATTCCAGCCGTGACAGTCCTCCGAAGAAGGCCACAAAATGATGGCCGAAACGTTAGGTTTCGATAAATTGACGCGGTTCAACCCGGACAACCAAGATTACAACATCTGCAAAGTGTTTAGGCAGAGAAGGTTATAAGATTGTTAGTGGTTTAATTGATACGATAATTAAGTAGTCCACAATGTATTTCAGTTTAGACTTGTTTTTATTCTCAAAGAAACTCGACGTGAACGATAGTGTTTACATGCATAGATACAATCCAGAGATTACATTTAACACTCCTTCCACAGACAATACAGTGCTTGGCTGCCGTAATTTGAGTCGGTGAAAAAACTTTGCCTGAAAACTAACTAACTGACTTGGATGATCGCTTTTTATAAACTCTACCGAAATTACTAGAACACCTCAAAAGCTTCCGCCAGATATTTCTCGAACATTAACAATACTTAAACAATTGAAACATTTTAAAAAACAATCAGAATAATACATAATCATTTAACATCATTAAAAATGGTCAGAAATGGAAATTAAAGATACTTAAACACAAAATTATTCACAGAAATCATTTTAAACTGTAGCAAATTGTCCTTTAGACATAGTAACTTGCCTTAATACGTATAATTACGAACAATTAAGCAATTCTCTTGCACAATTCTGTTCTTAAACATATTAAATGGTCTTTAAATAATTTCTTTTCATAAAAACGAAGTCTATACACACTGATTTACAGTTAATTGAAAACAAACATACCAGATCATATTGAACCAAACTCTAGCTTACTACCAATCCTTTATAAAATACAATTACATTTAATTTTAGGTTGAGGGCTGTTACGAGGCCCTGTTCCGTGGCCAGCACGTTCACCTGGTCTCACCCCACTTGATTTCTTCTTGTGTACGAGACACCTGTCGAGACTGAAGAGGAATTCTCGCTTCCTGCGACACTGTTCAAACTACACCGGGGATATCAGAACGGGTACGACAGAACAGTGTGCGACGATGCTATGCCTACATTGAGGCTGGGGACGCCATATTGAACAACCGTTGTAAATGTAGCAGGTTGTGACACTTGTGCAGATAAATGGAATTCATTATTACTTAACCGTAGACTAAAGATTACGTGCGCCGTTGCTAGTCCATCAACAGGGGAAATTATCGGAGAGTATCGGGGAGTATTCAGCGGGAATTCTATATATATATATATAGGGGTTGGTCGCTTCTGGACCAGGATCCATTATATCAGACTGATACATTTACCCTCCTCCGTAATCCCTGACAATTTGTAAGATTATCACGGAATCAGCCCTATCGTTGTTGTGTTTGATGTATTGCCAACGTCCATCCGGAGATGGTGAGAGAGATTGTGGCAGCGCCTGAGAGGTAATCCACCGCACATACTCTGCCGCGCTGGTGTTGCCGCTACTGTGTGCGGTGGTTATTATACCGCCCCGTCCTCGTGCTGTTCCTTATCGTTCGCAGCCGCTTATTTCCGCCGTAGCCTTTTTTTCCGGTTTCGTGTAATTACAGGTGAACCAGCGGTCACGAACCTGGCATCCGGTCACGGCAGGGCGATCTCAGGTGTCAGGGCTGCTGCTCGCATTGTGAAATTACCCAATTACACCGCTCTGTGCCGGCAGGTCGTTAGTCTATTTATAAGGAGGCCTACGACAGACAAAGGGAAAAATTAAGCAGGGGGCCTTGTTCGCACGCAGACAGCTTGTACGTACGTCTTAACAATAGTTCAGGCTCCACCGAGCTGGCTTCATGTTGGCGGGGTCATCGGTTCGAATCCGGCTGAGGGACTGGGTGGTTTTAATTAAGTGTAACGTCCCTCCCACGTTGTCTTTTCATTTGTAGCAGTCAACAAAAATAACTAAAGAAAAGGAAACGCAGTCGGCTGTGAGGCCGAATGCCGAATGAAAAATAAGAAAATAACAATTGTTCAGTGTATACTTATCCGAATGACTACACAGCAGAAAGCTTGGTTTTCTCGTCTGAGTTTGTGTATATTTTCGGCCTGTCCGTGTTAAAGGAGGTACTACAAAAATATAAACGAACTTCAATCAGGTCTCGATGAGAATTTTTTCACTCTTTTGGCTGAATACGTTTTACTGTTCCGTCTGTCAAAAGGAACATGTCACAGTACGACGGTCACGGGGAACGTAAAAAACTATATGTTGGAATAACAGGTTACTTTAATTGACAGCATTTCATAGTCACCCCTCCTACTAAGAAGTGACTAATACTGTTAAGCTAATTCTTCTTCATTTTTCCTTAACACACTTTTTACTTTTGTTGGTTTCTGTATCTGTAGGGAAACGCAGTCGCTTGTCACAGACCTGGAGCTCATAAACAGAATAATTTCCAGGCTTCAAATTTGCTCACGTTATGTCTTTAGTTGACGCAAACACGAATATTGTAATTTTTTTAACTTAATTTATATTCTAAGGAGATTGCAAGAAATAAAATTAAAAAAAACTTTTTTCCCCGCAGAATGAAAGGTACAAATATTAGTACTAATAAAAGGTCGGTTTGGTCACGATGTCTTTGACGCTATGACGTCACGCGCCCTGCCTTCGTTGCCGAACTAACAACGGTCAGAGATGCTATTAACAAAATCGAGGGCATGGTCGATATTTAGTAACAATTCTATTCAGTTCTAAGCAACTGGAAATAAATAAATGCCACAACACTGAAAGAAACGTAAGTATTTCCTTAAAAAATAACATATTAACAATTAGTTTCTTTTTTATTTATTTACATTCTATATATATGTTTTTAACTCTCTGTCCAAAGATATTGCAGCTACATTAAGCTGTCTAAAAAAACCTATAACCCAGAAAATTTAAATTAGTCGCCAACATTTACATTAGAGAAATAAGGTGCCGGACTGATTCTTATATGAATTCTTTTTTCCCTCGTACCATTAGGGATTGGAATGAACAGCAAAGAGATTAGCTTTGGTGCTGAGCACCCTCTGCCACCCACAATTTTGTGAATTGCAGAGTATATATGTAGATGTAGATAAAGCGTGTACAACGAATATAAAATTAATTACATATAATACATTTTGTACACTTTTCTCCTTACTAGAAGCGCTTTCAATTCACCGTTCATTACTTCCTAAAGACGGGGGTAGGTACTAACCCACAATAAATTCTATCGGACTTGATCTGTTCACTACCGGTGGTAGCAGCATTGAAGAGCAGAACCCAAAAAAGTGTTCAGCATTTTTTTATTCGAAGCTACAAACGTACGGCCTACTACGTTTATACTCCAGAATACGAATACCTAATTCTTTTCCAATGCCGCGGCTTGTTACCAATAGTTCTGTACAATTCAAATTAATTATATCGGATACTACCTACGCAGTTCATTCATTAAAATGCAATCTAAATTAATAACATTATCAATAAAATAATATTTATGTATCACGACATAACTGAAAATTTTAAAACTTATCCTTAGCTTATCACTCAAGTTTTAGTAGATGTAAGTTTTTTGTATTATTCGTCTAAACATGAATATAGTTGATATTGAGGACAAATTTAAAGGTTTTCACTTTTCGTCGTTTTTTCAGATAGACCGGAAACAAATATAGTCTCAAATCATCAACATTTATTACCACTTACGTCTTTATTTTACATTGAACTCAAAGCAAATATATAACACGAGTTGGGGCAAAAAATTTATAGATATATTTTTGCTATCACAACTTTGGTACACCTCTACAATATAATTTTACAGAATTATATACGACATTCGGTGTTTGGTGAAAGAAATAGGCCTACATATATGTCAAATTTTCAAGCCTTCAGGGTATTTCATTTACGATCTAGATATTGAATTTTAGAAGCTTGTTGTTTTCGGTTGCCCTTTGGGAAGTTTAAATTTCGCTCCCCCCTCCCAACCCCTCACCCTCCCAAAAAAGAAGCTATTATTTACGAACTGCAGCTTCTTTCCAGTTTCTGCAACGATCAGTATCAAAAATTGTTATCTTCTATTGAAAAATAAAAGTTAGAATTTTTTTTTTAGTGGTGCAATGCCAGGAGGATAGTTTCCGCGGTAGCATAACAAACAGTGGGGTTATATTAATGATGCCGACGTAATGACGGCTTTTCAGACCCAGAAAGCACGTCGTCTGCTTGTATGCCTCGTCGGAGACTCAAAAGAGTTGAAATTAAGGAGAGAAGCGGCGGGGATTACCCGTATCCGTGACTTCCTGTTGAAGCCCCGCCATTGTGCGTACCGGAAGCGCCGACAAGCGGCCAATCAATGCACCGGAAGTCGCTCCTACGATTCCAGTTGCCGCGTGTTCGTTCCGGTTCCGGAAGCGATTGTTCTCGTTTGGACGCTACGCCGCGGGAGGGCAGCACGGTCGCTGACGAGGGAGTCTCTGTTTTTTCTCCTCTTCTTTCTGTGGCCGGGCTCCTCGTCAAACTCATTGTGGCGGCGGTTGTTAAACTGGAAGGCCCACCATCTCGAAGCCGTCTAATAAGTAGAAGAAACAGCCGTCTTCTCTGAAGAGGAGTGATCAGAAACTAGGGTTACAAAGCCTTCAGTGAGACCAGGGGCGTAGCTACTATGGGGCTAGGCGGTGCAGTGCACCGGGGCCCTCACGCTCAGGGGGCCCCCAAGCATACCTCAAGGGGCCCCAAAAGCGCAACTCTGGGGGCCCTCAAGCGCAGTTTACAGGGCCCCACACGAGCCTTCACGGCAAACTGGCGACCTTTTTTTTTTTTTTTAGCTCTACCGTCGTCTGAGGGGCCCCCTGAGAGTACAAGAGCCCCTCACTAAAGGCCCTCGCTGATCTCAGGGGGGCCCCAACCACTGCTCAGGGGCCCCTAAAGAATAATTCAAGGGCCCTCATCCTCAGTTCAGGGGGCCCCTACCAGCATACAAAGCAAAAAAAGGTCGCCCGTCTGGCCTGAGGGCCCAAAATAAATTTTTTGCACCGGGGCCCTTGTTGACCTAGCTACGCCACTGAGTGAGACGTGTACATTACACTTCATACAACCAATGCAACCAACTGATTGTACATATATGTCGTTAATTTAAGCACTTGTCGCTTCATGGGATCAGTTTGAATATTCTCTCCTGGTAAAAATCCTGTTGTTGAGTGTTCAGTTACATCATCGCAAAGTGTTTCACCTCCTCGTCTGAAGCGAATCGACTGCCTCCTAGGTGCTCCTTCCTGTGAGGAAAAAGGTAACAGTCACGGTGGTTGACGATCCTCGTCGGTGACGTTTTCTCTACCGGCTGCAAACTTTCGATACCATTCTGCAACATTCTGACTAGAGATTACAGTCTCTCCGTTAATCTCTACCAGCTACCGGCGAATTTCAGCCGCAGTTACACGTTTCATCCACAGAAATCGAATAACTAAGCCAAACCAGTTTTCACAAACAGTCGCCATTTGTGTTTACCTACAACTAGTGCTGTAGTTGGCAGGTGGCTGAAACTCTGTACAGTTGCCAAAAGCAAGTCTTATAATTGCCGCACACTACAAATTTCTCTATAAATTCCAGGAATATCGGTCTTGTATCTTAAGTTTCTGATCATTCCTCATACATACTGTTGAATAAAAAAATAATAAAAAACACTACCAGTCTGGATGGCTTTTCACACTTTCAAAGAAAATGGTCTATCTTAAAATCTGAGGTAAATGCTATGGAGTGTACAGGGCATATACTGGCGATGAGGCATGGAAAGATATTGCAGTAGGTATGAAAAGTAGTTCATGGAGTGGAAAAGATGACCGTGACTATAAGCTGGCACTCGATTTCAGGCACAAGGGTGTGGGAAGATTCTCTTTTTTAGGTAAGGGTGTCAGGGATTGGAATGAGTTACCGAGGGGAATGATGAATAACTTACCGAAAACGTTAAAAGAATTAAAAGTTAAAATTTGTAGAGGGCAAATGTAGGTGGGTGCAGGATAGGGAAAAGTTGGGTGTGTAGGGAAATTGCCACCGGAAAGTGTGCTCCATTGCAATTAAATTAAATTCTACTTTGCCGAGTAACGCAGCAACAAGAAATGATAAATTGTTTGCACCGAGAACAACATAGTGCCATAGATCACATTGCTTCTCAGATAAACACTCAGTTACGAGGTAACTACCAAAGATCACGCCACAACACAAATAAACGCGCCTCAGTATGGATTACTGTATGTTACTATTGTTTGCCACGGATAACACTGCATCGCAGATGAACACTCCTTTTTCGAAATACCCACCAAATATCAAGCTACGATACAGATAATAAACACTCCGTCCTTTGGATTCTGTTAATATTATTTTTTCACGACGTAATTTTGATTAATTATTTCGTCAGTTTTCTGAAATATAGTACTTTAGAATATACATAAAACGTGAATCAAATAACTGCATCAAATATTAACACTCCTTTTATATTGTAATATTTATGTTACGGTATAGGTTATAATTATGCTATATTACAAACCTCAGACATAATCATATTTAGAGTTTCTGTTTGTTCGCATTTATGTAAAATAATTTTCTCTCTGTATTAAAATGCTCAATTTTCTCGTAGGTTATGAGCATTTGATTAGTTAATTTTTCTGTATTACATTATGTTCTCCGAGGGTTAGAATAATTTATACGCAGAATATTTCCTCTTCTTACTAAGATGGCTGATTTTCGGTTAGCATCATTAACGGTTGATCAGTTGTTTTCGTAAAACAACCGATGCTTTCTAACTTCATTATGTTGTTCTGAAACAAAGTTATATTTCAAAAATAAAAATATTTGCTGTGGCAGGTGTGAAACGCAAATATCGTTGCCCGACCGTCACAGTTGAAGGACAGATGCTCACTCCCACACCAGGGGACGGGAGGGTCGAAACGAGAAGCCATCGGTTTCACCACAAGTATTATAAGTCTTAAAGTATTATTAAGTATTATATTAATGGCCTTTTCATGAGGGCCTTATCGTAGGTATAGATCTTAAAGGACCGCCGTACGTGTTAAGCCGCGTTCCCACGATCTCTTGTAACGGAGGCGGGACGAGACGGGACCTCATTAGCCGAAGTGTAGGGATGAGCGCGCGCCGCAGGTTAGCCCTCGCTTACCTCGCCGCCACCTCCCCACCACGTTGCCTAGTGTCGTTTGGCACAGAGCACTTTACAGCAACAGAAGGGGTGCGCACCGCTGCTGCAAACCGATGGCAACAGCGCACCACTACACACGCCTGTGATGTTTACCGACACAGAGTCGGTAGCTGCGTCTCATCTCCGCTAGCAGAGGTGGTCCTGTTCCCATGGCGTATTGTTGAGTATTCGTCCCGTCCCGCGGCCTTAGTAACAACTGATAGTTTTGGTTAATAATGTACACATCGGTAAAAAAAAAAAATTAGGCCCATGTAAATTGGTGGTCCCTAGAATTATTTTAGACATTTTACTGCTCCTCTGGCATAAAAAGGTTGATAACTACTCTTCTTACAGCCCAGAAAGAAGAAAAATTTCTCCAGGCATGGTGGGTGAACGGTTAACGTTCTGGCCTCGCATTCGGGAGGACGCGGGTTCGAATCCCCGTCCGGACATCCAGATTTGGGATCTCCATGGTTTCTCCAAATCACTCCAGGCGAATGCCAGGATGCTTCCTTCAAAAAAGTCCATTGCCGAATTCCTTCCCGTTCCTTGCCCCAATCCCATCCCGCCTCTAATGACCTCGCTGTCGACGAGGCGTAAAGCCCAAGCAAAAATAAATAAATAATAATACAAAAGTAAAAAAAACGAAAAGTTTCGCGTCTGGTATGAAGTGCAACAGTTCGTTTCGATTTGCAGTTCTTTCGACCCGAGACCACATACATCTGTCCTGGCGACTAGTTGCTGATGGCGTATTTCTTCGCCGTCCGTGGATTTCAGTTCCTGTCGCTGGCGGCTGTTTTTATGTCCGTCCCGGTTTCTGCTGCCTCCACTGCCCCCATAAACCAAACCCGTAATGGGCCCAGTCAGTGGTAGCAATCAGATATTGAAAAATACGGCTTCCCCTGTCAACAAGGCCTCAGAAGTCAGAACCTGATGTCGCCACCTCACGCCGTCAAACCAACCCGAGTCAAAGCATCGAGTCACGACAACCTGTCGTGTTCTGTTCTTACAAGTTTGCCTACTGGAACAGGCTATTTTTTTTTTTTTTTTTTTAAGTTTTATATTAGGTTAGTTCGTATGGGTAACGAGCAGTTTAAATCTGCACAGTGCACACCCCTTGTTGGAAGAGATCGGATGGAATTTCCCGTCAACGGTACCACAGTGGCATCGCAGGATGTGTATCCATTTTAGGAATCGGTTTAGTTTATCTGGTGAGCCCAACAAATTGATTCTATCTCAGTTACCGCTCTCGGATATTAAGTAATAGTGACCTTGCGAAACAAACCTGCAAACTTCAGTTAAGTACGATACGAGCTATAAAGTTGTGGATGTTGGAGCTGTTAGTTTGAAAAGGAATATTAAATACAGTGCTAAAACGAAGACTTCTTTCAGTCAACTATAACTCTTTGCTAGCTTTATAAAACTACTTCAAGATCGGGGGCGGATCGAGGAAGGGGGCTAGGGGACTAAAGGCCCCCCCCCCCGAAAAAAGTATCTAGGTCCACTCTCACAGCAAATGATGGCTGCGATACTTTTCAAGATAGTGTCCACCTGCTACACCACCTACTATTCCAATGATATGTCTCTGGAACTGGATACAACTAAATAATGGTTTCCTAAGAGCAGCGTTCGAAAAACATACAGCAGTGGACAGGGGCGGTTCCAGGGGGGGCTAGGGGGCTCAAGCCCCCCCCCCCAAAGTATCTAGGCCACCCCCGACATTGTAATATCCGCTCAAGCCTCTGCCAAACCAAAATCCTGGATCCGCCCCTGGCAGTGGACGCAATAGTAACTACAAACCAATGGTACTCATATTTTGCTTAACACAGGCTCTAGACCAGTGTTTCCCAACGTGGGGCCCACGCCCCACAGGGGGGCAATTTGGTTTTTTTAGGGGGGCAATTTAGAAATTGACTTGATACGACTTTCCGCTTTCTCTTCGGGTTATTTAAATGCAATGCTAGATATAGGTACAAAATATAGCAAAAAAGCAAATTCTTAAAAGGATCACTCTAAATTGCCATAATAAATCTTTATTAAAAATCTTTTGAATTTGAATTTTAGTATTTCATTATATGTTTTTTAATTTTACTTACTGTGTTTTATGACAATATTAAAGTGTTTTCTTTCAAAAACCATCCTATATCAGTTTCTTTAATAACAAATAATTTTTTTATTAGAAATTATGTATGGGGGGCAAAAAAAAAATGTTAAAAGTGGGACATGACATAAAAAAGGTTGGGAAACACTGCTCTAGACTCTCCCTACGAGCCAACAATTCCGGCGGTGAAATCAGAAAGTGCCGCATATTGCAAGACCAAGTAGCTACCAGTTCCTTCACTCCTATCATATCCTGACTCTAATGACTACGTCTAGCCGTAAAGCCCGAATATCATAAATATATTTTCAAAAAAAAATTTTTTTGTGGGAAGTCATGTTTCCACTTTCAGTGAATGAAGTGTGATTTTAAAGGTGAAGTTCTCCGCTTTGTTATCATTACTAATTAAGAAAAGAATTTTTCTGAATTCAACCAGCAAATGTGAAAATTAAAAAACTATCAAGGTCACGGGTATGCGATAGTTCAGAGTCAAGCCGCTAGGCTGCGCTGGCATCGGCAAGGAGTGATTGCAGTACCTCTAGATAGCAGCACAACATATCGCTGAGATAAGCATAAACTGTGTGTGATTTATAGAGAGTAGAGCCTACCGGATATTTTTGTTTCTGTTAGGGAGACATTTCATCATTTCTAATTGTTTCATAAGACGTTGTAAGTGTTCTGCTAAATTTGCGAAATTTTCTCACGTACCACATTAAAAAAAAAACACCTGATTAGCCAGGGATAAAGCTTTTTTCTCCATCTCAGGTTCTCAAACCAGGCAGCCCAGTGTTTAGCATCAGATGCGATCACGGTGTGTATGGTTTTTTTTGCTGTCATCAGTGTTTCGATTGGCTTGATGCAACCCTCCATCCCTTACAGCCCACGTCCTCAATTATCTGCTTCATATATTCTATTCTCTGTCTTCCTCTACAGTTCTTACCTTCCACTGTTCCCTCCACTAACAAATTAACCAATCCAGCATGTCTCAAAATATGACCTACCAGCCTATCTCTTCTTTCTGTAAGCTTCTTCCACAAACTTCTTTACTCACCCACCATTTCCAAAACTCGTTCATTTCTTACTTTGTCTGTCCACTTAATTTTCAGCATTCTTCTGTAGCACCACGTTTCAAATGCTTCAATTTTCCTTCTTTCCGGTATTCCTAAAGTCATTGATTCGTTTCACACATAGAGTTTTAAAAAGTGTTTTCTGATTCCTAGATCAATATTTGAAACTAAAAGCTTTCTCTTTTTCATGAAGGCTCATTTTGCTAGTGCTATTCTGCTTTTAACATCATTCCTGCTTCGGCCATCGGTTGTAATTTTGCTTCCCAAGTAACAGAATTCACTTACTTCTCGTATTGCATTCGATCCTATTTTTATATTTAATCTACTATGATTGGTATAATTTCTGCTACATTTCGTCACTATTGTCTTGCTTTGATTTATATTCAGTCCAAAATCTTCCTTCATTATTTTGTTCATGCCATTCAGTAACTTCTCAATATCCTCAGCCCTTTCTGCTAACAAGACAATGTCATCAGCAAATCGTAGCATACTGATTTTTTCTCCCTGAACACTTATGCCACATGGAAATTTTCTTTGGCTTTCTTTATTGCTTCTTCTACATAGAAGTTGAATGTTAATGGGGATAGACTACAACCTTGTCTCACTCCCTTTTTAACTGATGCTTGTCTCTCATGATTCTCTACTTTTATTACAGCCACTTGATTGTTATATAGTTTATGAAGTATTCTTCTATCTCGATACTTTAGACCTGGCTTCTTTAATACACCCTCATTGTGTATAATAAGGCAATGTAGTTGTCTTACAGAGTGAGGTGTGAGGCTCGCGACAGTGGAGGAGAACACGGGAGGACTGAGGCACCGGTGAGTTTTTGTTTTTGTGCAAAGGCGCGAGCGAAGCCTGCGTTGTTACCTAGCAGACAGGGGTCGTAAAATACAACCTCGCGGCGGCAAAAAGCAGAGTTACTGCTGGCGGCGGAAACAACAGCTCAGGCGAGATGCACCTGCCAACAGGCGGTACACAATAAGGGTCGCTGCTGGCTCCTTCAAAACTGGTGGCACAGCGGTGGACAACTACCACACTACCTTGGGCGAGCTTAATAAAGTGCACCTTGTACTTCACGCTTAAGAGGGCCCATTAATTACGTGAGGGTTTTCCGAAATTCTGGATCCACACCCTCTCTGGTGAGATCTGGTCGGAAACTCTCCCCCTAAGATGACGTAAGATTTTGACGGCGACCTCCCCCCCCCACCTGCCCCACCTTCCCCCCCCTCGCCACCTGCCCCCCCCCCCACCTGCCCCCCGCTAATCGACCTAGCGATCCCTCCTAATCGGTTACCGCACCGATTTTAGACCTTTTTATTTTAGCTCTACTATCCTTCAAAAATTTTCAAACCTGACGTGAGATTTCCGATACCACTCCCCCTTGGTAAGATTTGGTGAAATTTCGCCGGACCCCACATTTCACCCCACGTAATTAATGGACGCCACCTTTTGCTCGAAGTGAGTAGAGGACTTCGGAAATTTCAGTGATGTGTTTTTGAAGTAAAGCTTCTCATGGTGCGATAGGGAGGAATTTGCAATCGTTAGGCGTTACGAGTTACGCGCCGCAACATTATGCGCATGCGCACTTAACGTTCTGCGCATTTAACGATACTTTGGTGCAAACAACCGTGAGATTACATAATTACTTACGCTTTCGCGGTAACACAGCTATCGTATTGGCCGCTGTCATTTTAGCTCGTGATTACAGGCAGTATTAAACAGTAAATATTAAATGGTAAGTATCAGTGTCGGATATAGGATTTTGGTTTGCGGGGGGGGGGGGCCTTGAGTGGATTTTGGTTTTGGGGGGGGGGGGGCTTGAGTCGGGTAAGGGTATGATTTATAGTCATGCCACCATTAAAAGATCAGCAGAGCTAAATTATGATGTCTGGGGTGGAACTTAATTCTTTGAGGGGGGCTTGAGCCCCCTGGCCCTCCCCCCCCTGGATCCGCCACTGGTAAGTATCATTTTGAGTAGTTCGCGTTACGTATGTGTGTACAAGTGTAAATATTTTGTTAATTAGTTGCTTTTTGTTTGTTTACACTCATTCGATGTCGATGATTTCATTATATTCTCTGATCGCTGTTAGAATAAGAAATGAAATATGGAATAACGTTTCTGCGATACAGTGAATGTATTAATGAACGTCAGATAAAAGTTCTCATTTGGGTGCAGAAATATTAACATTCGTTCTTACAGCAGGGGGAATGTCTTATTTTAGCTTTGAAAAATTAAGATTCAGAAATCTGCGTTCAAACCAGCATTTTTTTTTTCGGATTTAGAAGTTCGCTATTAAAGAAACCTGATTGTAAAAATGGTGGCCAGTTAATATTGTCCAAATTGTTCTTCGATATAAAAGCTCCAAACACAAAATACAGACTAAGATTCGATGCAATACTATATAATCTAGCGAAGTGTAGTTTAACCTTTTAATTATTTTGTTTTGTTTACGATAATAACTTGAACAAAGTACGTATTTACCGTACGAATGCAATAAAGATAGTATCTTCCGTCCACTCGAGTGCGAATAAAACGTCAAAAGCACCAAAAAGTACACAAAAAATTTACAGCAAAAATTACAGAGAAAAATACGTAGACGTTTCACTGTAAACGCTGATACACGTCGCAGTGTTTTTTTTCGAGCATTTTTTTATCATTGACGACGGGGTTATCAAAGGTGGAAGAGGATGTGGGGGCAAGGAATGGGACGCAATTCGGCCATGGCCTTTTGAAGGAACCATCCCGGTATTCGCCTGTTTTGATTTCGAGCTGTGTGATGTATTACCAACTGTAGCTTCTCGCACTGTCAACACGTTTGACGCAGAACAATCTTGTGCTCTTTCAGACTGACTGGCTAACAGGGACGAAACCCAGACTTAAACTCCGTTGCACACTTCTGGAAGCGCTAAAAGTTTGTCAAAATCAACCGACTGGATAAAGTGACAATTGTTGATGTAACTAATGAGAAAGTTCTACGAATGATTTTCGATATCTCATCGTACACAGTATTTGGCGGATAATTTTAATCATCTGGAATTTATTTTATTGTCGATAACTGATATTAAAATATTCTTATACCCTGTTCACTCGCAACTGGCGCCTCAATGACATGTTTCCCTGGCCCCGCTCCTCGCCTCACGGCCACAGCTTTTCTTTCCTCTCCGAGATTACCGCTGTGTCAATGTTTAAACATTAACTACTTTAAAAATTGATAATTAATCAAAATATTGCGTGTTTTACCGTTCTAGTTTACGTGTAACGTAGCAGTTCTCAGTAGAATAGTTTGACAGGCTGCTAAGTAAAGAGTCTGTGAGATCGAAAGATTCTTGCACTTGTAAGGTACCTCTCACAAATCATTGCTGAAATTGTAAATAGATTAGCAAATAATAGATTTTCACAGCATAAGTAGTATGTATAGGTTTTTGGGTAATTTTATGTCTTTTGTAGTAATGTAATTATTTGTGGTTGGTACTACTCTACTGTTGGTCGAGAAAGAAGGAGGAAAAAAGATGGCGCAGTGACCATGAGGGAATGTATTAACTGGACAGTGACGGCTATGTATTGTGTTGTTTGAGTATTTAAAGTAAGGTGAACATATTTTCAATCCACCAAACCGGGACACTCCCCCCCCCCAAAAAAAAAAAACTAGGGGGGCTGAAAAAAGTCGAGGCGGAACTTTCTCCAGGCAATGAATCAGTGAATTAAGTTTTAACAATTTAACACTAATCTGTCATTAGTCATTACACGCACTGCATTTCTATGTTTTTCACTAGCTAAATGATGCGTAATATCAGACCGTCCCTCGTGACTTATGCTAAATGAAGAAGAACATGCATTGCATCGAATATCCGAATCAGTGATGGTTTTCTTAATAAATAGATATTCTTTCTCAAGTTTAGAATTAAATACACACTTTCGTTTCGGTGGTGACATTATTTTCTTCTCACGCTGTTCTTAAATCAAACAAACTTAACACAGGCAAAACATCGCACTGTTTACTGCACGTCTTGCCATCACCAAAAAAAAGGTTCAACTAAATGCTAATGTAACGTCTTCAACTTTAAAAGCACGAGCAAGTAGCCGACAATAATGAATAGGCGCGGCGGCTAATGTTAAAAGATAAGCCAGCCGCAACAATGGGTAGAAGTGATTAAATGAATTCATGCATTCGCAAAAGAACAGAAAAATATTTAAAAGGAAATAATACTTGTGACAGTTAGGAAAGGTTTCCTCAGGATGCAGAAAATAGTCAAGAATGTAAAACGAGGAGGGGGGGGGGGGGAATGCCAGGCCTTGAAAATCGAGACATTTTGCGTCCCGATTTGGATTTTAAAAAATCCGGGACAAAAGCTGAAAAAAAGGACTGTCCCGGCTAAATCGGGACGTCTGGTCACCTTAATTTAAAGTGTTCAATAAATTGTGCAGATAAATGAAAATATTGATAGATTTGATTTAACATTAACATCCATTGCGCAGAAGTGTGTAATTTGAGAGCAGTTTATCAAACAATAATAATGTGCTAGGTGATAGCACTACCGCGAGAAACAACGCTTGGGCCATGTGTCGAAGTTAGCGGGCTATCTACCTTCGACTAATTAATACTAAGGAGGACCTAGCACACTGTTCGGATTACTTCTAGAAAGAGGAAAAATTATATAAATATCCTTTTAAGCTACTTTTTTGTGTAAGATATGCAAAATAGACAGGTGTCTTGACGTAAGTTAAAGTTATTTGGTCTGTTGTGTTGGCAGGAATGCAGCCACCATGGCGGCTTGGCACCTCCTCCCTGTGGCACTGTTGGCAAACCTGTTCTTCGTCGCAGCAGGTGAGTGCTTTATAAAGCGTCGATCTCGCCTTAATATTAGTTTGAATTTGATGTATGGTTCCTACAGGAGGATATGGGCGGGATATCTATTGAGGTATAGTCCTACATCAGAATGGAATGAAGATAAGTGTAAAAAAAGAAGCAGATAGTAAAAAAAAAAAATACAAAATGTGTGATTATAACCTGGTAGAGGAATTGCTGATGAAGGGCATAGAATTTAAATGGTTGCACATAATATTTAATAATAATTTCAATTTGCATAGGCAGGACAAATTGAGGAAGTTTTCGGCATCTCTTGAAGAGGTAGGGGATAAACGGAGGGAGTGAACTAAGAAATTAAAATTTGTAAATTTGAAAAGTAAATGGGATATTATAAAATAAAATTTTTAAAAAGTAAAGTAAAAAGGAGTAATTAGATGAATAGGGGAATTGCCACCGTAGCGTTAGCTCGATCGCAATTAAAATTAATTAATAATAAAAAACAATAAGCTATGAAAATCTGGTTTGGTTGTTATGCGACTCACATTATGGGAAGGGGAGTGGAGGTGTGATGGACGGCAGTTACATTTGTCTCAGGAAGTTACTGCAGAGCTGAATCAGTGACCGGGTTTGGAGCCATTGGAAGATAGGATTCACGTAACGAGCAGGAAGATGTATGTAAAGAATACGTCACCGATGATATCTTGATGGAAATTTGGCTACGAATCAGAAGCAGTTTGAGGAGAAGAAGACAGGACCACGAAAATAAATTACGTCAGATTTAAGTAATAACAGAGACCGAGCGTGGTGGTGTAACGGTTAGCGTTCTGGCCTCGCATTCGGGTGGACGCTGGTTCGAATCCCCGTCCGGGCATCCAGATTTGGGTTTTCCATGGTTTCCCCAAATCACTCCAGGCGAATGCCGGGATGCTTCCTTCAAAAGGCCATCGCCGAATTCCTTCCCATTCCTTGCCTCCCCCCCTCCTTTCCCGTCTCTAAAGACCTCGCTGTTAACAGACGTTAAGCAGTTAAAAAAAATAAAAAATAAAAATAACAGAGTGGGAAAATTTTCACTTGTAGATAAGGAAGTCATATTCTGAAATGTGTAATTCAAATTTAACTGTGAATAGAAATGTCAGTTTTGTTCCTCATTTCTGTGTCTCTATTTGGGGAAGTATACTACTTGCAGGTTGGGTCTTATGTCAGTCGTGTGCAAAAGGATTTATAGTCGGTGGAACGGTTTTGGGTATGGCGAATGAATGGAGTGCGTTAACTACCATCATGAGTAGTACAAACAGTGATGTACGGAGGAGGTGTTACTATGGTATGGGTTTGTTTTTCGTGGCTAGGATGTGGTCCCCCTATTGTGCTTAAGAAAGCTCTGAATGTAGAAGGATATGAACCATTGTGTACTGTGTCCGGCACAGGACCAGTTCGGAGACGATGATTGATTGTATCAGAATGACATTCCACTTTGCCATAGAGCTGAATCTATGATTGTGGACGATCACATTCCTGAAATGGACTGGCCTGCCCGAATTCCCAACCTGAACCCAATGAACCACTTCTGGCGTGAGCTACAACATCGACTTCGCCCCAGACCCCAGCATCCAACATCAATACCGTCTCTGGTTTCAGTTCTTTAGGAAGAATGAGCTGCCATTCCTCCGCATATATTCAGACACCTCACTGGAAGTCTCTCCAGCAGAACTAAAGCGTCATAAAGACAAAGAATGGACTCTCTCCATATTAAGGTCCAGTAATAGGGAACACGACATGGAAAAAGTCTACGAGCAGTTTCACCTAGGTGTTCCGATACTTTTGATCAGGTAGTGTATATTATGTTACATTGGGATTTATTGGAAGACAGGAGGTGAGTAAACACAGTGGAGCATATACATTGACGAAGTGACCTGGACGGATATTGGGAAAAAAATACCAACAAAAATTTAGCAGGAAAGTGATAAGCATAGCGAGATATACTGATCAGCCAAAACATTATGAACACCTACCTAGTAGCCGGTATGTCCGCCTTTGGCCCGGGTAACAGCGGCGACGCGTCTTGGCATGGAAGTAATGAGGCCTTGGTAGGTCATTGGAGGGACTTGGCACCACATCTGCAAACACAAGTCACCTAATTCTCGTAAATTCCGGGGAGGGGGGCGATGAGCTCTGACGCCACGTTCAAACACATCCCAGATTTGTTCGATCGGATTCACATCTGGTAAGTTGGGGGCCATAACATCAATTGCAATCTCGCCACTGTGTTCCTCGAACCACTCCATCACACTCCTGGCCTTGTGACATGGCGCATTGTCTTATTGCAAAATGCCACTGCCATTGGGAAACATGGTCGTCATGAAGGGGTGTACGTGGTCTGCAACCAGTGTTCGATACTTATTGGCCGTCATGGTGCCTTACACGAGCTCCACTGGACCCATGGATGCCTATGTGAATGTTCCGCAGTTGAGTCGCCGCCAGATTGTCTCCGTCCCGCAGTACAAGCTGTTCCCCTGGAATACTACGGATTCGCACCCTCCCATTGCCATCATGAAGAAGGTATCGAAATTCATCAGACCACGCAACGCTCTGCCACTTCGCCAACGTCCAGTGACGATGGTCACGTGCCCATTTCAGTCGTAGTTACCGATGTCGTGGTGTTAACATTGACACATGCATGGGTCATCGGCTGCGGAGGCCCATCGTTAGGAGTATTCGGTGCACTGTGTGTTCAGACACACTTGTACTCTGCCCAACCTTAAAGCCAGATGTTAGTTCTGCCAAAGTTCGCCGCCTGTCCTGTTTTACTAGTCTGCCCAGCCTACGACGTCCGACATCTGTAATGAGGGGTGGCCACCCAACCCCTCTACGTTTGGACATGATTTCACCTTGGTTTCGACACTTGTTGAAGACACTCACCACAGCACTCCCAGAACACCAGATAAGTCGTATAATTTCCGAAATGCTCGTGCCGATCCTCCGGGCCTTCACAATCTGCCCTCGGTCAAACTCAGATAGATCGCGCGCCTTCCCCATTCTAAACACGGATAACACGCTCACTGATACTACATGCACCGTGCGTGTGTCTGACTAGCAGTCATTCCTCGTCAGGTGACGCTGCTGTCGCCTGGACGGGTTTATATCGATAGTAGGTAGGTAGTCTTAATGTTCTGGCCCATCAATGTATTAATACTTAATTTAAGACATAAGGGAATGAGATGGTTTTCATTTGAAGACCAAATGACTGGACTAAGTTATCGGGGGAGGTAATAACGTCCAGGGGCGTAGCTACTATGGGGCTAGGCGGTGCAGTGCACCGGGGCCCCTACGCTCAGGGGGCCCCCACGCCAAGCGCAGTTCAGAGGGCCCACGAGCCTTCACGGCAAACTGGCGACCTTTTTTTTATTTACCTCTAGCGTTGGCCTGAAACAGAGGAAGCCCCTAACTAAGGGCCCTCACCGCTCAGGGGGCCCCAAACCACCGCTCAGGGGGCCCCTAAGCACAACTCAAGCGCCCCCATCCTCAGCTCAGGGGGCCCCTACCAGCAACACAAAGCAAAAAAAAAGGTCGCCCATCTGGCCTGAAAGCCCAAAATAAAATTTTTTGCACCGGGGCCCTTGTTGACCTAGCTACGCCACTGATAACATCCCTCGTACCCAGCCCTTTAATGAAATGTTATTTTAAGAACTATGCGTAGCAAGCTGGGAGTTGAATAATTATGGTTTTGTTTAGTTTTCGTGTAATTATTTGTGAATATTTGCAAATGAACATTGTTTTGTGGAGAGAAACTATGTAAACGCGATTTAATAGTATTATGAATTCAAGAAACGTCGGTCGGAAATCTTTGAATTATTCTGGATCTTTCTGTAAAGGCGGGTTTACACGGTTCACTTTTCGCAATCACTCCGGATGAATCACTCGCAGTGAAAGGAAAGTGAACTATGTAAACAGAGAATCATCCACAGTGATCATCCAAGATGACGGATTAAAGAAGTTGCCTCATCAAGAATGACAAGTGTAAACAGTCAAAAAATAGAAGTGAACCCTCTTCCTGGATTGGTCGCAATTGATTGTTTCTGATTGTTGTGGTTTTGAACACATAATTGTTTTTAAATATAAAAATAGGATCGGATGCTATAGGAGAAGTGAGTGAGTTCTGTTACTTGGGAAGCAAAATTACAACCGTTGGCCGAAGCAGGAATGATGTTAAAAGCAGAATAGCACTAGCAAAAAGAGCCTTCATGAAAAAGAGAAACCTTTTGGTTTCAAATATTGATCTAGGAATTAGAAAGAACTTCTTAAAACTCTATATGTGGAGCACAGCACTTTACGGTAGCGAAACATGGACTTTAGGAATACCGGAAAGAAAGAAACTTGAAGCATTTGAAATGTGGTGTTACAGAAGAATGCTAAAATTAAGTGGACAAACAAAGTAAGAAATGATCGAGTTTTGGAAATGATGAGTGAGAAAATAAGTTTATGGAAGAAGCTTACAGGAAGAAGAGACAGGCTTTTAGGTCATATTTTGAGACATGCTGGATTGGTTAATTTGTTAGTGGAAATTGTCCTTCTATGTGTGCGTTTCTGGAGTTACGAGATGCAAGAAACCTTAGAGTAGTTTTTAACTCCAGTTTAACCGGAAGACATTTTCTCATTAGTGTCCTGTCTTGTAATTAGCGGTAAGCTTTTTGGTAGCAAATCTTTGTGATTCACACATTCGAAGATGTCATTTTCTCTTCCAATACCTATTCTACCAAGCCGCTAGCTCCATTTTTTTATTATTATTTTTTTTTATTTTTTTTTTTTTAATTGCGGTAACTTTCTGCACGATGTAAGTTTTAATTACTTAGCCGAGGTGAAAATTAAACCCACTCTAACAGACACAAGTATGTTTGTTGCCATCTTGAAGTGAATTGAATGGTTCATTTGTGATGATACATGTAAACGAAAAGTGAATTCACCTTCACTTTCACTGCGAGTGATTTCGTTATGAGTGATTGCGAAAAGTGAACCATGTAAACCCACCTTGACGTCTATACAGGGTGATTCAAAATAACGTGGACAGAATGACATGGTAGATCAGTCATACAATAAGAATACAAAATCTCATTAGGAACAGAGGGTCGCAACTGCGATCCGGAGCCGCTACAGGGCGTCTAAAATAATACTGACACAAAGAGAAGAAACAAAACCATTACAGATCATTTTATTGACTAATTACCCACTTCACATGCGACTAATGCAAGCCAAATGTTGAGCCTACAGCAGATGCTCAAAGTTTTTGCCTAGATGCATTCGAGACAAGCCCGGCATCTCCGTTGCATGGAACGGCGCACCTTCTCAAAGATACCAGGTGTATCTCGAACACATCCGGCTGCCGCAACGATTCTTCCTACCAAGTCTTTCGGCGTTTCAACAGGTGTTTCATACAGAAGTCCTTTTAAAAATCCCCACAAGACAAAATCCAATTGACCTTGTTTCTATCGCAGCACCCTCTCGTGGCTCTAGCGCCCTCTACAGGCGTTTGCGACCCTCTTTTCCTATGCGATTTTTGATCCTTATTGTATGACAGATCTACCGCGTCATTTTGTCCACGATTTTTAGAATCACCCTTGTATAAACAAGTGTCAGAGACGAGTTAGTTAATTGAAAGATAGAACCGCTGGAATATTTGTATGATTGTGTTTAGTATCTTTGGTCGAGTCGTTGCCTATGCTGTGCACTGTAGCGCACAGTGATTCTTTGGAGTTGTTATTTCATGCAACCAAATGATTATCATGGCTTCCGCGACAGGACTAAACATCAAGAAATAGTGATTACGGAGATGCTTATCAACAATGCTCATGAACAATATACATCACGCATTTGCAGTGAAAATTGGCGTAGGTAGGTGCGTAGAGCATAACAGGGTCTGGTTCTGAAAGAACACACCCTACCTGTTGGAGTTGAGCGGTCCAATTATAGCGTGGCTGTAAAATGTCGAGCAGAACTCTTGAGAATTTACTGCCGAATGTCTCGTGAGTCGGACTTTAACGTGGACCACTACCAAACAAGGAGATCGGCACTCACCCGTGGTCCAGTCCATTTCGAGATCCTCTGCATCGACGCGCTTCGAACTGGTTCACGAAATAGTTGGCACCACGCCGAAACAACTCAGGAATGTCAATGTGAGTTATTAATGTACCCTAACTCGGCCAAACAACACAAGCTGATCTGTAAATGTATCAGGTTTAGTAAAAAAAAATGTAGCTTTCAATTTTCCGATAAATACATGTCAGGCTGAAAAATATTGTTATTTGTAGACATGCCGGTTAGAGTTTAGATTAGATACTTCATTTAATTGCGAAGGAGCGCACGCTCCGATGGTAATTTCCCTAAAAACCAGTTTTCCCTTTCTTGTACCCACCAGTTTTTGCCCTCTACGAATTTTAATTTTAAATTCTATCGGCGTTTTTTGGTCACTTTTCTTGGTAATTTATTCCAATCCTTGACTCCTTTACCTTAGAAAGAATTTTTTCCTGCATCCTTATGCCTGAAATGGAGTACCAGCTTGAGGCCTGGGACATTTTTTTCATTCCACTACTTTTAATTCTTCCACCACTATCTTTCCACTCTACATCATCAATATATGTCTTATACACTCCCAGCAATCTCTTCACCCTCCTCTTATCTTCCCATGAATTCCATTCCAGCTCCTTTATCATATCTGTTACTGAATGCGTTCTGCGATAATTTCAAGAGGCAAATCTATCAGCCCTTCTGTACACCCCCTCCAATTCCTGCATTTGATACACATCCTCATCTGAAACATTCATCCAATCTGACCAATAGGAGCTGTCACATGGCTAAAGCCTGGGCAGCTTGGTGGGGGTTCCTTCAGTAGCAAACAATTTCACATTTCATTGACAGGATGATAATAGGATATCCCTCTATTGCCCAAATTATTATTTCATGTAGAAAGAAATATTTATATGCACAGAATGTTAAAGAATAATGTATTTAACACATATAAGGTGAATTTTTGTTTTTGAAATTATTTATTTTTTCAAAATAGTTCTGTGACTTTGAGGTCACAGTGGGTAGTTACATTATTTTGTTCAGTCTTGTACAAATAATTTAGTATTTCTATTTCAAGGCAAGAATGCAGCTGCATGTTACAATAAAATTGGAAGTAAGGAATAATGAGATAACAATTAATTACGGGTAAAAATATACACAATTGGTCTGATATGCAGCATTTCCCACAATTTTATCATCTAACAGCTGTCAAAGGTAGACGAGGTTCTTCCGGTGCACAAGGGAGAGAACTCTTCCATGGTGCAACAGGAAGAATAATACGATTGTTAGAACGTCTCCAATTATAATTGGCTTGAGATTCATCACTAACATTCTCGTTACCACTTTAATTATTTACAAGTACACCATTATCACTGTCCTCTGCACTATCATTATCACTCTCGGCTATAATTATGTCACCTTGACCTACCTCAATATCGTCCTCACTATCTGAAGCCAAGACAGATTCTTCTGATTCATACCCCGGAATATTCCTAACTTCATATACTTCAACTTTTCTACGTTTCCCATAAAACTTTTTGGGGTCCATGACTCTGTAACAAAGTGAGGTATGATTTCATTATTTCCCAACATGACTTCAGAGAAACGGACCTAAATTCACTCATAACACATGCAATATTTATAGTTACATGAAATGCATTGTTTATAATGATGAAGGAGACTTAAATTTATCATTAAGTATTTTTGTTTCTTGAAAAATGAATATAGTATCACTGTAAATAATAGCTAAACTCGCACCAGCACAGGAAGACGACAAATGAGTGCAGTCCAACATTCAATGCTACCTACCAAAGATAATATTATATTGGTGTCAGTGCAAACCACGGAGGAAGGAAATATATGGAGGAGAAGTGACGTTAAATCGGTGAAGCAGGCTCTAAACTCTCCCGCATGGCGGCAGCAGCGGTATTGCGCTTCCAAACATTGCGATGTTCCCAGTATATCCCGAAAACTAAGCAAGATATCGAAAAATTTTATTCTTTATTTTCGATTTGTCTCGTCGTGTTACATAAGAATCGATCATTAAATTTGACTTTTGCGAAATTTTTCTTCTCCATTTCAACTCAAGAAACCTCACTTTTGATACAGTATATCTCTAGAACTAGGTGAGATATCGAAAATTTTTATTCTTTATTTTTCATTTGTCTCGTCTTTTTAAATAAGAATCCATCATCAAATTTGACTTTAACCAATTTTTTCTTCTGAATTTCAACCAAAACCATTTCACATTTGGGACAGAATATCTCGAAAACTAAGCAGAATATCAAAAAAATTTATTCTTCATTTTTTATTTGTCATATCGAGTTACATAATAATCCATCACCAGATATCGGCGTCACGTTTATCCTAGAGTCGCCTTGAGGTTTTTGTACATATTCCCCGTGTCTGTATGGAAGCGGCCATGCCCCCTCCACTCCGGCCATGCCCCCCCCCCCACTCCTCCTCCGCCCTGCTTCACTTCAATGCGTGGTGAAGGTCTCTTGCGTCGTCTCCATATATTTCCTTCCTCCATGGTGCAAACAACCTAAATTTAAAGCAGCCATACTGTAGCATTCAAGTCACACTGGTCAAGAAAGGAATAACGCTCCTAATGCGAAATATAACGATAAAATGTGACTTGACTTCAGAGTCACGGTGGGCAGTAGAGGGATATATTTCCTTTTTGTGCTGCTTTCCTCTAGTAACTCGTTCATCTGAGCTGTACCAGCCGATGAATAAATCTTTTTGATGGCGTTGGTCGTAGATATCCGTTTAAAAGTCGAAATAATTTTGTTCAGAGCAACGTCAACATGATTTTTGAGTTCCGAGAATTGGTATTACTGGAGATCATGATCCCGCGATGAACTGGCGTCATAAGGGACTGTCTTTTTTTTTTTTTTTTTTAAAATGGGGGAACACCCAAAACCCGTTCCTCCATGAACTCGGCTTGGTTTAAGGGTGAGGGGTGTTGGGTAGAAATCTACGCTGGGCTAGGTGGGGGGGGGGATGTCCGAGTTTGGCCACATTATTCGGCACAGTTAAAATAAGGTACGGGACACACAACAGCATGAGGATATTTATTTGCGTCATTTAATTATATCCGTACGTAATTTAGATATCCTATATGGTGACATAGCCGCGCATGCGTGTGACTTGAAGTCATAGAGTTGGGTTGCACGCGGCCGGCGCATTTCAACTAACCGACAGTTCATATTATTTTGATAAAAAAAAAGAAGAAAAAAAGGAGCTGATCGCCCGCCTGTCACTACACAACTCGTTGATAAACAAATTCCAGTTCTGTTCTGTCAAGTGAATTTCAATGAAACTTTAATTAATTAAAGTGCTCCCCGAAATGTTATTTCATGTGAAAAATTGTGGTGTGAAATGGCGCTGCACAATAAACTTTATGAGGCTTAACGGAAATATTTTTCTAGCGAGTTTTTAATACCCAGAACGACGTCAATAAGCTATGGAAATATTTTAAGCGGGGCAAAGAATTATTTTCTTATAATGTAGTACTAAAGGCAGGTTTCCATTCTGACAAGTTCCTGGCACATGTCGTGCAACTTGTGCCCGGCACATGTTACACGTAATTGTCGAACAGTTTCCAATTGCTTGGGACATCTGGAACGTTTATAGAGAGGTATCGAGTGCAAGACTACAGTTTAAGTTTGTACAGGGAATCAAATACAGTGTTTTCCAGTTTCGTGAGTGGAGCGATTTGTTTGTTCAAATATATGGACGATATGGACAACTCAGCTACTACAGCTAGCACCGGAAGTCCTGAAATGCTCGTGAATACAGAAAACAATGTTAACGAATGCACGGTTCAATCCTTTTAAGGGCGAATGTGCTGAAATTTCAGTGAACCTATACCGAAAAGTAACAACTTTGCCGCTCAACGATGAGGACTTTATATCCCCTGCAATATACGTTTGCAATATGCCGTGGTCAGGGCGTATTTATGTAGGTTGAAGTCATTGTCATACACCTACACTACGAAATAAAATTTCCTATCCTTCATGTAAGAAAGGTTAGGAAAGAGAAACTAATTTTGTATGCGATGTAAACAGCGAGTAATGGTGGGAGGTGTAATATTTAATGCTTTGTTTGAAAGTAAGTAAGTATAAAAAAAAATTACATTCGTTTATAATTCAAATGGGTGTATTTAGAATACAATATTAATTCTATTTTTTAATTCGTTTTTATTTAATTTTTTGTTTTAAAACATTTTTATTTCTTTTATAAAACTTTATTTCGGCATTCAGGAATCTCGGCCGCTTGGTGTGGTTTAGGAAGTATAGTCGCTATCATTATGTTGACAAGCGTGTGTCAATAATCAAAATTGTGTTCTTAATCTTTCTCTATTGCGTGCTTTGGTGGTCTTAATCATACTTTGTCGTTGTTTTATCTTAATATGTAGGCCTACTCTTACATATTGTTATTAACACAATTTGTAATTAAGCGGGTTTTCGCTGAGGGCGTTTGGTTGCAACGATAGGCAGCACTTGCTAACCTTGTTTCCTGCAGTCTCAGAGACTACATTAGGTCCACCGATTTGGAGACATTCGACTTGTGAAATAGTGCAACACACATCCATTATTATTTAAATTACAACTGAGTGGTTTTTTCATAAATCTTGTTATTCTTCCATCGTTATGCCCAACTGAGAAGCGCGAATGAAGATGTAGCAGATGTGTTTTTCTTCTGTTTCAAAAATTTCTACTCACGCTGAGCTCATTCCTGTCCAGGTGTTTCTTCTTCTAATATACTGGTTGTTGTAAAATTGATGGTTATTGACCATGGAGGAAGGAAATATATGGAAACGACGCAAGATACCTTCACCACGCATTAAAGTGAAGCAGGGTGGTGGAGGAGTGGGGGGGCATGGCCGGAGTGGAGGGGGCATGGCCGCTTCCATACAGACGCGGGGAATATGTACAAAAACCTCAAGGGGATTCTAGGATAAAGGTGACGCCGCAATCTGGTGATGGATTATTATGTAACTCGATATGACAAATAAAAAATGAAAAATAAAATTTTTTGATATCCTGCTTAGTTTTCGAGATATTCTGTCCCAAATGTGAAATGGTTTTGGTTGAAATTTAGAAGAAAAAATTTGTCAAAGTCAAATTTGATGATGGATTCTTATTTAAAAAGACGAGACAAATGAAAAATAAACAACAAAAATGTTCGATATCTCACCTAGTTCTAGAGATATACTGTATCAAAAGTGAGGTGTGTTGAGTTGAAATGGAGAAGAAAAATTTCGCAAAAGTCAAATTTAATGATCGATTCTTATGTAACACGACGAGACAAATCGAAAATAAAGAATAAATTTTTTCGATATCTTGCTTAGTTTTCGGGATATACTGGGAACATCGCAATTGTTTGGAAGCGCAATATCGCCGCTGCCGCCACTGCGCATGCGCGAGCCTGCTTCACCAATTTAACGTCACTTCTCCTCCATATATTTCCTTCCTCCATGTTATTGACCATACTACTAAATCGGCATCTGTTCTGTATGATATCGTCTGTGATTCCAATTTCTTGGAGATCCTTTTAGATTTCAATTAACCAATTGTTTTTTTTTTATTTTCACTGAAATGGCCAAGTTAAAAATTCTTTTGCTTAGTCTGTTTTTTTTTTTTTTTTTTTTTTTTTTTTTTTTTTTTTTTTTTTTTTTTAACTGCTTAACGTCTCTTAACAGCGAGGTGTTTTGAGACGGGAAATGATGGGGGGCAAGGAATGGGAAGGAATTCGGCCATGGCCTTTTGAAGGAAGTATCCCGGCATTTGCCTGGAGTGATTTGGGAAACCATGGAAAACCCAAATCTGGATGATCGGACGAGGATTCGAACCGCCGTCCTCCCGAATGCGAGGCCAGAACGCTAACCATTACACCACCACGGACGGTCTTAGTCTGTTGTTATTGATCCTGATAATATGGCTGTAGAATTTAATATTTTTTTTTCCTGAATGTGTCTAATTTTTTTCCGAATTCTGATATAGTTCGTGTGATTTCGTTTTCATTCGAATTCCTCCGAAACAAACTGGGCCAAAGATTATTGTTAAAATTTTCCTGTGTTGCTTTTCAGTATTTTTAACCAATGTTGTATATTTTTATTATCATTACATTATCCCATGTTTTCCATCAAAAGTTTTATTAATTTAGTAATAAGTAATCGATATTACTATGCATATATACATAGGCCTAGCACCACAGTTATAGCCTAAGGGCCTACAGATCCTAAATACCGCCCTACCTGTAGATCCCCAAAATAATCCCAGTAGCGCTGCATACCTTACAGAAAGCCAAAGCTACACGATGTTGTTTCTCGGGCTGATTTTGTGTTTGTTGTGTTGGCAGACATGACTACGCTGTTCCTGCGCAGCCCTGAGGACGCCGTCGCCCCCCTCAACGACTCTGTGACGTTCGACTGTCGGCTACGCTCTCCGGCGGAGCGTATCCGCTGGAAGCACCAGGGGAGGACGCTGCCGCAGCAGCAGCCTGCTGTCCACTCAGGTCGCCAGGACAGGGGACACATGAAGGCCAGCGTGCAGGTGCACGTCGACAGCGTCGACAAGGCGGGGGAGTACCAGGTGAGCTGCCATCAATAACCACCAGCAAATTTTCCTAAACCTTTTACCTTATTTCTTATAGCAGTGTTTCTCAAATTATGGTCCGCGAAGATCGGGAAAAATTTTATTCTTACCGAGTTGAAAATATCAAAATAAAATATAAATTAGTAAAAATTATTCACAGAAAATGAATATCCTACTCGTAACGTATAAAGTTAAAAGTTTAAAGCAGAATAGCACTAGCAAAAAGAGCTTAGATGAAAAGGATAAATACTTTTAGTTTCAAGTATTAATCTAGGACTCAGAAAGAACATTTTAAAACTCTATGTGTGGAGCACAGCACTTAAAGGCAGCGAAGCATGGACTTGAGGAATACCAGAAAGAAGGAAAATTGAAGCATGCTGAAAATTAAGCGGATAGATAGAGTACGAAATGAACGAGTTTTGGAAATGAAGGGCGAGGAAAGAACTTTATGGAAGAGTCTTACAGAAAGAAGAGCCAAGATGGTAGATTAACTTGTTTATTTTATTTAATTTAATTGCAATGGAGCATGCGGTAGCAATTTCCCTGAACACCCATCTTCCCCTTTTCCTGCATCCACCTACATTTGCCCTTTAACTTTAAATTCTTTCAACGTTTTTGGTAAATTATTCATGATTTCCCTTCGTAACTTATTCCAAACCCTGACATCCCACACCCTTGTGCCTGAAATCTACTGTGAGCTTGTGGTAATGGTCATCTTTTCCCTTCCATGCACTACTTTTCATACCTACACCAATATCTTTCCATGCCTCATCACCAGTATATGCCTTGTACACTCCCATGACTTTCTTCACCCTCCTCCTGTTTTGCAATGAATACCATTCCAGCTCTTTAATCATATCCGTTACTGATTGCATTCTGCGATGATTTCAATAAACAAATCTAGCAGCCCTTTTTTTGCTCCCTCTCCAACTCCTGTATTTGATACGCAAAATATGGAGCCCATACTAAACTACCATATTCGAGCAATGGTCTGGCCAAAGTTTTGTAACCCAATTCCTTTACTTCCCTCGTACAGCCCCTTATGTTAATGGAAGGAACAGTTGAAGGCAAGAACTGCAGAGGGAGACAACGATTGGAATATATGAAGCAGATAACTGGGGATATAGGCTGAATATTTCAACAACTAGCAAAAACTGGTATTTCGAGAATATAACAAGGTAGGCTGTTGGGCCATATTCATACGTTATCACCTCGGCTCGGAAAATTCCTAAATCCGCCACTGGGAATGACATTCTTCATTATTTTACAATTCTCAGAACGTTTCCGTCTTAATTTTTTTTAAAAAAGAAGCGATTCGGATAGCCGGAGTTCAGATAATTGGAATTCTACTGTAATCTTCCTTCTCAGCTTGGTATAAAAGCAATGTCTTTACATCTCCATCCTTCACTGGTCCACTGAAGAAGTTCAGGCAGTAGGCCTATAACCCATTACAGTTATCAAGGCAAACTTACCTTACTTGATTTAAATATAATTTATCTGGCAGAAATAAGTTTGTTAATGTTGGACAAATGGTGCCCTTTAGCTGTAAACGACTTAGTCCTAAGAGTTAGCTAATTATTTATATTTGCAGTGTGTGGCGTGGTTTGGCACTGCCGCCCTGATGTCTGCGCCTGCTAGACTCAGTGTCGCTCATCTGGAACCGTTCCCCGAGAGTACCGCCGCAGTAGTCGACATCACCGTCCCGAGGAATGCAACTATCGTGCTACCCTGCGAACCTCCAGAGAGTGTGCCTCCAGCGTACCTCCGCTTCGTCAAAGACTCTAAACATCTACCGCACTACACAGCCTCTGGTGAGCTGACATAGGAAATAAACTCTAGGCTATTTCATATATCTGCCATCTGCCTAAACATGTAAATCACTCCCAACTAAGACCTACATTTCCGATACTGTACAAAAATCTGGGGGAATGGGGCATGTGCAAAGGAGTTAGTTTTGCTTGTGAAAATAACTGTAGGGCATGCTTCATAACTGAAATGATAAAGGCGTCAGTCATTATTCAGCTACAATGGTATGGCATGGGCAGTATGACTGAGTGGAATATAGTCCAGGGACAGGAATAAATTATCATAGAAGGAGCTAAACAAATTTCCTTAAAGAATTTGAAGTGAAAATTCTTAAATTGCAAAAGCAGGTCTTTACAGAAATATTACCATGGCTTGTGTTCCATTACAATTAAATAATTAATTAAGTTTTAAACTGAAAAATGGCAATGTATATAGAATAATATTTTACTTAGATTTTTTTTGAGAAATACTGAGTTCCACGATACCACTAGAAATATATACACATTTCCTGCAGCAGTAGTCTAACATAAATACAGTATTTTAATTCTTCATAGCAGTCAACTAGGTTGCTGAAAATAGATGACAAACATGGTATTTTTATAAATAAAATGCCACCTGCAAATGACTGTTGTGGGGAGTGTTTTTTTCTGGAGAATAAAACAAACATTCACCACAACATTGTTTGTAGACAGCATTTTATTTAAAATTTATTGTTCAGCAACTGCAAAAAATGGCCTACCACCAGATTAATATGATGTTATTATTATTATTATCGACATTAATTATTTTATGAATATTATTGACTCATAGATTGCATAAAACTTATTCTCTGTTTGATTGAATAGTGCATCTCTTTTTATGATTTAATACTTTTTTACTTGGTTTATTGGACTGTTTTTCTGTTAGGGCCTGTGTTATTACCTATTAGGAAATAATGATATTAAAGAAAACAGAAATGAATTTTAGGCAATATGAAAACAAAGGATAGGGAAAATGACTCATCCCTCACCAAAGTTGAAGGCTGCGTGAGTGAAACACATATAGAGACAAACAAAAACATATACAAAATTTTGGTTTTACACCTTATTCATGTATTAGGGACCAAGTTATATTATTCCGAAGGTGAGCACATTCCAAAGATGAGTCATGTGGTAAACTTCAGCATGTGCACTAGTTCCAAACCATATGACTCAGTTCCTAGTACATGAATAATGCATAAAACCAAATTTTTTCCTCTGTTAGGAAGTAAATAGTACCATTGATATTGTGAACCCTAAAAAATTAAAAGATTTCTTTTTTGGAAGTATTATTTTCATGTTTTTTCTTTTAATGCAAAATTAAATGTATAGGCAAAGTAAATACACAAAAGTTGACAGTACCATGTGTTATATTTCAATTCTCCCCTCTATGTTTCAGGTCCAGGCCGACTGCTGCTGTCGGGGGTGACCGAGGTTGACTCCGGCCGTTACTGGTGCGAGGCGCACAATCACATCACGGCCCAGATGGTTCGGTCGCCGAGAATCTTCTCGGTGTCCGTGAGCAGTGGCTCGGTACCGGCGAAGCCGCCCACCTTCATCGACGACCCCCCGAAACTTAGGACTTACTCCGTGAAGGCAGGTCAGTAATCGGAATCATGACTACACACTCAAAGCTTATTTATCTGGTTTCTGACGATCTAAAAATTCACTTTCTGCAAGATAACTTCTTTTTTTGTAAATTTTAAACTGTGCTATAACTATCTTCGGATTAAATGAAAATGCAAGATTGTGGTTAGTACATATTAAAAAAGTAGGAAGGTACCATAGCTTGCCGAAAATTATCACAAGGTGTTGTTGACAAACAATCAAGATAAAAATAAAAAATTGAAATTTTCAGGCATAACTAACGTATACCCCTACTGTGTAAACCTCTTCCTTATTTATCTTGAAAAGTTATTCCGATGTTCAGGGATACATATCTTCAATAAGCTCCCAACACATATTAAATGTCTAGGAGATGATAAGAATAAATTCAGGAAAAAATTGAAAGAATTTTTAATTGACTCTGTTGAAGAATTTATTTCTAAGGTATCTACTAAATAACTGCCAGTAGCTTGTGTAAATATAGTTTATGCTATGACTGTACATCTACTGGTGTACGTATTATTTTGTTATGCAACTGTTTATCTGTAGATTGACAACTTCCCAGATCCCACAGAGCCAGTCTCTTATATTGGGATCAATGGAAAATGAATGTATTGTATTGTATTAAAGCATCTCCTGTACCTTTGGCTCATAGTTGGCACTTTTATGATCTTGATACATGATGACACAGCCTACTAAACTTTGTTGATAGAGTAAACTAATTTTTAGCCCTAACTTCATAGGCCCTACTCCCTCACAGGGACCAACTTTCCTAGATATGTATTAGTTAATTTGTCTTGAACTGAGATGTCTCAATATTACTTAGAAACTATTTAGAACTATTTGTTAAAACGTGTTTGAACAGAATATTACAGATTCTAGGTTTGCACATGCACTAGTGGTCAACCAAGCCACATGAATCCATTTATTGTAAGTTGAATCCTTCACACGAGAGTCCATCTCTGACACTGAGATTTATGTAAAAACCACTCAGTTGTAATTTAAATAATAATGGATGTGTGTTGCACTATTTCACATGTCAAATGTCTCCAAATCAGTGGACCCAATGTAAGTCAAGCTATATGTGAGGGTTTACTGCTAAGGTATCAATACAAGAAACTAACTACAGATTCTTTTTGGTTTGTCTTGTACACAGTTCAAAGCTAAGCATGACCTTCAACCTGAACATTGGTTGGACCCTACCAAAGGAGGCATACTAAGCATGTTACGCCTAACCAAACCAAGTAATCCTATTGAGTAAAGGAGACCTGCAGTTTAATGTGGAATCTGAATCATGGAAGCATTCTGTATATAAGGGCCATATTGAAAGTCATGAGCAACTCATTGTAAACCATGAAAATTTCATCAATGGAACAGAATGACTGCAGGGTCGTCAATCAGTTTGTACACAGCATGTAGTCAGATTGTGACGTTTGCTGCTATCACGAGCCCACAGGCAATATTTCAAAAAATTGGTAGACAGCAATGTTTTATATCAACAGTGTGCTGTCGTTGAATTCCTTGTTAAACTGGAAAAATCAGCCGCTGAAATTAACCTTAGACTTCAACGAGCCTATGGAAATGTCTGCATGGGCGCCAGCATTGTTAGGAGATGGCTGAAACATTTCAAAGATGGGAACATGAGTATCCAAGATGAGCCTAGTAAGGGGTGCCCTCAAACTGCTTCTACAGAGTTGATACACTCATTAGAGAAGACAGGCCTATCGCTGTGAATAACATTGCTACAAAACTTGCAGCTAGGACACAGTGTGGTGCAAGAAATAATTCAAAGCTTGTGTTATTGAAAGGTTTGGAAAAAACATCATCCTTCAACAGGATGATGCGCTTCTGCATACTGCTCAAGCCACTTCAGAGAAGATCAGGACGTTTGGGTGAGAAACTCTCCCACATCCTCCCTACAGTCTCGACTTGGCACTTGTCCAACTACCAACTGTTTGGTTCTGTTAAGGAAGAGATGCGAGTCCAACACCGCGAGACGCTGGACGATATTCGGCAAACAGTGCATCAGTGCCTGCGATCAGCTGGAACGGAGTTCTGTCCTAAGGATATTTTAAAACTTGCAGAATGAAGGAAAATGTGTGCAAAAAATTGGAGACTATGTTGAAAAGGGAAAGAAAAGTCTGTAGATTAAGATAATGTACTTGGTTTGGCTTAAAAATAACAATTGTTAAAAAAGGTTGCTCACCACTTTCAGTACTCATAAATCACAATTACACAGCAGAGGTGAAGGTTGTGTTAAGGGTCTTTTAAAATACCAACCTAGATGGGGATTGAAAGTGAGGACTTTTTGATCTCCAGTCAGACATCTCAGCCACTGAACTACTAAACTGCTTTAGTATACTGTAAAAGGCGTAAAACAATATTGTTTCTATAACTATGTACGTTCTCGCGGCGGCAATTATTTATAAAAACTTCTCAGGTTTCAATTTGCGTCAAAATTGATCCGTCTGGCGTCGTTTTGGAAGCTTGCACTGCTTCCATTGTCAAGCTTAACATCAGCGGGCTTGACAATGGAAGCAGTGCAAGCTTCCAAAACAACGCCAGACAGCTCAATTTTGATGCAGCTTGAAACCCGAGAAGTTTTTATAAAAAATATTGTTTCTGTTATCACCTATATCATGGCAGACTGTTATTGTCAGGTGACAACGTGACGCTGTGGTGCTGGGCACTGGGGCAGCCCGCCCCCACCACGACGTGGTTCCGCGAAGGACACCTGCAGCTGCACCCCGAGCGGTCAACCATGGTGCCCGGTGGTCTGCACCTGTCGACGGTGGCTCCCGAGGACGCGGGGCGGTACACCTGCCTGTTACACAACCAGCACGGCTCCATAGAGCTGCACGCCCAGCTGCAGGTGCTCGGTGAGTCTGTTGTACTAAAACATTGTCTGATTCAATGTCACTTATCTTGGAGATGGTAGTGACTGTACAGAATATTGACAATGGGTCATTTAGCAAGTGCTGTAAACAGCAACCAGATACCACATGCTCTTGTGGTGATATTAAATTTATGGTACATTTGTTGTCTTCTCTACAATTCAGAATTAGTCTCAATCGACCAGTAACAAACACTTCACATTGGCGGAAATAATATCTTATATCAACATGGAGGGGGGGGGGGGGAGAAGTGGGAATTTTTAGTCAGGTACAGTAAACTCCTATGGTCTGTAATCAGAATGTTTAGTACATTATATACCGAATTTACTAAGAGCTTCGATTAGTCAAAGACTAATTATTTTTTTAAATATATAATCAATGTTTTCCTTTAAAAAAGAATTGCCTGCAACCTGAATCCTGTAATATACCTGTTTTAAATTAAAAACTATAGCTGTATAAAGTTAGTTAAGTTTCTGTGTATAAGAACAATATTAGCCAATGAGAAATTTTTTTTCATGTTTAAATAATAAATCGTAGAGTAAAACTGAAAGAAGTAGTGATTTTAAATTACAACAGTTTTTAGTGGGGGATCTGCACTAATAACATCAGTCATTACAAGTCTACATTTACTAAAAGAAAAGGAACTATATGCTGCTAATTATGATGGGTAGTAACATGAATATCAAATGTGCATTAACATTAGATATTTCTAACACCCTTTTGTAATACCTAAACTGAGATGCCAGTTTAAGCATCCAGTCTTGACTAGTTAAGCTTGGGCCTCAAATTCGGGAGGACATAGGTTCACATCACCTTCTAGACATCCAGAATTCGATTTTCCATGATTATCAAAAATCTCACCAGGTGAATGCCAGGATAGTTTCTTCAAAATTCTATGGTTGAATTCCTTTCTGTTCTCTCCCCCCCTCCCCCCCCCCCCCATACACTCACGGCTTTAACGGTCTTGACACTGATGAATCCTTAAAGCCTGAAGTAAAAAAAATCTCGGAAGTCAACTGGCACTGATTCCAATTCATCTTTCCCCCCAACTAAAACCTGCTTTATACCTTTCTCAAAACAAAGTCTTTTATTGGTTTGCTGTCACTTAAGGGTGTATCCAGGATCAGAACTAGAGGGGGGCAAGATTTGATCTAGGGGGAGGGGGCAATTCATATTGGTTTCAAGGAAGTAGGGTGGAGGACTGAAAATTGATGATTTCTTTTCACGAAGTTTTGATGCATGCTCATCAGGCATAATCCAGTCAATCTTTCCTCTCACAATGTGTTCCTGAGCCAGTTCTTCACTCGTCAAAGCATACTGAAGGCAACTTGATTTTTTTTCTAGGTGGGGGTGCAGCAGCCCCCCCCCCCCTGCCCCTCACTGCATACGCCCATGCTGTCACTAATGAAGGTCAAATAGACTTTGATATGCCAGGAGTGTCTGCATTCTTACTCTGAAATAGGCCTCATTCACCCAGCAGATATAAAATTCACTGAAATAAATGGTTTATTTTTGTTTTCCAAAATTTACTTAGTGGCATTTTATATTGCTTTGCTGGCTTGTTGGAAGGAAAATATGTCTTCTGTTATGCTGAAGATTCTGAGGGATCCATTTTTCATAGCTGAGGAAAGAAGTGGGCTACTATTTTTTGATGAATAATTTTTTGGTAAACATAGTGACTGTATTTCGAGCCGTGTGACTTTTTGTTTTGCTTACTCCAGAGCCACCAATCCTGCTGAGGGAGCCTAAAGTTGGCACAGTCCAGGAGGGAGAAGACGTGGTACTGGAGTGTGAGTTCCAGGGCTCTCCTCAGCCTAACATCAGCTGGGTCTTCAACGGCAACGCTGTCAACAACGACTCCCACATCACAGTTGTTGGTACGTGTGTACAGTTATCTAATGTTTACATTTCTTAAACGGGTTTTTCCCCACACATACTGCTACTTTTATTTGGAGCAGGAGAGTCAGATGGACACAAGAAAACACTGTTGTGATAAGTTGCTGTGGCATGGGTTTGAAGATATTTGATTATATGTTATTCTGATTGTTTAGGCTTGCAGGGTCAATATTATGTTCAGAAATAAATACACACCTGCTCTAAACTTTATCCTGGTTTTATTCACATAACATATACATTGCCCATTACCATCAATAAGAATATCGAGAAACTTCTTCTCTTCAGACCACGCTTTGGGCTCGACTGCTGTGTACACACAAGCACTGGAAATTCTACCCACTCAAATGTTCTTCACGAGACTTAAAGTTCATATTAAGAGGACAGCACTAACTTGCTTTTTTGTCCTCCTTATTCTAAACAATGGGCAGCCTGGCACGTCCTACTATTATAAGAATGCTGGGCTACAAAATCAGCTGCAAGCATTTTACGGCAACCAGCTTCTTATGAAAACTAAAGGGACAGTATTTTCATGTTCTTTTGTCCTCTTTATATATAGGTCCACACTACCTACGCTCCTACTTAGCATCAGGCAACTAATTCAACAATCACATTTCTACACCTTGCGCTCAACAATGTATCATGAAGTATCTGAGCCTCTACGCATAATTATTTCCAAAATGCTTCTTTAAGCCACAGTACTACCAAAATACATTAAATACAATAAATTCATTACAACTTATCCACTCCTTCTCTATATCAAATTCAAATGCTGTCTCATCACAACACACTTCACAATATTTTAGTAAATAACCTTATTCACAAAGGAGGAAAGACATATCACAGAGGGAAAGATGTGTGCACATCCAAAAAAAATGAACCAAAGATGAAACAAGGACGGAAGGCGGGGATTGTATCGTAGTGGGGGAGAAAGTTGATCAACGATAATTGGTCAGAATAATTTTTTACTTTCATTTGAGGTAAAATATTTTTTTTTCAAGAATATAATTTCCATTTGTTGTAAGAGATAAAATTAAATAATTAAATAAATAAAATTATAAAGATATAAAAATAAATACAATAAACATTTACAAGCAAAATAATATGCAAATTGGTTGTAAATTTTTTAAATTAAAAGTCACAGTTTTACAGGTGGGGTACTTGTCAAGTTTGAGGTGTCTAAGGTTGTGCTGATAAGCCAGTTACAATCTACAGAATTCCAATGAGGTAGTGGTGTCTGGAAAAACTCTGACAGCTCTAACCGTAAACAAGTGTTAAGGTTGTTGGAATCATGTGAGCTGGCATGGACTGCCACTGGTTGGTCAGGGTTGGCAGTATAAACTTTTTGGCTGTGTCCTTTAATAGTCAGTCGGTCACTCACCTGCAAGCTCATTTAAAAACAATTATTTTTCTATCATACAATACATTCAGAACAAAGTCTACATGTGCTGTGTTTGAGTGTATATTTTGAGAGGGAAGTCTGATGTGTATAAAAGTTGTTTTGAGTATAATTAAAGGAAGAGTTACATATAATTTTATTGCACTAAAACCACTTCACGTTTTCAGCAAGCAAGTTACTGTTTGGTGATAGTATGACCACCTGATGACTGTAAAACATACAAAATTAATAACACTGTAGCCAATGATATCGTTGCTGATATCTTCTGAAACAGAGAATCATAGTATAACAAAGACCCTGTAACTATGCTAGTTAGTGACACAAGTATCCACACTAACTGGTTACACATTCCTCATATAGGTAATGTGAGATAAGTTAATCATTCAGCTATGAGTAAACTTATTGGCAACAACTGGAAAGAATATATAAAAATTTGAGATTATATTAAGCAACTTCATTCACAAAAGATCATTAGCAGTAAAGAAAAATATAAGATGCAATTCTACTAAATTTCATGCTAAGTGGCTCATATAGGTTACACAGACATAGCTTTAAACACTATTGTGAACAACATGAACCAGTGAGGATTAGGAAAAATAAACCAATCACTGCAAGAGTTGGACTGAGATGACAAACAAAACTACAGAGAATTTTGGGTGACTATCGATTGTGTGAGAAAAATATGAAACACATGACAAAGTGGATGGATATGTTTACATGAAACATTCCCTCCTGTAAAATTTATTTTGTGTTTTTCTTTTGTTTTCTTGCTTTTATGTTATCCCAATGTCACCTTTTTATTCTTGTTGCGGTATGAAATAAATAGCATTTATAGACAGAATTAAGATTGTAATCTTTGCGATTTATTTCCTTTTGTTTCCTCCATCTAAAATCCTCATATTATTTTAAAACTCAATTCACTGCTCAATTAATCTGTCTTACTCACCAAGCTCTGCCAACAATTCTCTTCTGTTCTTCCTTTTTTTCCAGAGATCCTACTATCTCTACTAAACATATCGGAGCAAACAATATTTGTTCAACCTGCTATTATTTTTCTTTTCCCCTTAAGCTTTTAACATACTAATATTATGAACTGCTATGTTACATCAACCATACTGCCTTCAGCTTTGCTAAATGTTACGTTAACTTTCTGTATTATTGTTATTGTCTTAAAGCAATATCCTTCACAATTTATATCATATGACAATTAATATAGAGATGAAGCTACTACAACTCTAATAATTTATTTGACTTGTAGGTGGGAACTTGGCGATCCAGAAGGCAGATCTGAAACACGCTGGTATCTTCCAGTGTTTTGGCCGTAATGAACTGGGCACTGTGTATGGTTCAGTGCAGCTGCACGTTGCACCCAGAGCTGTTAGTGTAAACCCTGAGGAACTCACGGAGAATGGTAAGAAACTTATTTGAATTGCGATGGAGTATATTCTCCATTGTCAGTTACATATACTGAGATTGCACTGCAAAATATCGAGATTACTCCATTGCACAGTAAATAGTGACAGGATTTCTGCTTGCATTAATATGAGACAGGGAGCCTCTAGAGCACTTATACAAGGCAGTTATGACTGAAATAAATATATTTTTAAGTTTGCCATTTTCAAGTGTGATGAAAGTGTGAACACTTCAGTTTTAAACATTCAACAGATTTCATATAATTAGAATATCTTGAACCAATTCTGACTGACTTCTCTAACGATTTTGTGTCTCAATCCATCAGTAACAGATTTTTTTAAACAAGATTAGATGCACAATATATTTATATGCTCAGTTTTTTTCTTAACCTTATTAGTTCCCAGTGACAATGAAACAATGGGTGCTAAGTAGCAAAAATGAATTACAGATTAATATATTAAAATAACTGTCACTTACCTTATATGATGGCTGGTTGACATGCACACATGTAACAGGCATGAACAAACACGAAATAGACATTGAAATTTTCGAGTTTTAGCCCTTCATCAACAAGTAGAGCATTGTGGAGGATGGTTGTAATAGGAGACTGTGGGTACGGGAGACTGGGGGTGGTTGGCACAGGTTTTCTCGTTTTGATTTTTACAGCTGATTCTGTAAATCAGCATCACCATCCAAATTTTGAATATGTCACTGCAGTCTGCATCTGTTACGTTACATTTACGTGTATTTTTTTTTTTTTAAAATCATAATATTAAATTGTATGACTGCGGAAAATCAACACGCAGTGCAGTTTGTGCTTGACAAACCAGCCCCATACGTGGGGTTGGCTGGCGCATTCTAACTCATTTGCATATATTTTAATTAAATAACTATATCATAAATAGCAGAAAGCAAGCCTGAGTGAAAAAAAAGAAAAAAAATACCGTAAATTTTGAAATTACATCAAATAGGCTTCATGTCAACAAAGTAGAAGTAGGTTTGTTGAACTTATTCATTAGTTGTGGCCAATGAGCTTTTCTCACATTTTCATATCTGCACCAAATTTCATCTAACTTTTTTAGACCACATCCAAAACCTACCACACTTTACCATTTTTTAAACTAGAATCATGTTCAATGATGTTACGATGCCTGTATATCGCACACCATTGCAGCTGACCATTACCAGTTATTCTTGAGCTGAGGCTACTTTAGCTCTTTGGCTTTTATCTCACTACAGAGAAAATTAGTATCATCTTCTGGACAGATGATAACTGGACTAGATAACTCCACCTCCTTCCCACGGAGTGTCTGGGGTCTGAATCACTCGTGTTACTGTTGTGTAAAATTAGATATTCATCAAAGCTATCATCTCTGTCAGCTTAACACAGTTAGGCTCTTCTCCCCACTTGAAATCATAAAATAGATTTTGCTCTTTGCACTTAGTTTCTTCATTTTCTTCGTTGGCTACGTGCCAACCAATCCCGAACACAGATTGGCAACATGCCCTAAACACTTTTTTATAACAATGATGGCAGTTGTAACAATTACCATACTGACAATGAATTTTTTTAAAGTGTGGAACATAGCCCTTAGTTCAATGATTCATACGTACAACACCAGTTAAGGCTCTCCCACACTGCCTGTGGTACACAAAACACATAAAGAAAAATTACTTACTGAATGAAATTTACTACAATTGCCCCTCCTTCCCTCACAAATAGAGAACTCACACTGTTGTTATGTTGGGAAGTAGTTGAGGCTATGAAGGTCACGTGGTCAGCAGGTGGCACTTCCACACACACAACAGAGAAAATTACAAGCTGATAGCTGATGTTACCTCTACACCAGGGGTGACCAACCCGCGGCCCGCCTTGAACATTTTTCTGGCCCGCAAGATTCATCACGCTTTTACAAATATTTTTTTATATTTCAGTTTAGTGTTATATATTTCTTTACAATGTGCATTTAGTATCATTATTACTATATTATCTATGTTTACATGTAAGTATAATAGTAAACACAATAATAACTCATGTTTCACATCAAAAAAAGTCTCTAGTGGGGACATATAATTTTATATGCGGCCCACGGAGTTATGAAGCACTTCCAAAGTGGCCCGCAAGATCATTTGGGTTGGCCACCTCTGCCCTACACCAACCAATCCCAGTCGCTCCTTCAGTAATTATGATTCAAGGTTTAAAAATCATTTCACTTTTGCTACAGCTGAATTATTTTCAAAAATACTTTTGTAACTAAAGAAACAAAAGTAGCCACAATGTAAAACACCATCATTCTGAGTTTTTTTCTAGTCTCTGGTGGTGTCTGTCTGAAACACAGTCCTCTCAAGCATTTCCATCACTCCCTCTCTTTCACTATTGTCTGTTGACTCCTCTATCGTGCATACACTTTCTATTTCCTTTGTCTATATATATCTGTTGTTATTTTACAGGCCACGACATGGATGAGGACGGTGGTGGCAAGAGACTGGATGGCCACAAGGGGTCTAAGGAGCGTCGCAAGAACAACCACAACCACGGTCAGTTGGATGTTGAGCTAAATTCTGTGATGAAACACTGTGACATATTTCCATGTGATAGTATTTACCACAAGTGCCCTGTTGACCTTGTATTTGTTTCATTTTCTCTCTCACATTATTTAATGACCAAACAACATATGATGTATTTGTGTATCTTTTTGAGTCTTCACACACCTTCCAACTCCCTCTTGAGTCACTGATATGTTCACTTTCCTTGTCCTTGTTTGTTTCCACATTGCCTTAAACCATCTTCTTATCCATCATTATTGTCAACCGTTCTTAAGCTTTGCATGATGTCTGAATACTTGTAATTAAATCTGAAGTTTCTGTTCTCCTTATGTATTTTCCTGGGTACTCTCCCATTCCCTTAACGTTACCATGCCATCTCAGTCTTGCTTTCTGTGACACATCCTTGTTCTGTGTTAGGCTTCTTAAAAATGTTGGTGCGCAGACTTCCGCGGTCGTTGTCAATGTAATCTTGGTTGTCCGGGTTGAACCGCGTCAATTTGTTGAAACCTAACGTTTCGGCCATCATTTGTGGCCTTCTTCAGAGTACTGTCACGGCTGGAACTGCTGCCGCCTATATATAGCTCCCGCAGTAGTTTGAGTGACGTCACTCCAAACGGCTAGCGCGTTCTTCGGGAGCTATATATAGGCGGCAGCAGTTCCAGCCGTGACAGTACTCTGAAGAAGGCCACAAAATGATGGCCGAAATGTTAGGTTTCAACAAATTGACGCGGTTCAACCCGGACAACCAAGATTACATTCTTAAAAATGTTGTTGAATGGAAAGAAGAAATGGAAAGGCTGCAAACTATGGATGTCAATCACAACATAAAAACTGTAACTTTTACGGTAAGGGGGCATTCATAAAATACATGAGGTGTTTTTCCGAATTTCCTGATCCTTCCCCGCCCCCTCCATCTCTGGTGAGACTTCGTGAGATCTGGTCCATGAGATCCCCCATAAGAAATTGCCCTCGTAACTTTTTGAGACTTTTTTTTTTTAGGTCTCACAATTCCAAAACCTGTCACACCCCCACTTTGCGACGAAAACCCCCCTAATATGGACTTTCCCATCATTTGTGGACTTTTTTTTTTTTTTTTTTTTTTTTTTTTTTTTTTTTTTTTTTTTTGTAGCTCTACAGTTCATCAAAAATTTCCAAAATTTCACGTGAGATTTCTGTTGACCCTCCTCCCCCCTTCCCCCTTGATGAGATTTCACGGGACCCCTCCCTGCCCCCCGATTTGACCTCACGTAATTTATGGACACCCCGTAACAGTCAAATGGCAATAAAAGCACTAGTTTTATGTTAACATTTTTAAACATTAAGTTTGAAATGAATGTAACTAACTTTTTAATTACCTTTCATAATTGTTGATTCAAATGCTATTTAATTGTTTGCTTTATATCATCAGCAGGTACAAAATGTTTGCAATTGTGGTTATTTTCCTGTTTTATTTACGAAACACTCACCTTACATGCATTAAAAATCTGCAAATCCACATTTTAGTTCATAATAATTTTCAGAAATCATTTTAGTCCAATTCCAGGGCTGGTAATAAACATACAATACAAAACAGTTAAAAAAAATAATAATAATTACTTCCAAACACTTTGTTATATAATGTATGTTTCTCATATTACTATAATTCAAAGCACTGGGATATGCACCGAACAGAGTGGTATTCATTTGACTCATGTGTATTTGTCACAGCTCGTATGATCCCGCCTTCCAAGCCACAGGTAACACGCCTGTCGGACACGTCTGTGATGGTGCGTTGGAAAGTGACTCCAAACCGTGGGCTCCCCATACAGTTCTTCAAGGTGCAGTACAGTCGCAAAAGTCGTGGGGAGGCAAGCATCAGAGTTGGATGACTAACAACGGCGACATCCCACCTCACATCCACACCTACGAGGTCGACAACCTCGAGCCCAATCAGACCTACAGGTGTTGGTAACAAAGACAAACATTACATGATTATGCAATAAATTAATGCATGGTGTTATGGGTATTAATAGGAGAGACACATTTTAGATAAAAGTTGAAATTATTTTAAGAATGGAGAAAGATGCAATAACTTGCAATATTGGCTTAGATATACACCAAACATCAGTATACAAATAGATATTAATAAATAATGCATATGTTTTTGTAACTTTTTTCTAAATATTCTAGTGGCCATTGTAAAATTTTTGATATATATATTCTGTCAGCAAAGTTTTAGACACCAAACAAATCAGAGTCAGAAGTTCAAGTTGTCAGTGACATTTATGTATTCAATTTCAAAATAATTGAGGTACTGTGTAAACAATCCTAGAAGAAAGCCAAATAGAAATGTTATGAATAACTTAGTGGTTCCCTTGAGTGGTACTAACTTCTAGAGTCACTGCCCCACATACAGCAACTTTTCCACAGTAGGGAACATACCACCGGCTTTATATTGTTGTGCCATACATATCTGCTATCAGATTTTCAAAAATGATCCAACTTTTTCAAAATGATGACTGAGAATTTTTGTTTCAGAAACAAAAACAAGTTTCCTTTAGGTAAGAACTGCTAAGTTACATTCTAATTAAAAAGACAACAAAAAGCTTATCAACAGGGATGGGTTGAATGACAGTCATTGGTAGCAAACAACAGAAAAACAATGACAACCATTATTTGTCACTGTAGTGGATAGAGCTTAGCTCAAAATTGTGACAATGCCCTTCTCTTCATTTTACTCATTTTGGGCCCACCCATATTTGCTCTCTCAATTATAACAACTATCTTTTAGTTAATCCTGAATTCCAACATTGTGCATGCCATGTTGTTCCTCTGACAAAAAATTTGCACCCATAAATGATGATGTTTCATGTAGGTATTTAACATTTTTGTACCTCAGAATTGTTCTGACATCATCTTTGGTAATTCACTGTTATCAACTTACCAACACCTGTATTTAGAACATTATTAATTTCACGGGTACACGTCATTTGAAAGTAATAAGTCATGATTTCTGTTTCAGATTCCGCATTGCTGCAGCCTACTCTAATGACGATAACAAGTTGAGCCAGAACTTGCGACACTTCTTCCTCAAGTCTGGGGTTGATGTGAAGATGCCTGCACCACTCCTATTCGGAACAACTTCAGAGGCACCCACGGTCATCAGGCTTTACTGGCAGGTAAGAAACAAAACAAAACAAAAAAATCTTGTAGTCTCAATGATCTGTTGATGGAGTTACTACACATTCTGCCTTTATCGTGGCTGGAACTAGCATTAAACTTTGAATTCAAATCACCAAGCATTCACTGCACAGACATACAGAATAGAGATGGAGTTCAAGCTAAGCATATGGAAAAACAACAGGGCCAACCAGGATTCAAACCAGATATCTTACTTGGTACAATTTCACATCATGATACAAAAGGGGCTTTTAAACAGTTTCCAGGAACTACAGCGGATTAGGCCTGTTTAACATACACTACAAAAATATTAAATAGCCACAGTTGAAACCTTCATGGATGAAATCCAACCTGCATTTAGAAACGGAAGCTCATGTTGTATTTTCACCGTAACACAGTTACTTGAGAAAAGGAAGAACTTAATCTTCCAACATGTAGAGCTTTCATTAACTATATAAAAGCATTTTATAAAATCAACAGGAACATCATGGTAGAGAGAAAATCTCCAAATCACATTATAAGAAGCGATACGAAGCCTTAGATGGAAACAATGTATACAGTCAAAAGTGCCATAAAAAAAGGTCTGTAATTAGTATAAATATAAACAAAGGGAGGGGTGTTTCTTTCTCCCAATATTTTAAATAGATACATAGATAATGTCATTAGCAAATGGCAGAAGACAGTAAAACAAATTTTTGAAGTATCACTTTCAGATTTCAGTATACTATTCTTCACTGACAGCCAATTTTAGTTGTAGACAAAGATAGCTTGCAAAAAGCCTTGCTTGGTTTAATCATAATAACTAGTACATACAATCTAGAGATATGAGAAATCAAAACAAAAAACATGGGTCTTTTTTTGGGAAAGAACCAATGAGAATAAAAATAATTGTTAATAACAAAACTGCGGAAGAAGTAATAAGCTTAAGTTATTTAAAAATGTGGGGTAGGGGATGATAAAACAAAGGATATAATTAAAAAATGGAACCTCTTCCAACAGATTTGTCGTAGCAATGAAAAGGGCAATGGGAAAGAAACCTATCAGAAATTCTATAAAATACTGGCAGTGCCAAAGTTGTTGTCTAAGTCAGAATGTTGAATACTTAAAACCTCTCTTATGAAAGGAATTGAAGTAACAGAGATAAATTCTTAAGATTTTTAACAAGATATGTTTTACTGGATATGATAAAAAATACAGTAGAATGTACATCTATACTAAAATTGGGAGTGAGGGTAGCAGATTCTATAAAAAAAAATTATGCCCAACAAAAATTGATACTAATTTTTGGACACATTTTTCTTACAGTTTTCAGTCCACATGAAAATGAAACCTAAGCCATTTTACCCCCAGGATTGTGGGCTGTATGTTATTCTAAAGCCCATCAAAAGCCTACGTGTAATTTTTGCAACAAGCATTTCATCCAAAAACAGAAACAGTTAAAAAAACAGCAGATTCTCTTTGTAGATTAAGAATAATTATTCAAAGTTCCATTGTTGTTGTATTTTTGGTTGGAGTCAAAACAGTTCACAATGGCCTAATCCAGAGGTGAATATTTTTCTGGACTGTGAGATTCATCACACTTTACAAAATATATTTATTTTATAATGGCCATAGTAGTGAAAACCAATGTATTAAAAACTACGTTATTTGTACCTCCATATTTTCAAAATTTATTTCATATATATACTTTTTATATATCATTTTTAGTGTTATATATTTCTTTAAAATATGTGTTTACTATCATTACTATACACATATTTTAAAGAAATATAGAACACTACCTATGAGCGTTCTGGTAGCTCAGTGGCTAAGGCGCTTGCTTTCAAAACGTTCACTGCTCCTGCCCCGGGCATGAATCCCGGCAGGCACAGGAATTTTCAGAGTTGTGTTTAATCATATGAGCTATAAGACGCTCCATGGTTCGGATTCCACGTTAAACTGTAGGTCCCAGAGGAAAGGAACTGGCCGTCCTACCTCTGACGCAATGGCTTTGTATGCTTCCTTCGGGAGGATCCAACCAACCTTCGGGTTGTGGACTAAGTTAAGTTGTTTATCATTATTATTATATTATCTATGTTTACATGTAAGAATAATAGCAAACACAATAATAATAACTTTTCAATCAAAAAAAAAAGAAAATGTCTACAGTGGGTCTAACTCTAATATGGGGATATATAATTTTATATGTGGCCTGCGGAGTTATGATGCATTTCCAAAGTGGCCCGCAAGATCATTTGGGGTGGCCACCCCTGCCCTAATCCTCGCAGATGGATGATGATGATGATAACTGCCAACCACGAGCAGCTGACATAGCCCAATTCATAGAGCAAATCACTATGAAATTATTTGTTAGGGTTTTCTAAAACTTAATCTCTAGAATGACTTTTCTATGCTACAACAGAAGAGCTGGGATGGTTTCCTCTCATGGAGCCGACCACACTCATGGACTGTATTACTGAGGTCATAATGGAAATACAGCACTTTACCTTCACAAATCCCACTCTGTGGACCTCAGAGGTATTCTTAGTTCTCATTGATCACCTTCCTTTTGTTATTTAGCTGCTAGTGTGTTGTCTTTACTAAAAAAAAATCTTTGTTTTTGCATGTTACGTTATGGTTAACACGAATAGATGGCAGAAACACAAATTTCTGATTTTATATTGCAGCAACCAGATGCGTCGATGCTGGAGGGTTACTACGTGTACTACCGTGCGGCCAGTAGTGCCGGCGACTACCGGCATGTGACGGTGGAAGACCCGGACGCAAAGACGTTCGATGTGGGGCACCTCCAACCGGACACCATGTACGAACTCAAGCTCCAGGGCTTCACTAAGGATGCCGCATCGCCCTTCAGCGCCATACTCACACAGAAGACCCTGCGTAAGTGCTCTCTGCTTGTACTGTGGACGTCAAGAACTTACTGTGTGGTAAACTCACTATTTCTATAATACTTGGCTATTAGTAATGGTTTACTCTATCAGTAACAATGGAAGGAAAGAACTGCTGTGAGACAATATTTATATGGAAAGGACAGATAAAATATGCCTAACTCTCACCAAAGTTGAAGGGTGGAGAGCAGCAGCAACACAAACAAAGGAAATACAATATTTCGGGGTAAACCCCTTGTCAAGTTAAAGGTTTATTCTATCAGCATTTTATGAAACAAAGAATCATCTTATTGCTAATTAGCTGCAGTAAAACTCCAGTAGCAAATTTCCTACACAGTTCGATATGATTTATACACATTTTAACCTCAGACCCCTTTATTGTTTGAGATATATTGTATATCACCTCCCTTCGTAACTTATTCCAGTGCCCAACTCTCATACCTAGAGAGATATGATTACGTATTTTGAGACTTTTTATTAACCTAAGCCATTACCTGATAAAATTTCTCCAAGGAATCCTGCAACAATTCGATATGAGGGATATTGTGAAATTTTAATTATTGTCACAAACAAAATGAGTTATTACCTGACATAGGGAGTTGAACACAAGTCTTCTACCTACAGTCATTCTAAATTTCATCCAGCATTTCTCAATATTTGTGCTAAGCTCACATTATACAAATCCCGTGTTTACCTTGAGGGTCACAATTACACATACAAAATGTTATTTTTGTTGACACCTAAGGAGAAAAGATGAAGTACCTTGGTGTGAGATTCGGTGGAATACTCATGTGCTTTCTTGGCTAGAATTTAGGAGCCTCTTTGTCCATATTATACTTTTCTTTCATTGCATAATTATCTGTGGTTTATAATATCTTGAATATAAACATGAATGAGTCTTACATCAAGACATTCACAATTTAAACTTTACGATCCTTATAAGAAATGCATTGCACAATTTTCAGCAACAGAAGGAGGTCAATTAAAAATGTATGCTGTATATAAAGTTTACGCACCTACACAACCTTCAAAGTACTTTCCTCCACATTGCTATCCGAGCACTTTTGCCTTACATGTGTTTAGCACTGACTGCCCCCTGTTCTCACAGCCCTGCCAGTGACGGAGCCCTCGACTACAGATCCCGGCGACGTGGCACGTAGTAACGGCGGGGCGCAGGTGGTGGTGAAGACGGTGGAGGCGGGCGGAGGCAATGTCCTCTACCTCGCCGTCGGCTGTAGCGTTGGGGCCGTCACGGCTCTGATAGCGTTGGGAGCTGTCGGCTGGCTGCTCTACAAGAAGAAGACTGCAGCGAGGGAAGACACTCCAGGTACAGTAATCTGCCATGTTGGTTTGCTTCTGTTACTGCAGCGAAGATGGTACCATTCCAAATTATGTTCATTTAGTCCAGTATCTCTCTTCTGTGGTCCACATACCATAGGGCATATACTGACGATGAGGCATGGAAAGATATTGCAATAGGTATGAAAAGTAGTGCATGGTAGGGAAAAGATGACCATGACCACAAGCTGGCACTCGATTTCAGGCACAAGGGTGTGGGAAGATTCTCTTTTTTAGGTAAGGGTGTCAGGTATTGGAATGAGTTACCAAGAGAAATGATGAATAATTTACCGAGAATTTAAAGATATAATTTGTAGAGGGCAAATGTAGGTGGGTGCAGGAGAGGGGGAAGATTGGTGTGTAGGAAAATTGTCACCGGAGCCTGTGCTCCATTGCAATTAAATTAAATTAAATCTTTGATCTGTGATGGGACAGGTGGTCCTCAAGTGGAATAATTAAAATTTCATTCTAATTGAATTAACTATATCACTACAAAAAAAAAAAAAATTGTTCTAATAAAATTGACACAGCACTCATACTGTTTAAGGCTAGTACAAGCCATAAGCCTATAAACCAAACTTTGTAAAAGCCATGAATATTTCAGTGACCAGCCAAAAATTTTGGTATTTCTAGGATATGAGAATATTACTTCATGCATATTACTTAGCGCATGGAAGGGGAAAGGCGACCATGACCATAAGCTTGCGCTAGATTTCATGCATAAGGCAGTGAGAAATTTTTCTTTTGTTGGTAAGGATGTCAGGGATTGGTTCAAATTACCAAGTGTAGTAATGAATTATTTTCGAAAAACGCTTTAAGGAATTTAAAATTAAAATTTGTAAATCAGAATAGTAAATGGGGGAGGAATTTAACATTCCAGTTATAAAAGAAAATTTAAAAATATGTATGTAAAAAGTGGTGATTGGTGACAATGAAAGGAAAGAAATGCCGCGAGGCAATATTTATGTGGAAAAGAAAGGGGAAAAAACACCCAACAATCACCAAAGTCGAAGGGAGGAGGGCAGCAGCAACACAAACAAACAAAAAATACAATATTTTGGGTGAAACACCCTTTTTCAAGTTAGAGGTAGGTGGCTGGGCTTGCGCAAGACTTGCGTTCAATGCAACCACTCATAGAACGCAATAGACCGTTGGAGGTGGTGGGGGGAGCTACGATAATATAACCGCGAGTATAAGAAAGATTAAAATGGTTGAAAAAATAATAGTTATTTATCTGCATTGAACCTGTCTTGCGCAAGCCCAGCCACCTACCTCTAACTTGAAAAAGGGTTTTTCACCCAAAATATTGTATTTTCTTTGTTTATGTGTTGTTGCTGCCCTTCTCCCTTCAACTTTGGTGAGTGTAGGATGTTTTTTTCCCTTTCTTTTCCATGTAAAAGTGGTAATTGGATGAATGGGTGAATTACCACTGAAGTGTTAGCTCCATTGCAATTAAATTAATAATAATAAAATACATTACCAGCTGGTGTCAAAGAGAGTTGTGTTCCTTTACATCAGGGCATTATTGTAGGTATATAGTTTAAAGGACTTCGGTACGAGCTAATAACAATTGGTAGGGTTGGTTAATAATATACATATAATACCCATATGAGTTAGTGATCCGTAGAATTATTTTTAATGTTTTACTGGTCCTCAGGTTGAGAAACACTGATTGAATCCATTGTATCACTTCAGGAACTGACAACATTGTAAGCAGTCTGTGGAAAGTTGTATTAGTTGGTATTTGCAGCAGTCTAAGTTAATCAAACAAATGAGAATTAACTCTGCCATAAGTTCTCTGTACTCTTCCTGCAACATCTAACTCCTTAACTCTAGTAACGAGAACGGCCAAGACAGGCTGTGGAATTATACAGTTTGTGTGGGATGTGAAACACTGAAAATTTAATTACTAGATAATGCAGACAACATAAAAACTTGAACTTTTATGCAATGACTTTTGTCACCTAATTTAATTAATTATTTAATGGGTCTTTGCTGTGAATGGTGTAGACCAGTGGATGATAAATTCTAAATGGATGTTACTGCTAATGCTCTCTGCTCGAAATTATGCTGCCTTCTAGATTACCACGTTGTTGTGCTGCTGTTTCAGGTGGTGAGAACCAAGACAAGATCCCTGAGACAGTTTCCAAAGGCAACGGGAGCCTGCAGAACGGTCAACCTCCGCAGCAACTCAATGGAAAACTAAACATCACCACCAACCCACTCGCTGATGCAGAGGTGAGACAGTAACAAGATAGCTTAACATACCTTCTCAATCAGTGACACAACCCTTATTGATTCCCTCGTTTGCCTGTCACACCTTCATAACTTCAAATTTGTAACTGTCTACAACTTAAGTCCTCCCAACCTTAACATAACTATAACATAAAAAAATTTGGAAAAATTATGAATGGTGAAAATACATTTAGGAAATCTAGCGGGGGGGCCAAAGGAAATTTTCTTTAACTAATCTTAATGCTTCAAATAAAAACTGGCAGCTTACTAAATCCCAAAAGTTTGCATTTTTCTTATGCCTTCACAAAATTTTAACAATTTGATACATAATTTATTTCAATAAAAATCATATGTATATTTAACAGAGAATTCCATGAATCTCAACGAGCGTGGTGGTGTAACGGTTAGCGTTCCCGCCTCGCATTCGGGAGGACGGCGGTTCGAATCCCCGTCCGGGCATCCAGATTTGGGTTTTCCATGGTTTCCCAAATCACTCCAGGCAAATGCCGGGATGCTTCCTTCAAAAAGCCATGGCCGAATTCCTTCCCATTCCTTGCCCCCATCCTTGCCCCCCATCCTTTCCCGTCTCTAAAGACCTCACTGTTGAGAGACATAAAGCAGTTAAAAAAAATCCATGAATCAGATAATATGGTAAATATTTCATAACAATACTTTTTTATGTTTTTAGACTCACTATATTTGACTTCATCCAAGAATCATCGGTTATTTCATTTTTTAGAAAAAAAAATTCCAAAAAACTTAATACACATTTTGTGTATGGAACTGTGAAAGTGTCTTTTCATGGATTTTTATATAAAAATAAGATAATTATATAGATTCATGGATAATAGAAAAGAAATGTAAGTCCATATCAGTTAGGAATAAATTGATCCTTTCTGAAGAATATATGAGGTCAAGATGTAATCAAATACAAAATATTCATAAGCACATTACTTCACTCAATTTTTATTTAAATATGACTAAGCACATGCCCTGGTGGCAATTTTGCTACATACAATTTATACACATTTTGTCCTTAACATGCTTCACAGCCTCAGGTATATCGTTCACTACACTCTTAGGTAATTTGTTTCAGTCTCTCGGTTTCCTACCCAAAAATAAAAACTTTCCTACTTTCTTGTGCCTGAGATCAATCGATAATTTATTTTCATGGTCCTCCCTTCCCTTCCACAAGCTCTTTCTAAATCTTACACCAATATTATCCAGAAATCATTGCCAATATAGGCCTTGTACATGTCCACAATTGTTTTTGCTGAACTCATATCAGTTATGGAGTGCATCCTTCAACAATCTTCGTGTAAAAATCTATCTGTCCTGCTTCGCATCCCCACCAACTCTAGTATTTGATATTCATAATGAGGGTCTCATATCATGCTTCAATTCTCTAGCAAGGGCCTGATCAAAGTTTTATCACTGGTCTAAATTTTGATCATTCGACAAATGTTATGTAAATAAAGTTGATAGTTTTTTGGAAAATAGTCCAAATGATTTGACTAGAAGCATTTTCAATCTCATTGTTATTATAAAAAGGAAGTTCTGGAGGATAACACAATTAGGGTCTCAAATATCATACTATTTTTTATAATAATCAAAATAAAAAAAAATCTAAGTCAATTTAGGCTAAAACCTATGTATTATACATGCCCTTTCATTTAAAAAATATTATTCTGGGTAGCACTGACATACAGAAGGTGCAGTTCTAATGTGTGAATATCAGAAATCATACCATATGTGGGTTTTTTCCTTTCTTTTTTCTTCTCTCCATATTATAATTACTTAAAAATTATGATTTTTTAATGTATAAAGACATGTATTAATTTTTTCCAATATATGTTGCCTATATCACAGGCTGAGACTCTGACACAAGTAATTCGCAGCCAGAACAACAACTGCGAGGAGTTGGACGATGCGGCAGCAACTGAAGCATCGACAGAGCTGGCGTGCTGGCGACAACAGCAGCAACAGCAACCGACCATCCAGTCATCACCTGAGAACTTCGTCTAAAATTCTTCTCACGACTCAAAGAATCTAAGCTCCACAAGTCGCCGTTTGAGCTTGCAATAGTAATTTTCAAAGCGGATCACAATGGCGATTCTATTTTACTGACTTATTTGAGTCCCTTGTCTGCCTCATTGAAATGTGACCTGAGCAAACACTTTAGCAGACTGCATTTCAGTGACACGTGCAAAACGTAACACATTGCGTATTTGTCGATACACAGTTTTTAAACTTTCAGTGACATTATGTAGATAAATGATTATGTGACACTGTGTTATGGTTCTTATTGAGAGTAGTGGTGTGATCTCATCATAGTGAACTTCGGACATGATTGCAGGCAAAGGTGGTTCGATTTTTTAATTCGTGTTCCTCGTCAGAATTTGACAGAACTCCTTTTGGGCAGCTGCTTTTCAATGCACCATTTTTTGTGATACAGTATCTGAACTTTAAAGATGTATGGCTGTGAACTAGGGATGGTGTGTAATTTTCATTGTTTGTAGCACATTTATAGACTCAAGCTGAAGCATTTAAGACAACCTGAGACTAGCTAAGTTCCTATTGTGATTGACCATCAGAATCCTAGTTTCCTCAGCTGAAGTCTGGAATAATCTAATGTAACATTTCTGAATGTATAGTGGGAAGTGATTCTCCATAGATTATACTAAGCAGATATGCCATTCTTCCTTTCTCCTTTCCCCACCAACTCCAACAACACAGATCTTATCATTCCCATGTTCTCAACATTTACAATTAGCTAATTGCTAAATTATAGCTCCAAGCTCTTACACTGCCAAAAAACTGAAATACCCATACTCTAATAATGAAAATATGGCTGGATTTGTTGTTTTATTGTTGAAAATGTACCTTTTTAATAAATTTTATAGGGATGTTCATTCATACAAAACTTGTTGTCATCTCCAGCATAACCACACACTAGATGTGATATTCAAATATTTTTCTGTCCGTGAAAAATGTGTTTTTTGCTGGTCAGCGAAAAAAAATATGTTTTTTTTAACCATTGTGATGATGTAGTATTAATTTTATTTTTTAATTGTTAAGGCAGTTTGAAGTCTTCCATCATTTTACAATTACTGCTGCACACATTGCAGAAGAAAATCATGGGAATATTTGCACTCCAGGTACTGGATTTTTTCTCGTTCGGTAAGAGTCCACTTTGAGGTGGATATTCGGAGAAATGGTACAATGCAATTTAAGGAGGTTCATCCAAGTTCTCTTTTATGAGTATTGGATTAAACTGTGTTCCTTGTATGCACAGTTCCAGAGTGTATTGCCCTCAATAAGGCAGCTCGATATTACTTTATGTATGTAAATATGTGATGATGAATGATGAGAGAATGTACATTATATATTTTAAAATGATGCACTAAGTGCTTCTGTAATTTACTCTATACTTAAAATGTGTGCAGTTTTAATATGATAAACCTTATCTTGTGCTTCATTGTTTAATGAGATCAAATTCTTTCAATATAACCTACCTTCAATCTTTAATTACGTGGTAAAAAGTTTGACAGATGATTCTACACAAACATACAGTTTTAAAAACTGTATAGTTGTAAAACCACTAATTACAAAACCTGGGGTAAGATTAAAAAATAATGAGAATTTTCATTTTAATCAAAAAGTATTTATTTACATATTAAAACTGACATTGTACCCATCAGATGGGTGGTTTGTTGGTTCAGTGGTTAAGGCATCTGATTGGCAATCGAAAGGTCCCCAGTTTGAATCTCGGTCTCGGCTGAGATTTTCAAAGGTCATTAACTCAACCTTCATTTGTGGCACAGCATTCTTCTGCGGTTTAGATTCCATCTTATGTTGGAGATCCCTTATACCCAGTAGGATTACAGGGTTAGTTTAGGTAAGGAGGAAAGGAACTGGACATACTACCTCTGGCACCAACCCTTGGTTTAAGGATCACACTTAGTTCTTAATCTATCAGATGTAACACAATTATGCCAGTGGTTTTTACAATTCATAAAACATTTTTGGAATAACTTTCATTTCCCATGCAGTTACAAAACGTTCCCTGTTGAGTGTTTCCTTCATGAATCTGTGGAATACAGTGGCTGGATCATTATTATGGTGTTAGTAATACAATACATGCTGGTGCATTAGCATTGTTCAAAATTCAAGAGCGTTTGCTCACAATACTAGTTGTTTCTGGCTTTCACAAATGACATAGTTTAAAAACTCCTCAATTACCATTCTGCCTCCTAGTAAGGACTGTGCCATTTTATTTTAAGGAATAAAGTGGAGATAGCATTGTCTTCCAGAGTAAACAAACTCTGCCACAAAGCATGGCTGAAAATTGATATGCACCCTACAGGCTGCAGTGAAAAAACTTAACCTAATTTAAAATCCAATAACACATAAATTAAAAACCTCTTTACGTTTTGATCACACTGTTTATGTATAAAACTGATATCATTAAAATTAATTTATACTTTAAAAAAACATGAAAATAGAAAAGGTAGCTTCATATTGTAACTGCATACTAGAGACTTACAAGAAAAATATGGTTGTGATGTTGTGGAACTAATTTTTTTTTTAAATTGATTGTTAGATTTTTTACAACCTGATGTAATAAAGACTGTATTTTATAATATAATTGTATCTAATATTTCCATGAATGTGATGAGTGTGTAAATACTTAATGTCAATATTTTGCGAGAAATTTATACGTAAACTGTGCATTAATGTTTGCTGTGACATGCTTTCAGTGTTTCTAAATGATAGTGGTGTATATAAAAATGCAATTTTGTAGCTGCAAAATGGCTTGAATTCAATTTCTTGATGGCAATAGATGAAATAAACTGGTATTTCTCTGGCTGATGCTTTGCACAATAGTCACATAAAATTGGGAAATCATATATTTGTCATTTCTCACAGGCCATAGGGATAATAGTCTAATGTTAACACTTATTATTGAAGCATAAACATTGAAAGATAGTAGCATACATGGCAGTATTTTTTACTCAATAACCCAGTGTGTTTTAATTTGATGTATATTTGGTTAATGCTTTGAGACATGTACTATATCTACAGGTAATTTACACATGTACAAAATAATTTTTAAATGCTGCCCTGTTTTAACATTACAATTTGAATATCATTTTCTTGCCAATGTTATCACTATGTACTGCACAATCTTGCCATTAACAATTGATGTCTGACATAATGTATTGTAACAATTTCCTTGATGTAACATATGTCTTCTGTAACATCTCTGTTTTAATTGATGCTATTTTATTTATAGAATATATTAGTTACTTTTATATAAAAATAAACATGGTATTTTTATTTGTTCTTTGTTGTTATCACTGAAACCCCAGCTTGTTTTTGCTGTGTGGAATTTGCAAGATATATATGATATCTGAATGGATATTTCTTTATTCCAACAGAAAAGCCACTTTATATGATAACTATAAAGAAAATACAATACATACTGTTTAATAGCAAATAATTACAGTGAAAGCAAAAATTGGCAGAATAAAATAATTATAGAATAAAATTATAACAAAAAAATACACTGACATACTAATAATAAAACTGAATAGACTACTATAAGGAAAAATAAGAACAAATAGTTACAGAGAATAAAAATACAGAAACAAATGATATAGAGAACACCACATAACTATAGAAGAACCTCATTGCTGGCTCCTTGCATGTATGATTTCACACTTGAAAAAGCAATGCCATGACTGAAAAAAAAATCAAGGGGATATGCTATTACCAAGTCTCTGTATACATTCTAATGCACTGCTCACATCATAATTAGTATGCAGATGTCATCGACCAAATGTCTCAACCTTGTACCATAAGGACAACGAAAATACACATGGCAGAGAATCTCAGAGCAAGCTATAATATCAGGCACGAAAATGGACAATCCACCTCGACTCCACAGGTGGGTTACAACAGTGACTAGTGGAACATCTTTGTCCTGAAACCCCATGCATCAACCAATAAGCCTTATGAACTTATTTGGAAGAATATTGATCTGATGAATCAGTGTGAGCAAATGATCAGACCATAAAACACTGCAATACTCGAGTAGAGTTCAGAAATATCGTTTTTCTGACACCAGTTCTCAATAGCTCTTAAACAATTCTGAACTTCCAAATAGTCATCACAAGACTTGATTTTGTTAAAAACTTAATCTGCAAAGAGAAAACAATTAGCACTAATTTCAACAACATCTTTTATGAAAATACTGGTATAAGAACCTATTTATTTCATATCAAAAGCATTTTATCGCAACACATTTGTGGTAGAAAGATCAGCCGGCAATGCCATTGCCCAGACATCTTAGTGTATAGATTAGCTCACTCTTCTGGGAGTCTCTTTCAGTGTCCCCCACGTATAGGAAATGGGAGTAATTAATTGAAGGGAAAATATTACTATAACTACACTAGATTTCTTGTATTGAAGTGTAAAATTTTTGTTGGTTTGTAAGAGAGCCAGGAACTGTAATAAATCACTGACGGATATGTTGATCAGTATATCAAAGATGGTGAAAGAGTTAAAAATTAATATTCGGAAAGAACAAGAATGGGAGAGTTGTTAAATTTCATTGAAAGCATTTAAGATTTAAAAAAATCATGAAATGGGAAAGTACAGAGGTTGGACAAAATAATATGAACACCATACGATAGAGTACAGGTTGTTGGATGTTGGTGCCACTGAATACTGTGATGTGCATGTACGCTGCAGCTGACGTGGCAGGTCTTGTAGGTTATGTGTCAGTGTATTATATGCTTTGTTCTGTGACGGTTATAACAAGCGATAGGTGAAATGCGTGATCTCTCATACTTCAAAAGAGGGCAAATCGTTGGAGCTCAGTTGGCGGGAGTGTCAGCTGAACTGTTTAACGTCAAATGAGCGAAAGCATCAATGGTAATGACAGCATATACAAAACATCGTCAGTGAAGTGGAATAGTGGACGAAAACCAAACTTAACCGACAGAGACTGACGAACATTAAAAAAGATTAACACAACACAAAACTACCACTGCAAAAATGGTAGCAGAACTCAACACACACGTAAGTAATACTGTTTCGACAAAAACAGTACGGCGGGAGCTCCACAAAGATTAGATTCATCGAAGGGCCGCCCATTGCAAAATCCATTATAATGGCAACCAATGCTAAGCTGCGAAACAAGTGGTGCCATGATCATAAAAACTGAACACTTGATGATTGGAAGAATGTGGTATGGTCCGATGAATCATTGTTTGCATTCTTTCCTACTAATAGCTGGGTTTATGTATGGAGAACCGCAAAAGAAGCCTAAGATGCGGACTGCCTGCGTCCTACAGCCAAGCATGGGGAAGGTTCCGTTATGATTTGGGTGACTATATAGTGGTATTCAGCTGGTCGTCTCATTCACATCGCTGGCCAGATGACTGCGAATGAATATCTCGACATCCTCTATGATGAAGTTCTTACTATGACTAGCATACTGCTGCCAAACACTGCCATCTTCCAAGATGATAATGTGCCCATACACACAGCCAAAAATGTTCTGTCCTGGTTCAAGGAGCATCAAAATATCATCAAACACCTTCCCTGGACAGCACAATCACCAGACCCAGGCCTGCCGCTAGCTGTTTGAGCGCCCGCGTGTAATACCGATTATGCCACCCCGTGTCTAACTACAGCCAGTGGTGGATCTAGGAAATTTCAAAAACTGTGAGATTGCCACCCCTTCGAACATTATTTGCCACCCCCATTGTTGCCATCCCGAGTGTCGCCTCGGCCGCCCAATCCAGTTGTTGAGCTAAAAAAAAAAAAGGTCGCCCGCTACATAATACATTGCAAATTTCGTCGTGGCGACAAAAGTGGCAACTATCACGGGGCGGAGACTGTTGATCACTCATTTTGCTGCTCCCCTCGATGTGCTGCCCGCGTGCTGTGCATGCCTTGCACGCCCTGCTTACGGTGGCCCTGACTAGACCTCAACATAATTGAACCATTGTGGGAAGTTTTAGAGCAGATAATAAGGAGCAATACCTCCAACTTCACTGAAGCAATTGGCTGGATGCTTTGGTACAAGAATTGGACATCATTTCATTGGAAACTATTCAGACACTATACGAATCTATTCTGTGAAGAATTGCAGTTGTTCTATAAACAAAAGGTGGCACAACACCATATTAATAAATCAATAGTATGTAAATGTCAGGTGTTTATATTATTTTTTCCAACCCCTGTAGGTGTGTGGGGAAATTGCCATAGGGAAATATGCTCCATAAATTAATGACTCTGTTTTAAACTAAGGAAAAAGGAAACTGCTTTAGGCAATATAATTGTAAGGAAAGGGAAAATGACTCATCACTCACCAAAGTTGAAGGCAGCGACAAGAGAAGAACATATATTACCAACACACAAATAAACTCAATATTTCGGTTATTAAACCTTATTCATGACAGGAGAAAATGAGTCATGAGGCTCGGGAGGTGTTCACACGCCGAGGGTTTTAGGCATTGTTTACAGAGTCATAGGCATTGAAGGTGAATTTGTTTCAGTTGCATTTGAATACTTCTCTCCATTTTCTTGAACATGGCAGCAATCTATAATTATGGTTTATGCCTATCCAGGTGCAGCAAGGAAGCCTACAGTATACTGGGGTAACACAGAATCACAGATATTTGAATAGAGGAGAAGATATGAGAGTAAGAGTCTTTCCCGGGATATTGCTTCTATGTGGTTTCCACAGGTGTTCAGCTTGATAAAGTCTGCTGTGCACAATATTTCAACATCTTCAATTTCTGTCTTCATCAGGTGAAGCAGAACCTCAAAGAGAATTCTTTGATAAATTATAAAACCCACTGTGGCTGCCTCACAATGCACATTCATATGTGTACAAGTGTTAAGGAGTTTTTATTTTCTTTTAGCATTATTCTTCATTGATGCGAAGGTCATTAAGGTGGGAAAGGACAGGAGGACAGCTGGGCCGAAGACCGTTAATCCATTAATCGTTAATTAACAAAGTTAACAAAATTCAAAAAATGTAACTTTAAAGTTAACCTAAAAACTGAACTTCCGTTAACTTTAGTCCGTTAAATTGGTAGTTGATATCATTTAGTTTTTTTTATGGCACACCTTGCCATGATCATATGTATGGCGAGTCAAATGGCGAACAAAGTGGGCACAAGCATTCATAAACTATGTGGCTCGGTCTGGGGGGGGGGGGGTTGAGTAGAAAGCTATGCTCGGCTACATGGGGGCTGGGTTTACGATCCAAGCAATGTAGCTTTTCATTCATATTATTTGTCACATTTAAAATACGGTACAGAACACACAACAGCATGGTAATATTTATTTCCATCATTTAATTATCTTCTGGAATCAATAAGGAAAAAGCTACATGCCAAGTGACAGAGGGGGAGGGGAGGTAGAGGCAAAAGTCACGTCAGGGGAGGAAGGGTTCACAGGAGCCTAAAATGGAACTACATAGTTTTATGTACGCTACCTAATGCGAGCGTGAGTCCGTGTGTGCTGCACATGTATTTGTTATGCTAGGCATGGTGTGGGTGTTAGCAGGAATGCTAGAATTGAGGAGTGTTTGTATTCTAGGTCTGAAACTGGCACTAACTTTTTTCGGTGATTGATTTTAATATTTTCATAACCTTACTTTTTTACAGTGATGAAAATAGTGCCACATTTTAGTTTGTGTTGCTTTGACAGTTTGTGAGTGAAATACATTAAATTGATGTTCATCACATGATTACATAATGGAAACTAAGGATCTATAATTGGTTAGTAAAAGTCACAACTCTGGCAATAGCAATAAGAAGATCAAAAATCCTTCATTACATTTATGCAGTTTGTTGCATTTATATCAAGATTGGGGGAACAGTTGACTTATGAATGCAAACTTTGCTTTCTCAATCTTTCTACAATGAAGGCTCACATTGCTATCCCTAGTAACCTTAAACAACATAGGAAGAGGATGCATACATCCAGATATGTATAGTCTGAAAAAGTAAAATCAGGATAAACTCTTGGGAAAAAGAATTCAAAACTTTCTACAAGTGCGAGCCCAATCAGTTAGTTTTCGTAAATAAATCAATTCTTTCATCACCCATGTCAGTGCATAACATCTTGATATAGCATGCATAATACCTATTGCAATACTTAAACATGAGTACACCTTTTGGATTGTTAAATTTTAGCAGATAACTTTAACTTGCGTTACATTTACAAAAAAGTAACACTTTAACGATTATCGAAGTTAACTTTTTAATTAAGCGATTAACAAAGTTAACTTTTTGATTAACTGTGCCTACCTGTAGACAGGAAGCAAGGAACAGGGAGGAATTTGGACATGGTCTTTTGAAGGAACCATCCTAGCATTTGGCTGTTGTGATTTGGGGAAGCCATGGAAAACCCAAATCTGGATGGGAATTCGAAAGTTCAGTGTGTTACCACTTTATCACCATGCTTGGGGGCTTCAGTTGTAGTCACATACAAAGATGGCCACCATTCTGCTAGTCCTGTCAGCTATGTTGTAGGTCTCAATGTTTACACACCACAGCTCCTTGCCACATGTCTCGCCTCTAATATGACTTAGGTTTGATGTACGAACAAAGACTTTCCCGGCGTGTCGATGCAATGAACTCTTCACAGGTTTGCTGCCGGATAGCGTTTGTGAACGACAAGCTTTCGGCTACCAACTCCGTCGCCATCTTCGGGTCTGATGTTAGCGCTGTGGCGCCAGAGCTGCAGAGCTAACATCAGACCCGAAGATGGCGACGGAGTTGGTCGCCGAAAGCTTGTCGTTCACAAACGCTATCCAGCAGCAAACCTGTGAAGAGTTCATTGCATGACTTAGGTTTTTACCAAAATATTGTAAAGCCTATTTATGTTTTTGTGTTTTTCATGGCTCTCCTGCCTTCATCTGTGATGTATCACTTTCCCTATCCTTGCTTATTATGAAACCAGTTACAGCATGAAAATAGCCCAAAAATTAGAGAGTGAGATCGCGCTTCTTAACTGCTTCGTGCATATTTATTTACCTATTGATATATATTTGCAGGTATTTATTAACAATATTAGCCTATAAATAATATGATACTGCCATGAAAGATAAATTAGTGCCAAGTAAATTAAGAGTAGCTAAATTAAATAAAAATTACAAAAAAGGGAATAGAGTTATCAGAACTGTGATGTGAGGTTTCTTAGGAAAAAGGCATTTGTATCACCAAGATACTTTGATAGGAAACCAAATAGCAGAAAAACATCTCTACCATAGTTTCTAAAAAAAAAATAGCATCATCAAATACGAGGGTGAGTTAAATGAAAACCTTAAATTTGTAATAAAAAAATCGAAATTTCACGCCGTTATCCTGTAAGTTGGTAAGCGTGCTACAAGCAGCGTGCAGAATGGACTGTATGTGGCAGCATAGTGCAGATGCACAAATACCGTTCGCAGTATCAGTATAATGATGGCTGCCCCACTTGAAACTTGCAGCAGGGAAGAACAGCGTTCTTTTGTTCGGTTTTTGAGTAGTGAATGTGTGAAACCTATTGAAATTCATTCGAATAATGAAGGTTCAGTTCGGTGATGCATGTTTGTCACAGCAGCAAGTCTACAAATGGAGTAGGAAGTTCGCAAATTGTGTGACTTCAGTGGAAGATGCTCCTCGTCCAGGTCAGGCACGAGTTGTGACTCCACAGAACATTGCAGCAGTTGAAGCCATAGCGATGGAAAACCACTGAGTAACACTGAATGACATTGCAGAATGTTTAAAGTTTAGTCATGGTTCAGCACACCACATTGTGCATGATGTGCTCCAGTTTCACAAAGTGACTGCAAGATGGGTGCCACGGCAGCTGACTCCTGAAATGAGAGAACGACATGTTGATGCTTGTGAAGAACTTTTTCGGCACTTTGAACAAGAAGGTGATGGCTTCCCTGCAAGAATTGTTACTGGGGACGAAACCTGAGTTCACTTCCACCTACCGGAAATGAAGAGAGCGAGTAAGGAATGGCGCCATTCCTCATCACTAAAACCAAAGAAGTTTCGAACAGAACCATCAGCAGGGAAGGTTATGCTGACTCTCTTTTGGGAAGAAAAAGGCGTCATTTTGGAGCATTACATGCCTAGAGGGACCAATGTCACCAGTGCATCATTCACAGTTCTCCTAAAAAATTCATCTTCGGCCTGCAATCAAATCAAAGCGACGTGGATTGCTGTGATGAGGTGTCCTTTTGCAATATGACAATGCAAGGCCCCACACTGCCCGTACAACAGTTGCAATAATCACAGACCTGCATTTTGAGTGTCTTCCTCATCCACAATACTCACCAGACCTTGCCCCAAGTGATTTCCAAAGTTTTTGACCACTCAAAGAAGCAATGGGAGGAAAGAAGTTCTGTTCTGATGAAGAGATATGCCACGCGGTGCATTAGTGGTTGCGCGGACTACCAAAAGAATTTTATTCTAAAAGAATTTATGCACTTTGTAAGCGCTGGAGGACTTGCATTGAACGTGGGGGAGATTATGTTGAAAAGTGATATAGCTTTGTACCACTTCTGCACAATAAATAATATTTAAAAAAATATTTAAGGTTTTCATTTGACTCACCCTTGTACTTTAAGAACCTTATAACAATCAGTTTTGGCACCTAACTGTCATATATTCTAATCATTGAGAAAAGAAGGCATCAGCTATCATATTAGAAGACATGGTGGTAGCAACACATATATAATAAATCCAATACGACAAAACATATAAATTTTTTGGACTAAGCTCTTTATCAGTGTGGAAAGTTGTTGTTATTGATTAAGTACTTTGCCCAAAACCTATGCTAGTCTTGATAAATTAAGTCTGTCACGCCATTTTAAAATCTACTGTAATGACACAAGTTGACTCAAGGCATATTGAGTTTGTTAATGTGATCAATTAATGAATACTTCATTAAATGCTATTATTTGTTCATTTGTGTGCAGTCATCAGTTTAGGTAGCACATTGGTTGCTGACTGTGAGTTCAAGGAAATTTCACTATAATTAACAAAGCAAAGTCACTCAAGTCTGGAATCAGCCACATTGTTAACAAGATGATTTATTTCTAACAACCACCTACACTGACTGGCCCCAACCAAAATTATATAAATATTGAGACTTCATATCCAAAACATTGCAGATTCTTAAGTGGAAAACAGCATTAAGTACTATAACAGTCAAATGTATTGGTACTGAAAGTTTGTGCTTACTCAGTTGAGCAAAGTTCTCATTAATTACCACAAAATCACAGTCCACACAATTATTAACAGATGAATATACTACTCACAGTCTCACATTTAAACCCATATGGTTGATAGTTTTCACCTGACGGAGAAAGGCCATTCACTGCTGAGCAGTCAAAAATATGTGCCTGCCCATCCAGTTTCGCAGATGACCAACGACATTCCATTCTAAACTAAAACTGAATTAAAACACTTTTGTTGTGTCCCTACATGCAAGCTTTTTGCTACTTTCACTAGCAGAACAACAGTAACATCTTAATATTCTCTAATATTACCAAACTATCAGCATTTAACACGACTCCAAATGTTAATATTTTGTTACACTACTCTATGGTCAGAGAGGATTTCTTTCCCTATTTTTTACTTAGGGCTTTACACCTCACCGACATCACGTCATTAGAGGTGCAAGAAAATTGGGGCAAGGAATGGGAAGGAATTTTTCCATGGCCTCTTGAAGGAACTATCCTGGCATTTGCCTAGAGTGATTTCAGGAAACTGAAATCTAGATGGCTGGACCGAGATTTGAGCCTACATCCTCCTGAATGCAAGGCCCAAGCAATATTACTTACCCACTAGCATTTCTCTATTCCTAGCTTTATATAATAACACAAAGGTGTTTTCATTACTATTTATTTTATTTATTGTATGGCTAAGCAACTAACATAAAACATATAAATATATACATATTTATATGGAAAGGATTGATTTTTTTTTTTTTTTAATTTAATTTAATTGCAATGGAGCACAGGCTCCGGTGGAGCAACACGAAGCAATACACAAACACAGAAAATTCAATAATTTGAAGTTAAAAGTAGTAAATGGCTGAGCTAGCGCAAGCCTTGCAGTCGACACAGCCACTCCATATAAATATATACAATATATATGACAAGAATGTTTTTTAGCATTCACAAATTGATATCCAATTGTTGCAGCCATGCTATGAAGGAAGTTGTAGCACTGGAAACATCTTGAAATGGTCCATTGTCCTTCCTCACAGGGCATATGATGTGCTCCTCACTCTGGGAAGGAGCACCGCTGTCACAGGCAGGATAATCATAGAATCATGAAGACCCCACTTATAGAGCATGGCGTTGCATTTGGTGTGGCCTATTCTTAAGCAGTTTAGTTTGACTCACTGGTCTCAATTGGAATCCCAGAAGTGCAGTTTTAATTACTGTGTTACTAATATAATGATGTGAAAATACAAAAAGGAATCTAAACACAGTTCAATATTTTGGGAGAACTCTTAATCATGCGAGAGGGCAGTGAAACATGTGGCTACACAATGGGTGTGTGCACACCAATACATATCATGTGAATATGATAAAAATGATCAGATTTTAAAATGAAATTTAATTTTCGGCTTTGTCACATTTTCAGCTCAATTGCATAGTGACATATGTAAGTCAATTTAGCCACCAGTGTGGTTGCATGCATTAGCTACAGCGGATAAGGCAGGTACAATGGACTTGGGTTCAAATCCTGGGACTAGTTTAAAAGCCATAATCACCGCAGCTTCCAGATTTCTGCAGTTTCATATATGAATTCTGGGACAATCCTGAATCTCACATTTCATAAACTACACATTTCACAAACAAAAAGGCATTTATCTCACAAAACACAAGCTACTCATTTAATGTGCAGATGGAAATACATTAATTTAAGAGAGAGAGACTGAAAAAAGAAGAAGAAACATTCAGTAATGTTAAACTTGTAATATATTAGCCTATTTTAAATAACTATACAGGGTCATTAAAAATATTGAAGTGATTTTATAAATTTACTGTAGCTATATTATTTGACATATTGTCACAAAACTTTAGTCATGTAGAAAAATTCAGAAAAAGGACATGTGACAAGCGTTCTATATGTGTTCCCTTCCTCCTTCTGTAGATAGCAAGTCAATAATCAAGTTCTTGCCACACTTAGTGCAGCATGCCCCTATTCAAAAGCAATTTTGATTGCAGCTCACAGTTCTGATAGGTTTGCTGGCAGAGGAGGCTGAAATACTGAATCTTTCACATAAACACAGACAAAAAATCTGCACACTGCCAGTGCTTCTAGACAGATTGATATGGAAATGCTGCACCTAGTGATTATTGACTGAATATTGCAGAATCATCAGTAAATTATTAAACTTTGTGACAATATGTCAAAAAAACAATGTTATAGTAAATTTGTGAAATCAATTCAGTCATTTAAAAAAAAAAAAAAAAGCCTTATTTCCAATCAAATTAAGCATTTGACTTTGCTTACTTGTAAATGAGATAAAAGAGCATTACTTTCATAATACTTGGACATGAAGAACGAGTAATTTTCTTAATTCTAATATTCCTACAATACCCCTGTTGAGAAGATTTATACTCTTTTTAATTATGTGAGTACAAAATGCTTGATAAGAAAATTATACCTAGAAATTTATTTCACAAACAACAAAACCAGCAGTATATACAACAGTAAAGAGACCATCTGGAAAGAATAAACAAACCAATACGTAGAAGAAAGGTAGGCAGGGCTGGCGCTAGGAATTTCGGGCCTGGCGTAAAATGGGCGACCTTTTTCGCTCTACAAAATACCCGGGCGACAATAGGCGGATCCTTGGATTCATGGCCTGAGGGCCCCTACAGTCGGTGATGGGGAGCCCCCCATCAGCTGGCGGACCCGGTTACTTTTGACCCGCTTACCCCCCCCCCCTAACGCCGGCCCTGAAGGTAGGACACCCAAGAAGAAGATCGAATGAAGAATCAGGTCAGAACAAGCAGCTACTTAATTGTGAAATGCAGAAGAAGAAGAAAATTTAGAAATTCTCATCGTATAATCATATCATTGTGGTACCATGGTGATGTCTGCCACAAGTCGTAGGGATCACTGGTTCAAACCCCAATCATGAAAGAAATTTTAGTCTGTGGCTGGAGTGATAGTGGTGCATGATTCCTGATCTCCAGATTGTGTGCTAGAATCCTGGGTAGATTCACATACTCCTCCAATCAGTTGGGGATATTAAATTTGGCAGCCATCTTAGAATCTTTGAGAAGAGTAAGCCTGAATTTAATAATTAAGTATTTGTGATTTGCAAATGTAACATCTGGCTGTAAATAAACAACATAATTATTGGTCACTACAATGAACAGTAACGATCCCAGCACATTATCTTATTGGCAATTCTATCCTCACTTGCACCTCAACTAATATTATTTCTTCCCTTGACAATTTAATTTAATTTTTAATTTAATTTAATTGCAATGGAGCACAGGCTCCGGTGGCAATTTCCCTACACACCCATCTTCCCCCTATCCTGCACCTACCTACATTTGCCCTCTAAAAATTTTATCTTTAAATTCTTTCAAAGTTTTCGGTAAATTATTCATCATTTCTCTTGGTAACTCATTCCAATCCCTGACACCCTTACCTAAAAAAGAGAATCTTCCCACACCCTTGTGCCTGAAATCGAGTGCCAGCTTGTGGTCATGGTCATCTTTTCCCTTCCATGCACTACTTTTCATACCTATTGCAATATTTTTCCATGCCTCATCGCCATTATATGCCCTGTACACTCCCATGACCCTCCTCATCTTCCTCCTGTCTTGCAATGAATCCCATTCCAGCTCCTTTATCATATCCATCACTGATTGCATTCTGCGATAATTTCCACAAACAAATCTAGCAGCCTTTTTTTGCGCCCTCTCCAACTCCTGTATTTGATACGTAAAATGAGGGTCCCATACTACACTATCATATTCGAGCAATGGTCTGACCAAAGTTTTGTAACCCAATTCCTTGACTTCTCTCGTCCATCCCCTCATCACTCTCTCCAACAAGTGCAAAACTTTGAAACCTTTTCCTACCACCTGTCCTATGTGTCCTGCCCAGTTAAGTTTGTTATCAAAAGTAATTCCAAGATATTTACATTTCAAGTCTTCAGCAAGCAATTCTTTCCCCACCTTATATTCATAATTAACCTTTTGTTTTTTATTTGTGTATCTAATAAGCTGACTCTTCTTTGCATTTATCTTCATCCCATGTTTACCAACCCAACTAGATATCCTGTCCAGATCACCCTGCAACTGTTTACAATCCTCTATCATTTTGATTCTTTTATACAGCATTATGTCACCTGCAAACAATCTAATTTCAGATAGTAAACAATCAACACAATTATTCATTAGAATAATGAATAGCAATGGTCCCAATACGTTACCCTGCGGCACTCCCATTTTTACTTCCACTTCCTTTGATACTACATTTCCTACACTAACTTTCTGTTTTCTACCTTTTAAAAATTCTTCTACCCAGCAAATGACTTTCTTATCCACTCCAATGGTTTTTACCTTATTTACTACCATTTTATGGCTTACTCTGTCAAACGCCTTAGACAGATCTAGTGCTACACTATCAATTTGGCCTCCCTTGTCCATTTCATCTGAAATATCTTGCATATATCCCACCAACTGAGATTTGCATGAATATCCTTTCCTGAAACCATGTTGCCTGCTTGAAAACCACTTACGTTCCTCACATATATTTCTGATGTGGTTGCATATCAATCTTCCCATTAATTTACCTATTTATTTCATACATCTTTATAAATCCTCTAGCTAACAAGTAAACTCCTCTGTGCTTGTCTCAAATACAGGAGTTGGAGAGGGTTCAAAGAAGGGCTGCTAGATTTGTTTCTGGAAATTATCGCAGAATGCAATCAGTGACGGATATGATAAAGGAGCTGGAATGGGATTCATTGCAAGACAGGAGGAGGATGAGGAGGGTCATGGGAGTGTACAGGGCATATACTGGTGATGAGGCATGGAAAGATATTGCAATAGGTATGAAAAGTAGTGCATGGAAGGGAAAAGATGACCATGACCACAAGCTGGCACTTGATTTCAGGCACAAGGGTGTGGGAAGATTCTCTTTTTTAGGTAATGGTGTCAGGGATTGGAATGAGTTACCAAGAGAAATGATGAATAATTTACTGAAAACTTTGAAGGAATTTAAAGATAAAATTTGTAGAAGGCAAAAGTAGGTGGGTGCAGGATAGGGGGAAGATGGGTGTGTAGGGATATTGCCACCGAAGCCTGTGCTCCATTGCAATTAAATTAAATTAAAAAAACATACTGCCAACAATTTCAGGATTAATACCAGATGGTTTAATAGTACAGGTCAAGAAAAGCCGCTCTTGAAATTAAAAACTTAATTTTTCCAACACAAATCTGATGGATTTGAATTTGGTCTCAAGCTGTGAAATCAACACAATACAGTTTATACCGGGATATGTGCAGATAATTTATATGAATGAGGAAGTCTACTAATGGCATACTGTGACTGCACCATTCTAAATCATACTATTAATCTTGTAGTGTAGGAGTGTATCCTAGTGATCTTAAAGACTTCTATGCAACACCAATATGCCTGCAATGGATAGCCACACTAGATGTTAAACAATATTTTTCCTGTTAGAATGTTTACCTGTATATCAATTCATGTGTGCTTTGTAATAAATAAACAACTCAGATAGTAACATCCTGATTTGCCCTAATGATTTGAACCTTATTCACCACTATTATGTGCCTAACTCTAGCAAATGCCTGGAAAAATCTATTGGCGTACTATCAACTTGACCTTTCTCTCTTTCATCTTAAATAGAGATACACAGGCCACAAGTAATTATAGGGGTAGAGTCCTTGTTAAAAGGAGAAGTACTAGACAATGAAGTTTTTCCCAAGGGTTACAAAGTGTACCTCAGAGATAGTTGAGCAATTGGTGGAAGAGTTTTCATACTAGTTAACAAAAACTACCACAGTTCACTGGTGTTCATAGATTATGAACATGAGTTACTTGGGGGCAGATTTCTGTGATAATAAAAAGAAAAACATCAGGGTGTTGCCTACTTAGCACAGTGGAAGAATGACAGATGAAGATGAGGCTCTTGAGGGGAATTAAATTCATACTCAGAATTCAGAGATGTGAATAGAATGGTCATTATTGATGGGTATTTAAATTTACCAGTTATAAACTGTGTAGGAGATAAGATTAATAACAAAAGGAAACAGCGATTTGCAAATACCTTAATAAAGGAAGGAGGATTTACACAAGTGGTAGAGCAAAACAATAGGGGAAAAAATATTTTTGATATATTCCTAATAAAGCCTGATGATAACCTTGTGTGGTGGGTAACTGAAGGAATAAGTGATCATGAAGCAGTTCTGATGGATATTAGAGGATTCAAAGAACCCGCAGCCAAAACTGAAGGGGAAAATAGGGTCAATTATAAAAAGGCACAGATTTCAAACTTGAAGAGATATTTCAGAGAATGTTTCAGCAAATGGAAGGAAGGCACAAGTACAGTAGAGTTAAGGTGGGAAAAGTTTAAGGAGATGATAAGGAATGAGAAGAAATATTTATTCCTAAACAGAAAATAAAGAGAAGTAGAGAAACTGTGTACTATAATAGGGAGGTGAAGAGGTTAAAGAGGTTCTTAAGAAAAGAACATACAAAGTTAAGAGACAGCATGGTAGTAGAGAATATTGAACCCAACTAAGCAAGGATTTAATAATAGCTAAGAAGGTGGCTAAAAATGGTTTTATAAAGAGTATTGTCAGTGCAGGGGGACGATTGACCGATGCATCGAGAAATTTCTATGGCTATATTAGAAAACTGAGTGTAAAGACTTTTTTTTTACTTATGGCTTTATGCCTCATCAACGCGAGGTCATTAGAGGTGGGGAGGGGAAGGGAAGGTGTTGGTTTGCTTATAGATAAGGATGGAGAAGAAGTTACTGAGGATTTGAAAAAGGCAGTGATTTTAAGTAACTAGTTTAGTGCGACCATTAGGGACAATGAATCAGAAACAGGAGGGTCAATATCAGATAACAAGATTAACAACACAATTAGAAATGAGCAGAGCAAAAAAATTGAAATTTATCTTGAAGATATCATGAAGGAACTAAGAAAGCTGAAAAAGCGTTAAGGGGTTGGTGTAGATAATACAGGGCGTTCGCCGGGAAACGCAACCCACTGTTAGCGCTACAAGGAAGAAACTGCTCGCGGCGAGCGAGCGGTCAGCTCCCGGCATTGTTCGACCGTCGGCCGCGGACTATTTCATAATAATTACGCTTCATAAACTTCATAAACTTGTGTGCTAAGCATTTAAATGTGACGTAATTCATTAGCTTACCTTATAAAAGATGCTGGAAGTGTTGACACTCTTGTGTAATGCACATTTCACATCTTCTGAACATATTTCGAGACACACGCTGCCCTAACTGACTTAATGATTTTTTGGGTGACTGTTCTAGTCGAAAAGTGATATCGTTAATTTTCTCCTATGTGAGAATACGGTTGACCGACAGTCTCTTTTTTTACAAAAATGAACCCGTTTCTCTTACTTTTTTAACCAGACGCAGAATTGTTGATTTAGCTGGCAGTATAGCGCCAGGAAATTCGCGACGAAATTTACTGCGACACTTTTTAAACGACTTCTTCTTCACATATGTATTGTAGAGAAATATTCTTTGTTGCAAACTGTAACGTACCATAATTTTACTCACACTCAAACACAGTACAGATTAGTAAGAGTATGAAGCCCCAAACCAGCCAAACCGCAAAGAAACGTTTATTCACAACACTGATTAATAAGAGACTCAAGTCACAAACTAGCTACAATGCAAAGAAACCGTTCTTAACAATGTAAGGGTCCCATTTACTGCGTCACTGTACTTTTGGGGCAGCGACGGTGTTAAAGAGTGCGGTGATTCACGGTTCTGTGTGGCGGAAACTGCTGGCGTGACTGACCGAGCAAGTTGCCGACGGCAACAGACTGGGAGGTTAGCGTTTTCCGGCGAACGCCCTGTATTACAACATATGTCTTAAAGATAGCAGGATGTGACATTGTACCTTATCTTGAAATAATACTTAAATTGAGTCTGGATACTTGCTGCTTATAAGAGGACTGGAAAAATGTGATAGTAGTGCCAGTACACAAAGTAGGGGTGGGAAATGGAATCGAAAATTATAGGACAATCAGTTTGACATCAGTGATTTTTAATTGCAATGGAACACACGCTCTGGTGCCAATTGCCCTACACGCCCATTTTCCCCCCTTTCCTGTACCCACATACTTTGGCTCTCTACAAATTTCAACTTTAGTTTGTTACAAAGTTTTTGGAAAATTATTCATCATTTCTCTTGGTAACTTATTCCAGTCCCTGACCCCATTACCCACGAAAGGAAATCTTCCAATATCCTTGTGCCCAAAATCGAGTGCTAGCTTGTGGTCATGGTCATCGTTTCCCTTCCAGGTATCACTTTTAATTCTTACACCAAAATCTTTCCACACTTCATCACCAATATACGCCTTGCACATTCCCATTTCTCTCTTCAGCCCCCTCCTGTATTCCCATTTCAGCTCTTTCATCATTTCAATTATTGATTGTATTCCGTGATAGCATCCAGTGACAAATCTAGCAGCCCCTCTTTGCGCCCACTCCAACTCCTGTATTTGATACCCAAAATGTGGGTACCATACTACACCACCATACTCAAGCAAAGATCTGACGAAAGTTTTGTTACCCAGTTCCTTTACTTCTCTCTTACATCACCTCATTGCTCTCCCCAACAAGTGAAGGATTTTGAAACCTTTTTCTAGTGCCTGCCTAGTTGAGGTTGTCATCAATTGTTATGCCAAAATAATTACATTTCCAGTTTTCAACTAAGAATTCCTTCCCCAACTTATAATCATAATCAACCTTCAATTTTTTATCTGTGTATCTAATGAGCAGACTCTTCTTTGCATTTATCTTCATCTCATGTTTACCAACCCAGCTATATATCCTGTCCAGATCACCCTGCAGTTGTTTACAGTCCTCTACCATTTTGATCCTTTTATACAGCATTATGTCATCTCCAAACAATCTAATTTCTGGTAGTAAACATCAACATAATCATTCATTAGAATAATGAATAGCAATGGTCCCATCTTTAAGCACAATCGTCTGAATCACCTTCCATCTAATTAGTTTCCTTGTGAAGCCATAGAAATTTCTGTTTGTATGTCAGTATTACCTCTCCATTGTGCCTATGTCCTCCTTCTTCCTTGCTTACTAGTTCACTGAACCCTTAGCATTGATCACAACTGGTTCGTCATCATCCATTATTTTCATCATCTAAGATGCCACATTGTCATCATTTGGTTTAATTGAGAGAACACCTACCACAGCAAGTAACTTTCTACAATAGGTTTTTAAATGTTTTCACCTGATACCTTTTACCCACTTGTCTTGTAGCTGCCAGCCCACACTTTTCCTGTGCCTGTTACCTAGTAGCAGTGTTTTCTTCCTTCAAATCGATTTTTGATACTGACTGTCAACCTAAGTTTAGCTTCCCTCCATTTTCTAAAAGTGTATGAGATACTTCCTCAGCTATTTCAAGTGAAAGACTATATCTACTATTGTTGAGCTACTCTTCCTATGCAATAATTTCTTCATTTATCACTTTTTGTCGATTGCTTCATCCCTCTATCCTTAACATCGCTATATTTTTTGAGACTGTAACTGACTGGTTAAGTGGTGATGAAATGAATTTGGTTTCATTACCAGCATACAAACTAGCCAGCTGTTTCTGCAGAAAAACTTCTAAACATGGAGGTGCTGCTATTTCTGTCAAGCAACACATTAAATGTCAATATATTTTAAAATGCATTAAACTCTCTGTAGAGAAGAATTTTGAAGATTGTGCAACTCTTTTGATTGAAACCAACATAGTAGTTATAAATATCTATAGACCACCAAATGGAAAATTTTCAACTTTCCTTACCCATCTGGAATCATTACTAAATAATACGACTGCACCTAATAAAACATTATTGCTTTGTGGTGATTTCAATATTAACTTCCTCCAAGACAGTAGTGAGAAATCAGATTTATTGAATATGGTGAAATACTTCAACTTAATACCAAAAATAGACTCCCCAACCAGGATATCAAACTACCATAATACTCTTTTTGACCAGGTGTTTGTAACAGAGACAAGTCTCATATGAAAAGGGGAAGTAATAAGTATGGGCTACAGTAACCATGAAGCGCAACTCATATCACTGAAGATAAAAAAAAAGTAAAAACACAAATTATAAAAATATTGTTTATCGGAGAAATTTTTGTGAGGATAATATACACATGTTTAATTTACTTCTGTCAAATGAATCCTGGAAAGATGTCTATGATCAAATAGATGCAAATAACATCTTTAATATATTTCACAACTTACTTTTCTGCACTACTTCAACCTGGCTTTGCCCAAAGAGAGGAAATTTGTGGCAGAAAGAAATCGTTTTTTACAGAATTACTGTAAACAAAACCAAGTGAATCAAAATTTTTTAATGTTAAAAACTATAAGAAAATTTATAAAAAAATAATTCGACAAGCAAAAATTATGGAAAATGATAATTATATAAAAAGTCTTCCAACAAAACCGAAGCAATGTGGCATATTATTAGACAACAAACTGAAAGTGCAAAAACTGAAAAAAAATAACATCAAATTATGTACTGACAATTCAATAATTAGTGACCCCAAAGTTATAGCTGAAGAATTCAATAAATATTTTACTTCTTTGGCTGAAAAATTAATTAAAACAAACTGCAATAAGCAAACTAAAGATGTTACCAGTCTTTCAGCAATATCTAATGCCACAATGTATCTAACTGAAACAAACCCTGATGAGATTAAAAAATTCATAATGACATTAAAAAATAGTTATCCATGTAGACTGGATGAGGTCCCAGATTTCATTTTGAAAACCTGTGTTAATTATGTAGCTGCCACTCTGGCAAAAATCTTTAACATATTTGTACAAACTGGAATTTTTCCTGAAGTACTCAAAACTGCAATAGTGATTCCACTGTTAAAAAAAAGGTACTCCTGATCAGTTGGCAAGTTATAGGCCTGTATCCCAATTAAGTGATTTTTCAAAAATATTAGAAAAACTCTTCCTTGATAGACTCCTTAAGTTTATCAACAAATATGCACCACTTTCTACCCAGCAGCATGGATTCAGGAAAAATAAATCTACTCATACAGCAATCTTTGAATTCTTAAATTCTGTTTTAAAAGCTTTGGATGGAAATGATATGGCTACCAGTATTTTCCAAGACCTATCAAAGGCATTTGATGTAATAGATCTTGGTATACTATTAATTAAACTGGAAACAATGGGGATAAGAGGGAATGCAAAAAACTGAATAAAATCGTGCCTTGGAAACCGTAAACAAAGAGTGTCTGTTGACTGTGAAACAACATACCAGAAAAATTGTACAAGGGAAAAATTTACCTCCGATGAACGGTTTGTTAAGTATGGTTTACCGCAAGGTTCAGTGTTAGGACCAATTTTGTTTCTAATATATATAGGCCTAGATGATCTCACTAGGAATATCGATCCAAAAGATGCAGTTCAGTTTGCAGATGACATTCACCTCCCCAAACATTAAAAATTTAGAATTAACAGCAAATAAAACCATGAGTGAGTTGAAAAACTGGTTTGACACAAATAATCTAATATTGAATGAGGAAAAAACAGTGTGTTTGAATTTTTGTTTACCTCATTCTGCTAACAAAAACAATATTCAAGTGAACATTAGTGAAAAAGAACTAAAAATTGTAAATGAAACCAAATTCTTGGGATTATGGGTACAACAGAACATGAAATGGAATCGTGATTAATTGACTTTCGGATTTTGCCGCGTTGTTTATTTCATTACCTAAGCTTTTGGCTGGTATCCTCCAGTCTGAGGAATGAAATGGGATGTTCACATAAGAAAATTAGCTGAGAATTCTTAGGGATACCACTGGTATTAGTACAGTAATGCAAGTATACTATGCTCATTTCCACTCACTGGTCAGATTTATTTAGAAAGCAAAAAAGAGCAGTGAGAACTATATGTCACCTAAAAAGACTAGAATCACAAGAGAGTACCTCCTAAGAAACAATAAACTAATAAAAAATGATATGGTACATAATTACCTCACTAGAGGACATTCAGGCATCCACAAAACATTTTGCAGGACTACTACATATCAAAAAAGTATTTGAAATTTGGGAATAACACTCTATAATAAAATACCAGAAGAAGTAAAAAATGCTTCCTGTAACTCATTTAAAATAAAACTAAAGGCATTTCTAGTGAAGCACAGTTTTTACTCTATTAGTGAATATATGGACTCATAAAAAATGTGTTTTAAGATTTCTTCAAATTTTGTTTTCATCAGCTATTGTATTGTTAAATTCTCTTCATGTACACTTGTTTTGCCATTGTATTATCAATCATGTATATAAGCTCCATCATCTCATAGTAATATGTAACATCTAATCATCAAAATGACAAATCCAATGTCAAATGTGCACCTGTACTATAAATTGACTAAATGGATCAATAAAAATCTAATCTAATCTAAACTTAAACACTATAACTACATATAACTCTGATTAATTTATATAGCTGATTGTTGAATTATTAAGCATTTCCTTTACATGGTGAAAAACAGAATAAATTATGACTGTAATATTCTGTAAAGAAATCTCGATTAATACATCAAACAATGATAATTATACAGAATAGTGTCAGAACTCTATTTTTTCCATAGACTTCAACTTTTTCAGAAATTCAAAACTTCCTAGGCTGTTTAAAATACCTTTTATAATCATCGCGATCAGAGATCAAGAACAAAATTAGTATTTATTTCCATTATTAAAATGCATTTGCGTTGTTTTAGACCATATCTATCGTAAACACATATTTTGGTAACGTCTTCTTCTAGTATTATATTTGTTTAAAAAAAATGTTTCCGCCCGGGATCGAACCGGGGACCTTCCGCGTGTTAGGCGGATGTGATAACCACTACACCACGGAAACACCTTGAAATTTGGTGCTCTTAAATAATTATTACAATAAATTGAAAATAAATATAAAGGTGCAATGCATTCAGAAGTACTGATTTTCAATAACGTTGTTAGATGGATGCTATGTTATAGATAAGCTGAAATACAAAACTGGACTTGGATGAATACTCACATTTCGTATTACAACATAAGATACGAGGATTTTATTATTTAATCTTAACTATCGTTGTTTCCATAAACACTATGTTGCAAACTCTCACTTAGTACTAATACTAATAATTAAAAAAAAAAAAAGTTTCCCCCATGTATCGCGATATACATAGTCAGACTAGAATGTTAATCATGATTCTGCGGCGGAGCTTTAGGCGGAACGCACACCAAATTGACGGGGCTAAATGAAGTAAAAACCATTGGAGTTGATGAGAAAGTTATTTTCTGAGTAGAAGAATTCTTAAAATGTACAAAACAAAACGATAGGATAGGAAATGCAGTAACCAAAAAAAAAAAAAAATGAAAGTGAATATGGGAGTGCCACGGGGTAGTGTATTAGGACCTTTGCTATTCGGGATTACTGGAGATCGCGATTCCGCCAGGAGTTGTCATCATAATACTGCGGTGGTCAAACGCAAGACTCCACTATAAACTCTTCCCAAAGTACATTTAACGGTTTCACGCTGGTCCAGCCTGTATTACAACTTAATTTGTGCTTGAAAATAATGTATTACAGCAGAATTACTGCTTGAGAATAATAAATCTTGCGACTGACTACAGCAGTATTCCAACGATATTACTGTATGTTGTTGCACCGGAATCGCGATCTCCAGTAGACCCTGCTATTCATTATTCTAATAAATATTTGTGTTTATGGTTTAAAAAAACAAAACAAAAAACAACAACAACTACTACAACTAAATATTGCTTTCAAATATTATATATTCTTTGGCATAACATTTGATAACACACTCAACTGGGCAGGTAGTAGGAAAAGGTTTAAAAATCCACTTGTCGGAGAGAATGACGAGGTGGTGTACGAGAGAAGTAATGAAATTGGGTTACAAAACGTAGTTCAGACAATTGCTTGAATATGGGGGAGTAGTTTGGAACCTACATTTTGGGTATCATACAGGAGTTTGTGACGAGACAGTGATTTGTTAAAGAAGGGCTTTACTCACAGAAAAGATAGTCGAAACTGATTTTCAGGTTTAACAGTTTAGGATTTGTTTGGTGTCTCGATAAAATACCTATTTTTAGGGGTAAAAGAACTATTTTGAATAATAATTGTTTGGCAATCTAGATCTTTTGAGAGGCACTGCACTATAAAAGACCTATCTTCTTGATTGTTACCCTCTGTATCGCATAAAGTTTATTGGGGTCACAAATCTGCGCTACGTTTGAACCAAAAAATGATACAAAATGTTTAAAAGCAAATCAAAATTATTTCTGAGGTGTAGGGTATAAAGAATTCTTCGACATAGTATTCAGGTGTTTTGTACAAACGTTTCCAGAAAATTTTGAAGATTTATAGAAGTTAGTTTGGTTTTTGCTGGCGTGGTGTCGGCTTAGCCGATGTGTAGCAAGAACTTGAAACCTTAGTAAAAGAAACTCTGGCACAATCAATTTAATTAGCTAAAGTGTTTTTGAATAAAAATCCGTCTTCTAACAAGTTTTTTATTGACAGTTGTTAGAAGACGGATTTTTATTCAAAAATATTTATGCAACAACTGCGGAACAACAAGATTACAGCTAAAGTGTTGGTGATGGTGCGGAATTTTTTATGGTTGATTCAATAAAATTCATACTGAACTTAGTTTTTCTTTAGATTGATAGAGATAGGTATTTAAATAGTTAACTTTTATGAACTTATCTCGTAGGAGTGAGCATGAGTATTTATTCAGACTGACTAAAAGGCGGCTACACACGAGCCGATTTCGGTCCCAATCATCAGGGGGAATCTGTCTGGCAATCATGCTGGGCTTTCCTCCTGACGTAACAATTTCGCTCCCAATTTCAGTTTACATCGTGATCGCGTGGCTGATAGCGCTTAACAATGGCTCCTTCTCTTTCAAAACAACAAAGAGTTGGCATGGCTTTAACAATAGCCTGCACTACAGTTTGCAATAAAAGAAAAAGAAGATATTGGATGAAAAAGTGGCTTTTATTAAGAAGAAAACTATCTCATATTAACATTTTGAGTGGCCTAGAACCTGAAGATTTTATGAATTTTCTTAGAGTGAATTCTGAAAGTTTTGCCGAGATACTCGGACTAGTGACCCCTTATATAAAAAATAAAAATACCTAAATGCGTGAAAGCATAAGTGCCAGAGAAAGATTAATCGTTACTTTAATCGTTTTTGGCAAGTGGTCAAAGCTATGAAGATTTGAAATTTAGTTCACTTATTTCACCCCAAATGCTTTCGGATATTATTCCCGAAACATGTTGGGCTATATGCGGGCAACGAAGCGATTAAGCTGTTTTATTTGTGGGGAAGTCCCAATAAATAATTTTTTTTAGTTGGTGTTATTAACGAATGAATGAAATGATAATAATTCATCATCATTTCATAACACTTATGTCTAAATATTGACTGCCACTGCTCACTAAGCTCACTGCCTTGTAAGGTAGTGAGTGGTGGTAAATATTGTAATTAACTTAAACCAAAATGTAAGACTGTGGACTAAACTAAATAGTGAAAACAAGGTGATGATGTTTTAATGTTATTGCTTATCAAATAATAATTGTGTATAGTGACTGAAGCGATATAACTGGAAAAAAAAAACTTTCGGGTTCAGAAAATTGTAAAAGAAAAGCTGAAAAAGACAAAATTTTTGAACAAACTAAAACTCATATGAATATTAACAAATACTTGAAAGGCAATTCTAATGCGAGTACTTCAGATATCTAATACTATATCACCAGTTTTGCATCAGAATCCGAAAGCCAAGTAAAGGTATATGTTTCTTTAGATTGTAGACAATTAGGCACTAAAAACAGACACTCATCTAAAATCCTTACGTGAACCGTCTAAGTTGTGTCTAAGTCAAACTCAAGATATGACTTCTCTAGCTGATGAAAGTATCAATATACATAGAATAAAGGAATGCAATGTTTCTGATGTAGCTACATGGCCAAAAGTAATTAAAGCGAGCAATATAGGTCATATTAAATTAAATTAATTTGCAATGGAACACATGCTTCGGAGGAAATTTCCCTAAACACCCATCTTTCCCCTTTTCTGCATCCACCTACATTTACCCTTTACAAATTTTAACTTTAAATTCTTTCAACGTGTGTGGCAAATTATTTATAATTTCCCTTGGTAACTTATTCCAATCCCTGACACCCTTACCTAAAAAAGAGAATCTTCCTACACCCTTGTGCCTGAAATCGAGTGCCAGATTGTGGTCATGGTCATCTTTTCCGTTCCATGCATTACTTTCAATCCTTACACCAATATCTTTCCATGCCTCATCACCAATTATTTTGTGTGGACCCTCACAAGTACATTTAAATAATTTTCTGAAAGTTGAAAATGGGCGTCATTTCTCTTCAACTCATTACTCAGGAAGGCTTTCGAACGAAGAAACTTTCAGACGTAGGTGGTTAGTTTATTCAATTTTAAACCATAGTGTCTTTTGCGTTTGTCGTTGACTGTTTGATTTAAAGTCATTTATAGAAATGACCACTGCTGAACGCTTCAAAAATTGGAAATTTTTAAGTGAAACCTTGAAAATAAATGAAAATATTCCTGCACATATAAAGCATTTATCCAATGGACTGAAGCTGAGATCAGGTTAAAAGCTGGTTCAATAGTTTACAAGGAAGAACAGAGGGTAATTTCTAAAGAAAGATTACGATGGAACAATGTGCTTCAAAGATTGATGCACATAACCTTATATTTAGCTGAAAACAAAATGACATTCAGAGCGTGATCTGATAAATTATTGACTCCAATCAATGGTAAATTCTTGGCAAATTTTGACCCCATCATGGAAGAGCCTGTCAGATTGGCCGTGAATGGTGATTTGGTTGACCAATATTTCAGCAAAAATATACAAAAAGAATTAATAGATCTCATGGTATCAAAAGTTCTACAGACAATAATATTCTGCATAAAGGATTCAAAGTATTATGCAATCATAGCGATTGTATTCCTGATATAAGTCATAAAGAGCAACTTTCAATCACATTAGGATGCGCAGACAAAACAGAGAATGCCGTAAGAATTTTATTTCATTTTTGTAAATAGATGATACAACGGGTGCAAGTCTCACAGAAAGCAATTTAAAAACATTGAGCGATCATGGCCTTAACATTAATGACTGCAGAAGACAGGTTTAATAGCGCAAACATGAAGGGGAAAAATAAAGGCTTACAGAAAAGAATTACGCACATAAAATCGCTAGCTTTTTTTGTACCATGCAGATTGCCATAGTTATAATTTAGTACTATGTGATTAAGCAAAATCATAGGTTACCCTGTTCGGAATTTTACAAAAAATGTGTTTTTTGCAGAATCGTTAAATAGATGGAATATTTTGACCAAACATTTGAAAATATACACCTTCAAAAATTTAGGTCAAACGCGCTGGGAAGCTGGAATTAAAAGCGTCAAAGCGGTTCGTTTTCAGTCATGTGAAATGCATGTGGCTTTGATTTCCTTGGCCGATGTTACCTGCTGCTACGTCACACGAAGCGACTACATTGGCAGGACAAATAAAACATTTCAGCTTTATTGTTTCTCTTATAATATGGTATAATGTACTTTTTCAAGCTAACATTGTAAGCAAAGCAAGTCAGTCATCTAAAATCAACTTTGTTGACTTTACCGAAATGCTCGATAAATGTTGCTCTTATTTGAAAACATTAGACAAACAAGTCTCGAACAAGCTATTGTAACATGAAGTAAGAACTGAATTAGCATAGCATCGGAACTTGATACGTAGCCAGTTTTAAAACCACAAACGCTACTAAGACGCATTAAACGTAGACGGGTAAAGCTGCTGTTGATGAACCAATAAAAACAAAAAGTTTGATTTTTTTAAATGCATCATGCTTTGAGAGAAACTTTTAAACACATGTAAGACTTTTCTGTCACGCAGAATTTCTTGTTTAACGTAAAAAGTCAAAATAAAGAAGAACTAATTAGACATTGTTCAGTTGCTACTGCAAGAAAAGTTAACGGAATACTTTAAATCTGATATTGATGGAAATTTGTTGTGCGATGAAATTTTAGATCTGCAACACTATATTGGAAAGAGTCAGGCAACATCTATCGAAACATATCAAAAAGCACAATCTTCAAGAGTTATATGCCAACACCTGGATACGCACGAAGGCTTCCGCGGTCAATGTATGTATTATCTTGGTTCTCTGGGTAGAGCCGCTTCGTTTCTTCAATCTTACTGTGGCTTTCATCAGAGGAATGCTTGTGAGTTGCCGTTATCGCCTTATATAGTAACAAAAAGCGAGCGCTAAACCGCCGCGGTGACGTCACCGCGCCCAGTGTAGGCGGCAGGATGGGGTCGTTCGTCTTGTGTTTTCCTGAGCAGGTATGACCAAATATGGTCAAGTTGCATACCATTGTCGGCATTAATGATGTTCGGCCGTTTTTTAATTTCTAACGCTTCTTTTATACGCCTAGGCCACCATCTGCTTTCAATGGCTATAACGCTGGTCTTATCGAATAAAATTGAATGGCCACTATCGGCTGAATGTAGAACTACAGCGGACTTGCTTGCGTCATTATTTTTCAAATGCCTAATGTGTTCATTGAGCCTCTCCTTAACAGTGCGTCCAGTTTCCCCAATGTATACCTTACCGCAGCTACAAGGAATTTCATATACTCCTGGTGTTTGCAAATGTTCTCTCTAGTATCCTGACCAGCGTATTAGACAAATGTAAGCATAATTAGTGCATTTTTGTTTGAATTAATGAAATGTTTCATTAATTTATGTAGTACTTTTTTCTTAAATTTTTTTGTCCTCTTTTTCACTGTAAAAAAATTGACACCTTAGTAGTACGGGACCCTCATTTTAAGTATAAAATACAGGAGTTGGAGGGGGAAGGGCTGTTAGATTTGTCTCTTGAAATTACCGCAGAACACAATCAGTAACCGATATGTTAAATGAGCTGGAATGGGATTCAATGGAAGACAGGAGGAGGGTGAGGAGAGTCATGTGAGTGTGCGAGGGGTATCTTGGCGATGAGGCGTGGTAAGATATTGAGTTAAGAATTAAAAGTAGTGCATGGAAGAGAAAACATAACCTTGACCACAAGCTGGCACTCGATTTCAGGCATAATTGTGTAGGAAGATTTTCTTTCGTAGGCAAGGGGGACGGGGATTGGAATAAGCTACCAAGAGAAAAGATGAACAATTTACCAAAACGTTGAGAGAATTTAAAGTTGAAATTTGTAGAGGGCCAAAGTAGGTGGGAACAGGTAAAGGGAAAAAATAGTGTGTCGGGAAATTACCACCGGAGCGTGCTCTCCGTAGTAATTAAATTAAAATTGAAAAATATTAATATGAATATAGACACGGCTACCAGTGTTAACCGTCTAGAATTGCTTGTTAAGATTATTCCTATAATACATATTGCTTCACATAGTCCCTCAAATCTGCAAGACTCGTTTAAAATGTCTGCAGATAGTAGTGTGTTCAAAGGATTAACTAGCTTTAAAACGATTGGCGGCTGCTTTTTACCCTAAATTTCAGGAAGAACCTCAGCCTCCTGAAATTCAAATTACCAACACAGAAATAGGAAAGGTTCCTTTTTAACTACCAACAGAGAAGAAATCAAAACAAATTTGATTATAAGAGCCTAATATTTTTTTCTTCAAAATTTCCTTGATCTGGAAATAAGCCATCGTCCGATATTTAAATTTAAAAGATAAATGACCAGAAGATTCCGCTGCGATAAAGTTCCAAAAGAATTAACACCACGTTTGAAATTTTCTATCATTTAATGTTCTCAAGTCCGAAATAATTATTTGTTGTAAATTACGGAAGCGCTATCAAATTGTTCCCTTCAAATTTATTCACATTAATTCCAGTTCCTCTATAGGTATCCTCGAAACCGTTTACACAATTAGGCAAGCTCACTTAACTGACAAAACCCCTTTTTGTCAATGCATTTCACTGTTTATATTAAAATAGCTTGGCTGAATCGTCTCTACTTAGGGAGTTTGTATCATCCTTCATGATACTTTAAACAGTCAAATTCGAAACACTGAATTTAGTCTATCGGTCTGCAGACAAAATATTCAGAGTTCTTCCTAAACCTTCTCAGAGACTTTCGACACTTTATCCACCACTTGCTCCCCAATATACGTTGATCAGATTTCAGTTACCAAACGAGATAACCAATGCTTCACACCAGCTAAAGATTTCGGTTTCACAACTTTAGCGGAAACATACATACCCATTCAGATTTGGCGATGGACAGCTTTCCCCGTTTTTTAAAAAATATATCACACTTACGGGATAGTGTGCAACCTAGCCGACGTCTCCATAAGGTACCATTCTTCCACTAACATTCGGTGGTGAAACTTTTCTCTTCGAACTACTCAAATAAATATTGCGCCAAACTCTAAAACAATTTAATATGGCCCAAAAATGCTAAATTAATCTCTAAATATACCACTGCAACGTGACAAACTATCTGCAAGATGTTCTAATGCTTATGCCACACATAATTCTTACTACTAGGTTTTTCTCTACGACTAGAATTTCAATGGCACCATAACCTTACTTGATTTGAGGTAATCATTCACAATAGATGTGATTAGAAGGCTGTGAGTCAACAGGATATAGACACGGTATAAGTTCCCGATTTTGGACTGAATATAAATCAAAGCAACACAAAAGTGATGAAATGTAGCAGAATGTATCATACCAATCACAGTAGACTAAAAATAAACATACCATCGGATGGAATAGGAGAAGTTCGTGAATTCTGCTACTTGGGAAACAAAATTACAACCGATGGCCGAAGCAGGAATGATGTTAGAGGCAGAATAGGAATAGCAAAAAGAGCCTTCATGAAAAAGAGAAAGCTTTTAGTTTCAAATATTGACCTAGGACTTAGAAAGAAATTTTTAAAACTCTATCTGTGTAGCATAGCACTTTATGGTACCAAAAAGAAAGAAAATTGAAGCATTTGAAATGTGGCGCTACAGAAGAATGCTGAAAATTAAGTGGACAGCCAAAGTACGAAATGAACGAGTTTTGGAAATGATGGGCGAGGAAAGAAGTCTGTGGAAGAAGCTTACAGAAAGAGTCAGGCTGGTAGGTCATATTTTGAGACATGCTGGATTGGTTAATTTGTTAGTGAATGGAACAGTCGAGGGTAAGTACTGTAGAGGAAGACGGTGATTAGAATATATGAAGCAAATAATTGAGGATGTGGGTTGTAAGGGCTATGTAGACATGGAGATGTTAGCATGAGATAGGAAGAAATGGGGAAAAAAAGTTCCTGCCGGCCGCCTAAAGAGTGCTAAAGTGCACCGAGCACGAGTGAGTGTTAGTAGCCCGGGAATTTTAAATATTGAAGCCAATTGTGTTCATTAGTTGTTAGTCCATTTCCAAAGAAGAGAAAAACAGGCAAGTTTTGTCGAAAATAGGGATTTAAATAATTCAGTTCTTACCGCACGCAATTAGCAGACTTCCGATGAAGCTGGGAACAGTTTTTTAATTTGATTCTTGGCTGTCCGGGTGGCGCCGCGTCATGTTTCTTGAAGACGCAGTTCTGCCCTGGAAGAAGACCACAGAATGAGGGTCGAAACGTCGGTTTCAAGAAACATGACGCGGCGCCATCCGGACAGCAAAGAATAAACTGACTGGCCGCGGAAGCCTACGATTACAGTTTTTTATTTATCTGCGGAGATACACCCTCTGCGACGTTATGACGCCAATTTGCTTTTTGTGTAACGGAGGTATATTTAATTTGATAAAATTGGGTAAGGGGTCCTTCTTTTCAAATTGGTTTCTCCAAAGAAACTCGTTGAAGTGGCTGCAGAAAAGAGGCTTGTATGTTAAATGTTGCTCCTACAACTTTCCTTTTGCTCTTGCCCACAAGTTTTTGGTATGGATATCAGATTCATCAGGGTTAACGAAGTTTTGTTGGTCTACAATTACCCCATGACCATAAACGCCCCCAGCATGCAGAATAAGTGTGAAGAATACTGACTGTTTATTTAGTTGTTTTTCTTTACTGGGGTACATAGTGTAGGTTTAATGAACACTGTTAATGCCAATTAAACTTAGTTCTTCATGGGAATTCAGAAAGTAGGATGTTCAATGGCTATTCACGTGTGTCTCAGCATGGGTCACATGCAGATTACGCATGAACAATACTGACAATATAATTGGCCGCTTTCCTTTACTGTTATACAACGTGTAGCATGAATGAATGCTTCTGATTCGAATTAATTTTACTTCACGTTGATTTTTATTGATCATTGGCGGCTAGTGGCTGATTTTATTTGATTCAATGTTTAAAATTCCTGGGCTACTAAGACTCACTCTTGCTCAGTAGGAACTTATATCCTGTTGACGACTCACAGTCTTCGAATCAAATCCGTTGTGCATGATTTTTACAAATTTGATTTTTTTTTTATGTAAACAGTGTGACACTAATTATATTAGAAACAGCTTAGTGTCAGGATTTTATTCATAAGGATAAAATTTATTTCTACACTTACTACATTAGTATAAGTGTAAATGCGAGAGTATGATAATTTCCAGAATGGTGGGACTTGTGTTATGAAATGCTATCCGCGTTAATTTATCATAGGAATTGTAGAAGGGAGAAATTGTAAACTAAGCGAAAGATTAGAACGTGTGAAGCAGATAATAATTTGAAGACATAAGTTGAAATGCGAATGTTGTGATTATCTCATGAAAGGAAGAGATAGAGGATGCATCTAACCTCATGATAGAAAAACAAATTGTTATCCGAAATTATCTGGTTTTTGAACGTTTCATAACTGAGAGACAATAATAATTCAAAAGTAGATGAGCCAGAGACATTAAAACACATAATTATTGTCTCTGTTATGCCATATTGTTAGGTAGTTCTGTATGGTTGTTGATGTTTGGAATGTATGGTGTACTGTTATGAAATATATCTGAATTAAATGTTGATGCTGAATTTAGGCGGCTATTGTTGATTACAGACATTCAGCAAGTAATAATTGAAACAATGTAAGATGGCACATTCAACTTTTAATTTCATCATTACATTAAGTTGAGTAAGAGGAAGAGTGTTCAGGAGAGGTGTTCTGATTTGCAATGGATACTACACTGAAAAGGTAATTAAGCTGACATTTACTTGATATTCATACGTTTGATCTAAGAAAGGACCGAGAAGCGATTTAGTGTCCTTTTAGACTAGGATTTACTTTTAATTTAGGTATATTTTTAATTTAAGACAAACGACCATAGTTTTATCAATTATCTACAAGTAGAAAAATAATATGCTGTGGGATCATGTTACAATACTGTGTATAAAACTGAGTCTCTGCTTTCAGAATATGGAAGCACTGTTGTTGTTTATGATAAACTAATGTTTTCGGTGTAATATCATCCCTTGTTAGATCCTTGATTGTCAAACTTCATGCCCCAACAGGAATAGGAACAATCTAATCGCTTTAATAATTTGAATTATTGTGCACATGACATAATTTAGGACATTTCGCTTAACTTATGTGATCGATTTTAAACAGAAGTTGAATTTGAGTAAAAGTTGACATTTGGGTCTGCAATGTCTGGGAGAATACAAGTAGTTGTTCTATTTTGTTACAAATGTTTTTTTTAACACATTTTACATTAGAAAATGTATGCATGAAAGTCAAGGAGCACATTGTGTTGTAATGATAGTTCAAATAATGTTGCAAACTAATTGTGGAACACCATGCTATTAGAACCACCATCAGTTTCATTTCAAAATAGAACTCAGCAGTCTGAATACACTACTAATATCTAGATTGGGATACCACCAATGCAAGTACTTACCGCCTCGTGATGTAAACACTTCTGGATAGAGAGAGTGGGTAATATCTAGATCGCGATACCGCTGAAACCACTTACCGCCTCACGATGTAAACACTTCCCGATGGAGAGAGTATGACGTCACTGTTTTCGTGTGTGACATGTTCTTCCTTCGATCGATTTGAGAATACACGTTAGGCCATAGAACATAACCAATAGTAATAATAATAAAAAATTAACGGACTGAAAAAGTTAAAAAATTATTACTTGCACAATTGATATTATTAAAATATGTACAACATTCCAAACTGATAATTGATATCGTTCATTAGCGTTAACGTTATTAGTCACGATTCCACTGATTTTTATTTGATTCCGTTCTTCTATATTTCCTCACGTGGCTGAAATTGCTATTAAAATCATTCAGACGAAATAAAAACAAGATTTCATTAATAACAGTTTCGTTTAGGTTGAAACGCAGTCTGGACCATACTAACAGTGATAGATCGATTTGGAAATTGGGTTTCAGCAATATCGTGTGGGACGGTTACGTTTCACTATGGTCCAGGCTGCATTAAGACGTAAATGATATTAACAGTGATGGATACGACAGAAATTAGGTATCTGCAATAAGGTGTTCGATAGTTACGTTCAGTGTGGTCCAGGCTGCATCAAAACCTCATCGCAAATGAATTTATTCCTGTACTACTGGTGCAAAATTAACGATTTCTCGATATGAGACATATTAGTGATGTACTACTTTCCGTGGAAGGCCCCGTTAGTGACATTTAAAGCTGCGAGCGGAACGTATACGTCACATTTAGCAAGCTAGTGACATCATACTCTCTCCATACAGAAGTGTTTACACCGCGAGGCAGGAAGTGGTTGCAGCGGTATCGCGATCTAGATATTACCCAAGAGGGTATGACATCACTACTTTGATGAATGTGACATATATGTTCCACGTGCAGCTTTAAATGTCACCAACAGGGTCTTCCACGGAAAGTAGCCCATCACTATTACATCTCATATCGTGAAATCGTTAATTTTGTACCAGTAGCACAGGAATAAATTCATTAGCGATGAGGTTTTGATGCATTCTGGACCACACTGAAACGTAACTATTGAACACCTTATTGCAGATACCTAATTTCTATATTGTATCTATCACTGTTACTGTCATTTACGTCTTAATGCTGTCTAAATCATAGTGAAATGTATCCGTTGCACACGATATTGCTGATAGCCCAATTTCCAAATCGTATCTCTGTTAGTATGGTCCAGGCTGCGTTACAACCTTCATGCAAATGGTTATTAATTAAATCTTTTTTTTATATAAATATTTTATTTTGTAAGAATGATTTTAATAGCAATTTCAGCCACATGAGGAAATATAGAAGAATGGAATCAAATACAAATCAATGGAATTGTGACTAATAACGTTAACATTACAGGAACCAATATTATCGAACGTTACTAATGTATGATATCAATTATCAGTTTGGAATGTTGTTGATATTTTAACAATATTATTAATTATGCAAATAATAATTATATTTTTCAGTCCATTATTTTTATTATTATTGCTATTGGTTTAGTTATATGGCCTAACATGTATTCACAAATAGATCGAAGGCTGAACACGTCACACACGGAAATACAGTGAAGTCATACTCTCTCCATCCTGAAGTTTTTACATCGCGAGGCAGTTAATGTTGCAGCGGTATCCCAATCTAGATATTACCTCTATTCAGCAATGTCAACACTCATACTTCATCTGAAAATATAATTGCCAGTCTGGACAAACAAAACTTACTACATACATTATCACTTAATTACTGTTCAAAAGTGCACATTACATTTTATTTTATTTCCCTCTTATGAGCCAGGAATGTTCACTTTATGTTATACTTCATTTTTTTAATTAATATCTTGGGGAATTAAATATTTATTAGGATACATCACTTAATACTACTTATTACAGAACATCCATGTGAAACAAAATCATTGTTACTAATGTGTGAGTGCATGCCGAGGCGGTGGCTCACGCTACCACCATCTACACTCGCTTAGATGTCAATGACAGAATAAAGCATTTTGTTTTTCACATCGCTGCCTAGCACTATACTGGAGGTCCACTTGGCACTGACTGGTTGAGTTTTGATTTAATTTCAAGGTCATGCGATCAAGCTTCTACACTTGATTACACAGTTTGGCTTTCGTATTGTACAGAGTGGTGTCGTTTAATTTTTCTCATTCTAAATACTGATGTATGTCATTTCATTTTCCATGACTACAGATATAAATTAACAATGTACTGCCATTGACAGTGTTATCTTATGTTTCATATAAATTATTGTATGAAATAATAGGTACAATTTTTTTAATAAATTGGACAAGTACAAACAATTAGACAGACAAAACCAGATAAATTTCAATAAATTATCTACTGTTAAATACTTGATTGAATATACAGAAATTGTTATAACATATCTACCGAAAAAGAATATCAGACGGACAATTCAGTCGGACAACAATCATTATAAATTTAAAGAGGATAAACATTTACTTCATTAAAGTAAAATACTGACTAAATTTGAAATTCTTATTTTGAAATGTTCTGATTTTGGATTGATAAATTCTAAATTTGACTTGAAAATGCTCTACTAAATGGTACATTACTTTATTCACAATAATTATCATTAATTTAAGGTCACGAGTTTTTCCTCAGCGTGTAATTGGATTTGTGTCGTAACTGTTATAAATGCTTGATTTCTCCAGTTTGTCGAGGATTTTGCTGTAAATATATTGAAAAGTTGGTGTGTCATTCGTAGGTAGGCCTGGAATCTGGGTGATTTTTCAGCTCCTGTTTTAAATGGTGACATTCACCAAACGTTTGTCTCTGCTCACTTATTGGGTGTGAAATGAACTCTTGGTTAGGGGCCATCCATAAATTAAATCACACCTTGAGGGGGGGGAGGGGTCAACAAAGTGTGACATCGTGTGACAAGTGGGGGGGGGGAGGGGATGTGTCATAATCTTTGTGACATCACATGCATAATTTGTATCATTTTTTGGCTCGTGGGGGAAGATGATGTTGACACATCGAATGTTTCCACCACTATTGAAATCAAGAATGAGATGACTATGCCAATATAAACAGTATCAAGTAATGGGTTCAAAATCCATGGACATATGATGACTCAATTTTGTATCATTAATTCGATTTTTATATTTTTTGAAAATATTTTCTTTAATGTTTGATTTATTGTTGATATGATTTTTTAACTAGAAATATATAAATCATTTTGAAAGTGCTGCTTTAATTTATAAATATAAAGTTGAAAAATATGTGACGTCATACCAGGGGAGGGGGAGGGTCTCACAAATGTGACAACCTGTGACATGGGAGGGGGGAGGTGCCCAAATATCATGAAATTCATGTGATGTAATTTGTGGATGGCCCCTTACTAGCCGTGGAAAGTATCCACCATGTAGTGACTACTGACAGATCATCATCATCCCTATCGTTATCGCTTTGACGAATCATTGCAGGTTACATAAAAAAACACAAAATATAAACAATGTACAACATGTAGCACCTGCAAGGGTTTTCAAAACACTGATGAATGCTAGAAACTATGCCTTTGCAGTCACCTTCATCTACGTCGCGACCTGCATGGCATGCTTTTACCCATCGACCGTGATGTCGATCTTCATCGCGACCGCGATCTTCCCCTTCAACGCGACCTGCTCGGCATGTTTTTACCCAAGGCTTCCTAATGCTGACAGAGAAGCATATGGAACTATATTTCACTTAGGTAGTATCATCATCTGTGCTAGTATCTTGATTATTGTATGACATACCTAATATTCTCATGTTTGTGACTCCCTGTTGTAACAGGAACACAGAGAACTTGTAAAGTAGTATTGTGCTTTCTGGTATCCTAACGAATGGTGGGCACACTTCTTTTTTCTGGCCACTACCTTTAAGCAAAATGTCCCCATTCCAAGTTCTTACTGCCTACCTTGAGTGTTTCCCCATACTTGTGCTGCACCTTATGCTTCTCCTTTTCTACACATACATGAAGCTACAGTCTGTTCCCTTTATTCTAATTTGATAGGTCAAACCAATTTCCAATGTATTGTCAAAAGGTATAAAAAAATTCTCCTTTTTACTGTTTCTAACTGTTTTTAGTCATCAGTAGACCTCAGATTTTTAGGTTTCAAAAAATATTGTTTTAGGTGTCTAAAATAGGCTGCATTCCAATGCAAAATAGGTTCCAAAAATGTCAAAATAATCTATCAAAATTGTGGCCATGTTTATAAAATATCATCAATAAAAATTCTTTAATTTAAAATGTAATGTCAAGAATTGTAATTCAGCAGAAACAATTAATATTTTTAAAAAAACAATGCAGAGTGATAATAAGTATATTCATTGTGTTTGTTCTTTCAAGGCATCATTTGCATCAGCTGGGAAGATGATTTTTTGATGTTGAATTCTTGACATTGTTTACAAGCTGAACGTGATGTATTTTGACTCCCACACCTCTTCAACAGAGCATCCATAAACTACGTGACTCTGTCTGGGGGAGGGGGGGGGTTTCTGAGCCAAGCCACATAGCGTTTCATTGATATTTGTCACAGTTAAAATAAAGAACAGAACACACAATAGCAGTGTGACTATTTATAGTATTTCATTCATTTAACTATCTCCGTATGTAATTTACGATAGTCTGACAAGAGAAAACAGTACAAAATGTTGTCTGGAATCAATAGGAAAAAAGGTACGTGGGACGCAAGGGAGGGGGAAGGGTGGTTCACGGGAAGCCAAGATAAAGCTACATAGTTCATGAACACTCCGCAGTCTTCTTCAACTCTTGACACTTCGTTCACTGGATGAGTTTTTAATTTTTTGACCCAATGTTGTCAAACAGTCTAATACATTTTCTAATGACTTGGTGCCTTAAATGTCTGATATTCTGCACAATGGGAACATTGAGCAGCTATAATGATGTAATTTTCACAATAATCATTGTTCACACAAAAAGCATCCCCAGGCATGGTTCTTTTACGATTGAAACCCAACGTAACGATGCACGTTTTTACACCTACCCTGCATTTCTGCACATCATACTGATGATACCTGAAAAGGAAAACTGAGCGTGGTGGTTGAGCGATTAATGTTCTGGCCTCGCACTCGACGCCGGTTCGAATCCCTGTCCAGGCATACAGATTTTGGTTTTCCACGGTTTCCCCAACTCACTCCAGGCGAATGCTGGATGCTTCCTTCAATAGTCCATGGCTGAATTCCTTCCTGTTCCTTGTCCCCAATCCTATACCGCCTCTATGTTAACGAGGTGTAAAGCCATAAGTAAAAAAGAAAACCATGTCACTCTTATTGGGCACCCTGTAGTTACAAACTCCATTAATACTTCTTAAATTCACTAGAAAATTGAAATAATTAGTATCATTTAGTATCATTTAGTTGCATAAAAGTTAATATAAGTAGAACAGTTTACATTAAAAATTGTTTTTAAACACCAATAGCGTCTTTGGCAAGTCTGTGTGTGATTCTTAATCATATGGTGAAAGAACACAGCCTGCTTGATGCTGATCCACATGTGTTCCGGGTAATACATAATAATATTTAATTAAAGTTTGTCCTAAACTACAACTGAATTGTTCCCTTAAAATTTTTGTTACAAATGACGATAAAGATGCCGTTTCTGTCATCATTTGGTAGAAAATTTCATAATGCTATAGTTAATACTTTTCAGTAATACGCAATACTGTGCCACTTTAGTGCAGCTGTGAAGGTGTAAAAAAATGTTTTGCTTAGTGACCAGAAATTACTTGAATGTTTTTCCCCCCCCCTTCTTTTGTTTGGAGAAGATATAATGATTGGTGAAAGTCTTCTGCTAAATTTTCATTGTGCTTGAAACAATATTTTACCTGCCCCGAAGACTGATTGATATTTCGCCGTGGTTACAGAATAGTTTGTCATGATGTTGAATTCATTATTTTGCTTAGTTGTTACTAAGAACTAAGTTTTGTTGTTTAACCTACATTATAACCTGATTACAACATTTTTTATTGAGTTTTAGTGCTGGCTTGATCTTATATTTTATCAATTTCAGCCATGCTGCATTTAGAATCGTATTGTCCAACATTTGTGATGAATTTCCCATTAAAAGTATCGCGTATGCAGTACTGTCAAAGTATTTATTAGTTGGCTTTCTTGGTTTTAACAAACTTCGTTGAATTTTGACACATGACAATCAATCGTTGACAAATGTAAATAAGGGAAAGGAAAAGACACCATTGCTGCATTATCTTGGTTCTCCGGGTGGAATTGCGTCAATTTATTATAACCTAACGTTTCTGCCATTGTGCTGTGGCTTTCCTCAGAGGACGATGACACGATGGCAGAAACGTTAGGTTATAAAATAAATCGACGCAGCTCCACTCGGAGAAACAAGATAATACATACAGTGACCGCCGAAGCTTTTGTTATCATCAGCAGAGAACTTATCAGGTGAGAGTTGGAGAGTAGCAGATGCTTAGCAATGCGAAAATCAAGAAAGTAAAAAAGGCTGGGGTTCAGTATAGAAGGAAATAGAACCTTGTCACTATTCAACCAACCTCTCTACCAATATTCCAAAACTTTTTACTTTATGTAATACAATAAACAAAATGAGTTTTTTTTTAAAAAAATAAAAAAAATAAAGAGTAATTGAATCACATGGTGTAGGCCTATTTAAATATTTACCAACTGCAATGTAATGAAGGATAGTATGAATTCTGTTACAAAGTAAACTGATGTATTATACAGATAGTCATCATATCACAGACATGTTAATGAAAATATTATCATGAGGAGTAAAAGTGTCAGTACATCCCTGTACTGGTAAATAAGTAACTTCGAAAACAGACATTTCATAAAATCTAAATGAAAATTTTTCCTTCTGCAAAATAGGTCATTATGTTCTTTAGATATTATCATTGGATGATAATATAATTGTATTTCTCATCATTTTCCTTTTTATCAACCAGAATGTTTGCAGCAATAAGTGGACCGCTGCTCTGTCTGAAAAGTAAAACTGGAGCCCTTTTCTGTGTAAATGACTGGGAGAATGCAATGGTGAAATCAATTTTTAGATGTAGATGAAATAGGACACCTATCAATGTTTGGTTGTATCCAACTATAGTGAGAGCCTTTCTGCTGTGACGAATTCCTCTGTTAAGTTTTCTAGGCTGTTCTTGTTCTTTCTTGGGTATGCGAATAAAAGTGGAAAGATACTTCAGTTCACAGTTTGTACTAAATTTATTGCTTGTAAAATTGTACTTAGTTTGCGGGTTTAGTGCTGTTGAATTTTGATTGACTTTGACGTGTTTTTTTCCCTCAGTTTTGGCTGTAGTAGATATGGTACTATGCGTTTTTGAATGTGGGGTCGGAATTGACTCGTTCTAGCATGTCTTCAGCAACCTTTACACAATTGAGTTTTTGAAGAAATTTCAGATCTTTCAGAAGTAGTCGAGGCAGTGCGTTTCATGCTCAAATAATTATTTAAAATGGCATGAATTGATTTGTGAGACAGGCAGTGCATCTCATGCCAAAACAATCATTTAAAATGGCATGAATTGATTTGTGAGACAGAGAAAGTGCAGTGGCTATCTCTCTCAAACTTAAATGACAATTTACTTCACTTTGGCGATGTTCACTTCAGTTGAAGAAGTTGATGGCCGGCCAGAGTGAGGCAAATCATCTATCATATCTCGGCTGCTTTTGAATTCACTGTACCACTCGTGTGCACATGTTTTTTAAAAAGTTGTTTCACTGTAAGCCTTCCGTAACGTTTTCAGCGATTCGGCACTCGAAATTCCATTTCCAGTGCAAAATTTGAGACAAATTCTTTGAGCGACATTTTTATCCATTGTAAAAATCGCTAAGAACACTTGAGTTGAACTGACACCATTGAGCACTCTAGACAAACTAAATGACAGATAGTTCTCAAACTCAGTGTCAGTATAGAAAACAGTTGTCAACTTCACGACAAAAGGAATTTTGAAAATCTCTTTAAGTGTCATTTTTAAATGATCAGTTCCTGGTATTTTTTTAACAGAATGTATACAAACGTGTAGGATGAAAATAAGTATAGAGGAAGAAACCACTCCATACCAGAGATGAACACAGTATGCTGCTAATATACCAAAGGTTGACATGCACAAAACACTGACAAATTTAGGTGTTACCCTTTTGTCAGCAGAAGAATGTGATGTGCACATCAATGCCAGATTAAGACAGTGTGGGGGGCCTGTAGCAAAGGCGAACAAAGAGGCCCTTGGTTTGGTTAAGGTATTAAAATGTAGGGTATAAAATATAACAGCACATTTATGAAGCTTTGTGATTTAATTAATTTAGGGATAACACTAGCCAAATCAATATTTATAACTAAATCATTTACTATAGAAATTAAAGCCAGATCATTGGATGCATAGGTGCGAGGTTCCCCAGAAGTAAGAGGCCTGTATCATTTCCTAACTCTTGCTACATTGCTTATCTGGTACGGGTGCACGCTGCCTTCTAAAGAGTGTGTTGTGAAAGTTATTTGCCATATTAGGAAAGGGCTTTTTACTGGACGATAGAAGAACCAATTTCATTTGCTGCAATACTCTAAACAATTTTTCCAAGTATCATTTCAACACATTTTTCTAGCTATTCAGACATTCCATAACAAATAATTATGCCAATTTAATATAACCATTAACTGAGTTAAACAATGAGAAATAATCATTTGAAGATATTTTATCTCACTGTTATTAGGATTTTTTATCAAGGAAACTTAGATTTATTTTCACTCAATTGCCTTTTTGTCTTTCTGTCACATTCCTCTAATTCATAAACCAAATAGTTTAGACTTTGTATTTATGCAGTTTGTGTTTCTTTGTAACAATTTGTTAAAAACATTCTCTTCCATTTGGTTTCCACAACACACATCATATACCAACCAACTTGGTGCCACTGCACTAGTTCCTACACAGGCGTCACCACACAGCAAGTCTCAGAATAAATGGCTACAAACAGTCCACACCTACAACTTGTACCTTCTAATATCAGAACGTGCCAATTATGGATTGCAATCCCGCAGTGTTTTCAATCCCGCGGGATCCTTGCGGGATTGGCGCAAACAGTTTTTTAACGCTTATATTTAAAACATAGTTACTTAAAACGTTAATAAATTAAATAATCATTACATTAATAAATCAATTTTAATGTTAAATGATAAAAATTAATAGTTAACAATATTTTAATTGGCAAAATGATATTAAAACTTTTTAGCATGTCTTAAGTACATTTCGAGGTTTTACATTTTTGTTTTTTAATCTAAACCAATTTTTAAATAAATAATAAAAAATGGATAATATTCAGTGTTAGGTCATATTATGTGCCTTACAATACGTCAAATGAATTTAAAAACATGGTTTGCTTAGTGGCCAAGTTACCAGAGTTTTTTTTTTTTAAATTCTAAATAAACGTTCCATAACACCGAGAGAAAGCATTCCATTTCACAAAGTGAAGTGAATATACTCTGTAAAGTGTAGACTTGACTCAGAACAAGATCTCAGAACTTTTTGCCACTGCACAAGCACGAGACATGACTTTTTTTTTACAAAAATTGTTTTTGTGGGATTCATTATTATATCTCCTGATTCCTTGGTTGATCTTACAGTTGATTCAATGTTATTAAAGGAAACTAATCACCAACACTTAAATTGTCAAGTATTTCAATTTTACATATGTGGCGTAACGACGTTTTAAGAGTGGAAATTATTTCTTTTTAGTAAGAAAGGAGACTTTCTCGGCGAATGATTGCAGTGAAGTTTTCATAGGTTGTATCTCCAGATTTCATTGATAAAACACGAGATTTCACACGTGAGGGAGACAGCGGAGGCAGCCGTTGAAGTATGGTGTTCCTACAACACAATTCGTCGATACACCCGTGAAAACTTCATTATAACTTTTTTTGCCTTTAGTCGAAATAATAACAAGGAGAAGAGGTATTAATCTATAGCCTGAACGACACATGTAAACAGGCGGCTTTCATCAAAGAAACGCATTGAGGCAGCGGCCAAAACAGCTATAAGTCAAAGGATATACAATTGCCTGTTGATAGCTGCTAAATAAATAGGTATGCAATTAAAATTACGATAACATTAGTTTCCTATCAACTAATAATCAAATTTTCAGCCGCAAAAAGGAAACTGTCACAATAATTTTATCTGTAAATAAAGAAAATGGGAAAAATGAATCCGTGAATAAAAAGCTGTAACTTTGTAGTTCAGATAACGTTTGCAACACATAAAAAATAATTATATAGTTACAAAATCGTACTAAATATGCAACATAACGCGAATTACAGAAATGTGTACTCGAAAATGAATACGTAAAAGTGTATCTATTTACTTACGAATGACGAAGGTTGACAAAAACAAACGTTTGTTCACACGCGCCAAATGCCAACTGGAAGGGTATAGGCAAACAGTGCAATACATCAGATAGAGACCGAGTGGGGCAGCGAGTCACGCACTGACACGCGTTTTATCTGCATTTTGCGGATTGCGGATCCGCTTAATTTTGTGCGGAACCCGCCAGACTGTCTAATGATGCGGGATTGCGGGGTCCCGCTTTGCTGGATTGCAATCCCTAGTGCCAATAGCCACGATTCCAACAATCTCAATGACTGCTTTACTGTGAGAGCAATCATAGTTTTCCCAAATAGCACCACTGCATCAGAACTGCGAAGGTGGGAACTAGTGTCCCAGAATATCTTGGATACCAAACCTCTGTCCTTAACCACCAATAAAATCCTACCACTTAACCTATCACTTTTTAATTTAATTAATTTTTTCCCTTTACTATCACTTTTTAATTTAATTAATTTTTCCCTCTACTTACATATTTTAAATAATAATTTTTTGCATCAGTGCTAGGTACCCTTGTTATATATGTTCATTTTGCCATTGCCTGCAATATATTATCTCAGACATTGCCGATATATCGATAGTGTACTCCCCCACCATTTCTCCCACTATCTAGCCAGTCTCTGGGTAACATTCTGTGTGCACACACGTCTGGAACCAAATGGCCTGTTTTTCCATTACATGAAGGAGGTTAATACTGAAATATTGTATTTGTGTGTCCGTCTTATGTGTTTTCTCTCATTGCAGCCAACAATTTTGGTATGTGATGGGTTAACTTCCCCTTCCTTTATTCATAAATAGCAAAAGAAACCAGAATAATAAGAATTCGTCATATTTTGGAATTATACTCACAAAACTTCAGAACCTTGTTTCTCATAACAAATATCGACAAAAGTGGTGCTTTTCTATATTACATATTTTGTTTACTTATTGAAAGTTTTGGCTTTGGCTTACAAGTTCCTGTGAATACCTTGATAAACATTTGCTAATGATATTCGACCATGCAAAGGTTGTTCTGTTTAATGAGTGTCAGTTATTATACTATATCAATGTCAGTTGCGATTGATGCAAAGTCTTGTGAATTTTGTCAACTGGTAGTACTATGTTAATGTCAGTCTATGATAAGAATATAGCTAAAGCTCCTAATGCTATACTTATTCAAAAAGTTATGACTGAGGTACTATGTGAAAAGCATTCCACGAAATTACTATCAATTTTCTTCAATAAAATCACAGAATGACTCTACACAGATACACAGTTCTTCCAATTATATAGATCTGGTGAAAGCAGTAATCCATAACTAACTCAGGTAAGTAATGAGTTCTCATGTATTTCTCATTGGCAACCAAATCTAGAGACAGACCCTGTTTGCACGCTGTCACCAATAGGCCTGATCCATTCACAGGTTTTAGTCAGTCAGAATACTTTTTCCAAATAGAACTGGGTCTCTGAAACGCTTAAATAATTGGATATTCTGTAATCACAGTGAATATGTGCAGTATAATGCATGTGAATGTAAAGCAGCAATAATAGTTCGTTATTAAATAATGTAACAAGGAATCATTGTTCTTAAGAATGCAGAAAAGTATATTAGTAGTTAGCACCAGTAAACAGTATGTAGCAACAACTTGTTTGCGTAGCAGTGGTAGTGTAGCTAGCATGTTAATAATGAGGTTATCAAAAAAAAGATTGGATCGAAAGTAATTAAGCAAAATTTGTTTCAATTGTTAAGACGTTTATGATGTAACCATATATCCTTCAGAACTGCCTCAGTTCCAACATTCCCAGTTGTTCAAGTCGAAATTAGAGCCATAACTGAAATATCTTCATTTTTTGTGTTCTATTAGCTTAGAAGTAACTGTCTTGTTTCATACAAAATCAGGATAAAAATAATACTAAGAAAATTCTGGTGAAAGGTTCTTATATTTATTTATCAGTTATAATAAAAAAATTTGCAGATGATTCGTGATTAGTTTTGTGTCTTAAGTGACAACAAAGTTTGATTTTAAGGCATTTTGATAATATGTTCAACTGGAAGTAAACGCTGAGGTTTTGTGCCAGTTCAGGATCATGCATCAGTTCAGTAAAATGAAAATTATGCCCACAATATCTATTTCTAGACTCACAGGGGAACAGATGTGTCTGTCCTAGTTTGTGGTTTCTATTAGGATGCTACATAATTGGTAAACCTTGACTCACAGTGGTAAACTGAGATTTAAATTGTTGACACAAATTCATTCTGGGGTAAAACAAGGGTGGTGTTTATTTGGGTTTATACTATTTCTTATCTTATTCATATCCAATGTATTAGGCTTTCTGAGCAGGTCACAATATGCAACACAGTATGAGAATTTTTCTTGATTGTTTTAAACATTATTTCAGAAACTAAAATGAGCCGAATCTTTGGTGAGATCTTGCAACAGTAGGTGGTTGAAATGTTATCGGAATCAAAACTGTTGAACACCTTTAGGGTATTTGCACAGATTAGCAATGTGAAGTTGTCTTAACAGTCAGGACCTCTCATTTTCACTCAGGGCAGGCATTGGGAGGGGGGGGGGGGGGCGAGTAAGCAGGGCAAATGTGCCGCCAGCTGAGGGGGTGGGGGGGGGAGTCCTGATGACTGGCCAGAGGGGACTCCCGGTCCAAGAATCTGTACATTGTGCCTGGGCAGTGGTAGAGCTAAAAAAATGAATTTGCTGCGGGCCCCAAACAGTTACCTCACTGCTTAGAATGCTTACCTGGAACCCAAGAATCCTGCCAGTCCTGGTTTCACTAAACGGTATGCTTCTTTTAATGAGAAAAAGGTTTGTTAAACATTTATTGCTAGAACAGGAGCTGCTGTTAGGTTATATTCAAGAGAGCTGATGAAAATACTTTACATGAGGTGCTCATAATGTTTAAATGCAATTAGAAATGACTAAGTCAAATACTTAATTTGTGAAATTATATATAGCTTTTCAAAGCCAGTGGAAAGAAAATGAGGGAATAAAAAGTAGCTGTTTTCTGATAATTCGTAGAAAAAGGTATTTAACTCTTTAAAGCTGGTGACATTCCCTGGAACAATTAATCTGTGAGGTTTGTCTGGTTGGAGAAGAAACCTTCCGTTTCATTGCCGTTTACGTGAACAGTACATGAATTAATTCTCGTTAATGCTTGCAAAATGGTTTTACAAACAGCAGGGTGGAGATGTTGATCTCATGATGCCATGAGAAAAGGTTAGCATTGGCAGTAAAAGTGCTTGCAAAAAAACTGGTGTCTAATACAGTCGCACTGGGAAAAGAAACTGTAATCTTTAATTTATCTCGAAAATCTACCAGATTGCTACTGAATGTTAGTGTTAGTATTCTGTACATCAGGAGAAATGGTAAACCATTGTAGTCACTCTGCTGTCTTTCACTGGTCTGTACCTTGGTTCGAGTTTGAGACCATCAATTTTGAGCTACCGGACTGCTAGTTTGTTTCTTTTCATGTTCAAGGTATGATACGCATTTACATTTCCACTAATTTGATATTTTCTCGACATGATTTTGTGTTCACAAGCTGAAGGAAGAATAAAACGAAAAATGTGTGTGTTTGGGACCACACAGTAGAAGTGGAACTTGTTTCCATAGCAGTGTACATTTTAAAAGATTAGAGGAGTATAAGTTCAACATTGCAGTATTTCGACTGTAAAATTGTATTTACTTTGTGGGTTTAGCACTGCATCTCTGTTATTGCTGGGGGTCTTCTGCAGATCTGCTTCTGGTTAATGTATCCACTTCTTCGTCATTTTCTGTACAGGATTTTCATGCAGAAATTGTGTTGCTTCTCTGCCAAATAGTGTTCTCTGCTCCAGAGACGATGTAATCTGTGAATGGATCCTCTTGTTGCAACTTAATTGTCTGCGAGCGCACACTCAACATTTGACTCAATTCATAGCCTGCGACTTTGTTGAAGTTTTTGGAATGTTATAATGGTGTGTGGTTTTCCTATCTTTTCATTCTAAGAAAACTCTTCAGGTGTGCTATAATTTTAGTTTTCACCCATTGAATTCTATACCCTCCATCTACATGGTGCTTTGTCATTTCCAATTTGGTGGTTTACTCGAGTCTTGCATCACGATACCATTCATTAAATCTGATAGTGCTGCTCGGGATAATTTAAAATTGTTTCAACATTTTTGTTAAATTATTCATTACTTCCCTTGGTAATTTATTCCAAACCTTAACTCCCTTACATATTAATGAAACATCTCCCACACCCTTATGCCTCAAATCGAGTACCAGTTTGTGGTCATGGTCACCTTTTCCCTTCCGTGCACCACTTAATTGTTCCACCAATATATTTCCGTGTCATCACCAGTATACAGCTTGTACACTTCCATGACACTCTTCGCCCTCCTCCTGTCTTCCCAGGTGTAACGGTTAGCGTTCTCGCCTCGCATTCGGGAGGACGGCGGTTCGAATCCCCGTCTGGGCATCCAGATTTGGGTTTTCCATGGTTTCCCCAAATCACTCCAGGCAAATGCCGGGATGCTTCCTTCAAAAGGCCATGGCTGAATTCCTTCCCATTCCTTGCCCCCCATCCTTTCCCGTCTCTAAAGACCTCGATGTTAAAAAGAGACGTAAATCAGTTCAAAAAAAAAAAAATCCTGTCTTCCAATGACTCCTATTCTAGCTCCTTTATCATATCCGTTACTAATTGTGTTCTGCAATAATTTTCAGAGACAAAACTAACAGCACTTCTTTACCCCCACCCCTTTCAGCTCCTGTATTTGATACCCACACTACAAAACCATATTTAAGCCATGTAATGACAAAACTTTTATCACCCAATTCCCTTATCGCCTTTTCCTAACACCCGTCCAGTATCACTCATCCAGTTGAGTTATGCCAAGATATTTATGTATTCCTTCGGTTAGCTTTATCTTCTGAGCTTAAAATAGGTTTCCCATCGGCATCTTTAATGTTCATACCGCTTTTCTTCATTTCTCCAAAATTCTGTTTGATCTTTCTATCTACTTTACCTACGAACATTTCCTTTTCTAATTCTTCACACTTTTCTTGTAGCCATCTTTCTTTTGCTATTTTGCATTTCCTATTTATTTGATTTCTAAATTGCCTGTACTGCTCTTTTCCTGCTTCATCCTGATCATTTTTGTACCTTTACATTGAGAAACTTTATGTTGGGGACGACTTGAACAATAGTGTAATAGAAAAGGAAGGCGATGTCGACATTGATGACTTAGGAGATCCTGTTTTGAGGACAGAATTTAATAAAGCTCTGAATGACTTGAAAGCAAATAAGGCAGTTGGAATTGATGAGATCCTTGCAGAACTTCTTAAATCCCTAGCAGAGGAAGGAATCGAAAGATTATTCAAGCCGATATCAAAAAGTTAGGAAACGGGAGAAATTCCAACAGATTTTAATAAAAATATCATGTTCACATTTCCAAAGAAAGCACAAGCTGACAAATGTGAGAATTATCGCACCATTAGTCTAACAACACATGCTTCAAAATTACTGACCAGAATAATATACAAAAGGATTGAAAGGGTAGTAGAAGAGATAGTAGGTGAAGATCAGTTCGGGTTTAGGAAAAATTGCGGTACAAGGGAAGCAATTCTGGCTTTAAGATTAATACTTGAAGGGCGGATCAAGAAAAACAAAGATACTTATATGGCATTTGTTGATTTAGAAAAAGCTTTTGATAATTTTAGGTGGGATAAGATGTTCAAAATTTTAAATAAGTCAGGTCTAAAGTACCGAGGTAGAAGAATACTCTATAAACTGTATAAGAATCAAGTGGCTATAATAAAAGTAGAGAATCATGTAAGACATGCATCAGTTAAAAAGGGTGTGAGACAAGGCTGTAGTCTATCCCCGTTAATATTCAACTTGTATGTAGAAGAAGCAATGAAGAAAGTAAAAGAAAAAATTCCATGTGGCATAAGTTTTCAGGGAGAAAAAATCAGTATGCTACGATTTGCTGATGATATTGTCTTGTTAGCGGAGAGGGCTGAGGATATTGAGAAGTTACTGAATGGCATGAACAAAATACTGAAGGAGATTTTGGACTGAATATAAATCAAAGCAAGACAAAAGTGATGAAATGTAGAAAAATGATATCAATACTAGTAGATTAAACATAAAAATAGGATCGGATGCAGTAGAAGTAAGTGAATTCTGTTATTTGGGAAGTAAAATTACAACTGATGGACGAAGCAGGAATGATGTTAAAAGCAGAATAGCACTAGCAAAACGAGCCTTCATGAAAAAGAGAAATATTTTAGTTTGAAATATTGATCTAGGAATTAGAAAGAACTTTTTAAAACTCTTTGTGTGGAGCACAGCACTTTATGGTAGCGAAACATGGACTTTAGGAATACCGGAAAGAAAGAAAATTGAAGCATTTGAAATATGGTGCTACAGAAGAATGCTGAAAATGAAGTGGACAGACAAAGTAAGAAACGAACGAGTTTTGGAAATGATGGGTGAGGAAAGAAGTTTGTGGAAGAAGCTTACAGAAAGAAGAGACAGGTTAGTAGGTCATATTTTGAGAGATGTGGGATTGGTTAATTTGTTAGTGGAGGGAACAGTCGAAGGTAAGAACTGTAGAGGAAGACAGAGATTAGAATATATGAAGCTGATAATTGAGGACATGGACTGTAAGGGGTATGTAGAAATGAAGAGGTTAGCACAGGATAGGAAGGGATGGAGGATTGCATCAAACCAGTCAAACGACTGACGACAGCAAAATAAAGATATTTATGCTTCAGGTCTTCAACGAGCATTTGCTTCCCCATGCTATGATCATAATCAACCTTTAGTTTTTTTATCTGTGTCCTAATAAGCTCACTCTTCTTTTAATTCCATGTTGACCTTTTCAGCTATATATCCTGTCCATGTCACCCTGCAACTATTCAGTCTTCCCCCATTTCGATCCTATTATATAACATTGTTAACTGCAAACAACCTAACTTCTGACTGTAAACCATTGACGCAGTCATTCAATAGAACAACGAATAGCAATGTTCCCAGTACACTACCCTGTGGCACTCCTATTTTTTACTTCCATTTCTTTTGATACTGCATTTCCTATCAATCTTTGCTTTCTACCTTTTAAATTCTTCTAATCAACAAATCACTTTTCATCCACTCCAGTAGTTTCTGCCTTTTTTACCACCATTTTATGGCTCACTCTGTCAAATACCTTAAAAAGATCTAGTGTTACACTATCACCTTGGCTTCCCTTGTCCATTTCATCTGAATTATCCTGCATATAATGCACTGAGATTAAGATAATTACCCTTAACTAAAGCCATATTTTCAATTCGAAAATCAGTTTCTTTTCTGCACAGATATTCTGATGTGGTTTCGTATCAATCTTCCCATCTATTGTTCTACCACTGAAGCCAAAATGATCGGCCTGTAATATTCTTCCCCGTTTGTCTCTCTTTTATGGATTGCTACTACTGTCGCACTTTTCAAGTCCTGTAGCAAGCATCCAGACTCAATTTAAATATAAGGTACAAAATAGTTCCTTCTATATTTAAGCCATCTGTAATATTATGTACTCTATCCCATTTTTTAACTTTCTTAGTTTCTTCATAATATCTTCAGGATGAATTCCATTTTTTTAGTGTGCTCATTTCTAATTGTGCTGACAAGTTTGTTATCTGAGTTACTGTCCCATTTCTAAATCACTGTTTGTAATGGCCACTTCATTCAACTTACTTAATATCTCTTCCTTTTTTTTCAAATCCTCAGTCTTTTCCCTATCATTATCTATAATTTTCTAAGTAGCTTCCCTTCCACTTAGTTTTCTAACATAGCCATATAAATTTCTAGATGCATCATTTGGGACTCCTGCTGCACTGATAATATTCTACATGAACCTATCTTTTGCTTCCCTCTGTGCTAGTATTAATTCCTTGTTTAGTTTTTTCAAGTGTTCCCTGCTTCCTTGCTGTCTCTTAACTCTGTGGTGTTCTCTTCTTATCATCCACTTTAACCTGTCAACTTCCCTGTTATATTGTACCAAGCGTGGTGGTGTAACAGATAGCGTTCTGGCCTCACATTCGGGAGGACGGCGGTTCGAATTCCTGTCTGGGCATCCAGATTTGGGTTTTCCATGGTTTCCCAAATCACTCCAGGCAAATGCCGGGATGCTTCCTTAAAAAGGCCATTGCTGAATTCCTTCCCATTCCTTGCCCCCATCCTTTCCCATATCTAAAGACCTCGCTGTTGAGAGACGTAAAGCAATTTAAAAAAAGTTATATTGTGTATGTCATGTACTAATATATACATATATATGTCTTGATATCAACGTTTCTTTCATTCTTATTATCTAGATCTATTGCCACTTTGACCCCACTGTACTTGTCCTTACCTTCCATATACTGAACCTTTCCCTGATATATTTCTTCATTCCTGGAATATGTGCTTTTTTATAACTGTAACTACTACCACCTTCAATTTTGTACATTGGATTACTGAACCCTCTAATATCCATCACAACTGCTTCCTGATCACTTATTTCTTCAATTATTCAATACCCCCACAAAATTATTGTCAGGCTTTATTAGGAACTAGCTGTTACCTACAATTTCATATGCATGGGCTTAGAATTTTTGTGGTAGAACTGGGTATAGAAAGATATAATGTTATGTAAAAGGTGTCCCAAAAATCACAAAGGGGGAAAGCCATCACCTTATCATTCCACCACTAAACCTCTCCTGAAGGGAAGCAATTTGCAACATATTTAAAAATAGCAACAAAGAGAGAGGGAGGGTTGACTGTGGGAGATTTTTTGTGTTTAAAATTGTCACTTTCTGGGTAGATCTTATCTCAGTACTGTTTTGCACATGATGTTTTTGGTTTTGCTGTGCTGTCCTAAGACAGGATTGAGAACCCGTGATCTGGGTACCTAAAACTGCGCATGGGGAAAGCATGTTTCTTCTACTGCTACTACTTCAAGTGTCTGTTCGTAGGCTTAGTTGATAACCATCGTATGCAACACAAATCAACATCTATACTACATAATAAGTTGTCTGTACGTGAAATTAATGAACAGATCATACACAAATTGACTGCGAGAGAAACAAAGCCTGAGTAACTGATATAACACTACAGACTTCACTCGCCATCAGTCTGTCTGTGACCGTTCGGTTAGTTTTCAAGTTGTCATTACAAAATATGTTATTTATCCCGGTAAATAACCTTTGTGCTTCCTAATGATAAACAGTATTTCCTTGTCATTATGATTCATTTAGTCGTGAAAACTAAACAGATAGTTACTTTCGGATTTGTAATATTAGTGTAGATACGTCATATATGTTTGGCCCCCTTGTGATATGCTGTACCACTTGTGTGAAACCTTCTTCCCTGACTAAGGTAATTGCAAATTTCTGTTTCACATGCTTGTAACGGCGCCCTGTAATCCTTCGCTGATCGTAAAATGTCTCTCACCCTATTCTGAATCCTGAAGATCAGTCGAATATTGACTTTGGTCAGCACTTTACCTACACTCTTGGTGACTCAAATTTTATGAGTTAGAAAGGCTTTAAAATATCCCAAAAACTTCAACAAAGACGGGGTCTATTGATAGAGTCAAATGTGACAGTGTATGCTCTGGGACTCAGTATCGCTCAATTACACCTTCTCTGGAACAGCAGACGCTCTTCGCCGGAGAAGGAACACACTCTAAACAGGCTGCCCAGTGTGCAGGAATATGACGGAGCAGCGGGTACATTAGCCTGGAACAGTATTGAGGAAGATGCCAGGCTGGCTGCAACAGTGAAGCAGCGCAAAACCCACACAGTAAGTGCAAGGCACCTGCTAAAAGCATGGAATTTTGGGGGATTACTGGAGATCGCGATTCTGTCAGGACTTGTCATCATAATACTGTAGTGGTCAAACGCAAGACTTTACTAGAAATTCTTTCCGAAGTACATTTAACGGTTTCATGCTGGTCCAGGCTGTATTACAACCTAATTTCTGCTTGAAAATCATGGTCCAGGCTGTATTACAACGGAATTACTGCTTGAAAATAATGCGTCTTGCGACTGACTACGGCAGTATTCCAACGATATTACTGAATGTTGTTGTAGCGGAATCGCGATCTCCAGTAGACCCAAATTTTGTAATGTTTATCTTTCTTTGTTGTTTATCAGTTAAAATATGGTTTCGACATATTAGTGAGCTTAGTATTAATGTTGAAACGGGGATTTCTAATTAAATAATTTTGTTTTACCATTAAAATATCAAATTCCATTTATTATAGGTCAGTTTACACACTGAGAAAACACGTTAAGGGTTACCAGTGACTATGGATAATGATTTGGATGGGAGAGGATATTCTCCACTTTCCCAAAACTGGTACTGACCTGTTGAAATTTGTATTAACTGCTTCCTCTTCACGTTCTCCACTCTCCTTTTTCTAAAAAGTTGCCACGAATTAAATTAAAAATGCCGAAATGTGGGACGCTCCGCAACGGCGAGATGTTAGCAGCACTGCAAAAATGACGTAAAAAATTATCCGTACAGGGATCATATCCGGTCTACTGGAGATCGCGATACCGCTACAACCATGGAGGAAAGAAATATATGGAGACGACGCAAGAGACCTTCACCACGCATTGAAGTGAAGCAGGGCGGAGGAGGAGTGGGGGGCATGGCCAGAGTGGAGGGGGCATGGCCGCTTCCATACAGACACGGGGAATATGTACAAAAACCTCAAGGGGACTCTAGGATACAGGTGACGCCGCAATCTGGTGATGGATTATTATGTAACTCGGTATGACAAATAAAAAATGAAGAATAAATTTTTTTGATATCCTGCTTAGTTTTCGAGATATTCTGTCCCAAATGTGAAATGCTTTTGGTTGAAATTCAGAAGAAAAAATTGGTCAAAATCAAATTTGATGATGGATTCTTATTTAAAAAGACGATAAAAATGAAAAATAAAGAATAAAATTTTTCGATATCTCACCTAGTTCTAGAGATATACTCTATCAAAAGCGAGGTGTCTTGAGTAGAAGAAAAATTTTGCAAAAGTCAAATTTAATGATAGATTCTTATGTAACACGACGAGACAAATCGAAAATAAAGAATAAAATTTTTCGATATCTTGCTTAGTTTTCGGGATATACTGGGAACATCGCAATTGATTCCTCAGACTTCCACGGCCATCTTTGTTCATGATTAATTGACTTTCGGGTTTTGCCGCGTTGTTATACTCTGACGAAGGCTGGAGGATAGCAGCCGAAAGCTTAGGTAATGATTAATGAAATAAACAACGCGGCAAAACCCGAAAGTCAATTAATCATGAACATCGCAATTGTTTGGAAGCGCATTATCGCCACTGCGCATGCGCGAGCCTGCTTCACCAATTTAACGTCACTTCTCCTCCATATATTTCCTTCCTCCATGGCTACAACAACATTCAGTATTATCGTTGGAATACTGCTGTTGTCAGTCGCAAGACGTATTATTTTCAAGCACTAATTCCGTTGTAATACAGCCAGGACCAGCATGAAACCGTTAAATGTACTTCGGAAAGAATTTCTAGTGGAGTCTTGCGTTTGACCACTGCAGTGTTATGATAACTCCTGGTGGAATCGCCATCTCCAGTAATCCCAAAAATTTACGGGAAATTCATTCTGCGGCATCCATCTCGGAAACTGCGCATTTGTTTACAACGGAAGCAATCGATTATCTCTGACTGCTTATATCGATTCTAAGATGGCGAGCCTTGTTGAACTGCACTTCGGATAAATATTTTGTATCTGTTAATTTAATGCGACGTTTTACAACGGCGTGAAGCTAAAACGGCAAGAAAATATTACAACAAAGAAATAAACCAACATTTCAAGAGATTACCATTGATTTCGCAGTGTCGGCGGCATCTAAAAGCTTCGCTGCAATGTCATATTTCAGCATTTTTAATTCTAATTCGTGGCGAATTTTTCGAAAAAAAAATGTGATGACAAGGCACTGCTGAGGTGGTCTGTCTAGCACCCTAACAAGACATTTCTCGTTTCCACACTTCTCGTAGCTCGAAAACCACTTTCGAAGCTGGACACTTCCCTATTGAGACCTCCTGAACAATTATTGAAACGAAAACTGCCAGTCTCCTTCCACAGAAAACACTTGTTTTTATTTTGATTTTTTAAATTTTACCTTGGTTAGTTGAAGCCGAATCTACGGCAGTTACCGGCTCGCGTAAGCTCTTCCTTCTAGTATTTGATTAGAAGATGAACAAATAGTCTCATTTTTTTGTTTGCATAAACTATACTTTTCAGTATGGTGACGTGCTTGTAAAAATTAGAACAGCTTTGTTTACTACTTGCAACTTCATCCTGATATCCTGGCAGTATTACTGATCCACTTCAGATCGGTGATGGCCGGTAACCGCCCGTCGAGAATTCCGATCGGTTATTGATTTTATCGGTTATCTTGCAACATATGTCCAAACTATTTTTATGCGTTCCTGACTGTACTCGTTCGCTATCTAGGCTGGTGTCTCCTTTAATATCTACCTGTTAAAGTTTACTTCAGTAAATGATAGAGCAATTATATGTTTATTTTTAATATATTACTAGACACTTTTAATCGTAAAGTAACAACATATAGGACTTGAAAATAAGGCTTCCGCAAATCGTGAGTAGGCCTATAATCGAAATGCAGTTTCCCTCCTCCCCTCCCCTTTTTTAGGTTGTATTGTGGCCTGGAAGACGCTAATGAAAATAGGGCATTCGCAATATCTTGTGCTATAGTTACATTTTTCCGTTGTCTCTATTTTCAACGCATGAGATTGTTTTCTTCTCCTTTCATAGCCAATGCATCAATCGTTAGTCTCCAATGTTCGCAAATCTTATACGCTACTGCTAGCCTCTGAAATACAATCCGGAACGGCCGGCGCAAGAAATAGACCGGACGTATGTATGCTGCATGAGAGCAGATTTTATCTTCTGGAATACTTGTCTGATACGGATCAGACGCCCTCTCTTGGAACCATTTCCACCCTTGTTTAATGAAATTCCAAATGCTCAGTCATTCCGTTGTCGATGGTTGTATAGTTTGGTCCGTAGAAAAACAAACTTATCTTTTTTTGTTGAGCTCTTTCTCTGTCTAGTTGTTCAGTTGCTGTCAGACCCCAAACTTACCTGTTACCTCCAAATCTTTTTAGTTTAAAAACTGTCTCAGTTCGGGTCCAATAAACATTTTGTCATAGAACTATTTTGTTAACTGTTAAGCAAGATCTAGTTTCCAAATTCGAACATTAAATGCTTCCTATTCTAGTATATTTTGTTTGATTACATCCTCCGGATGTAAATTTGCTGAGTCGTACAATCAATCGTCCCCTATTTAGTGATCATCCAGTGGAGTTCATCACTTGTTTCTTTTTCTAATGAAACTCTTAATTGTACTGCCTTAGCTGTTTCTGTTAGTGGGGTTAGCTTTCTAATGGCTGAAGTGATGCTGGAAAAAATTAAATCATCTTCAAACGTCAGACAGTCCACAAACACTCCTTTGAATTTTGGACCTATCTAAAGGAATTTTCGTTTCTCAAATCAGTTCTTGGTGACGAAGTTAAGAAATAAATACAAAATAAAAAAAAACATTTCATTGGCTAATGACTTTTTTCCGAAATACAGTTGAAGATGTGTGAAATAAGTTGAAACCCTTTTCTGAGATCAGTTTTGATCTCGAATGGCTCCGAAATCTTGTCCATCATTTTCATCGTTGATATCGTGTCCATGAGTGTTTAATCAGGTTTCTGGATGTGTTACACACTCGGACCTCTACCATGACTTTGGTCAATCGAGTCTCGACACCGAGCGTGGCGGGTGAGCGGTTAGCGTTCTGGCCTCGCATTCGGGAGGACGGCGGTTCGAATCCCCTTCCGGGCATCCAGATTTGGGTTTTCCATGGCTTCCCCAAATCACTCCAAGCGAATGCCGGGATGCTTACTTCAAAAGACCATGACCGAATTCCTTCCCGTGCCTTGTCCTCAGTCCTAATGACGTCGACGTGGCATAAAGCCATAAGCAAAAAAATAAAATAAAAACAAGAGTCGCACGATTACTTTTTTATTGTTTGATGATGTTTCTTTTGAAAGTGTTTCGGGCATCAACCGCCTCTTCTGAAACCAGTCTTGTACTCTCCGATCTGTGTCTTAAGATCTTTTGTCCTGTTGGAGTGCTCGGTAGAAGAACAAACAATACAGAAATTAATGAATGTTTCTCGGGAAGCAAACCTAATAATACTATTATTTATACGCAATATTTCAGCGACAAACCTCCGTCGCCATCTTCATTCTTTCCTGTCGTGAAATGGGACCGTTTGCCAGTTAGAATGTCTCTTGCCACCTACTATTGCCTTACCTATCCAAGGCTCATTATGAACACTACATACGTTCACATGGCTAATGCGATGCACTCGGTTACAAATTGTGGGCAATCTCTCACACATTGGTATTTGCTAAAGTTTTACTTGAGCGGTTACAGGGTGTAAAAATGAGCTCCGCAAATTTTTAAGTGTTGTAGTGTTGACCAAAAATTACACTATAGTTAACTGTGGAAGTAGAGCAACTGGATTAACAGCGTGGTGGGTGAGCGGTAACGCTCTGGCTCACATTCTGGAGGATGTGGGTTCGAATCCGCGTCCGGGCATCCAGATTTCGGTTGTCCGTGGTTTCCCGAAATCACTTCAGTCGAATGCCGAGATGGTTCCTTCAAAAAGGCCAAGACCGAATTGCTTCTTGTTCCTAATGAAGTCGACGAGGCGTAGGACTATAAAAGGGGGGAGAGGGGGGGAAGTAGCTGCTTTAGCTATATGTTTCACTTGCTGTACACTTTAACGAATTTAGGTCATAGAATACATCGTGCTTCCTTTCTTACGTACGGAGAGTCGAGAGAGATTTTTTTTTTCATTCTTGCTTTACACTTCGTTGACATCGATGTCATTAGAGACGGGAGAAGATTGGGGGGGGGGATTCGGCCATGGCCTTTCGAAAGAACTATCCCGGTATTCACCTGGAGTGACTGTGGGAAATCATGGAAAACTGAAATTTGGATGAGCGGACAGAGATTTAAATCCGCATCCTCCCGCATTCGAGTCTGGACCGTTATTGCTCACCCTTCTAGCGAAACGATCACATCTACATCCACACTCTGCAATTCACATACATTGTGGGGTGGCAGAGGGTGCTAAGCACCAATCCTAATTCTGCGCATTCCAATCCCGAATAGCATGAGGAAAGAAAGAATACATAAAAGCATCGGTACGGCATCTTATCCCTCCGGTCATAGCGACCCAATTAGGTTGGTGGAAGAAGTATCTCTCTGCACTCGTAGGCCATAGAATTTAGCATATTCTCCAATAAATTCAAACGCAAATGACATCGTCTGTCTTCCAAACGATTCCAGCCCAATCTATGTATCAATTCTGTGACACTTTCTTTAGGGCTGTAGCAACCAGTCACGAATCGAGCGGCTCTCATCTGTACCATCTCCACTGAGTCAATCAGGCCCTTGCGATACGGGTCCCAAACTCCACAACAGTAATCCAGATACGGACGCACTAGTATTTTATATGCTATCTCCTTTGTATGAGCATTACAATTGCTCAAAATACGACCAATGAATCGTAATTTAGAATTAGCCTTGCCTACGACGGAAGTTATGTACATGTCCCATTTCATGTTGCTTTGTACTATCACCCCCAGATACTTCAGGGAATCAACCGTGTCACACCTAATACCGTATGAAAATAAAATGAAAAGAGAGAAATTGTAAGTAAGTAACTACAGCAACCATTAACAGCAGAAAATTTGTAACGTCACGATTAATTTGGCTGAGTTATTGTCAATACATAGAATGGCCACTTAACCTGCCATATCCATGGTAGCGAAAGCAGGGTAAAACAGATCCAGTAATACAGTATAAGAAAGGAAAAACAAACGAAATAGAAGAAAATACGCAAAGACGTATGAACCACTACATACTCGGGTTAAAGATATATGTGAACACGATCAGGCTATCTAGTGCAGCTGTTAAGTTTTACATTCAATTATGCACTCTTAATTGGCAGTTCAATATCTTTATTTATACACTCACAGCTGGATATTGTCCAAAAAAAAGTCCTGAAAACGATGGGTAGCTTATTACGCTAATACATCTTATAGTTCTGTATTTATTTTAATTAAACTTCCCTGTCGAGTATTCAGCGATCAGGCATGATACCAAATTTATGATTTTACACGAAGAATGCAAATTCATTACAATACAGTTAAGTCACGGCAATAATCAATCATTTTCTCGGCAGGTAGTTGAAGCGCGACCAACTATTCTGACGACACTGCACTCTTGAATAAATGTAGCTGTGTTTAGTAAATAATAGTTCGTTAAATTTTTTCGTATTAAAGGCATATGAATGACTGACTACAGAGAAGTCATTTTGCGACGGGTAGATTCATAGCAGCGAGACTTTCCGCAATGGCATTTACCACTGATCTGGAAAACCGACTGTATAAAGTATTTGAACAAGAATTACTAGAAATACTTAAAAATTATAAGTTTCGAGAGAAGCAAAAGTTTTTAGAGGTTGGTTTGACATATATTAATAGATTCTCGTATTTCAGTAAAAAAAATACTCTTAAATGTCTGCCGTCTGACCTGCTAATGAAGGTCATTTGACTACTGACCCCTGATCGCTCGAGAATCGACTCCCACTTTAGCGGTATTATTGTAGGCCGTGGCCGGTGCAAAAATTTCGCTAGTAATGTACAATGAATAGGATGAATCCAGAACCGACTAATTTGAAGCAAGTAAACAACTTGTCAACTGAAAAATGCACTTACAACGTCTTGGAGACAGAAATGACCAAACGTTCCCTTAACACAGTGTTTTTCAACCTGTGGGTCCCAAGCCTGGTAAATGTAAAAATCAAGGGTTGTAGATCTTAGAATACAATAAAAATACAAATTTTCAGTGAGAAGGTTTTATTTTTCAATAAATTGTGGAATCGAAGTTGTATTTTTGAGACGCAAATAATCAAATTATTTTCTAATGGGAACCTATTTCTGTTCTTTTTAGCATGTTTCAGTTAATTGTCATAAAGTTTTTTTTTTTTCGGTTTTGATTTGCTTCCGCCACTGTCACCTGTAGTAGACGTGGAGGGCTGTGCAAATCTTTTGAGAACTCTATTTTATCCTCGCCCGCAGTGAAGCTAATCCCTACTCGCCGGCGTACTCAAACTAGTGATTGCAAGGAACGAAAATAAACTGTTCCTATGTGGCCACTGACCACATCTTCTCGCCTCCCGCGCCGCCACCACAGAGTGCCCACGACTACCTTGCACGACATTAGATTTCTCTATCTGTAGGTATAGTCTCAACAAACAGAAAATTAAATTCTTCGTTTTTTAAATCACTGACAGTTCTATTACGGTCCTGGAGGGTCGCCAAAGTTGTTGGTTTTTTTTTTGTTTGTTTTTTTTTTACAGACATGGGAGGTCGCCAATTTTTAAAATAAATATATATATATATATATATACACACTTTCAAAAGGATCGCATATTCAAAAATTTTGAAAAACACTGTCTTAACAGAAACAAAAATATACGAAGAGCTCATCACTCCAGAAAGCATGCACTATTTATGAATACCTCGGTGATATGGGGCGCTGTTATTTAAAGCTAATGATCACTCATCGACGCCAGGAGTTCTAGCAGCCTGAATCTTAATTATCGCACACCCGTGACCTTGACTGAATTTTGAAAAATCCTTTCTTAATGATATTACGAAAGCGGAAGACTTGCTCTTTAAAATGATGCTCCATTCATCGATATTGGTCAAGAATTAAACGAGAAATATAGCTAGTCACAAAAAAGGAACATCTTTCAGAATTAACATATGTGACAGCAACAGTTTATCGCGAATGCATTAACGTAATAAGTGTTCACTAAATAAACATCTCAAGCAGACATGCTGCCGAGAACAAATTTATTTCTACTCTATACTACTACTCTTTTCAAAGTAGCAATATAATGGTTACAATTTTGCGGTGTACCTTAAAAGTAACCGAACGCTGAAGGTAGGGCCGCACTAACCGTAACAGCATCGACCGTCGACTGAGTGTCTCTCTGGCACCTCATTCGATAGGTTGCAGCTTCGAATCCCCGTTCGACCATCCAGATTCCTGTTTCCCGAAATCACTCCAGGCGAATGCTTTGATAGTTCCTCCAAAACAGCATGGCCGAATTCCTAGTCCGCGCTCCTTTCCCACCTCTCATGTCTACCGGACGTGTTTCTACTCAGTCTTCAGGCTCTTTTTACATTAACGCGTGGTGTTTTCACGGAATCAGTGTTCAAACATTTCAGTAACAGTGAGTGAATTGGGGGTCACAGGATCTGATAGATGATGGAACTAACTTTTTAATATTATTTTAGTGTGACACAGTGTACATTCCATGTTTTTTATGGTCTCTGCGATCATTTAACCATCTCCAATTTATTTTGTACATACTATTGTATCGGGCTGATGTAATTTTGGACACCAATGAATATAACACTAGACGAACACAACAGTTAATTAACATGTGGCGCAGCATGTCATTGGATAACTCCCAGGAACATTGTCGCGGAACTTTTTGCGGACACACTAGTCAGTTGTAGAAATGTTGCCCGAGGAAGTTGCGTTGATTAGTGCTGTAGTTCAGCGAAACTTAAAAAGAAAGAGGGAAGATGGTTTATGCGGAATTACGTACTACAACGATAAAGAAGAATTAATATAATGACTGACCATTCGTCTGAATCATTTGGAAATTTTTACTCTAATGTCAACCTCTGAATTTGAAACTTTGTTACAAATGATTGGACCCGTCATTTCCAAACAAAATACAATATAACGGAACGCTATTGGTCCTCATGTCACACTTGGAATTACATTGAAATACCTGTCTACTGGAGACGCTTATGCTTCCTTATCGTACGTTTTTAGTGTATCAAGTCAACTGATCGATAGAAATAGTACCGGAAGTATGTAAGAAACTGATAATTATATAGAACATTTTTGTAATGGTGAGTAAATAGAAATATATTTAATTTTTATAAATAAATATATTTATTTATATATAGCCCTATATATATTTATATACATTCAAATCTTGAGAAAAATTTGGGGACCAATAAAAATTGAAAATGTTGAGTTTAGACACCGGACGAATAAAGACATACCTATACAAAGAAGAAGAAATTGAAAGGATGTCAGACACTATCAAAAAGAAGAGAATCAGTTTTTTTTGGTCACATAATGAGAATGAATAACAATAGACTTACAAAAAAAAAAATTCAACCATGTTTACAAGAGTAAGACGGGCAACCAGTGGATCCAAGGAGTAAAGGAAAATATGATTGAGATCGGAATAACAGAAGATAGAGCAACTTTTAGGAGATTGATCCAAAATTTCAAGGGTTTCAGGAGAAGGAGCAACATATGGACAGAAGAAAGAAGGAAGTATTGGAAGCCAAGTAAAGAAGCATCGAAATGAATGCACGGGATTACTTTTCGTGGTCCTTAGATGGCCTATATCGAAGAGGAGAAGAAATATATTTATTTTATATCAATAGGAATCAAGAACTTTGCAATATGTGAGTAGTGGTCAAAGTTTAAAATTATTGGGTGTTCGACGAATACATGTCTGAAACTATTTGTTCATAGTGCTCATCGAAATTTTCTGGATCAATATTACTGGATGCAATACTATATCCCTGATTGCTATCCGAGTGGTCTGGTGGCTGACTGGATATCGAAAGCCCTGTCCTGGCTGGCATTTTCAAAGGTCCTTCTCCCCACCTTTTCCTGTGACGGAACTTTCTGTGTAATGTAAAGTTCACCAGACGTTAAACTGTAAGTACCCTATACCTGGTAGGATTACTACTTTGTATAGTCGAAACAAGAGGCGCATTGTTTCTTGGTGGGCAAACGATCCTTTGGGATCGTGCCATACAACACCTTATCTTTTTTTTTTTTTGCTGTCATCAGTCTCCTCCATATCTTCCTATCTTGTGCTAACTTTTCATCTCAACCCTTGCAACGAGCGTCCTCAATTGTATGCTTCATATATTCTAATCTCTGTCTTTCTCTGCAGCTCTTACCTTCAACAAGTTAACCAATCTTCCATGTCTCAAAAGATGACCTACCATCCTCTCTTCTTTCTGCGACTCTTCCACAAACTTTTTTCCTCACCCATCATATCCAAAACTCGTTAGTTTCGTACGTTATCTGTCTACTTAAATTTCACTCGGCATCCTTCTATAGCACCACATTTCACTGCTTCAATTTTCCTTCTTTCTGGTATTGCTAAAGTCCATGCTTCGCTACCATAAAGTGCTGTGCTCCACACAAAGAGTTTAAAAAGTTTTTTCCGAGTCCTAGGTTTAAATCCTAAAAAGTAAAACAGTGTTACATTTCTTCCCGTTACAAAACATACATTTTTTTTACGGTAATTGTACTTTAAATACGTTGCAGAAATCTAATATTTTATGTAGAATACATAATTTTTTCACTTTGGGGTTATTAGCGATTTCTCTCGTACTACCCTCGCCGAAAATCGCTTGAGAACTTATAAAATGGCGGTGTGGAAACTGGATGGTGCTACTGCAGGAAGTAAAAAAAGGGAAGGCGTATGGTATTGTTGGCCGGTAGGCACCAAAGGGTAGTTCGGCCGTCGGTTGATAGTTTCGATTTGCCGCGCATGCGTCTGTCATGGCTCCCCTAACCTAACTCGGTAATCCTATTGGTATTATGGGACCTACAGTTTTACGTTGGATCCGAACTACGGAGCATCCTAGCAAAGCCGTGCGAGAGGTAAAGGTCAGTTTAAAGACATAAAAATTTGAGCTGAGACCGGGATTCGAAGAGAGGACCTTCTCTTCCAAAACCACGCGCCTTAAGCGAGACACCAGACCACTCTCACTGCAGGAATAATGCGCGCTGAAAGTATTGCAAGTATCGGTTTCATGAAGCAGGTCTTGTTCAAACAGTAATATGTCTCAGGCGTTCGTGTTGATTAATTACCTGGACCGTCACTGACGTGCAAGCAGTGAAATAGTTTAAACGCATTTCAAACTTCACCTGAGACAGATAAGAGTTTCGCACCTGTTGCTTGCGTAGACTGCTAGACTCGTTTACTTGTTGCTTCTCCCATGCTCTCTCTCCTGTGACCCGCATAACCGAGCGTTTGTGTGATGGGAATGACACAGTTACTGTTGGGGCTACCTGTTCACAGTGAACCATTTCGTTATTCCCATTCTTTCTTTCACCCTAGCTTCTTACCTTCCGCATTTTAACAGCCTCCGCCGTGACACGATGGTGCCTGGCCACTGAACTAATCACTCTTTCGTACTCTCTACTTTCTGGGGTGTGTAGTTTTCTTGGCATTTCGTGGTAACTCAGAAATTCAAGGAGAGACAGCTATTAAACGGAAAGAGATCTATTATCCTATAGTGGTCTGCAGAGTTACGAAATTTTGTCGGAGGTGATGAGGCAATACATGAGTCTCTTCGTTTCTTTTTCCCCAGAATAATTCTTCTAAAATGTCAGACGTCAGCGAAAACATATGCCTTATATGTTTCTGCCTCCTGTCTTCTAATGACTATCAACCCAGTTCCACTATCATATTAGTTACGGATCGTGTCCTACAACAATTTCCAACTCCCGTATTTGGTGCACATAGTGGGGGTCCCATTCTACCCTACCGTAATCGAGCAGCGGTCGAACTGATGTTATGCATCTCCTAATCACCCTCTGCGATAGATGTGAAATTTTCAATCCTTTCCCTGCGACCTCTTCGTTATTTCGTAGTTTCCCCACATCATCGACACATATGGTCAGCGCCGAAAATTTCTGGCAAGACAGACACGAAGCTGGTGCTGGTTCTTTTGTTCAGTTGCTGTTAGCGAAGGGTGTTCTTTGTAAAAACAATTTAAAACATCTGGGATGATATTACGGCGATTTTTGCATTTTCATTACGTCCATCGGTATGTTAAGTGAGTGAAGTCACGTTAAGTCGATCACAGATCTCAACTGTTTATTTGGAACGAGTAGTAATTCGGTCATATTGTAACTGGAAGTCTGTGAAATGGGGCTTAAAATAGAAATTTCAGTACTTTATTCAGTTAAGGCCATTTTAAGCCGCTCGTAGAAAACGCATCGAGAAGCTCGCATGGTGAAACTGCAGACTTGCAAGTTCAGCGTCTAAGGTTTATTGCAGCGCGTAGCTCTTGCGTAGGCGTGGAAAATGCGCGTGATCAGAGAGAATAAAAACCCTGCCGCCATGATGAATGAGTTCTATTCTGCCAGCAATTATGTAAGAGTAAGAACTGTCTCTGGCTGTAGCCTAGCGGCGTGGCAAGCCATGCTAACACGGAGCATTGTCTCAGAAATTGTATGGAAGAAGTTGGTGATACGGTGATAAGGGAACATCTAATTAATATCACTATTTAGAACAGTCACGGGATCCTTCCTCCATTAAAGATCGGCCTGGTGTCAAAATTTATTATGCTGACAAATAATATCTTGGAGGCCACTTGTAGATAATCTATTATAGCTTAAAACCTAATAACACCTTAATAACCCTCTCAATAATAATAAATATTCCTCACAGAGTGAACTTCATAGGACATATAAAGTCCATTTTCTGTTACAATGTCCCATTCACCTGGAATGATTTCGGGAAAAACGCGGAAACCTGTAATCTGGAGTGCCGGACGGGGATTTGAAACCTCATCCTCCAGAATCTCAGTTGGCAAAGATAAAGAATTGTTCATGTCGCGAAAAATTGTTCAAACGCTCGTCAAAAATACCTCGGAATACCTAAATACGAGGGCTGTCCAGAAAGTAACAGACGTTTTGTAATAAAAAATAAACAAAGTGAAAAAAAACGATTTTTATTATATACGTTTTAGAGGTAAACTCTTAGACTTTTTTCAACATAATCGCCATTTAAATTAAGGCACTTATCATAACGTGGTACAAGCTTTTCGATACCCTCTCTGTAGAAATTTGCCGCCTGAGACTTCAACCACTGGTTTACACCGGCATGCAGTTGAGCGTCAGTTTCAAACCGTTGTGTTGCGAGCCACGTCTTCATCGCCGGGAACAGGTGGTAGTCGCTCGGTGCCAAATCCGGGCTGTACGGCGGGTGATTGAAAACTTCCCATCCAAAACCATCCAAGAGCTCTTGGGTACGATTGGCCGTGTGTGGACGAGCGTTGTCGTGGAGAAACAAAACTTTCTCACTGAGTTTCCCCGATGCTTGTTTTGTATCGCGCGTCTTAATGTTCTGAGTGTTTCGCAATACCTTTCTGAAGTGATTGTTTTGCCACGTTCAAGAAATTCAACGAGAATCACACCCTTAGCATCCCAAAACACAGTAGCCATAATTTTTCCTGCTGACAGCGTTTGCAGACACTTCCTCGGTTTCTTGGGCGAATGCGTGTGTCCCCATTCCATAGACTGCCGTTTTGTTTCACAGGTGACGTGCTTTACCCAAGTCTCGTCGCCAGTTACGATACGATCGATAACTTGGTTTCCAGTTTTGGCGTAGTCTTCCAGAAACGTCAGTGCTGCAGCAAGTCTCTGGTTTTTGTGGTCTTCTGTTAAGATTTTCGGAATCCACCTGGCACAAAATTTGTGGTAACCAAGTTTACCAACCACAATCTCATGAACTAAACTCCGTGAATTTTGGGGGAAATGTTCTGAAAGCTCCGTAATCGTGAAACGACGATTTTCACGGATTTTTTCGTTGATTTTCACCACCAGTTCATCACTCACAACACTAGGCCTACCAATGCGGTCCTCATCGTGAACATTGGTTCGACCATTTTTAAAATCAATGCATCATTGCCTCACTCGGCTTTCACTGATTATTCCTTGGCCGTACACATCACAAATCTGGCGATAAATTTCAATTGGTTTGTGATTTTTCGCCAACAAAAACCGTATTACAGCTCACACTTCACAACTGGCGGGATTTTTAATTGCAGCGCTCATTTTAACACTCTACTGTATTCAAAGTACGATAGGAACGATGTGCAAACTACCACGGCCGGTTGCGTACTGAATGTATGAACAGTCTGACGCCAAGATGGCGGCGCTAGGAGCACCCATTGTTGCGCCAGGTCAAAACGTCTGTTACTTTCTGGACAGCCCTCGTAATACAATTCACTCATCAAAGTCCGCAGTCATGCGTCAATTCATAGAGAAATTAAAGCCGGGTTACTGACTTTTCTGCTACGGAATGTCAAGACCTCTTCGGTACGGTCTTCTACTTCCGAACAAGTCGATTGAATTAACAGTATGACGATTTCTCTAACTTAATGACAAATCCTCATGCGTCTCGAGCAACATTTTAACTGTGATTCAGTATTTATTTTTCATTAAATCGGATCATAATTTTGGCCAAAGTAGAAAATTTCTCTCAAGACCACCTTCGATAGACGTGGAGGTACTGGTTCTTTTGTTTGGCTGCACATGGGCGTGAAGCGACGCGGAGATTTTACAGCAGCAAGATCACTGAATATGCATATATCATAAACTGTTTAAATATGCATCTATGCGATCTCGTAAAATCACATCTGTGAAGAACTGGTTAAGTTGGCAAATACTGAATCAGATTCAACAAGGAAACGGTGGCAGCTACGTAATCGCCCTTCGAAGGAATTGGCACATTGCTATTATAATTAGATAAAGTGATTTCGCAAATTTACTGTAGCTATATTGCTTGACATATTGTCACAAAACTTTACAGTCATATAGAAAAACTCTATCTTTTTTTAAAATATACTTCCATTATGATGTTAGTGGGTTCTTATACAGGAGTTTGAGACACCGATGGATTGGTCGTGGTGTGGATGATGATCACATCAGCAATTCCTATCATGGCCTCCGTGCTTTCGCGACCTAACCCCATGCTAATGTTTTTGTGTGGTGTTATGCGGAATATTCAGTATTCATGCCGCCTCTACCAGAACTACGAGCTGGCATCTAGAGTGCATTTGAAGAGATTGATACGGACATGCTGTACCGAGAGTGGAAGAACTTGATAACTGCAGAATCAGTGAGGGGACGATATATATAGAACACTTCAGTGTGTAAAAGTGTTTTATATGTGACTGTAAAGTTTTATGACAATATGTCACATATTATAGCTACAGTAAATTTGTGAAATCGCTTCAATCATTTGTAATAATCCCATACTAAGGTACCCCGAATGATCTGTATGGTCAGCTGAGTGTAAAATCTGATGCTTGAAGTATCTCGTCTCAACAACTTAACTCCTTAGTCATAGGATACCATTGATGATTAAACTTTACTGCTAGAAATTGTTCAAGTTTTAACGAGTAATAATTTCATTTATAGGCAGTAATAACTCATAGTATTATAATTATAGAATAATTGAACATAGTACATAAAATTCCTTATAAAAAGTTTTGCCAATTGCGAAACGTTACAATACAAATGCATTTCAACAATTCATGATAGACTCTAGATAACCAAGTAAGAGTACAGATAATAAATAAATCTGTGCAAATCTTTTACTAATCATTACCAGTTTATACTTCCTGTATGTGATGGTTGGAGGATATTTTTGTGTTACAGATCCTTGAGTGACGAGGGATTCGAGACTCCAAGGAAGTTACCTCGCTGGTCGCCTCCGCGTCTTTCAGAGATATTAGTCGACTCCTCTGTGGTGGAATGTCAAGAGTGGCACAAGTCCAGCAATATTGGGAGCGCCTCCAAATGCACTATCGTTGGTCGTATCGCCGGGAAAAAGGGGGTTCGAGTCCATTTGCCGAGCAGGCCGCTAGGTGGAGCGGTGGAACCACCCCGCAAGAGGGTCCGTGTGCTGCTGCCTCGGAGGCCGGAAGCTGAGTTCCAGCAGGTCAACGGCGAGATCAACTCTCATATTCCCTGTGATAAAGTAGACGCTGCCACTCCAGAAGATTCCGGCAAGGAACAGGTGTACAACTCCCCGGCTGGTCGCATTGTGGTGAAGGGCACTCCAGAGTTGGGCCTAAGAGTTGAGGTGGACATCAGTGACGTCAGCAAGTGCCCGGAACTCGAAGCAAGTGTTCGAGCGGCCTCAGAAAAAATAGTGGATTGTCGGAACGAGGTGTCGGAAGATCTGCCGCGGCTGACGGGGAACGTTAAATGCACTCCGAAGAGACCCGTGAGGGAAAGGTCAACAGGTGGCGGACGAATCCAGTTTCCAGAAACTTCTAGTGTGGGTGAGGGTACTGAACCAAGTGCACCGTGTTCTGGGGCGGCAAATGTGTCAGACTCTGATGAGAATACGCGTGTGACTGATATCGCTGTCAGTGCCCGTGAAGCTGTGAACTGTGATGTAGATCTAGATCTGATGGACAGACTGCTCGGTTCCCTAACAGACACATTAAATTCAGTTGAGATTCTGCCCGAGCGAATGATCTTGGGAGCGAGTAGTGTTAGCAACAACACAGTGACCAGTTGTGCGACAGATTGTTCACCGGAAGATCATCGTGAGCACGAGAAACGTGGCTGGGATCCATCGTTTGGGTTGGATTCTGAAGTAGACGAATGGGAATGTGAAGATATCCCCTCCTCACCAGACACTGCAGTCCATACTGTCGAGAAAATCAACGGTGACGTGAACCACAAAGTAGGTTTAAACGTGGTTGTAGCATCTATGGACACAGCATCTGAAAGATTGGTAGAAACACCTGGTGAAATCCAGTTGACAAGAAAAGTTGTTGGTGCTAGCGACTGTGTTAGTGGATCTGAAGAATTACAACCCCCTCTTGGATCTGTTAAACCAAAATCAGAATCACCGTCTTCTGACTCTCGATCGAAATGCCCTGTTGAAGAGTCGAAAATTGTGATAGAAAATACTGATAGCAACAATCAAAATTTTAAATGTGCTGAAAAATTTTCTCTAGAATCTTTGACTGTAGAAACTGCACCAAACAAGATTTCATCTGAATCTGTCGTAGTAAGACCGAGTGTTGATGCATACCAAATACCGTTCCCAGATGAAAACGAAAGCAGTGAAGCTGAAATTAGTTGGGCAAAGGATTACTGGTTGGATTCTACTGATGCCGACTTGGAACTAGCGTTTCCAAATAAGAAACCGTTTCAAAATACAGTTCAGACGCCAAAGAGAATAAGTCCTGCCAAAACTTCAGACATAATAGAGTTGGTTAATCGAATTTTTGAAGACGAAACTTTAACGCCAGAAGTCGGCATTGACGTTTATAGAGTCTGTTCGTCCGACTTATTCCCCGGTAGTCACGGCTTGTTACCAGGTTCATCGGCTGAAGGTGTAGTGAAAAGAGGCGACCTGGAATTCGGTTCCCTGAAAGACTCTGTGGCTGCGATACCGCTGGCAAAGATACAGCACGTCTCCGAACGCGAACAGGCGTTCAGTGGTGAAGAGGATTCCTCGAAGGAGCCAAAGCGTCTGTCTTTGTCGTGGCGCTACGCGGGGACATTCGTGTGCGTCCACTGTGGCTATATCAGCAAATGGAAGCACAACCTGGAGAAGCACATGCGGAGCCTGCACATGCCGAAGCGCGAGCACGTCTGCGAGACTTGTCGAAAGAGCTTCGTGGACCGACAGACACTGGTGGCTCACCGCAGCCTGCACACGGGCGAACGACGGCAAGTGTGCCACAGGTGTGGGACGGCCTTCAGGCTGAGGAGCACCCTCAAGCAGCACCTGCGGGAGGTGCACCACGAGCAGGGGCGCGCAGGCACCAGGAGGAGCCACAGGTCAGCCAACTCTCCACTGTCTTTCTTCCCGCCACCTTGGTCCAGTCCACTCCTCTCAGGGGTCGTCCATAAATTACGTGAGGTGAAATAGGGGGGGGCTGCGAAATCTCACCAAGGGGGTGGGGTCTACGGAAATCTCACGTGAGATTTTGGAAATATTGTTGGGCACTAGAGCTTAAAAAAAAAAGTCTACAAATGACGCGAAAGTCGATTTTAGGGGGGTATTTCATCGAAACGTTGGGATATAACCGGCTTTTGGAAGGGTGGGACCTAAAAAAAAAATCTCCAAAAATTGGGAGGGCGATTTGTAGGGGGGGGGTCTCACGGTCCAATCCTCACCAGAGGGGGGGGGGGTCCGCAAATCCGGAAAAACACCTCACGTAATTTATGGATGCCCCCCTCAGTCAATCATACCTCGGTCTTTCTCTGGGACGTTTACCATGCATCTTCATGTCGTAGATTTTCCTTGGCCCTCTCTGCGCCTCCATTCTGTTTAGGGACATCCATAAATTACGTGAGGTGTTTTTCCGGACACCCCTCTTTCTGGTGAGATTTCGTGAGAACGGGTCCGACCTCCCCCCCCCCTCTGGTGAGATCTGGTCCGTTAGACCCCCCTCCCCCTAAAATGGCCCTCACAAATTTTTGAGACCCTTTTTTTAGGTCTCATCCATCCAAAAGCCGGTTACACCTCAAATACCCCCCTAAAATCGACTTTCGCGTGTTTTGTAAACTTTTTTTTTTGTTAGCTCTACGGTCCAACACTAATTTCCAAAACCTCACGTGAGATTTCCGTTGACCCCCCCCCCCCTTGGTTAGTTTTCGCCAGTCCTCCCCCTATTTCACCTCACGTAATTTATGGACGCCCCCTTATTTACCTATACCATATTACTCTAGCTTTCTCTATAATTTCCTGTAGGGATTCTTCTTTTGTGTTGTGTCTAATCGTTTCATTCCTTACCCTGTCCATTGTAGTAACACCCATCCTACCACTTGAGGTACGTTCCCATGGCGTGTTCCTCGGCACGTATTAGTGGACGCCTCTCATCTTTGCCGCATATACTAGCAGATACGGCGCGTCTCGACCCACTGCCAGGCGGTAAAAGATGAAAGGCGCGTTCTGCCTACTACGCGCCTTGGGAATGGGGCTTTATAAATTTAATCTCGCTTGCTGGCATCCTGCTGATGTCCCGCTTCTTCACTGTCCAGGTTTCAGTACCTTATGTCAGGATAGGAAACATAGTACATGCGATAAGTAACATCCTTGCTTCTCTATGGCACATCCTTGTTCCATATCATGCTTCAGAGGTTTCTTAAAAATGCTTCTGCCTGCCTCCCTCTTTCGCTTCTCTCACCATTGTTCCTTCCGCTTGCCAGGTACTTGAAACTATCTACCTTCTTTAGCTGTTCACCTGCCATTATAATCCCCCAGGTTATCCTGTTGCTCTTTATGGTTGTTATGTACTCGCGTTTCTTCACATTCTCACCATATTCGCCCACACTGTCTGTCCACACATCCAACTGCCTCTGAACTTGCTCTTCATCCCTTCTCCAGATCAACAGGTCTTCCGCAAAAGCTATCACCTGCATCTTTTCCTCTCTCATCCTCGCTGCCACCTTCTCCGTTATATCATCCATGATGACAATGAAAATCAGTGGCGGGAGGGCATTTCCTTGTTTTAGTCCATTTGTTTGTTTTTCTCCTACTTTCTCGGTATAGTTCTGTCACTCTACTGATAGTTTCTTTTGGGACTCATCTGTTCACCACAGCCTTCCATTCCTTACTCCTGTTGACGCTGTCATGAGCTTTCTCAATATCAAGAAATCTCAAGACTAAATCCTGTCCATACTCGGTGTTTTTCCTACAGCTGTCTCATCGCTCTCCCTGATCTAATGCCACTGTAATGTACATAACTGTTGCAGTGAGTGTTAGGAGGGAACTAATTAATTTCCAGCCTGCGACCATTACTTCCATTTCTGGCCGCTGCGAAATAATTCTCCCAATGCCCGCAATAACAGTGTAGTTCAGATGGTGGAGCAGGTGCTGTAGGGATACATGGATCGTCACAGAATATTTAAGGATTTTAACGAGGAAAGCAGTATATATTAATAGCTGCAACAGAAACGCTTAATCTTTTTTTAAACTACAATAAAAATAGGAAATACTTAATTTCATATTTATTTAACAATCACAATAACCACTTCTTTGTTCCCATCCCAAAGGCTAGCTGGGTTTCAGCATGGCGCAAGATGCGTATATTTTCTGATGTCCAGTCATACTCATAATGTTTAAAAATATTCTGTACTATAGTTTATCCATTTTTCACAAAATTTAAGCTGTGACAGTAAATACAGTTTACAGCAATGGTTCCAAATTGGGGGAGGGGGGGTACCGCCCACCAGTGAGCGTTGAAGAGAACATAGGGGGCGTTTCTGTTACAAGGGGGCGCCCGTTAATTACGTGAAGTGTTTTTCCGGAATTCCGGACCCCCCTCCCCCCATTTCTTGTGAAATTTGGTGCCCCCCCTCCAGCTCTGGTGAGATTTGGTCGGACACCCCTCCCCCCTGTAAAATTAGGTGAGACCCCCTATGAACGCCCTCTCAACTTTTTGAGACTTTTTTAAAAAACATTTTGGAGGTCATACTCCCAAGGGGGTTATACCCCACCGAAATTCGAGCTCTATCATTCTACAATAATATTTCCGTTGACCCCCCCCGCCTTCCCCCTTAGTGATATTTCGCCGGACCCCCCCCTAATTCACCTCACGTAATTAATGGACATCCCCAAGGTAAATTAAACAGTGTTAAGGACCAACCGCCGCATCCTGCTTTCCAGTATCATATCCAGCATTAAAACAAGTTATTAATTGTATTCCAATGATCATATGTAGCAGAAGAGGATTTAACGTAGTCGGCTATTTATTGGATAAGAAAAGACACAGATTGTCGGTAGTGTAACGTGGCGATTTTTAAATTGGTGGTGATAAATAAGGCAACAGATATCGAAGAAATGGTGTCATTACGCCGGGCTCAGTCCTGTGATTGATAACATTTTTGTCATAATATATATTTGTTAATAAAATTGTGACCAGTGCAACGTTATGTTTAAATAAACTGAAGGGAAATCTGTTTTCTTTTCTGAAAATGGGGTGGTGGGTAATTTTTTTCGAACTGGGGACTAAGTAATTTTTCTTTCTAAAAGGGACTGGTAGGCCAAAATAGGTTGGAAAACTATAGTTTACTGGTTGGAGACTAGTTACTCTGGTAGAAGTGGTATTTCGCTTTAGTAATTCTCCGTAGTCTACCTTTTTTCGCTCTTGTTACATTTTATCTTCGTTCCGCCATTGTATATGTAAGTGCCTGCCTAATGTAAGAAAATCTGGAACAAAAATTGTCATTTTACAGTCCAGTGTTACTAGTATTTTAGAAACTCGTCACCAGAAGAGTAAATAAAACTAGCATTTAAAAATGCCTTCAGCGTGACTGGTAGAAAAAAGTAACCAGAAGCGGAAGAGCGCCCCTAAGTTAGGGGGCATCCACAAATTACGTGAGGTGTTTTTCCGGATTTCTTGACCCCCCTCCCCCCTGGTGAGATTTCGTGAGATCTGGCCAGACCCCCCCCCCTCTAGTGAGATCTGGTCCGTGAGAACCCCCCCCTACAAATCGTCCTGGAAACTTTTGTAGACCTTTTTTTTTTTGACGAAATACCCTCCAAAAATCGACTTTGGCGCAAATTGTAGACCTTTTTTTTGGCTCTACTGTCCCCAATTTTTCGCAAAATCTCACGTGAGATTTCCGTAGACCCCCCCCTCCCCCCTGGTGAGATCTGGTGAGATTTCGCCGGACCCCCCCCCTCCCCCATTTCACCTCACGTAATTTATGGATGTCCCCTTATTTTGCTTGGATGGTGCTGCATTTTGGAAGCATATATTTTGAAATGTCGAAAGATATTACATTTTTCATAGTTTTCAAGGTTGGGCAGTGACAAGTATCCCAGCAGTATGCAGAGTGAAAGTTTTTGCAGAGGTGCATTAAATAGCGTTTTTATAGTGTTCTAAAGGGATATAGTAACAAACTCTTCTTTTTGGCATATACTCTTATGTACCACTATCATTTGTTTTCTTTTACATCTACCAAAAAAAAAATTCCTTTTTTTTAAATTCTTGAAACTGCCAAATCAAAGACATCCTATTTGGGACATCTTGGTTTCCCCAAAGTCGGACTCACGAAATTCAAATTAATATTTCGTCAATTTGTTGAAGTGATTTGAAATGCTGTTTCAGATGGCCAAAACGATTAGTGGTGATTATTATCGTAACTGTAAGAACTTATTAGCGTATAAACTTATAATTTTTTCTTATATAATAAATTATCAGATTAATTAATGTTAAATAAACTAAATTGTGTATACCAAGTAGTCAGATGTTAAAACAACTCACATATACTTTTTAATTTTCATGGACTTTCTGTTTATTTTGTGTATATTCTTAACAGCGGTCCGACTTTGCATACCTTTTTTTCGCTGATTTTAAAACGTTTTACTAAGAAATAAATTTGAAGACTATGATTAAATATTTACTAACTTTTGTCATGCAGGCTATTTTTTTTTAATACCAGAACATACTATTACGTCATTAAAACTACATTAAATTTAAATCATAGATGAGACAGGTAAAAAAACAAAATGGGGATCCAACTTTGATTCCTGTCCTGTATTATCAGTTGAATAACTAAAATCTCACGTTTTTTTAAAATACCTGTTGCGTTCCTGTTGTTTCAGTTTGGGGGCGTCTATTAATTACGCGAGCTCAAATGTGGGGGAGGGGGAGGATCCGGCGAAATCCCACCAAATCTCACGTCAACTTTTCATTTCAGATTGGTTAGAGGGGGAAGGTCCTTACCAGAACTCACTCACCATAGGGAAGGGTCCAGATTTACTAAAAAAAATCTCACGTAATTAATGAATGCTCCTTTTAGAGTATGTGGCTGATTCTTCATGAGCTATTCCCCCCCCCCCTTACTATTTACTCTATTGTGCATACCAAGTTGCTCGCCGTTCATCCGACAGGTTAAGGTATTATCTTCGCTGTTGCAGATTCGTATCATCTGGGGTCGGACAGCCTCCGGCCGAGGACGATGGCTTCTTTGACGAGCAACTGGACGACAAGAAGTACTGCAGCAGGGAGTTGGAGGACGCCTCGTCAAAGAAGGAGCGACTTCTCAGACAGTGGAACTTTCTGCCTTCCGCAGTGCGAGACACTTTGGTGCAGAAGTTTCCCGCTTTCTTTGCCGAAGACGAAACGGTCAGGGAGGAGGCGGGAGTTAAAGCAGACAGCAACATCTCTGAAGGCGTTTTGTCTCCTGACTATGGATTTTCGGAGGAGTCGCCAGTTTCTCCAGATGGATCAGAGCTAATTATGAAAGTCCATACTAAGGAAAACATGAACGATCTGACTCCAACGTTCCCAGATTTGGGGCTTTTGATGGATTTCCTGTCGTCACCTCAGGGCGAGAAGGTCATACTAGAGATGGACGTTGAAGTGAAGTTCGCAGAGTTGGGTTCTCCTAAAGACGTTCTGCTGTTTGAACCAGACCAGGAGATGGCTTCGGATTTGGCTGATAAACAGAGAGAGAACCATCCAAGCTCAAATTTATCCGATAATTTACCACCAGTTGAGGAACCGGTAGCTGAGGAGTCGATCAAGGTGCCGACACCAGTACCGGCAGAGTTGAAATGTTCAGCCCTGTCCGACGCAGAACTTGAGAGTGATAGCGATGACGACAGATCCAGCAGCGCCTCATCTGTAGATACGGTGGTAGACAGGTCTGCAGAGTGTCAAATGGATGACTTCGATGATTCGCAGTCCACTGTAATCGATCGAGTGGAAGAGAGCCATTCGCAGCAATGCTCATCTCCGCGCGTTGATGTAAATTATGACGACAATGCGACAGAACGTTTTGGAATGAAGAGAGACTCGACCCCGTTTGCTCCCGTAATAGACAGAACTGTGGACGATATGGGCGAGTCTGGTAAATCCCGTCCAGAGAAACAGACAGAATCAGGTTCAGATTTATCTACTGATGTGTCAACTGCAGAAGACCAGATTGCCGACGATTTCACTTTAGCCCTATCAGCATTACTTCGGGCCGGAGATCGGATGCCTGACAGGGCTCCGAGCGAAAGTGACGAAACGTCTTCTGACAGCGACGAATCTCTAGCCGAAATGAGAGAGTTGTCCAGTTTCAGTGAGTTTGAGAACAGCAGTAACAGCTCGAGGGTCGTAGGACTTGGAAGTAACGGCATTACTGACCTAGTGTTAGATGGACAACGATCGGCTGTAGACCGCCAAAGCCATTACGAGGAGCAAAATTCCTCTCCTGTAGTGTTTCATGGCTCCAGATCACCAAACGAAAGTGGATTTCTATCTGACGTATCGGAATTACAAGAGGGGAAAGTTGACGTCGCATCTCCACTCCGGATGGAAACAAATCCAGGCAAATGTATAGAAATAGACGAAAGTGGAGAAATGTTTTCCTGTGCGCCGTCAACAATGCATACAGAAGTAGAGACCTGTAGCACCTTTGGGAGCACTGAATTTTTAACATCTCCAGGAAAGGGAACAAAAACCAAGTCAGAAGAAAGGGGAAAGTCACTTAACACAGAGACACTGGTCGCTGGTGACAGTTTTCCCACAAACGAACAATTTCAAGCGAAACGGAATGAGATTTCTGCAGATACTTTGGTGCTTGACCGTTCTTTTCAGAAGGTGAACGGACTGGCTGTCGTCAACATGAAGCGGGTTCGGAAGATACGCCACAGATTTTCAGGAGTTAAACGTTCGGAGCCAAAATCTCCGCCGCCTATTTCGTGCTTGGAGAGGAACCTTTTAGTGGACGATTCCAGTGATACCTCATTGGAGGAAGATGCTGTGTCGCTTGATGAGGAGTCTAAACGAAGAAGACAGGACGCCATACGCCTCCTGTGTGGTCTGCGCCGCCCGAAAGTTACCGTCCAGGATATTTCATTGCTGTATCCCTCACTAAGATGCGGGCAAACAACTGTACTGTTAGGTGAATCAGAGAAATGTGCGTCCCAAGTTGATCTAATTGCTAACGAAACGAGAGTTACCGCCCAAGATATTTGCTTGCAGTGTCCTTCACTGAGACAGGGACAAACCGTTGTATTGTTACGTGAACCAAAGGAATGTGACGATCTAAATGGTGATGAACTCGTAGATAACCAGGGAGAAACTTTTACTGAGAGCTTTAGGAATAGGGAAACTAAGAAATCTTCAAAACGAAAGAGTGGAGAAGCTAAAGTATGCGCCAGCATCGACTCAGGTCTTCGGTGTAGTACGCCGCAGAGCAGAAGTTGTACGTTGGACAAAAAAGCAGGTGCGAACTTGCAGGAGAGTCCCATGCTGACACTCGGCAGTAATAGTTTAGTCTGTTCAGTGTGTTCAATGCGCTTCGAGACAAGACAGCAGTTGGCGGATCACATGCCGTGTTATTTAAAACCAGAGAATAATATGCTTGCGTGCAACATGTGTGGCAAATCCTTCTCGAAGCTTTATTACCTGCGACAACACATCGCCAGGCACATACTGCCCTTCAGTTGCGACTCCTGTGGCAAGGCGTTCTCCCGACCCGATCGCCTCAGGAGCCACAAGTGTCGTATAAAGCGATCGTACGAATGCTCTCAGTGTGGGAAGTCGTTCAACATCCCCAGCAGGCTCAAGGATCACGAAGCAACACACTTGTTCCGTCGCATTATGGCGACCTCTTTGAGTAGTAACCGGAAGAGTGAAAGACCGTCTCAGTGCGAGAAGGTAGTGGAAGAATCTTCGGGACAGCTTCCTGAGGAACAGCCACGTCACGAGTGCCAGTCTTGCGGCGAGATCTTCGCTTTGCAAGAAGAGCTGTCCCGACACGAGGAGTTCTTCCACACCGGTGATCGGAAGTACACTTGCAGTACCTGCAATCAAGCATTTTTCCGGGCACACCTGTTGCGCTACCACCAGCGCGTACACTCCGTAATATGTAGCCACTGCGGTCGTTACTTCTCCAAACTAAGTTCCCTGGAGCGGCACGTCAAGGTCCACCTGGCTGTGCTACTCCAAGAACTCTGGGAAAGTAAGAAGGAGGCTGCTACCGCTAGTGGTCTGTCTAGTTCGGAAGAGCTGCTCCAAGTGGAGAGGGAGATGAAGAAACTGTACGTCCAGAATGAGATCTCCGAACCGAATCTGCGGTATTCTTGCGACGAATGCGGCGAGAAATTCGCCTGGAAATCTGCATTGGCCCATCACCTGTGTAGCCATCGAGCGGAACTAACACACCTGTTGCCACTCGAGAAGGGCGAAGGCGACTCGAGGTATCGGTGCCACCTCTGCAGTCGATCGTACGCCACGAAACGCGGCCTCGCCCGCCACTGCGAGAGGCACCTGGACCAGAAAACGAGCAGAGTGGTCACAGTAGATGATCCGGTGAAACCTTTCGTCTGGATCGTCCCAGCCGTTACCTACGACGTCGACACGCTGCAGTTCGTCTGCCGGAAGTGCGGCGCGTCGTTTGCGCAGTTGTACGAACTGTACAATCACGAGTGCCGTTCGGTGGAAATCCGACCTCACACCTGCGAAATTTGTGGCAGGGGTTTCGTTTTCTCAGAATCGCTCTCTCGGCACAGAGGCTTGCATTTCCCAGCCTACAAGTGCACCAGATGTTGCTGGGGGTTTAGTACCCGAAAGAACTATCGGGAGCACATGAAGTTGCATGTTGAAGAGGACAGCTGTAAATGAATTGCCTTGTTTGCTGCAGTCAGTGTGAGCTGTATAGTCATTCTGTTGTAGTTTTTTAAATTATTATTTGCAGTAATTAATGTCCCTAATTTACTTTGAAAGTAATGCCACTTGTTTTTTGCTACAGAAGAGAAGCCACCTGGTAACTTGATAAGTTTTCTGCAGATTTGTGAGAACTAAGCCATTCTCATAGAAATAGCTGTTGTTAAAGTATTTTATTTAGTACAGCTCCACCAACAGTGGCAATAGAATGCATTTGACTCGAAAATGTATTTTTCTTTTCACAGTTCCTATCATCTTTTATTTTGTGTTACATATGTATAGCAAAGCTTTATTATTTCATGGTGAGACTCGGGGAATTGTTTGGTTTCTAGTTGACCTATGAATGTGAACCGATTGTGAGAATTTGAATAAGACTGGAATAGTTTTAAGTTGTTTAGTCTTTTAAAATGTCACTTTGGAACTATACCTAGTTGATATATATATATATATATTGTGCTTTGTATTTTGTGTCTTAGGAGATGGTACTGAGGGTCCATCTGAAGTGAGATGATCAATTAATTAGTTCTAGGGACTTAATGAATAGTATACTGCTCAGTACAAATTTAAACTACTAATTGGTTAAAGTTATGTAAATACTACTTATATGCAAATTGTTGGTATTATTATTATGCAATGTGATACTCATGATATTGTGTAAGGTCTCAATCACAAACTGTGTATATTTTTATACAATCCATTAATTTAAAAATGTATATTTTTGCTGCGTGATCTTTCATATCGTCAAATAAAAATAGTTTTGTTCAATGTTATTTACTTTGTGTAATTTGTATAATAAAGTAATTTATTTTTGTAAATCTATCAATTATTTCTATTTTTTTGTTTTTTCATTCTTCATAGATAAGTACACGATTTATTTCATCTTTCTTAGCATCAAAGTGTGATTTTTTTTTGGTTTTTAATTATTATTATTCCAAGGATATGAAATGATTAACCCGTAGTACTGCCTGTTTTATGGAAAGTCGTCTAACACTTATTAATCATGCATGTTAATAGAAATCTGGAATACTTTGTGCTGCCATTCGAGAAGACGCAGGTTTGACTTCCCAACCAGCCATCCAGATTTCGGTTTTCCAAGGTTTCCTCAAATTACTAAAGGCGAATGCCGGGATGGTTCCTTCAGAAGACCATGATAGAATACCTTGGTTTTCCTTGTGCCCTATCCTTTCTTGGCTCTAATGACCTCAACGTCAACGAGCCGTAAATATAGATGCAAAGAGAATGGGGGAGTTTGCAATTTTTCAGGAGACTTATTTAAATGAAATCATCTTTATTCTCTCAGCAGCATGGGATTTAATTCTTGGCATTAAGGACACTTTTTTAAGAATTTGTCTCTGTTAATATCGTGCAATAACAAGGAATATAGCGTATTTTTCGATTTCTACTAGCTGTTGTCCGTTCAAATTTTATTGGTAGTATTGGATACAGAAATTTAGAAAGACCTAGCCTTGATTTAAGGTGAGTCTCCACTTGAGAGAAACTCTCGAGAGTTACTCTCGGGAGGGTGTCCACTTGAGAGTGGATTTTGGCGAGCTGCGGGACTCTCAGAACCCTGTCCACATGAGAGCAGTCAAGATGGCGGCGCACAATAGAAAAGTCGCGTCAGCTGTGACCATACTGTCTGCTGTAACTAATAAGAGGTAAAAACTGAGTAGGAAAAGCTGTTGGGCTAAGCCTCGGATAAAAAGAAATGTTTACGGAGTCAGTCATACAATGACACCGGAATTACAGATCGAAGACGAGCAACAGTTTGGGTACTTTTGTAGGTTAATGAGCTGTGAAGTTTGTGAGATCCCACTCACAAAATCATTGTAATAAAAAATAACTGTAAATAAACTAGGTTAAACAGACTTCACAGCATGAGTAGTTTGTTTAGACATTTGGGGTAATGTTAAGTTTTTTTTAATAATTTAGTTTGTTGTAGTTGGTACTACTGTTATTGTGTATGGAGAGAGAGTGAAGATGGCAATATGGCGAGAGATTACTAGGAGAGAGCTTGTATAGATAGAAGTGTGTGTTGGCAGTATTTTGTAGCAGCGAACGTTTGAAGTATAGAATAAAGTTTCTCAAATGAATGAGTGGAGTAATTGAATTATTTGACTATAATATCCCGTTGCGCTAACATGTATATCTTGTAAAGTGGTTTGTTGAATAGTAGTAATAAAACGCTAAGTGATATCACTACCGCCAAAACCAACAGTAGGGCCATATGTTGCGAGGAGCGGGATATCTACTTACTGCTGGTTAATGTAAAAATTAGCAGTGGGGCTTAGCAAATTGGAGACCCTTAAGCCAGGATTAGGCAATGTATCGCATTGCTTACGAGCTGGAATAATTTCATCGGAAGCAGACGACGCGAGGAAAACATCGGCGACTGGTAGCAGGTATTTTCAAGAAAGAAGAAATAACGGCGCAGATGTGGCAAGTACAAAAGACAATTTAATTTTCTTGGAAGAATTTCAGCGTAATCAAAGTAGCAGTAATTACAGAAAAGACTGACGGAAATTAACGTTGTAACTTTTGCGGAACAATTTTGTTGCTTGATTGGAGAAAGAAGTGGTGTAAATATCAGCAATTGAACGGTTGAATTAAGCAGAACTATTTGAAAACAAGCATAAAGTAACGGAGTACTGTTTGTAAGAATTGAAAGTTTAAAATTTGTAAAATTGTCGTAAGAATAATTTTGGTCCAGTAAAAAAAAAAACTGTTTAAGCTAAATTTACATGCTGTGAAAGTCTTAGTTAAAGTAATAAAGAAAATAATTAAATACAGGGGGGAAGATTTTTTTAAGTAGACGAATATAAAGCAAATTATGTATATGCATGTATGTCAGTCATTGTAACTTTCGATGTAATAACATGTTGTGTATATTTTGTGTTGCAAAATTTATTTTTTACAGGGGTGCAGCTGTTTTTTTGGTACAGTAAGTAATTCTGGAAAGGGTTTCTGTACCCGTTTGGAAGTCTAGCTGCGTTGTAATACGGCGTTGTAAAATTGTGAAGTGATTTTGTATGTGTAATATTGTCTTGTGATTTGGCGGAATAATTTTTGTAGCAGACTTAGCCCGTGGTACTGTGTTTGATTAAAATTTGTAATTAACATGGCAGCAATTAGTGAAAAATTGGTCAACCGCGATGCTGAATTAAAAATTAAAGAGGGGGATAATAATGATAATGCTAATGTCAACAATGAAGATTCTGGTTTCGGTGAGCGCTCGATTGTAAGGGAGGGAAATGGAGTTAGCGTATGTAGTGTAGCAGAAGTTAGTAGCGTTGATATCTCTGACCGCGTGGGGGGAAGCGGATTTGAGTCGCTGACCAGTGGTGATATTAGTGTTGATATTAAAAGTAGCTATATCGGTGACCATGAGTCAGAGAATTTCATGACAAATGTTACGTCTACACCAGTACCAGTCGAACCAAGTTAAAATACGAGAAAAAGAGGAGGGTAGTGAAATAATTCGATTCTCAAAAACAGAAAGGTGGCGAAATGTTAATGCTGATTTCTTTAATGGAGCGTATGGAAAGAAAAATTGAATTAAGTCAGAGAACAGCAGAAAATATGGAAAGAAAAATTGAATTAAGTCAGAGAACAGCAGAAAATATGGAAAGAAAAATTGAATTAAGTCAGAGAACAGCAGAAAAAATGGAAGAAAAAATTACAGACGAAGTGCGAATGATAAAGCAGGATATGTTGTTGAAAATGGATGAGTGTATTCGGCAATCAGAAGACAGGTGTGACAAGAAGATAGAAAATATGAGGCAAAAATTAAAAGAGGAAGTGGACACAAGAATGGAAAAGGAAATAACGATGGTGTATGATTATGTGGAAAAGCTTGGGGAGACTACTAAAAAGAATGTAGAATGTTTAGTGCAACAGAAAGTTGAGGAGGAAGTGAAGAAAAGTAGCAATATAATACAAGAAGAGCAAATGGCCATGCGGGAAGAAAATAAAATAATCTATGAAAATCAGAGGGAATGTGCTAAAGGGATTGAAGAGTTGAAAGAGAAGGCGGAAACTAACTCCAAAAGGATTTCTCGATTAGGAGAGAGACTAATGGTTATGGACAAGGAGGCAAAAGGAGTGACATGCAAGGTGGCGGAAGTAGCTAACCAGGTCGACTTAGTTAAAGAAGATGTGAGAGAAGAGATATTACAATTAACTCAAAGAGTCAAGGAAGCAGAACGGCGAGGTGTGACTACTATGGGAAGCGGTAACATCATTACGAATCATTTCAAGTTACCGGAAGTAAAATTTGAACCCGAAGGAGAGGTTCATCCTGTAGAATTTGTTAGAGCTTATAAAAATGGCTTACCTTACGAGTGGTCTGACGTTGACAAAATAAGGTATATTAAGAACATGTTACGAGGGGATGCTTTTGCATGGAGTTGCGAGAGTGACGAGGAGTGTAACAACTATGAAGAATTTTTGAGATTATTCTTGAGCAAGTATTGGTCACAACGGAAGCAAAGAAGAGTGAGAAGGGATTTTTGGAATTGTAGATATTATAGTCGGCGTGATGGTAGTATGAAATACTTTTGTGAAGCAGTTATGAAGGAATTACGTTATCTGGACCAAGAAATAGATGATGATGAAAAGATAGAAGTATTATTACAAAAGTTGCCCAGACCTGTTCAAGAGAAGCTTATAATAAATCAATGGAATAGTGTAGAAGAATTTCTCGAAGCAGTTGAAAGACTAGATCGTTGGAGTAGTACAAATGAACATGGACCGAGGGAAGATAGGAGGAATGATTTCAGAAATTATAACAGGTCAAACCAAGTGCCGTCGCAAGATAATTTTACAAGAGACAGAGGCCATATGAACGGATATAACCGAGGAGATCAGTTCAACAGGAATTCGAGTGATAATAGGAGAAGGGAATATGAAAACAGAAGCCATGACAATCAGTGGTCGCATCACAATAATGGCCAGGCAGTAAGAAGGGAGGAAGTAAGGCATCATGATCCTGAACGAATGATGGGAAACTCAGTGCCGCAACTGGGGCGGTCCGAACAGTAGCGGAAGAAGTCAAAACAGGACCGAAGGATCGAGAGAAGATGACCAAACTAGATGACGACAATAATAATCAATGTAGAACTGAAAGCATACGGGAGAAAACAACTGAATGTGATGTGCAAAATGTGAACTACGAAAATGGAACATATAATCATGAGAGAACAATAGAAGAAGAAGATGTCCGAGTTTTTGAGGAGGAGGAGCCGCTAAAATGGTGGGAATGTTTAAACTTGTTAAATGAGGGTGAGCCGCAGAACATTACAAGGATGTGTGAATATAATTGGCACGAAGAAGAGGTACAAGAATTGGCTAGAATCGACGTGGGAAATCATGATAATCAAAAGAACTGTGAGGAGAATATAAAGAAATATACTGCAGAGGAAGAAATGTTACCAAATGAGCTTATATCAGAAAGGGTGGACGAAGATCTGTATGAGACTACATCAGTGGATAGTGATAGTACTAATGACAACGAAGAAGGAGGAAGTGAGAAATTATGCAGCGAAAAAGATTATAGTAGCGAAGAGGAAGAAAATAGTGAAATAGAAGAGGAAAATGGAATATTAAACAATGATGAAACAGAAGAAGTGAGATTTTTCTTGGTGAAGAAATACGCCGTCAATGATGAAGAAGAAAGTATAATGCTAGAGGGGGCAAATGTTCAAGTTTCAGAAGAATGTGGTCATGATATGAGCTTAGTTATGGGAAACAGTGAATCCAATGTGGTGAATAATTTGTCTGGTAAAATAGAAGAAGAAAGAGATCTAGTAGGAAACAATAGCAGATGGAACACAGAAGACGATAGCCAATGTAGTAGCGGAGAATTAGATTTACAGCAATTGTGCCTAAAAGATGGAAGTAAGGTAGAATTGTTGAAGTGGTCGCAGGAAGAACTTGAAAAGGACTTATTGCAAGAAGAGTTTTTAAAGCAGGAGGCACTAAAAGATTGGAGGAAAAGAAAAAAATAAAACCTTACGTTATGGGGGCATAACATTGAGCTGATAAAAGAATGAAGAAAAGATCAGAAGAGAGAAGAAACAGGCACGATCGAAGATATAAACCTGTCGAATTTAATTTGGGAGATTTGGTACTGGTAAAGACTCAGGAGAGGTCATGCGAATTAAATGCGGAGATTAAGAAATTCTTTGACGTATACCACGGACCATTTAAGGTAGAAGGGAAGCCACATAGGAACGCATACTGGCTAGTGTATCCTAAGTCTGGTAAGAAATTTGGGTTAAGAAACATAACAGACTTGAAAATGTACAAGGTCAGAAGAGATAAGTGACATATTGTGTTATTGTGAAATTTGGTGGTTTTGTATAACGTTGACTGGTAAAGATGCAGACTGATAGAGACAGTGAGTGATTATTGTTATAAATAAGGACAGAATTGTGGAAATGTATATAAAGACAATGATTTGTGAAAAAGGTTGGACTTTATAACAAGCCAACCAATTTTGTTAAAATATGCTTGTTTGTTATAAAGTGGGGGCATATGTGAGATCCCACTCACAAAATCATTGTAATAAAAAATAACTGTAAATAAACTAGGTTAAACAGACTTCACAGCATGAGTAGTTTGTTTAGACATTTGGGGGTAATGTTAAGTTTTTTTTTAATAATTTAGTTTGTTGTAGTTGGTACTACTGTTATTGTGTAGGGAGAGAGAGTGAAGATGGCAATATGGCGAGAGATTACTAGGAGAGAGCTTGTATAGATAGAAGTGTGTGTTGGCAGTATTTTGTAGCAGCGAACGTTTGAAGTATAGAATAAAGTTTCTCAAATGAATGAGTGGAGTAATTGAATTATTTGACTATAATATCCGTTGCGCTAACATGTATATCTTGTAAAGTGGTTTGTTGAATAGTAGTAATAAAACGCTAAGTGATATCACTACCGCCAAAACCAACAGTAGGGCCATATGTTGCGAGGAGCGGGATATCTACTTACTGCTGGTTAATGTAAAAATTAGCAGTGGGGCTTAGCAAGTTGAGTTTATCACAGAATCTGTGGGATCCACAATTTTAAAACAGAACACTAAAATGAGAAAACCTATCTCAGTACATACACTAGTTATGGCTACTCTTAGATTTTTTTGCATCAGGTAAATTTACTTGTTGCTTTCTTTTTTTGTATTACATCGTCTTGACGTATTTTTGGGGGGATTCGTATTCAAGCCTCCATTACCATAAATTTAACTAAATTTGTTGTTTTTGAAAGACAGTGAATTAAGGAATTATAAATTTTTGTGCACTGAAGTAAAGGTGCTTACATTAATAATTTTCGTCTGCTCCAATTCCACTTTTTCTATTTTTAATTTTTTTACAATACTTGAGAGTTCTTGAAAAATGAATAAAATCTTACTTCAATTTTGAACTTCTTACTGTAATAAGAATGTTTCTACAATAATTATAGACGCATTGTCATTAAAATAAATATTATAAAATCGTATAAATGCATCGTCAATATTCCTTAAATTGTGGAGAGTCTTTTGAACTTCATACCCTGAATAGCAAAATTTTCTCCCATTTCCTTCAAAACATTTGGTTTTTTAATTCTGTCACACTACTCGGCACATTCCACAACAATTCTCTACCTACATACATTTTAATTAATTCCTTTGTTTCTTCTGATGACCAATTTTTATTCATCTTGTTGCTACCTCTCGCCGAGCTCTCAGCTTCTGCTCTCAGACTATACGAACAGTATCCGTATTCTGCGAGCTACTCTCAGAGGAGTGTCCACTTGCGAGTTACGCTATCGAGAGCTTTTCGCCAGTATTTACTCTCAAGTGGACACGCACCTTTAGGCCCGCAAGGTATATCAGAAAAGAAGACAAAATGTATTGATGCTATAATCTTTAAGATAAACACAAAATAGTAGTCTGATACAGCGCAGATTCAGATCTATAGTGTACAATGACTTGTCTGTACGTGACATTTGTGAACAGACTGTACACAAACCGACCGGGAGAGAAACAGCCTGAGCGACCGATACGATATTACAGAGACTATCCGTCGAATGTCACCGTTCGGTTAGTTTTCAACATTTCATGACAAAATACGTTATTTATCCGGAAAAAGGTATTCTAGGTCCTTCCTAATGATACAGAACGCCTGAAGAAATCGAATCATTGATTTTTCGGTCTGTCACACTGTGCACTATATTAGTTCTTGCTACCTTCATATGATTACAATGTTAAAATCTGGAAAAATAATGGGAATGGAAATGATCGTAAGGCGTTTGCCCGAGGACACAATATTTTTTAGTGTCTTTCTGGGCATCAGATGAAATCTTGCAGCCTGGTGACTTTGAATATGTATGGATTTTATCTTTTTATTCCACAATTAGAATTTTTTTGCGAAAAGGCAGAAAAAAATGATCTATTCCCTCAATTATTTCCGAAAGTATTCATCTGAAAATTCTTTCATAATTTATAGTAATATGTAGCCCGGTAATGATGACTGGAAAGTTACATTGATCGTTACGTAGCTGGTTTTCAAAGATCAATCTTGGTGGGTAAGTGGTAATGCTTTGCCCACGCATTCGGGAGGGCGTAATTCCAAACCGGGATGGTTCCTGCAGAAAGGCCATGGCCAAATTCCTTTCCGTTCCTACCCTCCCGCAGTTTCCCGCCTTTAAATTACATCGACAAGGCGTAAAACCGTAAGCAAAAAAAAAGTTTTCCAAAGAAAATAATTTTATAAAAACTATTCTTCAGTAGATATTCTTTCAACAAATTATATCATTTGCTACAGAATCTCATAAATTAAATAACAATTACTACTTCGAAAAATTTCAAATACCATGTTTTTTCTCTCTCTCTCTCTCTGATTCATTTGCTTCATGTGTTTTAATCTTTGTATTTCTCTCCACTAACTATCAAAACGTATGTGTATTAATAGGTGATCTACACTCCTTCCTACCATAGAAACATAGAAAATTCTTTTAACCTCCCACACCCTCCATTTTGTTCGCAACTACTAAGCGAAAAACAATTTCAAGATTTGCAGGCATATGCAGCCACGTGAGGATTACAGGTAAACTTCACGGATTTTATGGTTTTCGAATTAAACGAGTAATCTAACAAGTTTGATACTTAAGCAGACAATTTGCTCCGACAAAAATGGTGTATACACTGATCAGCTAAAACATTATGACCACCGACAGGGTGTTTCAAAAATGACCGGTATATTTGAAAAATCAATAAAAACTAAACGCGAAGCGATAGAAATACACCGTTTGTTGCAATATGCTTGGGACAACAGTAAATTTTGAGGCAGACAAACTTTCGAAATTAGTTACAATTTTCAACAGCAAATGGCGCTGCAGGCGATTTGAAAGAATAGAAGTAAACGCAGTCTGTGAGTTCGCCATTCTGTAAGTCGTCTTTTCTGCTGTAAGCGTGTGCTGTTCACAGATTGCAAGTTTGCTGTGAAAAAATGGTTTATTCCTTAGAACTTTAGATTTTTCAAGACTGCAGCGCCATCTGTTGTTGAAAATTGCAACTAATTTCGAAAGTTTGTCTGCCTGAAAATTTACTGTTGTCCCAAGCATATTTCAACAAACGGTGTATTTCTATCACTGTCCGTTTAGTTTATATTGATTTTTCAAATATACCTGTCATTTTTTAAACACCCTGTAGTTACTATCATATTGGTCCACCTTTCGAACGCAGTACAGCAGCAATTCCGCGTAGCATGGTTTCTACAGGTCCTGAAACCATATTTCTACGCACAGGTCACGAAATTTCCTTAATTTACGGGCCAGCGGTTTGTGGGCGCGGTACCTGGGAACGAGAATCTTCAAAACGGAGAAGCTGGTCGGCTGTTCGCGTGCTACTGTAGTGAGCATCTATTGAAAGTGTTTGAAGGACGGTGAAACCACGACTAGGCGACAATGTGGTGGACACGCACGCCACATCACACAACTTGGAGGTCGGAGGCTTGCCCGCTCTGTTAAGCTGGAAAGGGGATGATCTCTAACAGAATCGTGATTCTTGTGTTCTGAAACACTGCTGGAATCACAAGAATTGTACTCTTCCGTCAGATCTACCACAGATCAACCCCTATCCTGTTTAGGTCATTACTCGTAACAGTCCCGTTACGCTATGTCGGCTACGCCTGATGGTTAGACAACTGGCTTATCGAACCAGCTTCACTGGTTGCTTACTTGTCAGTGGATCTACCCGAAACACTTTGGATACCACTGTCTTCTTAATGGCCGAGGTGTTACAATCTCAATCGATAACATCCATCTTATCAACATACATACTCCTTGCAACAAAAACAGGATCTTGGGATCTCAATTTCTCAAAACACGTGCACTTTACTTGCTACGTGACAACAGTGCTGTCATCATGGGCGGAGATTTCAATCGCGTAATTAATTGCGAAAGGGCAGACTCCAAATTTCAACAGATGAAAAGAGTAAACTTCTCTGGGGTGTAGGATTGCAGCCACGGCAACAGTGTCGAACACGCGTAAATAAAAATCTGCGAGTACCAAAGTGACGCACAACCTTCACCCAAGAACATCCATCACGAATATTTATTCCTTAGCTTCTCAGACCATTGTAGTGTGCAGTGCACCGACAATATGCAGAATCAAGCAGATAGCAGAGGGTACAAAGGAACATGAAATGGGACATACACATTAATTCGTTAGTAGGTAGAGCAAATTCTAGGCTGCGATTCATAGGTCAAATCTTGAAAAACTGTAATGAACGAACAAAGGAGATAGCGTACAAATCTCTTGTGCGTCCACATTTGGATTATTGCTGTGCCATTCGGGACCCGTTTTGTAAGGGGCTGATTGAGAGTACAGAGAAGAGCCGCTCGATTCGTTACCGCTTGCAACAGTCCTTATGAAAGCGTCACAGAACTGATTAGTAGACTAGGCTGGGAGTCTCAGGTAGATAGACGACACACGTTTCGTTTAAACGTATTGGTAAACATGCGTACTCCCACTTTCACTTTTCAGTGTAGTGAAATATTGCTTCCACCAACCTATTTGAGTCGGAAGGACAGAAAAGATAAAATTAGAGAAATAAGGTGCCGGACTGATTCTTATATCGTACCATTAGGGATTGGAATGCACAGCAAAGAGATTAGCTTTGGTGCTGAGCACCCTCTGCCACCCACAATTTTGTGAATTGCAGAGTATATATGTAGATGTAGATGTAGAAACGTTATAGGAAGCTAAACATATTATTACTTACTGATATGGGTACTGAGAAGTCATGGCAACAAAGCCTCAGGAAATGAAATAAATACAAAAACCTACTGATACGGTGGATTTACCATGCAAAACGTGGGTTTAAACTCATACTAATGACGCATGGTAGAAAAGAAAGCTTTTGGATAAAACAGATAATCCAATGCTTTTTTTTATGGCTTTACGCTGCGTCGATGTCATTAGAAGCGGGAAAGGACTAGGGACAATGAAGTGGAAGAAATTCGGCGATGGCCTTTTGACGGAACCATCCCAGTATTCGCGTGGAGTGTTTTGGGCAACCCAAAGATGGATGCCCGCACGGGGATTCGAACCCACGTACTCCCGAATGTGATACCAGAAAGATAACCCTTCATCCAAGACGCTCGGTCAACAATCGAATGCTGTTAACAGATGTATAAGAGAATTATATCAAAGCATTATTGCTGATATTGACACGGACATTAAAATTAAAAAGTGTAAGACAACAAAGGTTATTAACATAAAATAAGCAAAATAATAAACCCCTAGTCACGTCGAAACCGAACGATATTGCTTCAAAAGAAACCGCTTCCTTATACCGCCTCTCAAGATAGACCAAAAGAGCTAAGAAAAAAATCTTAATCACTGACATAAGGAAGGAAAGTGGGGAAACCGTAAGTAACGGGAGAGAGATTACAAGGAAATGAAACCATATTGAAATCAGTCAAATCCGATCAGAACTCAACGAATACACTCGTGACAACAATAGGAAACAACTTAATTCAGGAAGAGCATGAAGCCTTAACAAGGCATTTTGTGCAAGAAGAAATTCTGAGTTAAATAAGCAAAGAATCGGAACGGAAATCCTACTGTCTCCGTTCAGCATGCTGTCAACACTATTAATGTAAAGGGTAAGCCGGCTGAAACTCTGAATGACGAAGGGGCCAAAGACAAGCTGCCTAGTGCCTTCACGAAGGGAGAGAATTGTGGATGCCAACTCTATTGTTCATTGTATAGTTCTTTTCTATCTTTTCGCTTGTTGCTTTAGAAGGAACATGTGTCCTCAGTATCCCGTGCAGATTCAAAGTCTAAAATGCATTTAACAGGGATCATCATTTTTTTTTCTCCTCAACAGAGGGCAAATGTAGGTGGATGCAGGGAAGGGGGAAGATGGGTGTGTAGAAAAATTGCCACCGGAGCGTGTGCTCCATTGCAATTAAACTAAGCTTATGTTGGTGGTTTTTCTGGTAAATTTAAATTGGGGCGATTTTCTCTGCTTTCTACAGGATGGAAGTGTATTTATTATTTTTTGTGTGTGACTTTGTATGTTCGGTGTGGTGTACTGGGCCCGCTCGACATGTTGTAGAGCTAAAAAAAGTCGCCCATTTGGTGTGAGGGAGGATTAATTGGCCAAGGGCCCCTAACTGCTTACACCGGGCCCCAAAATCCTAGCGCCGGCCCTTTCTCAGTCTTGTTCAGTTTGGTACAGTTTTCGATGTGATTGCTAGTGGTGACTGCCTGCCAATATGATGTAACACCATTTTATGTTTATTCTCCCTCTCTCTCTATGTGTGTCTCTGCCATACCTCACTCTCGCTCACAGTTTGTAAAGTGAAGTTAACTAAATACAAAAAGAAGGAAGTTATAATTGTCTCATCAAGATGAAGATTTGCGGAAAGAAAATATGTGTCTGAACAGAGAACCGATAGTGTATCAAAGTGTTCATGTTATCAGAATATAAATTAAAATTAGTGTGGTGCATCTGCCCAACTTGTGAGAAATGGCATGAACAAAATACTGAAGGAAGATTTTGGACTGAATATAAATCAAACCAAGACTAAAGTGATGAAATGTAGCAGAAATGATACCAATACTAGTAGATTAAATATATATATATAGGATCGAATACAATTGGAGAAGTAAGTGAATTCTGTTATTTGGGAAGCAAAATTACAAACGATGGCTGAAGCAGGAATGAATCAGAATAAAACTAGCAAAAAGAGACTTCATGGAAAAGAGAAATCTTTTAGTTTCAAATATTGATCTAGGAATTAGAAAAAAACTTTTTAAAACTCTGTGTGGTGTACAGCATTTTACGGTAGCGAAACATGGACCTTAGGAATACCGGAAAGAAATTGAAGCATTTGAAATGTGGTGCTACAGAATAATGCTGAAAATTAAGTGGACAGACAAAGTAAAAAATGAACGAGTTTTGGAAACGATGGTTGAGGAAAGAAGTTTATAGAAGAAGCTTACAGGAAGAAGAGACAGGCTGGTAGGTCATATTTTGAGACATGCTGGATTGGTTAATTTGTTGGTGGAGGGGACAGTCGAAGGTAAGAACTGTAGAGGAAGATAGAGATTAGAATATGTGAAGCAGATAATTGAGGACGTGGGTTGTAAGAGATATGTAGAGATGAAGAGGTTAGCACAAGATAGGAAGGGATGGAGGATTGCATCAAACCAGTCTAAAGACTGATGACAGAAAAAAAAAAAAAAAAAACAGTTTCCCTCCTTTCATCCGGTGATTAACTAATAGTTTTATGAAAAGAATTCAGTCACTCTTCGGCAAAGAAGTCCGATAATAAATCATTAATCAGTTAGCCGAGAGTAATTAAAAGATGGGGTGGGAACGTTACATTGTGTATGTGAGCCTTTACACTAGCAGTAAAACGTCGTCCGACGTTTGCATTGTATAGCTACACTGAAAAAGTTATGAATTAGCGCATACGGTTAGCGTTCATAGTGATTCGTGCAGGTGTCTGTGTGCAGCGCGCACAGCCCCTCGATCGTCGCTGTGTGTGTGCTCGGGTTTAATGACTCGCGGACGCCGTCCTTGGGCGTTGGTTCGTCTCCTGAATTAAGCATGCCCCCCCAAATTTGTCAGCAGTCGGCCGGTTGTTTACCCTGCCCACGCGACTGGCAAGACGACGTTTAAACAGCCAAGGTCGTGTGTGTGTGTTTAATGGATCCGAGCCGCTGCCACCGTTTATGACACGGCAGGCTGGAGATGTAATGAAGGTACTAACTACAAATACTCACATTAGAAAGGTAGTAGGAAAAGGTTTCAAAATTCTGTACTTGTTGGAAAGAGTGATGAGGGGATGTACGAGAGAAATAAAGGAATCGGATTACAAAACTTTGGTCAGATTGTTGCTTGTATATGGTAGTGTAGTATGGGACCCACATTTTGAGTATCAAATACAGGAGAAAAAGGCTGGAAATTACCGTAGAACGCAATCAGTAACTGAAATAATAAAAGAGCTGGAATGCGATTTACTGGAAGACAGGAGGAGGGTGAAGAGGGTCATGGGAGTGTACAAGTCGTATATTGATATGCAAATGGAGACTTTCCCGGCGTATTGATTCAATAAAAGTTTCACGGGAGTCCAGCCGGATGGTGTCATAAAACGACGACGTTTCGACAACTTGCTCGGTTGTCTTCATCAGGTCTATTTTACATATTTCTCAGTCAGTCTGTTTGTGATTTCGAGAAGAAACATCTAAAATAGACCTGATGAAGACAACCGAGCAGGTTGTCGAAACGTCGTCGTTTTATGACACCATCCGGCTGGACTCCCGTGAAACTTTTATTGAAGTCGTATATTGGTGATAAGGCATGGAAAGATGTTGGTGTAAGGATTATAAGTAATGCATGGAAGGGAAAAGATGACCATGTCCACAAGCCGGCAGACCGAGCGTGGTGGGTTAGTGGCTCTGGCCTCGAATTCGGGACGACGGCGGTTCGAATCCCCGCCCGGGCATCCAAATTTGGGTTTTCCATGGGTTCCCCAAATCATTCCAGGCGAATGCTTGGATGTTTCATTCAAAAGGCCATGGGCGAATTCCTTCCCGTTCCTTGTCCCCAGTCCCATCCCACCTCTAATGACCTCGATGTCGACGAGGCGTAAATCCATAAGTAAAAAAAAAAGTTTACTGATCTTATGACCTATATTACCTGTAAATACAACGCAAAACTACTATAAAAACAGTGATAAAAATGCTTTGGCCTAAAAATTAGACATTTGTAATTTTATAATGATTTCAAGCGGTTTAAAACGAATAATGAAACGCCGGCAAGAGGCCCAAATTAAACGGTAAATTGAAAGCTTAATTGGCTTTGATGGTTTGAATTCTTACCTGTTAATCAATTCTTGCTTAGTATACTTCAACATATTACGTGCTCCGGCTTTAAAAAGTAGTTACTTCAGCTTTTTAACTGTTAAATTGTTGGACACAGACTGCATTGCGGACGAAAACAAACGCACAGTGGTCAACCGGAAATTAACAATACCACACTTTGCGTCGTGGCGCTGCAGGTGACGAAAAAATAAACTTAAAAGTTACCGATCTCTATAGGCATAATATGTTTATGTGTGCGGTTCTCTTTAGTCTTGACAGGTTGTGAACAGGCCACACAAGCTCACTGCTCCCGTGATGGTGACGTCACGCCGGCGCACCTCCTGCTGGGAGTGCCTCTAGGATCAGCTCTGTGTCCCGCAATGACTGATGCGGATTCTATTCTACTTTATACGCCCCAGAAACAATTATAAAAATTAACTCAGTTAAAAATTATATAAGTCAAACGATTTGGTATAAAATCATTTATTTATTATTACGTAATTCCTTGTTATTACTAAATTTATTTACTTATTAGTTTACTTAAGAGCAAGAGGAAGACCCCCGGATCGCTGGGATAAGGATATACGTGGAGTTACAGGCCTGAACTGGAAGAGGGTGGCTCAAGATCGATCAGCCTAGAAAGAATTACAACAAAACTATGTAGAATTAAATTATAATATATAGCTCAATAGACTTAAAGAGGCTACATCCTGAAATAAGGATTGATATAGTTGAAATAATAAATTTGTTTCCTTATTTACGTAATTATTTACTTGAGTGTTTTTTTTTATACAGTTAGTTAGTGGAGGAGTAAAAAACCGTTTTCGTACATACAAAAAATCGTTAAAAAAAGAAGAAGAAAAAAATTGATAAATTTTACCCTACTTTATGTAAGTTGCTTTGGAGGTTTCCTTAGTGTCTCACCCTACTTTTTGATTAAATACATTTAAAAAGTGGACACATCTTTCCCACTTGACTGGGAATGCTCGCTGCTGCTCCTCGCCAAATGAAGGAAAATGTTTCCTGCACGGATAGTAGCGTTTACAAACACTGCCGATGTTTTCCGAGCTGCTAGTTGATACCCACGTGTGCTCCTCGCTATCTTGTGAAGAAATATTTTTCGGGAGGTTAGTAGCGCCTCGAACAGTTGCCGTTGGTTTTTGAAACACAAATAACGCCTGATGTCGCTCTTCTCTAGCTTACAGGAGCCAATAAGAGCGTAAAAGCTAGTTCGCCTCCTCGTGGTGCACCCTGGGTAACGCTAAATGAACGAGCACATACTGTCAGTCAGACAATCCTGGGGGATCACCTGACTAAGACACTAACTCATCAACTGTCACTTGCGATATGGAGAAGATACCAGACAAAGCAAACGGTCCTTTTAAGGACCATTTGACTAGAGACCTCGAGCCTTTGGTTCGAGTCTGCCATATAAGTATAGAAAATTAAGTCATAGTTAATGCCAGTATCTATCAAGAATATTTTAAAATGACATCATCGATATTGTTGCCATACAGGAGACCCACTGCGAAACAGAAGAACAGCTGCAAAAAGGGGCTAAATGCCAGGTTATGAACAGCTAGGAGCAACATACCACCGATCATTGAAAATGTCTCTCTCATCTCCACCTTCACTGATAATAACGTTTATTACGTCGTCACAAAAATTGGCAGCATCACCGTTTCCAGTACTTACAAGCCACCTGCCACTCCCTGATCAGTCCAGGTTATTCACACGCAGCCTCACCCTGCCGTATATGTAGGCGATTATAATAGCCACCATGAACAGTGGACGTACAGAGACAATGACTCGAATAGGGACGCACTGGTAAAATGGGCGGAATAGGAACATCTGCATCTGGTGTTCGACGCCAAAGATCGATATACGTTTAGATCAGCAGCCGACTTATGTTTTGCTTCATCTGACAGAAGAGAACGGCCTCCTAGATTTCCCACATAGCCAACACCGACCAATAATAATAGAAGTAGGGACTCAAATTCTCCTAATCACATCTGTGCCCCGCCCAAGGTGGAACTTTACAAAGGTAGACTGGACTAAGTTAACAACAGATTTAAACAAGTGCCTGGGATGGATACCACCTATATGCGATAATTATCACCGATGTGTATGCGCCGTGCTAAGTACTGCCAAAAAGCACATACCAAGATCGTACTGTACATTCCAGGCTGGTCGCAAAACAGCGATGAACCGTACCAGATTTTTCTTGAATCTGACGATCAGGAAATAGCGGACGAACTTTTACACAGCCTGGATGCAGTAAGAAGCGAGAAGTGGACGGATACGGTGGAAGCCCTCAATTTCCAGAAATCTAGCAGGAAAGCGTGGTCGTTGTTAAAGAAACTGGGGAATAGAGCCCTCATACAACGCCAAAAAACGACCACTAGCCCAAATGAAGTGGCCTCGCATATAATAGCCACATCTAGGACTTCAAAGCACATACCATCCAAGTGAAGAGAGAACTGAAAATCTTTAAAAAATGAAGCAACAGAAACCGAACACTCCCGCTCCTATCACCAGTGAAGATATTTCGAAGGCCATTAAGAAAACCTCGCCAAGAAAAGCCCTAGGGTTTGACAACATACACCCTGAATTCTTAATAAATTATGGCAAGTACACAAAAAAATGGATGGCGCAATTCTTTACAAACATTATGCAGTCTGGCAGTATTTCCCATGAATTTAAACGCTCTAAGATAATTGCTATACTAAAACCAGGTAAGCTTGCAGACTGTCCAAAAAACTACAGACCAATTGCTTTACTGTCTGAGACATATGTAACAGGATCAGCCAGAGATTGTTCAAAGTGATTCCAGTGGAACAGGCAGGGTACCAAACAAGACGAAGTTGTGTAGATCAATTCTACTAACCTATGTTGAAACAGGATTCCAAATATAACTCACAGTGTTAGCTGGTAATTGTTAGGGCGCTAATGACCCCGCTGTCGACTTGCCCTAAAACAACAATAACAACAACAACAACCAAATGTAACTAAAAACTTTAGCTGTATTTATCGTCCTCTCGGCGGCCTACGTCACAGTGTGGAGAGAGCGCTTCGTATATAAATTTCTTCGTGTAATTCCCTGTCAAGTTATTGCGCGCCTGTTAGACAACATGCTTAATGACCAGGTGTTCCAGGCTGTCATGGGCTCCGACGTCAGCTCCCAGAGAAAACTTAAAGAACGGCCTGTATATCGCAGACATGCTGAAAAGAAGATAAAAAAAAGTTCGGTTATGCCGACGATTGGGTTCTCGCCACGAGGTGCAGGTCAATCGAAACGTCTGAAGAAATCCTAACAGACTACTTGGAAACAGTGGGAAAATATTTTTGTAGGTGCTGACTCCAACCAAATGCTTCTAAAACAGAGGTTACTTTCTTCCATCTAAATAGCAAACTCGCTAGAAGGGAACTTAACATACGGTTAGAAGAAACCATACTTACCCACAATAAGACATCAAAGTACCTCGGGGTTACCCTTGACAGAACATAATCCTTTAATGCGCATATAACAAAAATGACTGAGAAGCTAAAAACAAGAAACAATATCATTCAAAAACTATGTGGTACCTCCTAGGCTGCATCGGCCTCCAATCTCCGCTGCTCTGCTCTGGGTCTTGTCTTCTCGGCTGCCGAGTACTGTGCCCCGGTCTGGTTGAATAGCCCGCACGTGAGAAAAGTGGACACCCAACTTAATAACGCTATGCGTACGATTGCAGGCGTCATCAAGACAACTCCCACGAAATTGCTCTCTATACTGAGCCACATACCACCATCTAACCTGCGACGGATAAATGCTCTTACACGTGAGTACTAGAGAATAATGGACAACAGAGACTTGCCGATCCACCAAGATACTGAGGATGCCAACATCAACAGACTTCGCTCTAGGAAACCGCAAATGAAATAGGCCAGGGACGCTACACGCGAAGATTTCATCACCAAAGCTTGGATCCAGGAGTGGACTGTACACCGAAATAACAGCATACCTTGTATTACACAAAAGTGATCCTGTGGACTTCCTGCTTGCTTCTCAGTAAACTATAGATTATATTAATAAACTAGATGTATGTCCGTAATCTTGTAAAGTTGCAATATGTGTATTTTATTCAAATGTATCTTAAGAGTGTCTACATTGCCATACGATAAATAAATAAATAGCAGCCAGTCTAGTTTGTGTTTTGTGCAAGGCTAGAGACACTTACCCCGGTCCTTGCTAACTTGTTGGGTAGATGTTTTTCGCACTACCAATAGTACCCGTACGTGACGCTTACTAACTTGTTGATTAGTTGTTTTCTGCACGGCTAGTTAAGCCCACACCTAATCCTCACTAACTCAAGATAATGATGTTTTCCATACGGTATGCTCTACTTTATCATTTTTACCATACTCTTTGTAATTGTCCCCCCTTTTCCCCCTGAGTTAAGTTTTTTTCGTAAGGTTTTTTTTTAATGGAATTAGGCCGATTAAGGCATATAGTAACTTTATATTTTTTGATCAGAGACCGAGCGTGGAGGGTGAACAGTTAACGTTCTGGCCTCGCATTCGGGAGGACGGCGGTTTGAATCCCCGTCCGGGCATACAGATTTAGATTTTCCTTGGTTTCCCTAAATCACTCCAGATTAAAGCCGGGATGCCTCCTTCAAAAGGCCGTGGCCTTATTCCTTCCCGTTCCTTGTACGCAGTCCCATCCCGCCTCTAATGGCCTCGACGTCGACGATGCGTAAAGCCATAAGTAAAAAAAAATAAAGTCGATCATGAAAGGTATGATATCTCAACGGATAACACTCCGGGTATGGTTGGAGTGATATATGTTTAGAGGCTTGGCTTTATTCGTTCGACTACTTGAGGACATTCCGTAGTTTCGTTTCCAAGTTGAAATGTAGGTCGAGTCAAATCAAAACTGTCCCCTTCGGCGATATCCATGACAACCATATTAAACACAATTTAACTTTTGATCATTCCAGTGTGTTTGTGACAAAGGGCACACACAACACTTAATTTAAACAACCCAGACAAAGCCGCCTACTGGGTGAGCTGTAACACACAAGCCTCGCATTCAGGAAGACGTCAGTTCAGATTTCCACCCCACCATCCAGATCCTGATTTTCTATGGTTCCCTACTATCACTCCATGCAAATGCCAAGATGCCTCCTTCAAATGGCAGGAACGAATATCTTCTCGTTTCTTGTCGCCAGTCCATTCCCGCCTGTAACGACCAACACGTTGACGACGCATAAAGACGGAAACAAGAAAGAAGTCACAGGACTCGAATTGGCGACTCTTCACCGTCATAAGGGGACGTCCATTAATTACGTGAGATGTTTTTCCGAAATTCAGGACCCCCCCCCCGCCTCTGGTGAGACTTCGTGAGATTTGGTTGGACGGACTCCCCCCCCCCCCCTGTTATATGAGTGAGATTCTGACCTTTACAAATGGACCTAGCAACTTTTTTTAGAACTTTTTCTTTAGGTCTCATGCTCCCAAGGCCGATATACCCCCTAAAGTCGATTTTTAATCCCCCTAAAATCGACTTTCGCGTCATTTGTAGACATTTTTTTAGCTCTACCATTCTACAAGAATTTAAAAACCTCAGGTGAGATTTCCGTTGACCTCCCCCCCCCCTCCCCCCCGCTCGCCCAGTTGGTGAGGTTTCGTGAGATTTCGCCGGACCCCCCCCCTTTTTCCCTATTTCATTTCACGTAGTTAATGGACGTCCCCTAAGGCTCTTTTTCGAATCTTGAAGTTGTAGCCTTATTTGATGGTTGATGTTTTATGCAATGCTAGTAACGCTCACATTTTTTCAGGGATGGTAGCATTCGTTATTGGAGCCGATGATTTCCGCACAGATAGTAGTAACACGCACTTCTAGTTTTCGCTGAGATTGGGGATTGATATTTTTTGCACGGGTAATAGCGTCTTTGCTGCCGATGTTTGCAGCACGGCTAGTAGCGGCCTCTACCTGTCGGCCTTGGTCGAGTGCCTCACCTCAGTACAGCCGAGTCCGTCGTGCAGTTAACTTCGCGCGCGTTGAACAGCCGGTGTGACGTGGCAAAGTGCTCAGTGTGTTGGTTCATGGATTGAATGCTCTTCGCTGGTTCCGGTGAGTTAAACTCTCTGAGCAGTGGAAATCTACCGTAACTGTTACAATATTCCCAACAGAAGTTCTGTTGGAAGCCGGTGTAGCCCTACCTTGGCAATGTTTACAGTACGAAGATGTTTCGTCTTCTCTTGTCGGCTGATTCCAACTCAAGTTTTATTATCTCTCCTGGTTTGGTGTAGTCTTCCCCATGACCCAACCTGTGGCACAATCTAATAATTTCATATACATCCTCTGTCATGTGCGGGATTACTGGAGATCGCGATTTCGCCTGGAATTGGCATCATAATACTGCAGTGGTCAAACGCAAGACTCCGCTAGAAATTCCTTCCGAAGTACATTTAACTGTTTCATGCCCGTCCAGCCTGTATTACAACCTAATTTCTGGTTGAGAATAATCGTCCAGGCTGTATTACAATTGAATTACTGCTTGAAAATAATACATCTTGCGACTGACTACAGCAGTATTCCAAAGGTATTATTTAATGTTGTTGTAGTGGAATCTCCGATAGACCCTTATGTACTAATATTCTTAGTTATTGTCTCTAACCATGACAAATTTCCCAACATTCGACCTTCCATCATTTAACTTCATTTTTGTAAGACCCTTTCGTAACTAATTTTCTTCCTCCATCAATTCCAGAGCCATAATTTAAAAAATACTTTCATTTTAGTATCACATTTGAAGTGTTAATATTTTGCTTTCTACGGCTTTCTATATCCAATTTTCGTTATTGCGGAATGTTGCGCATAATTTACTTCATAGTTCTAGGATTAGTTCGATCATAAAAGTAGGCCGGTTGTGACAGAATTAATACGACCATTTCGTTTCCTCCGTGACATTACAGTACAACGCACTTTCCACCTCACAAAACCGGCTTTGCTAAAGCTATAGAATTAAAAATACCTCACAATTCGTGGTCTCATATTCGGAATTATCGATCCCCATACACACCATACTGTATCGTTACCATGTCTGCCACAATTCTATTCTGATTTGTAATATAGTAATACTTTCTGTGTGTGTTTTTTTTTTTTTCCTGTATCCCATTTATCTGAACATATGTCTTGCAATTTAATACTCGTTTATATAAGAAATTCGGCAGATTTCTTGAGTAGCCCTTTTTAAAGCACATTATAGCGGTCTAATAGTTCAGTGGATAAGTTTCGCCTTAAAAATTCAAGGTCCAGGGATCGTATCCCTGTGCTGCCAGGAATTAACAAGCTTTGCTTTGTTCACGCTGCTAAGCAGGACCCCACGTCAGTTCAGGAATATTCAACGTAAATTCAGGTTGTCGATTATGTTGTTTTAATTGTAATACTGTTTATTTCCATATTCACTTCTGTCAAATTTATATCGTCCAAATGTTCTGACCTTAGCTTTTATAATTATGGATTCCAAATAAGTTTCACTTTTGCTCTTTTTTTTCGGTTCAGTAATTATTTTTCGTTTTTATGAAATTATAAAAGTCGTTTTTCGAATCTCGGTTCTTTTATACAATGATTCGAATCCAAGTAAAAGTTTCTAAAAATTCGTCTTCTCTCCTATAAAAATGGCATTAGAGGTTTCCTGCGTTATTACAACCGTGTTCAGTGTAAAACAGCATCAAATCCTTGCAGAATTAATTTTATTTAATTGCAATGGAGCGCACGCTCCGGTGGCAATTTAAACTTCTTTGCAGCATAGCACTAATCACTAAAATTATTTTTTACTTATGGAACTAACTTTTCAATACTAAGTTTTCAGTACTATTCGAGCTTCGTATGCTACAAAAAACTTAACCTATACCGGTAAGACACGTTAAAGCAATTTAATAATAACAACAAAATGCAGCCTACACAAACTTGGGACAGTAGTGATAGTGCAAAAAGAGTAGCTGGTATGGAAACACGAACTTGTGCGTGTTAATGAATATATAAAAACTGTGGGTGGGGTGGGACTTTCTCCACCAGTGAAATACTGTTACTGACCTGCTTCCTTATAGTGTCCTCTTCACGTTTAGCACTCTCCTTTTCTGGAAAAGTCACCACGAATTAAATTAAAAATGCCGAAATATGGGATGCTCTGCAACCGCGAAATGTTAGCAGCACTGTAAAAATGACACAAAAATTATCGGTACAGGGATCATATCAACCTAAATAGGTTCGTTTTGTCATAGTGATCATGGTTAGGTTGAAATTCGGCCTGGACCAAGAGTAAAAATTTTACGGGTAATTCGTTCTGCGGCAGGCCATGTTGCAAACCAGAGACAAACTGTGCATTTGTTTACAACGGAAACAATCGATTATCTTTGACTGGTTATATCGATTCCAATATGGTGAGCCTTATAGTACTGCATTTCGAATAAAAATTTTGTATCTGTTAATTTTATGCGACTTTTTGGAACGGAATGAAGCTAAAACGGCAAGAAAATATTACAACAAAGAATTAAACCAACATTTCAAGACATTATCATTGATTTCGCAGCGTCGGCGGTAACTAATAGCAGTGCTGCAGTGTCATATTTAGGCATTTTTAATTTAATTCGTGGCGACTTTTCCGGAAAAGGAGAGTGTACAACGTGAAGAGGACATTATGAGGAAGTAGTTAATCCAAATTTCAAAAGGTCAGTACCAGTATTTCGCTGGTGGAGAAAGTCCCACCCCACCCAAACAAAAGTACCCACTTAATATTTTTAGAAAATACAAAATCAAACAACAGCATTGTATATATATGTGTATATATGTTTATCTAGGGCACTGATGATGCCTTGAATAAAGGCGAAACGCGTATGCCATCAAAAGGATTTTGTTTAGTTGCAAGTCAGAAACAACCCACAAAACAGTTATCATAGCAACTAAGGACTTGGGCCGAAAAAATCACCAACATGTTACAACAAAAACTGTTTTATCCAAAAGCAAAATATTATAAATATGAGTCAATACTTAAGAATTAATTGTAAAAATGTAATTTTCCGTTGCTTCATTAGGTATGGCTTATTGTTATCTTTTAGTCGCTTCGGAACATGATCTTGTGGACTGTTTCTTAAAAAATTTTACTTTTCTTATCGTTTCATGGTATTGTTACTTTCATTTTTCGTACATCTTTTCTTTTTTCGCCGATAGTTGGCAACACGACTACTAGAAGCTGATGTAAACAAAATCTTGACTCCTGTGTTCGTTGTACACCGATCAAAATGTGAAACTAACCTTTTAAAATGTGGATGAATAGCTCTATGCAATGTGTTCTCCACGTTCCCGCAACAATCCACTGTAAAAACTTCAGCTCGGAGAAAGTTACAAACCGTGAAATATGAGGCACTTTCACAATACCGTACGTATTTCCGTAGGTACCTAAAGTACTTATGTTATTGCTTCAGGAATCACAACTGCTTTTTAATACCGGCTATCTTCTCCTTAGTGGTTGTGCTGAAATGAGCCTAGAACCAAAAGAAAGAAAAAAACTGCGTTCTTTTGAGACATCAGTCTTGAACGGTCGTTTCCCTTTACAATCGTAGGAACAAAAGAATTAATTGTACATTAGGCTGCTTCGGACGGTACTGCGATATGTCTCCAACAATAGAACACATTTAACTTTTTTCTAAAATGGTGGAATTTTGTATCAGTTGACTTCAAGACGATTTTTTTTTTTTTTATGGCATTCGGCTACTGGGCCATACAGCGAGCTTAATGTGATTTGTTGCTATCAAGTATTGACACAAGGACACTACAACACGGACAAGACAGACACAACACTAAACACCCATGCCCTCGGCCGGACTCGAACCGGCGACCTTCGGTACGCGGATCAAGAAAATATATCTTCGCAGATAGCTATCGATATGGCACGTGACATGAATGGCGGGAAACGGTAACGTTAAAGGAGAAATATTGTAAACCATGGCGTGTTGTGTAAACGTCAACTATGAACTAAAACCGGGCGAGTAAACTTAAAATCCGACAGGAGTAGCTTTCGATAAAGCTCTCCGGCCATCCTGATCTGGGTTTTCCATGGTTTTCCCAGATCATTCCTCGCAAATGCTGGGATGGTTCCTCACAATAGCCCATGGGCGCCTCCTACCATATCCCGCATATCCCTTCCAAACTATTACCCTTTCGGATAGGTGCAATGCACCCTCTGCCACACACTTTTAGTGAAACGCAGAGTAATAGTAATAGTAAAACGAAGGAATTAGCCCCCGTCTGTAAAGCTTAATGATATTTCTTCATAGTTGGCGGTGTCTATGGGAGATGCACAATAAAGACACATTTTAACGCTTTTAACTTCATTTGAAGTTGGCCTTTTTATAACCGCATGTGATTGAAATGTGAACAACGCATCAGCCAAGAAGTTCCTCCAAATTTTTGGAGGTTAGTTTAATTTTTTTTTAAGGTGACGGAAGTTTTACCAAAGCCCTTATTCTATATCCTTGCTTGATTATTTTCGAAAACTTTTCCATCACAAAATGTACAGCATGCTACTTTGCAGATGATGTTTACTTCATTCGGTTTTCCATGGTTTCCCGAAATCACTCCAGGCGAATGCCGGGATGGCTCCTTCAAAAGACCATGACCGAATTCTTTCCCCTGCTCTAATGACCTTTACGTCGACGAGGCGTAAAGCCGGAAGGGGAAAAAAATCATTTTCATACACACAAAACCAAGGAAGCAACTGACAAATTATTTTAATCGACTTTTTTTTACACACGCAAAAAGGTTAAAGATATATATTATGTTACAAATAAACATCATCTTTCCTAATTTAAAACAGCATAGGAAAATATTAACTTCGTAATTTCGTTATATAGTAGGTAAATCGTCAATATTTCTTTTCAACAAACGAATGAAATAGCTGCCGATAGGAAATCTTGTTTTGGCGAGAAGTAGTTCGGATGACAGATAAACGATTTTAATTAGTCTTGGACTATTAACATTCAAGCGCTGACAAACCTAGGTTCTAGTCCTTGTCCGAATGAAATTTTTCCACCTTCTATAGGTTTCTAAGGTTCCAGGATAAACAGGCCAGTGCACATTGTCATAAGTTCCGTGTACATCCAGCCACAATAAAGGCAAAATTTGACGTGTATGGAAATTGACGCCAGAGAATGAGCTACATCCGAATTAAATATAATGTTTGAACTGCCAATTGTCGCCTTTCTGTTTCTATTTACATTTCGATGTACTGAAAATACTTTGTCAACGGATTGTAGTTCCTAACATTCAAAGCTTTCAAATACGTCTAAGGTTCATGGTTTACATGTAATGTATGCGGTGTGGACTATTTTCTTCCGCGTAATCTGAAGGTGTAAGGCAATGCGAATCAAAGATATGTTACTGCACAGCTTGTTAACAAGGAGGCTGGTTTGATTCAAGTGACACAGCCTTTCTCGAACAGTGACGCAAGTTGCGGTACGTGTGTATTTTGCGCAACGCAGTTGGCAACCCTGTTGATATATTCTAGTATCTCGGCTGATCTTAAGTGGCGATATCGTGAAATTACGTACTCAACAATACGTTAAGTCATCTCTGAGCAAGAGTTATGGAATGTTGCTATTTAATCTTGCGCTGTAGTGATTTACATGTTTGATATTTCTATTTGATTTCTATTAATTAATTTTTGTTTAATTTGTGATGGAACATGTGTACCAGTTGCAACTTCCCTAAATACAAACATTGAGGTAAATTGTTCGACACTCCCTTTGGTAAATTATTCGTCAGTGACTGCTTTACCTAAAACGAAAATTTTCCCATCCCTTACGCCTGAAATCTTTATTCCTCATACAGCAACCAATAAGAAAATCTGTCAATGGGCCCTTAAGACCACACAAAATTATTGCTGATGGAAATGTATCGATACTTTCTTGAAGACTTGAGAGCGTAGTGGGTGAGTGGTAACGCTCTGGCTTCGTTTTAGGGAGGGCACAGATTCGAATCCCAGTCCGTCTTCCAAATTTGGGTTTTTCATGGTTTCCCCAAATCACTCCAGGCGAATGCCGGGATGCTTCCTTCAAAAAGGCCATGGCCGAATTCCTTCCAGTTCCTTGCGCCTAGTACTGTCCCGCCCCTAATCACCTCGACGAGGCGTAAAGCTATATGTAAAAAAAAAAAAAAAAAAAGGAAAAGGAAAACTTGAAGTTAGTATACAAGAGCCCAGAAGGTAGTAAATATCCTTTAGCATACAGTTTCAAACTATGATTAAACATTCCTTTCAAGATATTTTCTCCTTTCTCATTAATCTTAACGCAATCTTCTATCTTTCCCTGTGCTGGGGTAATATCTTTATTTCATCATCTCCATTAAGACCCACATCCTTAATTACCCGCTTCACGTATCGTAATGTTTGTCTTCATCTACAGTATTCACTTCAGTCGTTCCTTGTACCAAGTAATTGAGAATTCCGTATCTGTTAATTGGTAACGTCCTGTCTCTTTTGGTGCTACCTTCCTTCATACCCTTCCTAGTCACTGGAGGACGAGAGAAGAGAGAGCATTTTGGTGATGGAACTTGTAAGGATATTGGTCGAAGAATTATGAATGGTGAATGGAAGGGAAAAGATGATCAACGGCACAAGCTGGCCCTGTGTGATCTTGTATAAGAAAGAAGGAAAATTTTCTTTTGTGGGTATGGGTGTCAGGGATTGGAATAAACTACGAAAGGAAGTGATTAATACTTTACCAAAAACACCGAAGGAATTTAAAATAAAATTAGTAAATGGCAAAAGTAGATGGGTTGAGGAATATATTACTAAAAGTATATAAGAGAACAATAATAAGAAAAATAATGACTAAATAAATAACTAGTAAATAAAATGACTAGTGAAATTGCTACCGGAGCATGGGCTCCATCGCAATTAAATCAAATTTCTTCAATCATTCCCAAAACATGCTCATTTGGGAACATCCATTAATTACGTGAGGGGAGGGGTCCGGCGAAATCTCACCAGATCTCACCAGGGGGGGAGGGGGGGTCTACGGAAATCTCACGTGAGATTTTGCGAAAAAAAATGTCTACAATTTGCGCCAAAGTCAATTTTAGGAGGGTATTTCGTCAAAAAAGTTAGGGTGTGGCCTAAAAAAAAAAGGTCTACAAAAGTTTCCAGGGCGATTTCTAGGGGCGGTTCTCACGGACCAGATCTCACCAGAGGGGGGGGGGGGGGGGTTCCGGCCAGATCTCACGTAATCTCACCAGGGAGGGGGGGGGGGTGTTCCAGAAATCCGGAAAAACACCTCACGTAATTTGTGGATGCCCCCTTTCCTATTTGATATGCACTGTCCGTTCAATTTTCACCATGGTATCATAACTCTTTTTTTGTTATTAGATTTTACCTTTTTTCTGGTATTGCTCTACTCCAGACTTCTCTTTCATTAAGCGTTGCACTCTATTAACTTTAACGTAGCTTTTTACTCCAATCATATACCTAGTCTGACACTGGATTGGCATTATGGAGGACGCAGGTTTGTATCCCCGAGCGGCAATCCAGATTTCGGTTTTCCATGGTTTCACGAAATCACTCAAGGGGGATTCCGGGACTGTTCCTTCAAAAAGGTCATGGCCGAATTCTTTCCAGTTCCTTGCCTCTAATGACCTGGACGTCGACCAGGCACTGAAAAAAAATCAACAGTAGATTAGTATTAATACTAAAATATTTCTGGTATATGGAAAAAAACAACTCTTGTTGCTATTGCTTTGAACATACAATTTACCAAAGGTTCCTCGAATTCTGATATGTAGTGTACTATTGCCTTGCCATTTATGTTACACTTTCGACTTTAGTTTATTTTCTTCTGTGTCATCTCTCATTAAAAAAACACTTTGGTTTCGACACTCTTTAAGCTAATATCTGTGAAGTGTAGAGTACAGCCGCCTGCAGAGACATGCTTGTAATGGCTGAAGCTTTCCCGAACGCGAATCAACAGGTAGTCGGCTGGTCGGCGCGTGTGTAGCATTCCTATGCCCTGCTGTCTGTGCTTTTGTCAGCGACTGTACTCGTGTCGGCAGGTACAATCAGATTACTTAACAAAATGAAGCCAGCTTAGTGTATCTGGGGCACGCGCGTGCCAGCATACATATGCGGGGCTATCATGTGTTCCACACCTGCTGATTCAAAAAAATCAGTTACTCCATCCCTACCGCGTAAAGGTTCCGTCTTCAAATTGTGTTTGAAATAGAACTCACTAAAAATTATTTTGCTAAATTAATAAGGAAACACCTTATACTCATCACTGATGTTTGTAAAAAAATTATTTGTAATAGTGTATCGCTGGACCAAAGACTGTTATTGTCAGTTGAGATATCAAAAAATAACAACCTCTCTGGTTGTGTTAGAGTTAGCAGTAAAAGCGACAGCAGTGTATGCATGGTGAAATAAATATGTTTTAAGGTATCTTGTTGTAATTGAGACAATAAGAAATGTTAAATAAAATATAGAAGAGATAAATAATTGATTAAATAATAAAAAGGTAAAAGGAAGTATTAATAAAAGTAAGTGATTATATTCAATGATCCAGTTGTAAGATACAAAAGTCACGTAAGTACAATCTGGTTACTGTACAAATGTGAAAAATAATCTTACAAACCTTTTTTAATAAAAAAATCATGGAAGGACTTAAAAAAAAACTTCTTTTAAAAGTTTTGGAGAAAAGAAGTGAAAATAGGAGTCCCACAGGGTAGCGTACTGGCACCGTTGCTATTCTTTATTCTAGTGAGTGATTGTGTTGATGGTCTTCTATCAGATGTTAGATTTTATGCAGGTCACATAATGCTATATAATAGGATCAATACGGTAGAAGATTGTGAACATCTGATCTGTACGGGATATCTAAGTGGGATGAAGATATGTGGAAAGAAGTCAGCTAATAAGTGCACAGATAAAAACTAAATATTGATTATGATTATAAGGTCTCTTTAACCAACCCTCCCCCCCCTCCCCATGTAGCTTGAAACTGCGTTCCCACGACGTCTTGTAACGAAGGTGGGACGGAACGGATACTCAACAACACGCCATGGGAACAGGGCCGCCTCTGCTAGGGGAGACGAGACGCAGCTACCCACTCTGTGTCGGTAAACGTCACAGGCGTGTGTAGCGGTGCGCTGTTGCCATCGGTTTGCAGCAGCGGTGCGCACCCCTTCTGTTGCTGTAAAGTGCTCTGTGCCAAACGACAGTGGGCAACGTGGTGGAGAGGTGGCGGCGAGGTAACGAGGGCTAACCTGCGGCGCGCGCTCGTCCCTACACTTCGGCTAATTAGGACCCGTCCCGTCCCGCCTTCGTTACAAGACGTCGTGGGAACGCACCATGCTGATTCCAGTCAATATTGGAGCAGGATGCATCACGCTAGCCTGCTACGCTTGCCAACACCCCCGCGTAGCCCCTCCCCTCCTCCCCCTTGGCTGAGGCATGAAGTTTACGGATGCTTCTAATGACATATACATTCACTTTCCAAAAGTTTTGTCATTCATGCTGGTATTGAAACGGGATTTAATAATCTAACCGAGGTAGCTCAGAGTTTTTACAGCGCCGCGTGAGTCTTGTATGCTTGAGCTGCGGCAGTGTGCTGTGGAGTGGTCGACTGCCGTAATTGGCGTTATAAAAGTGTGTTACCTGGTCGGCGGTCTGTTTTCTCTTTCTGCCACTCGCTGTTTAACCTTACACCGCATCTCGCGTCGCCATATACCACAGTACCACTCGCCACCTACACTTCACCCCGGGGGTGTCTCCGGACCCCATAACCCCAAGCAGCCCCGCCATATGGTCCTAATGACGGCTTGCGTCACTCCTAGCCGAGGTTCCGCCGCTGCCCACGATTGGTCGGTCGGAACCAGTCATCGGGGTCACAACTGTGCTGACGTGTCCTATTAGAGGGTTCGATTGCGTCCAATACGGGACCAAGAGACAAACAAGGTGAGGTACAGGGCATGGTAAAGCTTGGTCCTATTACTAGGGAGGACGCGGTTTCAAATCCCCACCCGACCATCCATATTTCAGGTTTCCATGATTTCCCGAAATCGCTGCAGGTAGGTTCCGGAATGGTTTCTTCAAAAGGCCGTGGCCGAATTCCTTCTAATATCTTTCCCCCTTCTAACGATCTAACGTCGACGATGAATAAAGTGAGAAGGGAAAAGCTGCAGGCAAATGTTAAATGTGTATACTTTTTTTTTTTTTTTTTGCTTATTGCTTTACACCTCGTCGACGTCGAGGACATTAGAGGTGGGATAGGCTTTGGGACAAGGAACGGAAAGAAAATCAGCCATGGTCTTTTGAAGGAATCATTCCAGGATTCATCTGGAGTGAGAGTATACTTCTATACTATGTGGGCTTCCGTTAATTACGTGAGGTGAAACGGGGGGGGGGGGCGTAGTCCATCGAAATCTCACTATGGAGGTGAGGGGGGGGGGTTAGACGGAAATCTCACGTGACCTTTTGAAATTCTTGAAGGGCAGTAGAGCTTTAGGGGGGTAAAAGGGCCTACAAACGACAGGGATACCAACCTTAGGCGAAGTTTTACCGCTCTTACAGGAAGGAATGCTTAAAAAATAGGTCTTAAAAATGTACACTGAGCGTGGTGGTGTAACGGTTAGCGTTCTGGCCTCGCATTCGGAAGGACGGCGGTTCGAATCCGCGTCCGGGCATCCAGATTTGGGTTTTCCATGGTTTCCCAAATCACTCCAGGCAAATGCCGGGATGCTTCCTTAAAAAGGCCATGGCCGAATTCCTTCCCATTCCTTGCCCCCATCCTTTCCCGTCTCTAAGGACCTCGCTGTTAGAGAGACGTTAGTTAAGCAGATAAAAATAATAATAATAATTTAAAAAATGTACGAAGTCGATCAGGAGGAGGGGGGGGGGGGGTCCGTAAAAATCGTCATCTTAAGGGGGGGGGGGAATCAGACAATTCTTCACCAAATCTCACCACAAGAAGGGGGTCCGGAATTCCGGAGAAAGCACCTCAAGTAATTAGTGGATTACTCTCCAATCAGGCGAAATACAAGCACTATAGTACGGTAGTGAAGCCAGAATGTTTATACGCAGCAGAAACACTAGCCAGAAACGAATTGACGGAAATAGAAAAGAAAGAAAGAAAGTTTCTAAGGAAAATCTTGGGATCAAAAAAAGTGGCAGGAAGCGAACTTAATTTCCGTTTGAGATCGAACCAAGAATTGTACGACAAGTTTGAAAAGGTATCAAACAAAATTAAGAAAAGTAGCTTTCTATGAACACGCCAAGAAAATGGAACCAGAAAGAATGGCAAAGAAAATAGTCAAGTTTCAAGAGAACAGGAAGATTCAAGTTCCATGGGTGAAGGAAGTCCATCAGGATCTGAAAAAATGTAGGATTGGCATGTAAGACATCCAAGACAGAAAATTATTCAGAGGATAAATTGCCGAGGTAAAGGATCTGACTGAAGACAAACCAATTAGGAAAAGGAGGGCATTTTCAGAGGAAGAAAAAGCAAGTGTGGGCCAGAGAATGGAAGATCACTGGCGACGGAGGAAGGAAACTCAGAGGAGGAAATAAAGTTGCGTAGTTTTAATCCATAGACGGCTGAAACGTAAAGGGGGGGGGGGGGAAATGGACGTCCCCTAATATATAAATCTTTTTAAAACCGTGTCTGTTTATTCCCGCATTCCGCAAAAACTGCTGTGCAAATTTTGGTATGTTTTCACTGTTTGAAAGCTTCCAACCTGACTCAAGACCAGAGCACATTACGTCACCTGCAGGAAATCAAAATCTATCCTTAACATCTTTTTGTTTCTGTAATATGGCGTAATTAGAAAATCACTCAACAAATTTTGACGGTGTTTTCATAGCTTCTAAGCTTAGTTCTGACGTAACATTTGGGACATCACCGTATTATCTTATCCGTAGACACATCAGAAAATTAATATCTGCTCAAGACTGTAACTAAGAAATGTGGCGCTGTGCTAACACCATCTATCTGTTGTATTCTATATGGCCGATCTCGGTAGCATAGCGTGTGCTGAAGGTCGCCGGTTCGAGTCAGGCCGCGGGCATGGATGTTTAGTGTTGTGTCTGTGAATGTCAGGTCCGTTCTGATAAAAAAAAAAATCAGGATTGGCAAGAGACTGAAAGCACCGTATGACACATAATCACTGTTGAGTTGGCTGCACAACCTCAGCCCCACCCCCCCCCCCCCAAAAAAAAACAAAAAAAAAAAAAAAAACCGCAGTACATGGCAGGAGTTTAGCGAAGCCGACGACGTAGAGAGATTGAGAACGGATTTATGGATTCTGATAGAATTTTTAACAAGATGCGAATGTCGACAGCAAATTAGTGTTTTCGTAAGTGCAGTAGCGAGAACTGTAATGAGGAAACTTTTTCTTTTTTTTTTGGCTGTCATCAGTCTTTCGACTCGTTTGATGCAATCCTCCATCCCTTGTGTAATTTGAGAGGATTACATGTCCTCGGGATACCCTTCGGGTCTTTAATGCAGTGGTTGCCTTCTGCATCCCCATGCCGTTGATCATTTCTGATTCATCCGCCTTTAGGAGGCGTTTCCAACCCCAAGGGCAAGAGGATGCCCTGTGTGACTCCCCGCTCTTCCGCCCTCCTTTCGGAGGCCGTTGGCAAGCAGTGGGTGACTCCTTATACCGGGAATCTTTCAGTCGCCAGAGCCTCCTCCGTGCAAACAGGGTGCACCACGTGAAGGAGAGGTTGACATTTGGTTGGAAAAGGCTAGTATAGTCTCTCCCAAACCCTTACACCCCACGAGGAAACTACATGTCCAGACAAATCATTTTTTACGCTATAGATTTATGTTCATTACATAATTCGTAGGTACTGGTCGACCAAAGAGCTCCTATATTCGACAGAGGCTAGTATACTATATTTGAACACGATAAAGGTATGGACTGTAGTCTGATTTGCTTTCCTCGCGTGTGGAAAAGCATTTCGTCGTTGATGACAGGCTCAGAAATATCAGTCTTCAGAACGAGGTTAAAAGGCGCGATAAGCCTCTCTCTCTGCCAGCCATTCACTCTCTCCGGCGCCAGAACACACCTGTTTGTCTGCCCGCCCACGCACTGTGATGGGATGTACCAGGGACTGCGCAACTTCGTCCTTGACATCTGCAAAAACAACACGCACCGTCTGATGTCACCGCAAACAGTCGCGTAGGAATACTGCCTGTCCGTCAAAGCGAAAATACTAATCCTGTTTGACCTTCGACGTAACTTCCAACACTTTCTTCAGGTGAAACTTCTTGACCGTTTAGCTGAAACACTGAAGAGTAATTGCGTTTCACTCCGATGGTTCAGCCTTAAAATTCTTCCTTAAATCTTGTCACACAGATTTCATGATTTTAATCTCTCCCCACCTTGTCACAGTTTGTAAGAGCAGACTATTCGGCACATAGCGACCACATGCCCTTTACGAGCTCTGCTCAAGACCACAGCGATTTCTAAATAGTGACTAAAATAGAAATTAGATACTTAGGGAAGGTCCATAAACTACGTGGCTGGTCAAAAGGGAGAAGGGGTTCGGTTGAACGCTACACTGGGCTACGTTCTAGAGGGACGGGGGTTTACGAGCAAAGCCACGTAGATTTCATTCATATATTTTTTTTTTTTTAATGGCATTTGGCCAAGGAGGCCATACAGCCAGCTCAATGTAATTATTATAGCTTTCAGTGTACAAGTAGTCATCCAGTATATTTATTGTATTTTTCCAATGTATGGACGCCACAGGACGGACAGGACATTCACACAGACACACAACACTTAAACATCCATGCCCGTGGCCGGATTCGAACCGGCGGCCTTCAGCACGCGGAGCGTAGCCACGCTCTAGCCCCTACGCTACGGAGGCCGGCATATTATTTGTTACAGTTATAATAAGGTACATAACACGCAACAGCATGTGAATATTTATTTGCGCCATTAATTATCTCCGTATGTAATTTACTATAGTCTCACAAGAGATTGTTGCGATTGTTTGCCGACGATGCGGTTATCTATAGGGAAATAAGGTGCTCCGACGATTGCTTAGAAATTCAGCGTGATTTGGATGCTATTTTCGATTGGTGCCGTAAATGGCAGCTTACACTAAATTGCAAAAAGTGCAAGGCAATGCGGATAAGTAACAAGAAGAATCAGTTTGTTCACGATTACAAAATAAACAATTCAGCTGTTGACACGGTTGATTCCGTGAAGTATCTGGGGGTGATAGTACAAAGCAACATGAAATGGGACATGCACATAACTTCCGTCGTAGGCAAGGCAAATTCTAAATTACGATTCATAGGTCGTATTTTGAGGAATTGTAATGCTCAAACAAAGGAGATAGCGTATAAAACACTAGTGCGTCCGTATCTGGATTACTGTTGTGGGGTTTGGGACCCGTATCGCAAGGTTCTGATTGACTCAATTGAGAGGGTGCAGAGGAGAGCCGCTAGATTCGTGACTTGTTGTTACAGCCCTTATGAAAGCGTCACAGAATTGATACATAGATTGGGCTGGGATAGTTTGGAAGACAGACGACGTAGCTTGCGTTCGAATTTATTGGAGAATATGCGAAAAAATTTAAATTTCGAGTGCAATGAAATACTTCTTCCGCCAACCTATTTAGGTCGCAATGACCGGAGGGATAAGATTAGAGAAATAAGATGCCGTACTGATACTTATATGTATTCCTTCTTTCCTCGCACTATTCGGGATTGGAATGGGCGGGTTTAGGATTGGTGCTTAGCACCCTCTGCCACCCACAATTTTTGTGATTTGCAGAGTATGAATGTAGATGTAGATGTAGAAAACTGTATAAAATTGTCTTCTGGAATCAATATGGAAAAAAAGCTACGTGCCTCGCAGGGAAAAAAGGGGGGAGGGGCGTGGCGAAGGCCAAATGGAACTACGTAGTTTATGGACGCTCCTTTATCAGAAATGGATATGTTTTTAATACCGTTTACCTTAAAAATTTATTCGTTATTATGTTCAGACATATGTATAACTGTTTATGATCTAATTTCAGCCATACGCTAGATAAATAACACTTTGCGAATCACTCCCTTCCACGGTGTGGCATCACACATTATGCTATTTTAAATTTAGAACGACATTGCCACGCTGCTTCCAAAGTAACATCACGATGGTTTTGATCCCCTCCCCTTGTCACGGCATGTCACTCTATACGTCACCCTTATGTTACTTCCCTGTCACCCCAATGATACACCCATGTCACTACTATGTCACCCCCACATGTAATTCTAATGTCACGCAATGTCACGCCATGTCATCCTAATGGCACCTCCAAGTCACGCCACATCACACTATATGGGGCTCCCTTCCTCCTACGTCGTTGTGACATCACAAATTTTAATATGTAAAACTTTATTAAAACATTTTTAACGTGACGCCACGAAGTTCATAATCATTAACGCCCCTTGTTACGTCATGTCATACGTTAAGGTGTGACTTAATTTTTGGATGACATCAAACGTCCTCTAACGATTATTTAACACGTTGTTTGGTTTTGTCATCCCGTAGGCTAAGACGCCCGAGTGGGCAGTGGTTCGAATCCCGATCTGTGACAGAATTTTTACGAGCCCTTAAACTGATCTCGGCCTCTCGTAAGGATTTCTGTGCCAGGGGCTCCGTGGTTCTGATTCACTCTACTCTGAAGGGCCTCGCATTCTGGAGGACACAGGTTCAAATTCGCGACAGGCCATCCAGGTTTGGCTTTTTCCATGGTTTCCCGAATCTCCCCCTGCTCAACTACATGGAAGATTCGTTCCTGTTCGTTGCCCCCAGCCTCTCTTACCTCTAATGACCTCGATGTCGACGAGGCTTAAAACTGAAAAAAGAAAGGATTACCAGGTTATTTGGAAAAACTTCTCGGGTTTCAAGCCGCGTCAGAATTGAATCGTCTGGCGACGTTTCGGAAGCTTGCATCGCTTCCATTGTCAAGCCCCGCTTAACGTCACTGTGGTGTTATGCGGAGCTTGACAGTGGAAGCAGTGCAAGATTCCGAAATGTCGCCAGACTTTGACGCGGCTTGAAACCCGAGAAGTTTTTCTACAGTATAGCCGCCGAGAAAACGTATATAGTTATTACCAGGTTATGTTACTATACGAGCGCTGTCTGAGAAGTTCTCGGCCTCGAATATAGATGGCACTACCCATGTGTTTTTTTCCATGCAAGTTGGTGCATGTGCCAGACGCGCCTGCAAGAAATTGCAAGTCATTCTACGTTGTAATTTGGTCTGTGCAGTTGTTTGATGCAGGCGCGGTGCGAAGTTGTATCAGAGATGGAAAAAATCGAGTATCGTGCAGTTATAAAATTCTTTGTAAAAGAAGGTTTAACGCCATCCGAGATCCACGGAAGATTTTTAAAAGTGTATGAGGACCCTTCTCCTTCATATTCGACAGTTAAGAAATGGGCTGCTGAGTTAAAACATGGCCGTAGCAGTCTCGAAGATGATGAACGCAAAGGACGTCCGAAAAGTGCAACAACTCCAGAAATCATCCAGAAAGTGCATGATATGGTTTTGGATGATCAACGAATAGAAGTGTGTGAGATTGCTGAGACCATAGGGATATCAAAAGAACGCGTGGGATACATTTTGCATGAAGTATTGCATATAAAGAAGCTTTGTACAAGATGGGTGCCACATTTGCTCACTGTTGATCAAAAGCGCATCCACATGAGACTTTCTGAACAGAATTTGGAGCGTTTCAACAAAAATAAAACTGATTTTTTGCATCGATTCGTAGCTATGGATGAGACATGGGTTCACCACGGCAGAATCAAAACTACAGTCAAAGCAGTGGACAGAAGCTGGTTGTTTAGGTCCAAAGAAGACCAAGTTGGTTCCATCGGCAGGGAAGGTGATAGCATCAGTTTTTTGGGATGCTAAAGTTGTTTTGTTCATTGATTACCTTGAAAATGGTAAAACAATAACTGGACAATACTATTCCAAACTTTTAGACACCCTGGATGAAAACATTCGTGAGTAAAGGCCCAGTTTGAGGAAGAAGAAAATCATCTTTCATCAGGGCAATGAACCTGCAAACAAGAGTCTTTTGGCAAAGGGAAAATTAAGAGACCTGCACTACTACGTGTTGGAGCATCCACCTTATTCCCCAGATTTGGCTCCCTCTGACTTTTGTCTATTCCCAAAACTCAAAAACTTTCTTGCTGTTCAGCATTTTTCTTCAAATGAAGAGGTGATTGCAGCTGTAGATGGATATTTTGCAGGCCTTCCAGAAAGCCATTTCAGGGATGGTATAATGAACTTGGAACATTGTTGGACTAAGTGTATCAGTGTTCAGGGAGACCATATTGAGAAATAAAAATGATTTGGTAAATATCATATTGGTTTTATATATTTAGGCTTAGAATTTTCCAGACCACCCTCGTAGCCACGACGCAAGCGGAGTACGCGGTGCATTTAAAGTCTGCCTCTGCACTTCCGATCAATAACATAGGTAATTACAGTGCTATGTGTATATGAAGGAATGGTGAATGTGAAGCCTGGTGACAGATCATTCAGGGCTACTATTCCGAAAGATACCAGGAGGCAGCCAACATCGAAGTCCCCATCCGAAGGGCGAATTACCATCACCTGTGCTGTATGTCGTCACTCCATACGCACTACGGAGAGTTTTGGGGTTTAGCTCAAGACTTTAGCGCACAATCTGTTGATTAGGATTCGTGCCCGACTCCACCTAGCTTATGGGAATTACTTCCCTAAACCTGGCTCCAACTAGTGCAGAAATGTGTAGATAGTACCTCAGTAGAGCGCAGTCCACAGTTATATTCTTTTTTCCTTATTCAGTCAAAGTTTACAGGGCGAGTCAAAAGTCCTTGGACACCTTCATAAGTTGGAAGAGTGAAGGGAAAACTGAAAAGTGATCAAATTGATCAAATAACACTCGCTTGAGCTCAGGAATTTAGTGGTGTAATTTGTTTTTGTCTATCAATTTTAGATCACCTGGAAAAAAGAGAGACATGAGTCAGTATCAAGGTAACTTTGAACATTAATGACTTCTAAACGGTACGAGATAGTCAAAAACAAATTACACCACTAAATTCCTGAGCTCAAGCGAGTGTTAGTTGATGTGTCATACACCCCCCTTGCCATTTAAAAAAAAAATGACTTGAATCGAAGATGGCGGATTTCAAGATGGCGGCCATGAATGAAATTCACTCCAAAAGTTGCGGCCCCACATCAAACCTCTGTTCCCATCATCACTTTTCAGTTTTTCCTTCACTCTTCCAACTTCTGAAGGTGTCCAAGGACTTTTGATTCGCCCTGTATTATTCTACAATATGGCGGAAGAGCACATCGCTCATCTTTACGCCATCTGAACGTGAACGGAATTTTGAAGTATTATTTGCACCTCCTGCTCTACATTTTTACTACTCTTGATAGTTTTAAATTATTGAAGGTGACCTGGTACATTTTTTTTTTAAGTGAAAACTTCTATAGGTTGGGGTAAATCTATGAATTCGCGTCTCCACCGTGCTGTGACGTGTAGCGCATATGATATGGGTGTTTGACGCGTTTTGGAACACAGTTTTTATCCAATTTTGAAAATTAGAAAAATACTGTTTCCGTTCGTTTTACAAATAGCTAAACCCACTCCTCCTTTACCCCCCCCCCCCCCCCCCTCACCTTACATTGTCAACGTTGTTCATACAAACTCAGTTTTTTATCCGATTTTGATAGTACTTAGCACGGGTATACTTCAAAACAAGGCGGTCTGGTAGCTCAGCGGTTGAGGCGCTTACTTCCGAAAGTTTATTTCTCCGGTCGCGGATTCAAATCCTGTGGTGAGCAAGAATTCTTAGGAGTTGTATTTCATTAAATGAGCTACGCCAACATCTTCCGTGGTTCTGATTCCACGTTAAATTATAGACTCTTAAGGAAAGGAATTGGCCTTGCTGCCGCTGACACAATAGCTTGCTACATCTCCTTCGGAAAGATTCGACCAACCTTCTGGTTGTGGACTAAGTTAGCCTTTTAGTTTTTGAACTGAAAACTTCTTTAGGAACGTTGGGTTATTTTTGGACGGGTAAAATCTTATGAGACACGCTAAAGTTAACAGTATATCTATAGCTGTCTTGTGGCTCAGTAGTTAAGGTGTCGAACTGGGGAATGAAAGGTCCTCGGTTCGAATCCCTGTGTCGGCGAGGATTTTCATAGACTCTTAACCCGACTTTCACATCTAGCACAGCTTGCTGTGTAATGTGAACAGGGGCGTAGTTACTATGGGGCTAGGCGGTGCACTGCACCGGGGCCCCCAAGCACACCTCAGGGGCCCCCAAGCGCACCTCAGGGACCCCCAAGCGCACCTCTGGGGACCCCCAAGCGCAGTTCAGAGGGCCCACGGGCCTTCACGGCAAACTGGTGACTTTTTTTTTAGGTCTACCGTCGTCTAAGGGGAGTCACTCACTGCTCAGGGGGCCCCTACCAGCAACACAAAGCAATAAAAAGGTTGCCCATCTGGCCTGAGGGCCCAAAATAATTTTTTTGCACCGGGGCCCTTGTTGACCTAGCTACGCCACTGAATGAGAAGCACGCCAGAACGCTTCCAAGGTTCGGATTACATGTTAAACTGTAGGTCCCCTGTCGCTGGTATTATTACCGGGCTAGGTTAAGGCGGCTAAAACGGGCGGAATCCGCTGCCAATAGAAACCCTGTCACCAGGTATTTACGATCACACTGGATTATTATTTAATATCTTATATCTTTAAACGAGCAATTCTTGTATATATATATATATATTTCGGATCTCGGAAACGGCTATGACGATTTGGATGAAATTTGATATTTAGATAATGTTTTGACTTTTAAGATTACCTAAATAGTTGTCTTCCGTACAAAAAAGCGAGTTTGCAAAATACAAACAATTTTTTCACTTGATATCTCGCAAACGGCACTAGCGCCATCTCGTAGACAATTCAGGTACCAGAAAGCCTACAAATAGATTCTCTCTGATTTCAAAGAATATTTAAACGAACAGTTCTTGTATACTGGCTGAGGCGTGGAAATAGTAACATTGCAAGTTTAATTGTAAAACATTTAAAAAGGAAGATAATTAAAAATTTATGATTGGTTTTGTCAGAGGTGATAAACTTCTTTGAAAATAATATTACCGTTGCCAGTTATAAACTAATCACCGTTTACTTTTTGACCGTAAAAAGTGGTTGTTAGTTTGTCATTAAATACTACCACGCGAGATATGAGCATAGTTTTAGCGGAGTGAATTGATTTAGCACTGATGATGTTCTATCATTACCGTGACGTCACAATCTGATGATGAATTCTTATAGAACGCGACGAAACATATCGAAAATAAGAATAAATGTTCTTGATATCTCGCTTGGTTTACGAGATATAGCATGTCAAAAATCAGTTATAGGTATAGTTCCTTGTGCTTTTGGCGACGTTTCTTCTGGTCCATGCTGTATTTCAACCTAACAACAACCATTTGGAACAAAATAAAACATTAAAAGTACATTTCCACCGTATCGACATAGTGCTTTTGGTGGATTCTTTTTCTGGTCCAGGTCGTATCTAATTCTAACCTCTTCACTTGAGGTATCAGAAAAATAAATTCTTTATTTTCGATTTTTCTCGACGAGTTTCATACGAATTCATCATCAAACTTGGCTGTGACGAAATTTATCTTCTGGTCCAGGTCGCATTTCAACCAACCACGTCAATTTTGCGATATGATATCTCGAGAACTAAGCGAGATATATAAATTTAAAAATATTTTGTACTTTAAATTTTTCTCGTCGAGTTACATAAGAATCCATCATCAAGGGTTTTCGTAGAATGCCCTGAATTAACACAAATCTCGCAGCGTTAATCAATCCCTGACTAGCATTAAGATTTCTGTTTAACATAATAATAGCATTTTTCTTTGAAAGCAATTTATGAGGCGGTCTCCCAAATGGATCTAACGATTTGGATGAAATTTCATATGTAGATAGCGTTTTGCTATTCAAGTTTTTAACACGATTTAAAAAAAAAAAAAAAAAAAAAAAAAAAAAAAAAAAAAAGGTTGCAATTTTTGTATTTGGTTTTTCGAAAACGGCTCTAACCTCATTACGTAGAAGGTTCAGGTACCAGTAAGCCTAATGATGTTAGTGAAGTTTCTCTTTGGTTAACTGTGCACCTCAAAACGCCTAGGAAGTCTTCAAGCCTTTTACTTTAATCAAACTTTACTCGAAATCTTGGATATTAAATAGAAATCGAAAGATGCCAAGCGAAGATCGGTCACCCAGGTACTATATACAGATATGAGTAAGACGTGCTGTGCGTATGATATTCATAGTTTTAAGTTTTCACTTCTATCGGCAGTCCCTAATCACTGACAATTTTTTTACTGAGGGGTGTCCAGGTTTTGCAGTGAAACGATAGACTTATTCTTCGCAAAAAATAATTAACTATTCCAGTGTAGTGAAATGATTATGCCATAGATCTCTGCTTTCTATTTCTTACTTGTAATTAAGACAGGCAGACAAGGTGATGGAAATAGTGTTAACAATTTCGTAGGAGAAAGGAACGTGGATGGCGTAATATCTCTGGCGGTATTGCTCTGTTGTCTCGCAGACCAGAACAATATGGCGGAGGGCTTTGTTCTGTTGTGTTGGCCGACAGCTGCGCTAGTGACTTCACGGAAATTCGAGACCGCTTTTCCTGCTACCCGTCTCCGAGTCTCCGCGCGAACAAAGAAACAAGAGGTACAAACACTGATTAAAAAGCGCGGAAATTCAGTTTTCCACCTTGCTAAGGAAGTATTTTAAATTTTTAATTATAATCAGCAGAAAATATTTGTTTAAAAAGTGGATAAAATATGATGCTTAAGAATTACCCGAAACACAGATTTTTAAACAAAAATTAACGTGTAAAATTAGGTGGTAGGGAGAAAAAAATCCTAAAATATGATGTAGGTAAAAAAAAAAAATTGCCAAGGGGAATGTGTTCTATCACAATTTAATTGAAGTTAACCTAACGCTCTTTAATCGCATTTGGGAGGATGTAAGTTCGAATCCACGTCTCCAGATTTGGGTTTTCCATGGTTTCTCCAAATCACTCCAGGCGAATGCCGGGATGCTTCCTTCAAAAGGTCATGGCCGAAATCGCTGCCCAAGTCGTTTCCTGCCTAATGACCTCGACGTCAATGCGGCCTAAAGCCATAGGCAAAAAACAGAAGAAATTAAACAAACCTTGTCAGCGAGCTGTGTATAGGATGCTATGAGTCAATACTAATAGATGGCTACCTTGGTCATCATGTCTGTGCGCTGTGATGGCGCGAACGTGACCTTATTCGGCGGACCATTAACCGCGAGAGATTTTAACAGCTCTCTATCCATATACAGGGTGGGGCATTTAATATGTTTTCTGGAAATATTTCGGAAAGAAAGCATTTTAACAAACAATAACCTATATAAAAAATAATCGTACAGTAGGGGGCTACAATTATGTGATATTGGTTTTTTCACAGGTGGCGCTGTTGTCGTTACAACAAGGTCAACTTAATTCTTTTAAATGGGAACCCCTATTTTTTTTTTTTGAAGATTCCGATTCCTCATGAAAAAATAAAAATTGTTTGCTTAACTCACTTTTCTGTTAGCCTCACAGATGGCGCTGTAATCGCGAAAAATGAATATTCGCGTTTTTTGTGTATAATTTTAATTATTGTTTAAATAATTACATGTAATTATCATTCTGTAGACATGGAAGGTAATTTTAAAGGATAATAACGAAATTGATTTTTTAAATGCTTTTTCTTACTTAATTGCAGCCATGTCTACAGCAGGTGCTCAAAAGGTGACCATTTACTTCCAGACATTTTCTGACCCTTTGCAGAAATGATGCCTGAACAGCTCGAAGTGTGTCAGAAAATGTCTGGAAGTAAATGGTCACCTTTTTGAGCACCTGCTGTAGACATGGCTGCAAATAAGTAAGATAAAGCATTTAAAAAATCAATTTTGTCATTATCCTTTAAAATTACCTTCCATGTTTACAGAATGAAAATTACATGTAATTATTTAAACAATAATTAAAATTATACACAAAAAACGCTAATATTCATTTTTCGTGATTACAGCGCCATCTGTGAGGCTAACAGAAAAGTGAGTTAAGCAAACAATTTTTTATTTTTTCATGAGGAATCGGACTCTTCAAAAAAAAAATAGGGGTTCCCATTTAAAAGATATATGTTGACCTTGTTGTAACGACAACAGCGCCACCTGTGAAAAAACCAATATCACATAATTGTAGCCCCCTACTGTACGATTATTTTTTATGTAGGTTATTGTTTGTTAAAATGCTTTCTTTCCGAAATATTTCCAGAAAACATATTAAATTCCCCACTCTGTATAACACTGTTATAGCAACCTACGAATAAAGCTTGCCTTTGATTTGTTTCTGCAATAGTTTTGTACGTTTATAATGGCAAACCAACCGTGTTTATTCTGTTTAAATCAACTTATTAACTACCAGTTGCTTCTTGTTCATATATATTCGTTCGTTGTAGATGTTCTCGTTTCAGGCTATCCGTATTTCGTTTTTCCATGGTAACCGAAATCACTCCAGGCGAATTCCGGAATGGGTCCTTTAAAAGACCATGACCAAATTCCTTCCCGTTCATTACCTCCAATCCTCTCTCAGCTTTAATGTCCTCGACGTGGAGAGCCGTTAATCTCGACGCAAAAAGATAACTTTTTTTTATACCCGGCAGTGTGGCGCAATCATCTCAGACTTTTAGCTCCACGTCCCCCTCCCTGTGCGATGGCGAACCCCCTTAGCAAAAAACGCTCAGATAGCCAGTCCACCATTACGTAAATCCTTTCGCGAACCTCCTACGATCAACTGGTGAACCCCTAGGCCCTAGGGATTCACGTACGCCACTTTGAAAAACACTTACCTAGCCGAATGCTGATACAGTCCTCAATCTCTGCCTCATAAACTAGACATTTCACTCAAAAAAAGTACACTTATCATTATGATTCGGATCTTTGGGAGCGTGCACAAACCACGTAGCTCCATTTTGGCCTCCTGTAAACCCCCCTCCCCCACGTAGCCCTACGTGGCCTTTGCGTCCCCCCCCCCCCCCCCCCCACGTAGCACGTAGTTTTTTTCCCTTTTTATTCCATAAGACATTTTGTACTGTTTTCTCTTGTCAGACTATTGTAAATTACATTCGGAAATAAATATTCACATGCCGTTGTGAGCTCTGTTCCTCATTTTAACTGTGAAAAATGTTATGAAAGGAAAGCTACGTGACCTGGTTCGGAACCCCCCCCCCTCCCCCCAAAGCTCAGCGTAGCCTTTCAGCCAACCCCTCCCCCCCCCTGGACCGAGCCACGTAGTTTGTGCACGCTCCCTTTAGGACAAGTCATATTTTCATCCTGCCTTCTTTTTGAGCTTAACTGCTGAGTTAAACACTGATTAAACACATCTGATTATATTTAAATGTATTTTATATTGCATGTAAATGCATATTCAAACCATTTCCCTAGTTTTGGTCATATTTCGATAATATTTATGGTCATATTTTGAGTAAAAATGTTGTAGTTTTTTAATAGTAGCGGGAATTCAGTAGATAAAGATGAGAAGAAATTAAGATAATTATTAACAGAATTGTACTTCTGCTATACAGGTGGGAAAAAAACTGCTGTAGAGGTGGGAAAAAGCAACTAATTTTCACTGTAGTCAGAATTCACCAGTCAAGAATTAAAATTATACATTGTCACTCTCTAAACGCAGCAGAAGCATGCCTGTGTTGATCCGCGTAATATCTCGACGAAATATCCTCAGCCATTGCTAAATCAGCAGTGGATCAGTGAGTAGACCTACCGCCATGCCGAAAATAAAATTTCCAGAAAAAAGTGCGAAGTTACGTAAAGGAATTTAGAGAGGAGTATTTTAGTACAGATGAAAGAGTTCCGTTCTGTAAATTATCTGAAATTAAAGTGACTTCAACAAAAAGATTTAAAATTTAATTTCACATTGGAAGCAAATTATGCTGTCTACCAGGGCTCCATTTAAGCATAGGCTACAAAGGCTGTAGCACCATAAGGGGGGGTCCGGACCACAAAGAGGGGGCTCGCACCACAACTCTGGGTCCCGGGTCCACCGCCTGGGCCAGTAGTTGAGCTAAAAAAAAAAACAAAAAAATTTGGGCCGAATTTCAAATTTAATAGCCGGAAGGAGGCCAGGGCCACTGCCGACACGGGGGCCCGAACCACATGGATAGCCTAGGGGCCCACAAAGCCTAAATGCGGCTCTGCTGTCTACCAGAAAGCGACACCACTGGATAAAATAAATGATGTATAACTGAGCATGTTTAGTAAATTTAAATGTTTCTTCATTTTTAGGTCATATTTACCCATTCTTAAGGCCATATTTGCATGAATATTTTTCTACTTTTTTGGTCATAAAGATCCGAACCCTACTTATCATACAGAACAAAAGATACACGTTTCACAGTCAGATGGAAAATAATCTCCTCTACGGGAAGATCAAATGGTCATTAACCCAGCTGTCAAGTCTCCCGACAGAACATGAAGAGCAGTTTGGTAGGGTAAAACGTCTGGCTGAAGATTGGAAGGTTTTCTGTTCGAATCTCGGTCTATGCAGGAATTTTTGCGGTTCTCGGACTGCCTTCACTATCGGCCAAGCTTTGGATTTGAAATGAAGTCCTTACGGGTATACCGCCGGATTCTATTTTCACTACACAATCCGGAGTCACACCTGTGAGGACTTCACTGCAAACATACGCCAGGAAAGTCTACATTCTTACATATTTTTTTAAGTTCTGTTAATACGTTTATTGTTTGTGTCTTTTCAATTGAAATAGGTATTAGTTTCTACTTCACTTCATTTCGTCTTTTCTATACTTGTATGTCAAGAAGTATTTTAAACGTAATACAATACATCCGAAAGATCGATTTATTCTTTTTTTCTACGATCGATATGTTTAATTGCTGGAAGTGGTTGGGTGTAAATGGTTGAAAATAAAATAATGTACGTGACAAAAACAGATTCGCCTCCTAACCAAATTTCAATGGCTATTGGCAAGGCATATTAGGAAGTCATTGCATTTGTTGTATCTGTTAGAAGTGTTGAGATTTGTTTTGAAGTTGAAATAAAATAAAACATTCATGCTCAACAATTTCTGCAGATAAAAGTAAATAGAAATATCTGATATTGCGGGGATTTAAATCCGGTTTGGAAAATTAGGAAGCGAACGCCTACACCATGCTGATTCAAGGTATTATATGCCAAATTTTGTAATTTAAAGACATTTTGATTGTTTTTAGGAGTATTTGGAGAAACTATGATACCACAGACATATCATTATCAGCTGGTTCAGTCATTAATTGATGTTCCCTCTTAAAGTCATGAGTTCAGGTAGAAATACACCCTTCAAAATACTCAGGAGATTGAAATCCTATTAAACTTTTTAAAACTAAGTTATGATTAGAGTTTGAATAGGTAACGAATTGTTATATATTGTAACAAATTTAAACAGTATATACTTACATTAAAATGATCTTCATGACGATATAAATAACTATTTCATGATTCTTTGTCTTATATAGTTATACACCAATTTTTTCTTACATTCGCATCTCACGGAACATAAAAATACACTTTATCAGGTGCATTTGATATATTATTTTTGCACACAGATACAGTACAATATTTAGAAAATGGTTTTCGACCTCCTTCCATATCGAAATCAGTTATTAAACATAATAATTTTGAACACTCCACAATATCTAGTACGTCAATGTAGTCGTGTACAATGACGTCACCGCACAGCGGCCTTTAAATCGTCGGAACTGGACTTCAGTTTTAAAATATTTTTTTAATGTTAAATTTTAATATTTTCATCAGTACTATATTTTTTTGCGGTTATATAACAGGGTAAATGATTGATTTAAAATATAAAAATAATACATGCATATATCCAATTGTATAATGAAAACACAGCCAAACCTGTTGCTAATATTCAGTGAGTTTATTGACCGGTTTCGACCCGCCTTAAGGGAGTCATTTTCAGAACTAGTTAAAATATATTACATAAATCTAAAAACACTTTTCAATAAAATAGTACACTTTTGTACTAAGGTCGCACATTAAAAATATATTCAATTGTTTATTTGTCAAATATGTCTTACCAAACAATTATAAATCATGAAATGTTTCCCTAATAGAAACAAAAATATCCGAAAAGTTCCTTATTCTAGAAAACGCACACAGGTTACCCATATCTCTAATATGTAGGACTGCTATCTAGCGAAGACTAGTGGCTTCGCTCTGAAATATACCTGTGACCTTGATTTTTCATAATTTAGCCATTCACGGGTAGAATTTCGAAAAATTCCTTTCTTATTAATGATGTTACCAAAGAGGAGAACTTATCTTTAAAACGATCCATCATTTATGTATTTTGGGTAATTTTGGAGGATGAAAGATGACGCGTCACAAAAAACACTTTTTTAAAAAGTAATATATATGATACACAAAAACACGAGGGGAGGTTAGCGCGATAAAGCTATCATAAACGCTGGTGCAAGAAGACCCCATTTTTTTCCTTCCGTGGTAGTTATTTTATTCATTGTCCTGTATTCTCTCTCCATCCCAGCGAGCGTGGTGGGTGAACGGTTAACGCTCAAGATTTGGGTTTTTCCATCGTTTCCCCCAAATTACTCCTGGCGAAAGCCGGGATGGTTCTTTCAAAAGACCATGGCCGAATTCTTTCCCGTTCCTTGTACCCAGTCCCATCTCGCCTCTAATGACCACGACGTCGACGAAGCGAAAAGCCATGAGTAAAAAAAAAAAAAAAAAAAAAAAAACTCCGTCCAAATGTTACAAATGAAGAAAAGGAAGATGCAATAAAATTAGGTTCAACGCCAATTTCCATATCTGCTTCTTAGGAATATTGCATTTTTGTTGTCCAGTTGGTGTAGCCTACTGTCTGTCGTTATAGGAAGAACGGGATAGGTCGTTCCGCCTCTACACATTCCCAGTCGCTCCCATCTGCATAATTACGCCGCCTCCATCTGGGAGTGGGCAGGTAGCTAACTACTTTGTCGGTGAACCTGGTCAAGTCAGTGCCTCCGTAGAAACAGGCGTAATGTAGCATTATGATGCATTCCATTTTGGTGTGATCTTTGTGCAAAAAAAAAAATCATAAATAAAATGTATAAAACTCTTTTAGTGTACTCTGAGAGGGGTGGGAGGAGGGTGAGGGGTGGGAGGGGTGGAGGGGTGGGAGGGGGGGAGGGGTGGAGGGGTGGAGGGGTGGAGGGGGGAGGGGTGTGAGGGGGGGGGTGGGGGGGAGGGGGAAACAGGCGAGTCACGTGACCTACAGAGATGAGCATCTCTTGTTTATTGATAAACTATCGGCAACACTTATTCATTGAAGTTTGTACATTTGGAGATTGTTGAAATATGCCAGACTGTTCTGATACGATTTGGCAACTGAATTTGAGATTGGCACGAGAACGGTAGGATTTTAAATGGATTGTTCATTTGTGTGTGTTTTTTTTAATATAATCCCGAGTTGACCTGAGACTTTCATGCTCTGGAGCTAAGATACTAATTTAAGTTGTTTATGTTAAATATTGTCGTTGAAATCGTACTTACTCAGTATAATGGATCTCTGACTTGTTAATGTACACACTTTGACAATAAATTTGGCCGCCGCTGAAAAATTCTATCACTCTTATTTTGCACAATCTGACATCAATGTCATCCTAACAAACAGTAACGCAATACTGGCTTGCCAGTATTGCATTACTGTTTCTTAGGATGTCATTGATGTCAGATTGTGCAAAATAAGAGTGATAGAATTTTTCAGCGACGGCCAAATTTATTGTCAAAGAGTGTACATATCTTTACTTATGTGATACTCACTGTGATCTCACTTCCGCAGTTACTAGATCCAAATATAATTGACTAATATTAAATTTTGAAGAATAAAGAAAGTACAGTTAGCCGGTACGCTTCAGTACTGTCCTGTGTTAGCTGACACTGAAATATTTCTTAAACAATTAAGTATCTGAAAAAATAGTTTTAGGTAAAAATTAATTGATGTTAAAAGGTGGTAAAGCGCAATGCACTATAGAGGTTTTATTTTTATTTGGTTTCAAGGTCAACAAATCTTTTGAATACAAAGCTACATCTTTAATTCTTTATTCTTATTTCTTGTACTATAGTAAACAAGTTTCATTTAAACCGTTTTTTTTTTTGTTTTTCATCCTAGCTGTTAGTTTGGCAGATATTTGAAAAAGAAACTGCGATCAAACGCAGAGCTGCCTTGCCACATACTTGTACCTTTTTATTACCTGTCCTAATAAAAAACAACGAAAATTCGATCAGATAACAACAATAAAATGCTCTACAAGCACTTTGCAATTATTTGAATGAAATGATGGGTTTTAGTTGGATTTTTTATACGTCTAGTGCAGGAAAAGAAATGCAAATACTGGCAAACAACCACAGAAAAAACATGCTGACAATACAGGAAAATTTCCACACACAAAAAGCATTAAACTTAGGGGAAAATGTAATCAATGAATATGTTCATCTCACGAACCAGACGCTATTCGGGACATTAAAACCAATCTTCCAATTAAATACGACGCTTGACGGAACAGGTCGGTAATGAGTTTTCTTAAGATAATTGGCATCTTTGAATAAATTAACATAAACAATTAGAAATCCGTCACTTGTTACACAAACAGAGCAGGCGGGAAATAATAGTGTGCTTACAAAAAATGAAACATGTTTTGTACTACAAAACACTAGAGTGCGAGTGTATAACACATGAAGTAAGCAAAACAGAAGAGTGAGGAGAGCATTGCGCGCATTAAATGTATTAGGTAATTTGGGAGGACGCCGTTTCGAATCCCCGTCCTGGCATCCAGATTTAGGTTTTCCATGGTTTCCCCAGATCACTCCAGGCGAATGCCGGGATGCTTCCTTCAAAAAGGTCATGGCCGAATTCCTTCCCGTTCCTTGTCCCCCCAGTCCTATACCGCCTCTAATGACCTCGATGTCGACGAGGCGTAAAAAAAGTAATAGGAAAATAAAAATTTTAGGCAAAGTTAAACAGTTGTAACAAATTATTTTAATAACGGATTATTATTTTTATTATTTACATAAACATGGTATAACAATATTAAAACAAACCCTTAGAAACCCTTTATTATTAAAGCAGCTAAGGAAAATGGCCTAAATATCAACATAACATACTATGAAGGAAAGTTAAGTTTGTTTCGAAATCCATTAGCTTAAGTTTTATTCGTTGGTTCTTAAGTAGTTTAATTACCTAGTCGTTTTTCATAAAACTTCAATCAAATTAAGTATATATAACAATTCAACAGTTAGTCGAGTATAGCGCCTATCATATTTAGTAAAAAACGTTAAAAAATATAGTATAAACTTTATAAGACTACTTTATCAAATAAATTTAAGGTTTGTTTAGAAGAAGGTTGAAGAATTTGGGAAAATCATGACTGGAAACTGTGGCGCCTGTCGTAGGTACGTTGCGAAGGGGATGGGTTGTAGTTGGTGTAAGAAGTGGTTTCACTGGGCATGTGGGGAAGAGGAAACGGGGGAAATAAATGAGGCTCTCCCATGGTTTTGTTCACTGTGTGTTAGGGATGATAGGATGTGGGAGATGGGTGAAACGATTAGGGAGTTGCGTGAAAGGATCAGGGTTCTTGAGGCTCGTCCTGTGGAGGCTCAGCCTCTGCAGACGTGGTCTGTGGTGGCCTCGCCTGTGGAGGTTCAGCCTGTGGAGGCTCAGACTGCACAGGCACAGCCTGTGGGGGCTGAGCTTGTCGAGGCTCAAGCTGTAGAGGCAGAAAGTGGAGATAGTGGGTTGGAGGAAGTTGATAAGGATGGGTGGGAGCTGGTAACAGGTCGTAGGAGAATCATAGTTAACAGGATGAACAAGCCAGACACTTCAGTAATTGTGGGAAAAAATAGGTTTGACCTGTTGCCAGAGTCAGGAGGAGAAGAGCCTCATGTAGATGTAGGAGTAGGAGTAGGTAAGATGCAGCAGACCTTTAGGAATAAGGGCGTGCAGGGCAAGAATAGGAAAAAAAGTGTTCTGCTGCTAGGTAGTAGCCATGGGAGAGGTGTAGGCCCTCTTCTGCAGGATCAGTTAGGTACAGGATATCAGGTCACAAGCTTTTTCAAACCTAGTGCAACATTAGGCCAGGTAATAGAGGATATAGGTTCCCTTTGTAGGAGTTTCACCAAGGATGATAGAGTAGTGATAGTGGGAGGTGCGGGAAATAGTATTGATAGAAACGTGAGTTATAGTATAGAGAGTGACCTGAGGAAGGTGGTGAAGGAGGCACAGCATACCAGGGTGGAGCTCATGCAGGTCCTGAGTCGCCATGACCGTCCACAATTGAACTATGCTGTGAGGCGGGTTAATGTGGAAACGGAAGTGCTACTTGGGAAAGGCATTAGTTCTGTGTTGGGGGTTGTGCCTGTGAACACCATTGGTAGGTGGGGTTTCACTAGGCACGGCCTACACCTAAATAGAAGGGGGAAGGGAGTACTTTCTGAGTTGTTAGCTAAAGCAGTGAGGGAGCCCGTTTCCAGTGATGATGGGGTCAGGACTGTGCCTTTTTTAGGTTAGGGGCTGCTGGTGAAGGGACAGAAATAGATTATCAAAGTGATACTGATTGCAGATTCGCGATGGGGAAAGTCACAGATATTAAAGAAATAGATGAAATGGCTGAAACAATAACTGACTGCGTTAAAAGTGGGAAAGAGGAGATAAATTCTGAAAATGTAAAGCCAATAGTAAGGGTGTTAATGGTAAACTGTAGAAGTATAATGAACAAAGTAATCGAATTTGCAAACTTAATAGAGATGCATGAACCACAAATAATAATTGGGGTAGAGAGTTGGTTAAAAGAAGAAGTACTAGACAGTGAGGTTTTTCCTGATGGTTACAGAGTGTACCGCAGAGATCGAGGAGCAATTGGTGGAGGAGTCTTCATACTAGTTAGCAAAAAACTACCATAGTTCACTGGCATTCATAGATCAAGACCATGAGTTACTTGGGGTAGATTTCTGGGGTAGTAAAAAGAAAAAAATCAGAGTGTTGGCTGTTTACCGCAGTGGAAGAATGACAGAAGAGGATGAGGCTCTTGGGGAGAAATTAAATTCATACTCAGATTTCAGAGGTGAGAATAGAATGATCATCATCGGCGGAGATTTAAATTTACCAGGTGTAAACTGGGAAGGGAATAAGATAAATAACACAAGGGAACAAAGATTTGCAAATATCTTAATAAGGGAAGGAGGATTTACACAAGTGGTTGAGCAAAACACTAGGGGACAAAATATTTTGGATACATTTCTAATTAAGCCCGATGAAAACCTTTTGAGGTATCAAGTAACTGAAGGAATAAGTGATCATGAAGCAGTTCTGATGGATATTAGAGGATTCAGTAAACCAGCAGCCAAAATTGAAGGGGGAAATAGGTACAATTATAAAAAGGCACAGGTTTCAAATTTGAGGAGATATTTCAGAGAACAATTCAGCAAATGGAAGGAAGGCTCAGGTACAGTAGAGTCAAGGTGGAAAGAGTTCAAGGAGATAATAAGAAAGGGGGAAGAAAAATTTATTCCAAAGCAAAAAATAAAGAGAAGTAGAGATCCTATGTACTATAATAGGGAAGTGAGGAGGTTTAAAGAGGTTGGTAAGAAAAGAACATAACAGAGTTAAGAGACAGCAGGGTAGTAGGGAATATTTAAAACAACTAAACAAGGACTTAATAACAGCAAAGAAAATGGCCAAAGATGGGTTTATGAAGAGTATTGTCAGTGCAGGGGGACCATTGACTGATGCATCTAGAAATTTCTATGGCTATATCAGGAAACTGAGGGGAAGGGAGGATGTAGAGACACTTATAGATAAGGATGGAGAAGAAGTTACTGACGATTTGAAAAAGGCAGAGATTTTAAGTAACTGGTTCAGAGAAAGCATTAGGGAAAATGAATCAGAAACAGGAGGGTCTAATTCGGAGAACGAGCTTAACAACACAATTAGAAATGACGATAGTAAAAAATTTGATATCCATCCTGAGGAAATCATGAAGGAAATAAGAAAGCTGAAAAAACATAAAGGGGCTGGTGAAGATAATATTACTACAGATATCTTAAAGATAGCCGGATGTGACATTGTACCTTATCTTGAAATATTATTTAAATTGAGTCTAGACACTTGCTGCTTACCACAGGACTGGAAAAGTGCAATAGTAGTACCGGTACATAAGGGAGGGGTGAGAAATAGAGTTGAGAATTACAGGCCAATCAGTTTGACATCAGTGGTAGGTAAATTAATGGAAAGATTGATATGCAACCACATCAGAAATATATGTGAGGAACGTAATTGGTTTTTCAAGCAGGCAACATGGTTTCAGGCAAAGGATATTCATGCGAATCTCAGTTGGTGGGATATATGCAAGATATTTCAGATGAAATGGACAAGGGAGGCCAAATTGATAGTGTAGCACTAGATCTGTCTAAGGCGTTTGACAGAGTAAGCCATAAAATGGTAGTAAATAAGGTAAAAACCATTGGAAGTGGATAAGAAAGTGATTTGCTGGGTAGAAGAATTTTAAAAGGTAGAAAACAGAAAGTTAGGGTAGGAAATGTAGTATCAAAAGAAGTGGAAGTAAAAATGGGTGTGCCACAGGGTAGCGTATTGGGACCATTGCTATTCATTATTCTAATGAATAATTGTGTTGCCTGTTTACTATCTGAAATTAGATTGTTTGCAGATGACATAATGCTGTATAAAAGAATCAAAACGATAGAGGATTGTAAACAGTTGCAGGGTGATCTGGACAGGATATCTAATTGGGTTAGTAAACATGGAATGAAGATAAATGCAAAGAAGAGTCAGCTTATTAGATACACAAATAAAAACAAAAGGTTAATTATGAATATAAGGTGGGGAAAGAATTGCTTGCTGAAGACTTGAAATGCAAATATCTTGGGAATTACTTTTGATAACAAACTTAACTGGGCAGGACACATAGGACAGGTGGTAGAAAAGGTTTCAGAGCTCTGCACTTGTTGGTAGAGAGTTATGAGGGGATGTACGAGAGAAGTCAAGGAATTGGGTTACAAAACTTTGGTCAGACCATTGCTCGAATATGGTAGTGTAGTATGGGACCCTCATTTTACGTATCAAATACAGGAGTTGGAGAGGGTGCAAAGAAGGGCTGGCTAGATTTGTTTCTGGAAATTATCGCAGAATGCAATCAGTGACGGATATGATAAAGGAGCTGGAATGGGGATTCATTGCAAGACAGGAGGAGGATGAGGAGGGTCATGGGAGTGTACAGGGCATATACTGGTGATGAGGCATGGAAAGATATTGCAGTAGGTATGAAAAGTAGTGCATGGAAGGGAAAAGATGACCATGACCACAAGCTGGCACTCGATTTCAGGCACAAGGGTGTAGGAAGATTCTCTTTTTTAGGTCAGGGTTGTCAGGGATTGGAATGAGTTACCAAGAGAACCGATTGAATAATTTACCGAAAACTTTTGAAGGAATTTAAAGAAAAAATTTTGTTAGAGGGTCAAATGTAGGGTGGATGCAGGATAGGGGGGAAGCATAGCTGTGTTAGGGAAATTGCCCACCGGGAGCCTGTGCTCCATTTGGCAATTAAATTAAATTAAATTTAAATTAAATTAAGTTTTCTCTACTTCGTGTTTTCCGGAGTCGCTGGTACATGGTAGTAGGCCTACTGCGATTATAGTCATCTTGAACGTTACAAGATATGACTTCCTTTGATCGAAGATTGCTGCTCAAATATCTGCAAAAGTAAGAGCTGCATTAAAGAAATGGATGCGGGTAATATAACTGATGTGTACTCTCGAAGTGAAGTAACAAGAAATAAAGGCAACGTAGAGTATACACTTTTATTTCACGTAAAGAAAGCAAGATGGAGAGATTGACCATATTATTATTACAACCGGAGCGCTCCACTTAAAAGCCCTTTACTCGTATGTGCGAAAAATGACAGGAATATATGCAGGTTGCAGTGCTGATAATTTGATGAATACAAAATGTAACAATATAACCAAATTGTAACATATATACGCAATTAACAGGAGAACCGCTGAAGATTTTTCTGCGAAAGAAGTTAAACGCGTTCGGAAAGTTAATAAACGAACGAACATTCCATTGCTTGGGTAGTTGTATTTATCAGATGACAAGAATATTATCCATTCTGCGGAGAAATTATTAAAGAGATGTAAAAAGGCAAAATTAGCATAATTTT